>JAPDVU010000009.1:66940293-68140293 GCA_026230045.1 Corynorhinus townsendii
AAAAAAAGTTTGGAAGTGTTCCTTCCTCTTGGATTTTCTGAAATAGTTTGAGGAATATAGGTGTTAGTTCTTCTTTGAATGTTTGGAGAAACTCCCCTGTAAAGCCATCCAGACCTGGGCTTTTGTTTGGTGGGAGTTTTTTTATTATTGCTTCTATTTCATCAGTGGTTATTGGCCTTTTCAGGTTTTTTTATTCTTCCTGATTCAGTTTTGGGATATTATATTTTTCTAGTAATTTGTCTATTTCATCCGCATTGTCCAGCTTGTTGGCATATAGTTGTTCAGAGTATTTTCTTACAATCCTTTTTATTTCTATGGTGTCCATGGTTACTTCTTCATTTTCGTTTCTGATTTTATTTGGGTCCTCTCTCTTTGTTTCTTGATGAGTCTGGCTAATGGCTTATCAATTTTGTTTATTCTTTCAAAGAACCAGGTCTTGGTTTCATTAATTTTTGTGGTGTTTTTTTTTTTTTTTAGTCTATGTTATTTATTTCTGTTGTAATCTTTATTATTTCCTTCCTTCTACTTACTCTGGGCTTTTCTTATTGTTTTCTTTCTAGTTCTTTAAGTTGTAGTGTTAAATAGTTTATTGCTGATTTTTCTTTTTCTTCCTCCCTCCTCCCTCCCTCCCTCCCTCCCTCCCTTCCCTCCTTTCTTCCTTCCTTCCTTCCTTCCTTCCTTCCTTCCTTCCTTCCTTCCTTCCTTCCTTCCTTCCTTCCTTCCTTTTTGAGCTATGCCTGTAGTGCTATGAACTTCCCTCTCAGGACTGCTTTTGCTGTGTCCCAGAGATTTTGGGTTGTTGTGTGTTCATTTTCATTTATTTCCAGGAAGTTTTTTATTTCTTTCTTGGTCTCATTGGTAACCCATTCATTGTTTAATAACATGCTATTTAGCCTCCATGTGTTTGAATGTTTTTGGGTGTTTTTACTGTAGTTAATTTCTAATTTCATTCCACTGTGATCTGAGAAGATGCTTGATATGATTTCAATCTTCTTGAACTAGTAGAGATTTGTTTTGTGTCCTAACATGTGATCTATCTTTGTGAATGATCCATGTGCACTTGAGAAGAATGTATATTCTGCTGTGTTGGGATGAATTGTTCTATAAATGTCTATTAAACTCATCTGATCCAGTGTGTCCTTTATAGTCTCTGTTTCCTTAAGTTTTTGTTTGAAAGATCTGTCCAGTGAAGTCAGAGGGGTGTTAAAGTTCCCTACTATGACTGTATTGTTGTCAATCTCTCTGTTAAAGTACTCTAGAAGTTTTAAAAATATATTTAGGTGCACCTATCTTGGGTGCATATGTTTACCAGAGTTATATCCTCTTGCTAGAACGATCCCTCTAGTATTATGTAATGGCCTTTGTTGTCTCTTGTGATGGCCTTCATTTTAAAGTCTATTTTGTCAGATATGAGTATTGCTACTCCAGCTTTTTTTTCTTTTCCATTTGCATGGAAATTTTTTTTCCCATCCCTTCACTTTCATCCTGTGTGTGTCTTTTGTTTAGAAGTGGATCTCTTGTAGACAATATATAGTTAGATCATCTTTTTATATCCATTCAGCCACCCTATGCCTTTTGATTGGAGCATTCAATCCATTTACATTTAGGGTTATTATTGAGAGATACTTTTTTAATAGCCATTTTAATTCTGTATGATTAGGTTTCTCTCTCTGTTTCTTCTTCTCAGCAATCCCTTACAGCAGCGGTCCCCAACTGGTGGTCCACGGACCAGTGGTGGTCCATGAGGTCCAAAAGGTTGGCAACTGCTAGTTTAAGGAAACCTTTGGAGTAGCGGTCACTAACCAGTGGTCCGCAGACCACTGGTAGTCCATGAGGTCCGAAAGGTTGGTGACTGCTACTCTACAGCAATCCCTTTAGCATTTCTTGTAATGCTGGCTTGGTGGTGATGAACTCCTTTAGCCTTTTTTTTTTTTTTTTTTGTCTGGGAAGCTCTTTATTTGACGTCTATTTTGAATGATAGCCTTGATGAATATAGTAATCTTGGTCTCAGATCCTTGCTTTCCATTACCTCAAGTACTTCATGCCATTCGCTTCTGGCCTGTAGAGTTTCTGATGAGAAATCAGGTGCCAGCCTTATGGGAAGGGAACTCCTTTGTAGGTAACAGTTTGGTGTTTTTTGTTTGTTTGTTTGTTTTTTTCTATTGCTGCCTTTAAGATTCTCTCTTTGTCTTTAATTTTTGGCATTTTAATTATGATGTGTCTGGGCATGGGTCTGTTTGGGTTCTTCTTGTTTGGGGTTTTCTGTGCTTCCTGAACTTGTGTGACTTTTTCCTTTACAAGGTTAGGAAAGTTTTATGCCATTATTTCTTCAAACACCTTCTCTATCCCTTTCTGCCTCTTCTGGCATACCTGCTATGCTAATATTGTTACAGTTCACATTGTCCCACAGCTCCCTTAAGCTGTCCTCCTGTTTTTTAATTGTTTTTCCTTTTTGGTTCTCTGATTGAGTGATATTTTCAACTCTGTCTTCTAATTCACTGATTTGATTCTCAGCTTCCCGTAATCTGCTGTGTATTCCTTCGAATGTGTTCTTTATTTGTGTTATGCCATTCTTTATCTCAGACTTTTCTTTATTCATATTTAGTATATCTTTTTTCATACTATTGAGCATTTTTACCATCATTATTCTGAACTCTGTTTCAGATAAATTTATTATCACTGTTTCATTTATCTCTTCTGGAGAATTTTCTAGTTCTTTCATTTGAGGGTTCTTTCTTTGTCTCCTCATTTTGGTTGTCTGTTTGGGTTTGTGACTATGTTTTAGGTAGATCCTCTACACCAGCGGTCACCAATGGACCACCGGTGGTCTGTGAGGTTTGAAAGGTGGCAACCACTGGTTTAAGAAAACCTTTGGAGGGGCGGTCACCAACCAGTGGTCCACAGGTGGTCCGTAAAGTCTGAAAGGTTGGCAATCACTGTTCTACACTTCTCAATCTCTGGTGCAGGACAGTGTTAAAGGCTGTTTCTGACAAATTGGATCAGGCAAAGACTCAAAGCCTCTAGAAACTGCCTCTGTCTACAGACTAATAGGATTCCAACTTGAATTGCCCCCAGGCAATCACCCTCAGGTGTAGCAAGAGTTTTTCAACAGGGTGGGGCAATTGCTTCTGCCTGGAGGCTAATTGTTACTTTTAATCTCTTAAGTGGCCTTGTTTTCCAATAAGGTGTGCTGACTGTCTTCCCCCCAGGCAAGGCAAGTGTCTATGTGGGAAAGATGTCCTCCAATGAGTAAAGGAATGACTCAGCCCAGGAAACTTGGGGTGTCTGCCTTCTGAGCTTTATCCCCCCCCCCCCCCAAGTCTCCAGTCCTGGGTTCTGCTCTCACAGCTCCAGTCCACTTCACTCTTCCTTTGCCAGAGCACCAGGTGCATGGCTCCACAGGGAATTTTTGTGCATTAGCCCTTCAAGAGGGTGCTGGAACTTTCAGCTGCCACTCCCTGGCAGACAGCACGCTACTGCTTTTCACAGCTAGATGTTATGTGGGTACTCTCCTCTGATTTGGTGCTCCTTGCTGGGGAGCCTAGCTTTGTTGGAATTAGATCCCAGAGTTCTCAGGGGCACTCTCCCATAGCTGAGATATCTCTCCGGGACTTCAGTTGCTGTCTGTGGGTGCCTGGCCAGCCCTTTCGTGCCTCTGCCCCCCCTACCAGTCTCTATGTGGTCTCCACCTTTGGTCCTCAGGTATCAGGGTTCTCTCCTATGAGTTTTCCGTTGATTATTCATGAAGACTTTCCATATTTTAGTTGTAATTCCAGCTTGTTCCTGGGAGCATGTCCGTGCAGCATCCACCTACGCTGCCGCCATTTTTAATCTGTTATTGCTTCTAATAAACAGAATCCAGTCTGGTTAGTGATGGAGTGTCACTTCTGAGATTACGTTGTAAACAGAATGTGGTTTCTCTTGGGGACCTTCATGTGCATACTTTCACTCTCTTGCTTGCTATCCCAGGAGTGAGCAATGTCTGTGGAGAGGTCCATGTGGTAAGAGATCAAGGCCAGCCAATGTGTTTTCTCCTCCCTTGAATCAAGCCTTAAAATGAGACCACACCCCCAGCTGACAACTTGAATATAACTCTTGACCTAGAGTGAAGGGACCCAGCTAAACCTGGTTGGGTGCAGAAACTTTAAAATAACATGTATTTGTTTTAAGCTGCAATGTTTGGGGATAATCTGTTTGCAGCAAGAGATAACTAACATATCTTCATTGGTGGTTTCATGGTCCTGTGGCCTCAGTTACCATTCTCAGTGGCAGTATCTCTGTATTGATATTTTGCTTCTCAATTCTCTTGACATTGCTACTTCATTGTTTTATAAATTCCTCAAAGTTTTCATGTTCAAAACCAACTCACCCAGCCACATAAATAAATGCAAATTTCATGAGAGTGGCTTCATTGCTATTCACTGCAGTGTCCCCAGTGACCAGTACATAGTAAATCTTCACTAAATGTAGGTTGGATTAATATTTCACATCAAACTTGTATCTTTTCTGATGTTCTCTATTTCAGTAAATATAGTACAATCCATTTAGTCACTCAAGCCAGAAATTTGGACTTATTCTTGACCCCCTCACTTTACTTCATTCTCACATCTTATCAATCCCTAAGTTCTGTAAGTCTAATATTGTAAATATTTTTCAAATCTGCCTGATTCTCTACCTCCATTGCCATCACCCAAATCCAGGTCACCATTATGTCTTACCTGAACCATAGCAATGGCTGAACTGATTTCTCTTCATTCACTTTATTGTTGCTTTTTTTAAAAATATATTTTTTATTGATTTTTTTACAGAGAGGAAGGGAGAGGGATAGAGAGTTAGAAACATTGATGAGAGAGAAACATCGATCAGCTGCCTCCTGCACACTCCCTACTGGGTATGTGCCTGCAACCAAGGTACATGCCCTTGACCGGAATCAAACCTGGGACCCTTGAGTCCGCAGGCCGATGCTCTATCCACTGAGTCAGACTGGTTAGGGCTGTTATTGCTTTTTAAAGTAAACTTTTAAATGTAACATACAGAAATGTATAAAAACCAACAGTGAAGAGTATGATGGGTTTCTACCAAGTGAAAACAGCCAGCATTGGGATCAAATTAGAACTTATTGCCCTAGCTGATTTGGGTCAGTGGATAAAGCATAGGCCTGTGGACTAAAGAGTCCCCGGACACTCGCCTGAGTCAGGAGGTCAAGGGCACATGCCTGGGTTGTGGGCTCAGTCCCCAGTAGGGACATGCAAGAGGCAGCCAATCAATGATTCTCTCTCATCATTGATATTTCTATCACTCTCTCACTCTTCCTTCCTCTCTGAAATCAATAAAAATATTTTTTTTAAAAAAGAACTTATCAACACTCCTGGGGAACATAACCAGTTTACCCTATTAAATTTGATGGCTTGCTTGGCTGAGGCTGAAACTGCTAGCCTTGACAATTGTACAAAGAAAGACAGTGTTGCTGCCTATGGAGGAGACTTCTGTCCTCCTGGAGCTTGCCCAGGGTAGGAAAAAGCAACTGTGATGGGCAGACTGCCAAGCCAGCATCATGGCTGATGTCCAGAAGCCAGGCTTGGGGTTGGCAGCCTCTCTGCCTCCCCTATTTGCAAGATTAGATATTAGTCTTGCTCACCCACTAGGAAGGAACAAAGCTTCCATGATCATAATTGCTGAGTAGTTCCTGTTGCTGCAAGACAAGGGCATCAAGAATTTGGTGGTGAGAGGGACCTGGTTAAAGAAACTGATATAGCCACAATGAAATATGCCGTAGTTTAAAAAAACAGCAAGGCACTACTTGAGAACTGCAGGACTCTCAGCACACAACCTCTCCATCTAAACCTGCACTAAGAGACTTGACCAAATTGTGGCATGGCTTCTAACAGCATAAGGCTAGGATGACCCTAATGCCCCACTCTCACCCCCATCCCCATCCCTAAAATGCCTGCCTGAAAAAGCGCCCAGGGACCAAAGCTGGAGCCGCCAGAGCCGGGAAAACCGGAAGTTGGAGTGGGGCAGCCGGACGGGAAACGCCAGCACACTCGCCTGGGTCAGGAGGCACAAGAGTAACTCCACTCCGCAGAGCTGCCCCTCGGGGGGCGCGGACGGGAGCGCGCAGGTGAGAGTGGCTGGACGCTGCCTTGGAGAGGCGGGGTCATATGGACGTCAGCCAATCACCGGCGTATCCTCGGGGCGGGGCAACATCGTTGCCTAGGCAATACGCTCCGAAAGCGTCCTCTCCCACTGCCTCGCATTAGGCGACCCAGCCATGGACTCACCTCCGTGCCTCTGGGGGTGAGCTCCCACGACCTGGACTCCAGCAGACTTGGGGTTTCTTTTTTTTCTTCTTTATTCCTGGTACCCCTCCTATCTAACACTTTTACTGGTTTTCTTTTTTTCTTTGTCAGTGGTTAACATTTGCTCTGGTATTTATTCGATTATTCCTGTTTTTCTCCCTCTCCCGCATTCCTTTATTTTCCCCTCTGGTCTCTTCTTCCTAAGACTAGATGTTTGCATTGCCCTGTCTCCAGCCTGGGCTGCCTTCATACAAGATTGTTTTTTTCTTACTTAAGACTATTATGTGTTTTTTTTAGTTTTTATTCTGGGTGTGTTTTTTGTTTGTTTGTTTGTTTTTAAAGTCCTCTTTAAGACCTGAATTAGCTCTCAGGCCAATCTCTGAGGATAGGTCATGATTTATTTTCTAAAGGTAGGGTATTCTCCTTATTCAAGCTCAATGAAGCCACCTGATACCAGTTTGCATTTGTGTTTCCCGTGCCTGAAGCTCCGATAAGCGCCTTCATCCATGATAATTATCCTTGTGACAGGCTCCTGAGGTGAGTACATACCTAAATTGGTGGCCTGTGAACTGGACAGCCAGTGATTTGTGCTGGATTTATATAGAGTTATTAAAAATTTTTTTTATTTTAGTCATCAACATTTAAAAGTCAGAACATTTCACATAGAAATCTAATTCTTTTTGAGTTCTCTTGAAAAATCCTCAAGCTCTGGCAATTCTGGGTCCCCAACTGCCCCCCTTTAAACAAAATATGATTTATTGAGGCCTCTGAAGTCCCTCCCCACTCTGGCCTTACACCCAAGGAATCAGTCATTTGTGGTACTGCCTGGCTGCTGGATGCATTTAGGTTTTTTGTTTTTTAAACAGAACATGATTATATTTAATACAATATATTTATAAATATAAACAGAACATGATTATATTTAATACAATAAATATATTTAATACAATATTTAATACAAGTTTGATACAACTAATGCATTTAGGTTTTGATCTCTGCTTTACTTATTTAATCGCCCTGCCTGGGTGCCTTTCTGAAATCTTTCAGGGAATTCCCCATAGCAAATGTGAGAGCCTTTCCTCCTAGACCTGCTCAGTCCTAGCGCCAGTCTGGAAGGGTTTCCTTTTATTTCCAACAAGGGGCTAATATCTGTGATATAGCAGGTGCTCAGTATATATTTTTTGAACAGTTAAATAAATATTGTTACTTTATTCGGTCTAGTTTAGGCAATCCCCTGGTGGGACCCAAATCTCCAGGTTTCTCAGTATCTCTGACGTGTCCCATACGTCTGGTAGAGAGACGTTTGCCCAGGAAGCACTCTTTTTGGACTCGGTGCACTCCTGGGACTGCCATGGGCTAAAATGGTTCACCTGAGGAGCAAGGTCCCTCACTCTGGACACTGGCCATGCTCCTCCTTGATGGAGAAATGCTCACAAATTGAGCAGTTCATCTTCTCCAGGGCTCTCTGTGGCTTCTCAGTTTGTAGCTCTCTCTGGCTTGAAAACAATATTTACTTATGCTACACATTTGTACATCTCTCTTTACCTTGAGGATTAAAATGCCTGGAAATACTGACCAGAGATAAACCCTAGGGGTAATTTTTCCTTCATCAAAGTGACAACAGAATGGGTTAGAGTCCTAGGAATCCTAAAACATGTTGAACTCCAGAAGGAGAGTTGCAAACTCAAAATGCTGCAGGGGCCAAGTGGGAACCAAATGTGGTAATCTGAGAGCAGCCCCTGGATGTGAGGAATTTGGGTCCAGGGTTGTCAGATGTTCTAATTTTTTCAAGAAAGTAAAACTTATGAGAATTCTTCTAATTTTTAAATGTTGGAAACTAATCTATAATAATAAAAGCATAATATGCTAATTAGACCAGACATCCTTCTGGATGACCTTCCGGATGAAGCTGGGCCTGTGAGGGAAGCCCAGGTCCCAAGTGCCAGAAGGAGGCTGGTGCTGGCAGCCAGCCAGGGGAAGGAAGGCCTACTCTTGCACGAATTTCGTGCATCGGGCCTCTGGTTTTCTAAAAAGTGAAATCCTTGTGAGCATTTGTAGCATGCCTGTGGGCTGGTTCAGGGGCCAGTCATGCTGGTCTTACTGGATGAAGTGGATACATCTCACAGGACTGATGGGCTGAAGGCAATGGGCAGAGGAACGTTTCCTGGAGGAATTAATCTTCCTAGAATCTGACTTCAGGGCTAGTCCCCACCCCTTTTCTGACTGGGAGGTGGAATATGAAACTACCAGGGATGTCTGAGGGTCTGGGGCCCCATGGATAGTTGGGCCAGACCCCTTAACCTCCGCTAACCTCAGCCTTGAGAGGGAGTTGGGAGTAGGAGGCAACTATAAAAATTAGATTGATCCCCCATCTTTCAGAGTTGTAGGGAAATAGGGGGAAAGGGGTAGAAGGGAGATCCTGGGCCTCTGTTTCCTAAGTTCCCTCTCATGGAGAGGGAACTCTGTATCAGTCTTGGGGGGAACCCGGAGGACCTGCTGACCAGCCTGGGGGCTGTAAATAAAATCCAGGGGAAATTTTTATGGAGACACCACAGACCTTCAGAAGTCCTCAAGGGTGCTGAAAAGGACCATCTACCCCTCCACCCAGCAAAGTGCCCTCCCTTCTGTGAGGACAGCTGCAATGTTCTCTCTGAAATGCCAAATGTCAAACTCCTCCCATAAAATGCATTTTCCCATATTTGCACCCCTGCTTGGGAGGCATCACGAGTAGTACGTGCCCGGAAAAGTGATTGTGAGCTGCCAGTACAGATTGGGAGTGACCTTTGGAGAAAGAGCAGGCACTGCTGGACTTTGGACCCTAAGCCCGGAACCCTCGAAGCCAGGAACCCTCTAGGACTGTAGCTACGCGGGGAACGGGATCTGGGAGGGACTTCCTGTTGTCCTTAATCCCAGTCTCCACCGGGCTCCCCTTCCCGGGTGCTGGCTGCCGCGACAACTTTCCTGGGGGAGGACCCCCCTTCCCACTGTTCAAGGTGCCCCATCCACCTCCACCTCAGTGAGGGTGGGGGGCTGGGGTGGGGGCCTGAATCCAAAGACTGGTTTGGGCGGCCAGCTGGCAGGAGGGGACGGGGTCGAGGGTGGATGGCTTGGAGAGAAGGGGTCCTGGACCCAGCTTGGGGAAGGGGAAGAACAGGAAGGACATCCTCTGTCCAGGACCGTGAGCCAGATGGACTCCCAAGGCCAGGCGGGTCATTGCAGCTGCAGGGGGGGCTGCTGAGAGTGGGCAGCTCACTTTCTGGATCCTAGGCAGGGCTGAGTCTGGCCAAGTTCAGGGTGTATGTGTGTCCTGGGCCAGAGAAACGCCAGAGCCTGGATTCCTCAGCTAAGCTGGCTGTGGTGTTTGGGGCCCCACGCAGCACCTGCTTTGTAGGATCTCTGCAGACCTTTTAGCTTCTAATGACAGGAGATACAGATTCCTAGTCAGCTGTGCTTTGCCTGAGTTGATGGGTTCTTGTTTCGTGACAAACGGGACAATACAAAATAGTATGCTGTAGAAGCGAGGAGACAAAAAACAGAGGGAAGCCATTGGATGGAATCAAGGCGGCTTTATTTTTTATTGAAAACGGGGATGCATCTGGCCCTACATGGGATTTTGGGGGGCACTTCAGAGGTCCAGGAAACGTTGCCTGATTTCCTTCTGCTCCTCCAGGTTCCTGGTCAGAAGCTGGAGGGGGCCTGGCCAACAGAGGAGAAACGACTCAGTTGTGCTTTCTTGCTGTGAGATAGAATGTCTGCAGATCTTGGAGGCATCCAGGCTACCCAGGACAAAGAGAGAGCCCGAGAGGTATGGATGGGGCTCCAGGTGAGGGAGGTGTGCTCTGAAAGGAACTGGGGCTGGATGGTATCTTCACAGGAGGGTGTCTGGACCAATGGAAGAGTTAGACTCACTGGGGTGCAGAGCTGGTGGATGGGGGTGATGGGGGTATTAAAAAGAAGATGGTATGATGGGAAATACTTTCCACCTGGGACTTGACTTCTGTGGAACTGCATTGCTTTGCAATAGTCAGAGGACCAAAGACCACGTTGTGAGGTAGTAGTTAGGCTGTGTAGGGACCCTACTGAGGAGGCTAGCTCTCTGAACAGAACCCAGAGCACACACAGAAGCCTCAGTTCCCACCCCCCCGCCTCCAACACACACTGTCCTTGGCCTGAGACCCCTTCTCTTCTGAGTATGAGCACCTAGGCCTTCCTGTACCGTGTGTGTGTGTGTGTGTGTGTGTGTGTGTAATTACAACCTGTAGGGAGACCAGAACCATCAGGCTTGGAATCAGAGGAATATGAGTCAGTCACAGCCAGGTGTGTGACCTTGGGCAAGTCCTCTGGCCTCTGGAAACCAGGTGTATGTTCTATAAAATGTGGGTCATGTGCCTGTTATTCCCATTTGTCTCACCCAGGTGGTTAGGAGGCTCAGAGGAGATAATGGGCACAAGAGTCCTCTGTAAGCAGTTCATCAGCCTGTAGGAGGTCATTTTTGTAACACACAAAACAAAAACACCCACAGCGACTAGAACCTAGTCAGAGAGACCTATGTCCCCTCACCTAGTAGTACAAATACAAATCAAGTACTAGTTCTGTTTTTCCTACCATAGAAGCACAAAGAATTGTTACCATGTTCGGTTTCCATTCCACAATGCCTTTGTAACACCAAAGGGCCTTCCACATCCATGGCATTCTCTGCTGATGTTGGGTTCTGTCAGCTCACACAGTTGAGTAATAATAATAATAGTAACTGTTTTATGTTTATCTAGAACTTTCTGGGCAGCTCTTGCTCACCCATTATCTGTGCAGGAGGCAGAGCAGCTGAGTCTTGGAGGCTGTCTCACCCATGTGGTTCTCAGGCACCCTGACTCCTGGCCTGGGGTTTTTTCCTGTGAGACTAACACAGATGGAAATGGGGGGAGTAGGGAGGGTTTTGCATGAGTTCCCAGCAGAAAGCTGGCTAGTCCCTGTGCTGTGGAGGACAATGAGGCTTCACCAGGGGCCTCCAAGTGTAAGGGAAGTAACTTAACTGAGACTCTGGAGGTTTGGGTGGAGGCGGTGCCTGCTCGGGTGAATGGCTAGTGAGGAACGGCTCTGAATTTGAGCCCCAGTCACCTAACTAAAGCCTGTTCCTCATTCTCTCAGAGGACTGAGGCTGAGGCTGGTGTGACATAGGGGGGACAAATTGGGAGGACCCTGAAGTCCCACTGTGCGGGGTGGTGCTGAAGGGGGTGAGCTGGAGAGTTCTGTCAGACCAAGATGGGCATCAGGCCTCAGCACACTTAGTGGCACTCTTGGGGTTTTTTTTCCAAACCAACAAACACCCAACTACTCTGACCAAATTGAGTCAGGCCAGAAACAGCCCAAGGCCACATGATGCCTCCCTGTCACC
The DNA here is from genome assembly GCA_026230045.1 of Corynorhinus townsendii. Taxonomy (NCBI): domain Eukaryota; kingdom Metazoa; phylum Chordata; class Mammalia; order Chiroptera; family Vespertilionidae; genus Corynorhinus; species Corynorhinus townsendii. Next base: position 66,951,985 of record JAPDVU010000009.1, read on the forward strand.
TTTAAGACATGGTGGCCCTAGGGTGACTTGGGAGTCAGATACACTTGAGTTCAAATCCTGGTTGAGTCACTCACCAGCTCCATGATCTTGAGCCATTGTCTGATCTCTGAGCCTGGGTATATTAGTTTCTTAGGGCTGCCGTAACACAGGACCACAAACTTGGTGGCTTAAAACAAGCAGAATTTATTCTTTCAGTTCTGGAGGACAGAAACCCAAATCAAGGTGTTGCCAGGGCTCCCTCCAGGGCTCTAGGGGAGAATCCTTTCTGCCTCTTCCAGCTTTTGGGGGGCTCCAGCTGTCCCTTGACTTGTGACAGCATCACTCCAACCTTTGCTTCTGTCTTCGCATGGCCTCCTCCATATTTCTATGTCCTCTCTTTTTATAAGGACACCAGTCATTAGATTTTCAACCTACTGTACTTGGTTTCCTCATATATCAAAAACTAGAGGCCTGGTTCACAGAATTTGTGCATGGGGGGCAGGTGTCTCACAGCCCAGCTTGCACCCTCTCCAATCTGGGACCCCTTGAGGGATGTCCGACTGCCCATTTAGACCCGATCCCGGTAGGATTGGGCCTAAACGGGCAGTCGGACATCCCTCTCACAATCCAGGACTGCTAGCTCCCAACTGCTCACCTGCCTGCCTTCCTGATTGCCCCTAACTGCTTCTGCCTGCCAGCCTGATCACCCACTAACTGCTCCCCAGCCAGCCTGATTGCCCCTAACTATCCTCCCCTACAGGCCTGGTCACCCCTAACTGCCCTCCCCTGCAGACCTGGGTCCCCCCCAACTGCCCTTCCCTGCAGGCCTGATTGCCCCCAACTTCCCTTCTCTGCCGGCCTGGTCACCCCTAACTGCCCTCCCCTGAAGGCTTGATCACCCCCAACTGACCTCCCTTGCGGGCCTGGTCCCTCCCAACTGCCCTCCCCTGCTGGCCTGATTGCCCCCCAACTGCCCACCCTTGAAGGCCTGGGTCCCTCCCAACTGCCCTCCCCTGCTGGCCCATCTTGTGTCCACATGGGGGCAGCCATCTTGTGTGTTGGAGTGATGGTCAATTTGCATATTACTCTTTTATTAGATAGGATAGAGGCCTGGTGCACAGGTAGGGGCCGGCTGGTTTGCCCTGAAGGGTGTCCCAGATCAGGGTGGGGGTTCCCTTGGGGTGTGGGGTGGCCTGGGTGAGGGGCCTGTGGTGATTTGCAGGCCGGCCACGCCCCCCAGTGACCCAAGCAGAGGCCCTGGGATCTGGGATTTATTTCTATAATTGAAACTTTGTAGCCTTGAGTGGAGGCCAGGGCAGGCCAGGGCTGCGGGAAGCTTGGCTTCCTCCATCGCTGGGGGCAACTCAAGCCTCCTGCTCTCTCCAGCTCCATGGCTGCCGCCATCTTTGTTGGGATTTATTTATCTTCTATAATTGAAACTTTGTAGCCTTGAGCAGAGGCCAGGGCAGGCCAGAGCGGGCTGGAAGCTTGGCTTCCTCCATTGCTGGGGAAACCCAAGCCTCCTGCTCGCTCCGTGGCTGCAGCTCCATCTTGGTTGGGTTAATATGCATACTTGCTCCTGATTGGCTACTGGGCGTGGTTTGTGGGCATAACGGAGTACAGTCAATTTGCATGTTTCTCTTTTATTAGTGTAGATAATAATCCACACAGCTGTTAGAGATGCAGGCTTGAATTGAAACAGGCAGCCATCCTGTGGGCACTTGGCCAGCTTTCACCTAGCAGGGCCTTGATAAGCTTTCCTTTCTTCCCTTGTGGTGGTGAGCAGGAGATGCACAGGTCCCTGGGGATGGGAAAAGGAAGCAAGGCCAGTCCTTCAAGCTGTGTCTTGTGTTTAATTGTGCATTCGGCCACACTAGGTGTCTGCCCTTGCAGGGACCCCTTGGTGTAGAGGATATGGTGCTTGGCTGTGTCTCCCCGTCTCCAACCCAGTACTCATGGAAGCTGCCATTCCTAGGTTCCAGGTCCTGGGCATCCTTGTCAAGAAATGCTTTCCGAGTCAAAGGAGATGGTGCCTTTGGGAGCCGCACAGCAATCACCCTACATTAAGACAGAGCTGCAAGAACCACACCCTGAGGAGGCATTGCAGGAGGACAAGGCTCAAGGAGCTTGGAGCTGGGGTCACCTAAGCCAGGGCTCTAAGGAGAAAGCTCTTTGTTTGGCTGGAAGAGGTGAGGAGAGGGATGTGAAGAGAAGTGCTTTCCTGCACAGCAGCTGTGAGGAGAGATGGAGGCTTACAGCCCAGGTGGGGAGGGGAAGAGGCCCAGGCCATGGTCAGGAGAGATGCCTGGGTGTCTGCTCACTTGCCTCTTGGAGGCCATCCTGGCACAGCCTCAGAACCTACTGACCTCTTCTTGGGTGGGATCAGCGGTGGGGTTTGAGGCAGCTGTGGATTTTCCAGGCATGAGCCCACTTGGGGAGCAGCAAGATGCAGCAAGATGAAGTGGCCTCTCTGAGGACCTCTCTCCTCTCTCAGCCCTTCCCTCCCCCCAGATCCCTGTACTTTCCCATGAGGGGAGGACCAGAGACAGGCAGATGGCTGCAGCGCTCCTCACTGCCTGGTCCCAGGTGAGTGCGCCTGTCCAAGGCTGGAGGGACAGCATCTCTGACTGAATCGTCCTCCAGATCTCAGCACCGGACCCGAGGGTGGGTGCTGGAGGGAAATGTGCTGAAGATCCAAGCTTTGGCTGTGGTGTTGGAAAGAAGGCCTCTCATTTTTGTTCCTGTCGTCTGTTGAACACAACTGCCTTATTCTTGTCTCCCCGCCTCCTCCACCCCCCAAAAATTCTTGGGCGCCTCCTGCTTCACCCTCAGACCTGGGCAGCAGGTTGGGAGTTGGGAATCTCATCTTGGCACTATCAGGCCCCCTTCACCATGCCTTGTCATGTCCTGCAGAGAAGGCATTTTGTGTTGTTTCAGATGCCAGTAACCTTTGAGGACATGGCGCTGTACCTCTCCCGGGAGGAGTGGGGGCAGCTGGACCACACGCAGCAGAGTTTCTACCAGGATGTCCTGCAGAAGCGAAATGGGCTGGCCTTGGGTAAGGGCTGGCACTTGTGCTGGGGCAACCACTTCCTGAGACCCTAGATGTCAGAGGTGGGGTCTGTCCCACTATCACCTCCCAGCTTTCCAAGGCTTAAACCCTACTCATAGTTCACGTAGGGAGTGCTGTTATGTAGAACCTTCCTAGTGATGGGCATGCTCCACATATGGGCTGAGATGGTAGCCATGTGCCAGATGTGACTGGTTAGAGCAACTGAGTACTTAATTTATTTCATTTAATCAGCTCAGTTTTGAACTGAAATAGCTATATGTGGCTAGTTGGCTGCTGGACTAGACAGTGCCTACTTACAGATTCTGCTTCTCTTTGGTTCTTCTGTGTGCTTATTCCTGTAGTTTCAGCCTCTTTCTTTCTTTTTAATATTTTTATTGATTTTAGAGATGAAGGGAGAGGGGAGAAAGAGATAGAAATATTAATGATGAGAGAGAATCATTGATCTGCTGCCTCCTGCACGCTCCCTACTGAGGATTGAGTGCACAACCTGGGCGTGTGTGCTGATCAGGAATGGAACTGTGACCCCCTGATTCTTAGGTTGACATCCACTGAGCCACACCAGCTGGGCACCCTCCTCTTTCTTGAAGCCAGGCTTTAGAAGAGTCTGAGCAGAAAACTTGGCTCTGGGGTCAGGGCTGCATGCCTGCAGTAGGGGGGACATGGTGCCAGTTAATCTCCAGACTTGTAGACTCATGCCCAAGAGGCATGTCCTCTTCTCAGAGAGGTGTGGCTCTCTCTGTTTTTCTCACTGTAAGTAGTTAAGTCCCAGGGCTGTTCTCCTCACCTTCAGACTCTAGATTTTTTTTGGCAGAGTTTTATGAGATCTTATGGAAAACTCAGTGTGTTCATTCATTTTTAAAAATATATATATATTTTTTATTTCAGAAAGGAAGGGGGAGAGAGAGAGAGAATTATTGGTCAGCTGCCTCCTGCATGCTCCACACTGGGGATCGAGCCCACAACCTGGGCATTTGCCCTGACCAGGAATCGAACCTTGATCTCCTAGTTCATAGGTCGACATTCAACCACTGAGCCACGCTGGCTGGGCTCTTCATTCATTCATTCATTCAGTTAGTGTGTCTATCAACATACATCTGTTGCACACCTGCTAGTCCAAGTGGATCTGGGGGCTTGGTAATGGCCCCCTTTGACTTCAGTGGTGAGCCGACACCCCTACGGTCCCTGATGGACCCCAAAATCACAGCCACCCTGCTCACTCCTTTAATTGTTAACATCCTCAGGGCCCAGATCAGCAGGTCTGGGCAAGTCCTGGGAGATCAGAGGGAACCTAGTGCCCATTTGTGGCCCCATGACAGGTCTCACGAATGACCTAAATTACCCAGTTTGTCCGACTCCAACACATTCCCTTCCTTCCTGGGAGCTTGGATCAGGGTATGGAGTCCAGGCCCTCTGCTCTCTTACTGACTTAATCAGAATTCTCAGGCCTTTACCAAGGACTTACCAAATGGACCTCTGGTCCCTGACTTCTGAGTGGTCAGTGTCTCTGGTCTTCTTGTCCCCAGCCCTCCCCCAGGAGCCCTTTTTTGCTGATGGTCTTGGAAAGGTGTAGTTGCAGGAGTGGGAGACTGTGTTTGGTTTCCAACGATGCTGGGCCCACTGCTGTGGCAGTGTGAGGAAGCAGGTTGCTGGCAGCTGAACTGGCCCTTTACTTCTCTAGTGCTTGTTCAAGGAGACAAGGAGGAGCCCTAACTCAGCCCTGAAAAGACTGTGTCTAGGGGTGACCCTGGAACGTGCTTCCTAGAGGGTGGACATCTGACCCCAAGCAGTCTTTGAGCTCATGTTTGAGCTATACCTGGTGTTTCCAGCTATACCCATTCCCCTTTGCTCTGTCACTTCGCAGGGGGGCATCTCCTGCTGGGCAGCCCGGGAGGTCTGTGACTGAGCACTGCATCTCTTTTTGGGCAGGGTTTCCCTTCAGCAGAACTTTCTGGGCCTCCCAGGTGCAGGGCAAGGGCGAGGCCTCAAGTTCATGCCTGCAGAGGGGAGATGAAGAGGAGAAGAGAGGTGCGTCCAGAGGTGATGGGTGGGCAGTGGGTTGTCAGTGTCACTCCCAGGTGCCCTTTGTCAGTGCAGGCTCTGTTTCCTGTGGGGTGCAGACACATGGCCCTGCCTGGGGCAGGGTGCCAGCCTCCCCTCCTCTGCTCAGGGTGGCCATTGTTTCCCAGGCCCCCCTCCGGTCCTTGCGCTTTTCTCCATCTCTGGAATTCCCTTGGGTCCCTCACAAAAGCCTCTCTCTGGTTGGAAACCGTTTCTCTAGGAGCAGTGGAGGTGAGAGAGGAGGATCTGACCTCATCCCCGGCAGTCCCTGGGGATGTAAAGTCCTTTAGGACCAGGGCAGGGAGAGCCCAGGATGTCCTACAGTGTGGATGGCAGGCAGCCAGCAGTCAGAGAATGGGGCCCGCCAAAGATGAGGGGCAGCCGGGACCCCCGGAGGAGAGACAGCTGGAACCAGCCCTGTCCGACACTGACCTTTTAGAGAAACCCAGCGAGGGGGAGACAGGCGCCCCTGAAAGCAGCGAGGAGGGCGTGGCCCCTGATAGTGACACCAGCAAGAAGACCTACAAATGCGAGCAGTGCGGCAAGGGCTTCAGCTGGCACTCCCACCTGGTGACGCATCGACGCACACACACGGGCGAGAAACCCTACGCCTGCACGGACTGCGGCAAGCGCTTCGGCCGCAGCTCACACCTCATCCAGCACCAGATCATCCACACTGGCGAGAAGCCCTACACCTGCCCCTCCTGCTGGAAGAGCTTCAGCCACCACTCTACACTGATCCAGCACCAGCGCATCCATACGGGCGAAAAGCCCTACGTGTGCGACCGCTGTGCCAAGCGCTTCACCCGCCGTTCGGACCTGGTCACTCACCAGGGCACGCACACTGGTGCCAAGCCTCACAAGTGTCCCATCTGCAGTAAGTGCTTCACACAGAGCTCGGCCCTGGTCACCCACCAGCGCACCCACACAGGGGTCAAGCCCTACCCATGTCCCGAGTGCGGCAAGTGCTTCAGCCAGCGCTCTAACCTCATCGCGCACAACCGCACGCACACGGGGGAGAAGCCCTACCATTGCCTCGACTGCGGCAAGAGCTTCAGCCACAGTTCGCACCTCACTGCCCACCAGCGCACCCACCGCGGGGTCCGGCCCTACTCCTGCCCCCTCTGCGGCAAGAGCTTCAGCAGGCGCTCCAACCTGCACCGGCATGAAAAGATCCACACCACGGGCCCCAAGGCCCTGGCCATGTTGATGCTGGGGGCCGCGGGCGCTCTGGCGGCACCCCCACCTGCTCCCACCTAGGAGGCCTGGAGGGAGGGGCCAGGCCCCGGGGAGGAACAAGGGCAGCTGCAATGGCAGTGAGAAGGTAGTGGGAAGGGAGTTGGGAGGTGCTGGCATGGGGGTGGGGCATGGCAACACTGGGAGGACCTACATTGAAGAGCAGGCAGGCTAGTTGCAAATTAAAGGACTTGGAATTAAAGCCACAGCCTATTGCTCGGTCTTGTGGGGTGGTGGGGGTGGGGAGGGTTGGGGCCATGAGGGATGCTGGTGGCTGGCCCCAGACTTGGGTTGGGGCCCTATCTAAATGGTCAGGACCATAAGTCTCTAGGCAAAGGAGGTTTTAAGACCTGAAGCCAACCAGCCACTGCTGGAATTGTGGACTCCTGGTGGACCCTCTGCTGCTGCCATCACTCTCATCCCATGGGCCTTGCCCACTGAGCCCTGAAACCCCCCTGGGCCTGCTGGGAGCCAGGAGCAGGCCAGAACCAGCTTGTGAACTCCTGCCTGCCCTGTCTCCTGTCGCAGGTACCAGCTCAGACATTTTCCATCTGCTTTCTCTGGGGTCTAGTGGTAATTCAGTATGAAATCCTCACCAGGGACTACTGCCCCTCCTAGTTCCTTCTGGGGCTGCTGCCAGTTCCTGCTACTTCTCCCCTCGTTGGCCTCTTCACACATGTCCTTTATCATTTGCCCTACTCACCTATGCCTGGTTATTTTACTCCTGGCCTTCTAGTTTTTTTGCTTCTGTTGTTTGTTTCCCATTCTCTACTATTTTTCCTGGGAGGGGTGGGCTCAGCTTGCTTATTATCCAGGATTTGCAGCTTGGCTTCCAAGATAATATGCAGTTCTGACCTTGATGTCTGCATCAGAGAGGCCATTGAGACCCCACCTGTCTCTGTGTATCATGGAGACAGCAAGGTGGCTGCAGCCCTGGTTGGCTCCCAGCTCCTGAGGGATGGCAGACTGGGGATAGTAATAATAGCTGCCAGTTGTTGAGCAGTTGCCCTGCCAGGCATGGGACCAAGTACCATATATATGTCACCTCTACTCCACAACACTGAGGAGTGGGTTTTATCCCAGTTTTTTTTAGTTTGTTTGTTTTACCTATTTATTTATTTTTTTAATTGATTTGAGAGAGGAAGAGGGAGGGAAAGAGAGAAACATCAATGATGAGAGAGAATCATCAATTGGCTGCCTCCTGCATGTCCCACACTGGGAATCGAGCCCACAACCCAGGCATGTGCCCCCGGGACCTTTCAGTCCGTAGGCTGATGCTCTATCCACTGAGCAAAACTGGCTAGGGCTTATCCCAGTTTTATAGATGAGGAAATGGAGGCTGGGAGAAAAGGCTAACTTTCCTAAAGCCATACAACTGGAGAGCTGAAAGCTGGGGTTCAGGGCCAGGGATTTTACCAGGTAAAGAATACCCCTATTTCCATGCACCCCAACAGCTATTGACTATCTCATTAATGTGTGATATTATGAGGCAGGGCTGTCTAAAAAGAGTAAGAGAGTGGACTTGACCTTCTGGGGTGCTGGACTCAGCTGGAGATGGGGGAGGGAGAAGCATATAATCATTGGGATGCCAGAAAGCTGCTGACTAGTGGGAGCCCAGGCAGGACTGGGAGGCCTCAAGGGACCTAGGGTTAAGTTGCTGGCAGGACTGGTAAGAAAGAAAGCAGTTTCCTCCCTTCAGCTTGCTGTCATGGCTCCAGTCACAGCCAGAAATGGGATTTCTCTGCTTGGCTCAGTGTGAGGGGCTGACGGGGCTCACAACATAAAGCAGGCTTGCTGTCCCCAGGAGCTTGTTTTCTAATGAAGGAGAGAGACAGAAGTGAGAAGGCGACTTAAAAGGATACTAGGAGCTGTCATCACTTGGCACAAGCTTAGCACAGAATATTCATTTGCACAGCGGCTATTTGCTTGCTTGGGCTGCACGGCCAGGGTGTCAGGACTTGAACCGCTCGGAGGTCTATTGAGTGAGTCAAGGAATCATTTAAAGGCTTCACTCTGACCTATGAGAATTTCAGAGACCACAGTGTCCAAGAGAAACTGTCTTCCCTTTTCATAGCATGAGGCATAGAGATGTGATTCCAAGACCCCCCTGGTCTCTCTTTTCCTTCCTAGATGTCCATCCACAGATCACCATTCTGGCACAGACCAGGCAAGAGCATTTTAAGAGTGGAACTTGGCAGTTTGGAAACTATTTGACAAGAGCAGCTAAGAATGAGGAGGTAGCTGGGGCATCGTAGAAGGGCCTGGATGTCAGGGTGAAGGGTGTTCGTGGTTTGTTGAGTTAGGGAGTGCCACAGAGGTAGCAGGCTGGGGGTGAGAGGACATCAGGGTCTTGGTAGCTCTGTGTAGCGATTGAGGTGTGGCCTACTTCCTCCTTGCTTCTCACACCTGACTTACCAGCTTCAGGGCACTGCAGAACCCAACCTGGTTAGGTTACTCACGATTGACCTACACCTGCGCCTTCAGGAGGGCGAAAGCGAGGGGAGAGTATTTCCTCTGGGCTCTCCACCCTCTTCCTGGACGGCCACAAGCTCAGCACAGGTTCTGGCTGGCCGCGCAGCCCTCCCGGTGCGTGGTCCATGGCCTCAGCACAACGTTGGGGTCTGGAAACCTGCCGGGGTCTCGGGAAGCCGACCACTAGGCTTCTCACCTCACGGAGGACTGGCCCTGGAAGGCCCGGCTCTGGAAGGCCCCGCCTCTCCTGCCTTTAGCCAATCAAGTGCGTAGGCGAAGAGGGAGGCGGGCACTAGGAAAACCGGCCAATCGCGGCTGACGTTCTCGGGAGCGGACCGTTTTTGTTGTTTTCTCCACGCCCCCAAGCCACAGAGGGCTGCTAGGGCAGCTGATCCCAGCTCTGGATTTCTTTTTTGTTGGTCCTCACCTAAGAATATTTTTTTCCATTGAATTTTAGAGAGAGTGGAAGGAGAGAGAGAGGGAAGGAAGGAGAGAGAAAGAGAGAGAGAGAGAGGACATCGATGTGTGAGACACATCGATTGGTTGCCTCCCGCACATGCCCCCACCAGGACAGGATGAACCTGCAACCCTTGACGGGGAATCAAACCCAGGACTCTTCGATGTGCGGACAGAGGCTCCTACCACTGAGACACGGCTAGGGCCCGACGCTCTCGATTTTGAAACTTGCCCCTTTCCCTTTAGTACGGCGTCGGTTGCAAAAGGAACCAACGACTGGGGGCTGGACTCCTGGTTTCGTCGCCAGCCCCAGAGCCTTCAGAGCCGGCCTTGGGCCTACCACAGAGATACCAAGCCTCCTGCAGTCCTAGATAGGATGCGGACGGAGGGTCAGGACCACTTCCGGCGTCGTGCTTGAGCCCCCATCACCTACTTGCTACCCCAAGACCCGGGGAGCCCGAGCCTGGCGGCCACATCCAACCTTGATGATGGCTGACTCTTCCGTGGCGCCCAGGGAAATCCTGCCCGCGCCTCCGGCCTCAGCCCGGACACCTCCCGCTGACACTATCACCCTCCGAGCGGAGCAGGGCCTGATGGTGCTGCCAGTGAGAGCTGAGCGCAAGCCACTGCCTGGAAGGAGACTGAGGTCCAATTCGGAGGGAGCCTTCGGGGCGGGGGCGGGTAAACTGAGGACTCCGGTGTGAGATGAGAGGGTGGTAAAAGGTGGGAAAACATTAAATAGGGTCTTTGCTGCATTCACTCATTAATTTTTCAAATATGAAATGAATGCATTCCGGGTTCTTTGCTAAATGTTGAGGAATAAGCGATGAAAAAGCCACACAAGATCCTTGCACTCATGGGGTTGGCCCTGGTGGAGACTGGCAAGCCGATAAATGATTAATTAATTTCAAGTAGTGACAAATGCCAGAAAGAAAGGACAGGTGAAGCAATGGAGGATGCTAGCAACTGACAGAAAAGGCCCATGCAAGGAGGGAACATTTAAGCTAAGACTTGAAGAATGACAAGAAGCCATTTTATAAGAATTTGGGGGCAGACCCTTCCAAGCTAGGAAATCAAAATGAAGCCAACAAAATCAAGGCCCTGCGAAGAAGAGACTGGCGTTTCATGAGGTGAAATGACAACCCTGGTAGGAGGGGGGTGGGGAAGCTAGTGAGACTTGAGAAGGGCTGTGGCCTGAGGCTTCTCCCTGGTATCGCCTGGATGGTGGAGAATGGGAGGTTATGAGTGTTAGGTCCAGGCAGGGGGAAAGTCCAGAGCCTATGCATGCATCTGCAAGGTAGATGGTGACAGAGATAACTGGTGCTTTCCTAGACCCCTGGCCCAAGGCGAATTCCACACCTCTCATGCCCTCCGCCCTCCCCTCACTAAACAGCTGTATAAAAGAAGTGCCTATGCCCCTTTTTGGCGCGAACTTCCCTGGCCCACCCTCGGACCAGCGAATGAATTTCACCCGGGAGCGCAAGATTAAAACCTCCCCTTTCTAATCACCTGGACTCTGTGTTTTGTCTCCTGCGTTGCAAACCTCTTAATGAGGATGGTCCAGCCTTCCTCATGCTCACATTCCTGGTCCAGCCTGTGACATGGGTCGGGCAGCCTTCCTGTCTGGGTTCCAAATGCAGCACTCTGTGACCTGAGACTCACTTACCTCCTAGAGCACTCCTGTTTTTCTGCTCTCAACGAATAAAGCTCAAGGCCAGCCATGAAGATTAAGACAATGGAACAGGCCACTGACCAGAGCAAGTTGGGCTGAAATCTTCAGGGGAAAGTGGAAAAGATGCCCAGGGTTTCTAACTCGTGCAGCTTCTCATGTACTCTATGCTCCTGGCAAGTTCCTGGTGATGATAACTCCCTGAGACTAACCACTCTTTATTGAGCATTTGCTGTGTGTTAAGAGTTAATACTGGTCTACTTGTATTCTCTCATTTATGTAATCCTTATAATGACCCTATGAGGTAGTCAGGATTCAGTTCAACTCCAAATAACAGAGACCCAAAATAACAGGGTCTTAAATAAGACTGAAGGGTATTTCTCAAGATAATGTCTGGAGGTGGGCCAGAGGTAGGCAGCCTATGGCAAGACTGGAATGGGAGCCCTAATCTACAAAGTCAAAAGAGAATCAGATTCTTAACCTGCTTGCTACTCCACCATGGTTAAAAGTGCCATCTTGGGATCTCAAACATGGATTTAAACATACATGTTGATTTAAAAATTTAAAAACACAGAGACAGGGGAAGAGGGAGAGAGAATCAATGTGAAGGTGAAACATTGATTGGCTGCCTCCTGCAGGCCCCCCACCAGGAATCAAGCCTGCAACCCAGGCATGTGCCCTGACCAGGAATCAAACTCTGCAACCTTTTGATGCACACGATGACACCCAACCAACTGAGCCACACAGGCCAGGGCTATTTCTTTCTCTTTTTACATATGTTTTTATTGATTTCAGAGAGAGGAAGGGAGAGGGAGAGCTAGAAACATCAGTGATGAGAGAGAATCATTGATCAGCCGCCTCCAGCACACTCCCTACCGGGGATTGAACCCGCAATTTCCTGATTTGTGGGTCAACACTCCACCATTGAGCCACATTGGCCAGGCTATTTCTTTTTAATGAAAGAACTCTTAGTAGGCAGTAGTGCTAGATAAGGTATACATTCTGGTTGTAATAGAGATCCAAAATAACAGTGGCTTAAACATATCTCTTTCTCTCTTATATTACCTTCCTGAGTATAAGTCCAGGGCTAGTTTGGTGGCTCCAGTCAACAGGAATCCAGGCACCGTCCATCTTTTTTTTAAAATATATTTTATTGATTTTTTACAGAGAGGAGGGAAGAGGGATAGAAAGTTAGAAACATCGATGAGAGAGCAACATCGATCAGCTGCCTCCTGCACACTCCCCACTGGGTATGTGCCAGCAACCAAGGTACATGCCCTTAACCGGGATCGAACCTGGGAGCCTTCAGTTGGCAGGCCGACGCTCTATCCACTGAGCCAAACCAGTTCGGGCACCGTCCATCTTATTGCTTTGACACTTCTGGATGTTATTCTTATTTGCATGGTCCATGCCACTAAGTCCAAATTCCTGCTAGCAGTTGGGGAAAAGAGACTAGGGACATGACCTATTCCTTTCCAGTAAGATGCATACATCACATCTGCTCACATCTCATTGGTTTCATTTTAATTACATGGCCATACTTAGCTACAGGAGAGGCTTGGAAAATATACTCTTTATTCTAAATGGCCATATGCCCATCTAAAAATGCTTACTATAGAAGGGAAAAATTGATATTAGGGAACTAGTCTTTCTGCTACAAATGAGAATAGATGTTGCTTAATATAAGCATGGCTATAAGAGACAAACAATAGACAATTGTATATCATAAAAGTATTTTAATGAGCCAAGAGAATGATGTCTGCTGCCCTAACATTGTTTAGGGAGTTCTGGACAATGTTATAATACTAAGAAAATAATGCATATAAATTCTGGAAATGAATATATTTTTTTTGGAAATAAATTTTCACTTTTTTCATTATAGATTGTATTTTCTAGGTAGAAAAATTAACTAAAATACTGTCAGAAGGAAAAGAAAATTCACTTAGGTTGTCAATTTCATATACCTGTGTGAAAATAATTTATCATCTACCAGCAGTGCCCAATAGAATATATGGTAGGTGTGCTAGTTATTAATTTGTCTGTCAGCCCCCAATACACTCATTTTGTCCTTTGTGATAATGAAGCCTTCTGGATCCTGTAGACATTTCTCTTTTGCTCGTCAATATGATGTTAGCTTTTGCCACTAGAGGGCGTTGGTAGAATACTATAAGGCCATTCTTGGAAAAGGGGACTTGCAAGTTTCTTCTTTCCCTTGTCCTTTTCCATTGAGGCCAGTAGAGGGAGGGAAACCCAGTAACATCCACGTCAGCTGTCAGCTGTTTTGATAGAACAGTTTTGACTCATGTCCTCCAGCAAGTTCCCCAAGGGAATGCAGCAAAGTATATGTAGAAATACAGAAAAAATGGAAACTAAATGCCCAATAGTAAGGGGCTTTAAATAAAATATGCGGCTTTTATGCTATGGAATAATATGCAGCTCGAAAAACAGATGCATTCATTTATAAATGCTGATATGGAAAAATATCCCTGATAGACTTTTCAGTCAAAAAACATTACTTGGGGGGAAGAAGAGGTGGAGAAGGGTATGGGGGAGTAAATGGTGATGGAAGGAGACTTGACTTGGGATGGTGAACAGTGTACAAATGATGTGTTATGGAGCTGTGCACCTGAAACCTGTATAATTTTGTTAACCTGTGTTAACCCCATAGATTCAATAAAAAGGAAAAAAAAAACGACCAAAGATTACTTATATAAAATGATTCCAGATTTATCCTCACCTGAGGATGTTTTTTGTTTGTTTGTTTAGAGAGAGAGAGGGAAAGAGAGCAAGAAGAACAATGATGTGAGAGAAACATCCATTAGTTTCCTCCCATATGTGCCTGGACTGGGGATTGAACCCAAAACCTAGGTATGTGCCCTGACCGGAAAACAACCCACAAACTTTTTGGTGCACAGGCTCACGTTCCAACCAACTGAGCCACATGGCCTGAGCAAATGATTCGAGATTTATATTAGGAACATTCATGTAGATGTAGAACAGTAAGAACAGACTAAAATATTGACAGTATTTATTTCTGAATGGCTCTATTAGGGATATTTTAAACCTTTAGTTATTCAACGAATATTGTGTCAGAAACAATTCTCGATGCTGGGAGTAGGGCAAATGAAAATAGTGTGACTTCATGGAGCTTGTAGTCAAGAGACGGTTATTGCACAAATATGTCGGGTATTGAATAAAAGTTAGGAAGAAAAATAAGGCTGGGCAGAGCCAGGGCGGTGTGTGTGTGCAGGTGCTGTTTACACAGAGTTAGGGAAAGCCATTTTGAGGGAATGACATTTGAGCAAAGTGACGGAGCTAACCTTGTGGATCTCGATACCTTTATAATTTTCCATATTTTCTTATTTTCTTTTCCACACTAAGCATGCAATGCTTACATAATCAAAACAAGAAAGCCTTTTCTATTTCAGAAAAAGATCTGGAGCCTCAGATCTCCAGGTCGAGGAGTAAGTAGAGAGCGTGGGAGCAGGTCCAAATCTGTGGAAAGGAGAACCCAAAAGTTCCCGGATACGGCCCACCTGCTCTAGCTTCTTCCTGGCCCCGGGATTCCCTCCGCTCCAGAGACGAAGTTGCTGGTGGGAGAACGCGGGGCTCCCTGAGGTCAGAGTCCCCGCCTGCCGAGTCCTGTTGGGCAACTCCAGCCGACGCTCAGGGACAGAATAGCCGCAGGAGGCTCAGCGCCCCTCACTGCATTTCCCAGAAAGCTCCACGCTCCTCAAGAGTCGGAAGAGCTGAGAAGTCTGAAGGATTAGCGAAGGGGACTACGCGAGTCTAGACGCAGACCACAACCCCCGGGCGTGGGTGCTGATGCGCAAGGTAACTCCGTTCATTGGCCATCTGTCAAGGCAAACAGGCTCACTGAGCAACGGCCTTTTGGGGGATGTAGTTCTGAGTACTAAGAGCAGCGCGTGCGCTGTGTCGTTTCCCGGCGAGCTCCGCGCGGACTTCCGGTGCCAGAATCTAGCGGAACTCGGAACGCCGGAAGGCTGTGGGAGGTGTGGCCCCGGGGCGGGACGCGCGACCTGGGCTGCTAGGCTCCCAGGTCGAGCTCGGGTCTCCCCACGGGTGGGGCCCGCGCTCCCAGGCAGAAGCCGAAGGGAGCGTGCACCTCTGAGAAGTGCTGGGAGCCCGGGCGCCTGCACCCATTGCCCGCCCCGCCGCCTCTCAGCTCCGCGCAGGCGAGGCTGCTGGGGATCGAGCACGGGACTCCGGCGGTCCGCGTTCCCGCCTGCCGCGTCCTGCCGAGCGACCCTGGTGAGTCCCTCGCCCTCTCCGAGCGGAGCCTCCTCCTCGGTCACTAGAGGACGAGAATGGAGCGCGTACCTTTCAGGGGTGTTGTGAGAAGTACAAGAATAAAGTGCTTGCCCTGCCGGATTGCTCGGCGTCCTCCTGATACGCCAAGGTTGCGGGTTTGATCCTGGGTCAGGTCACAGTCAAGAAGCAACCAATGAATGCATAAATAAGTGGAACAACAAATCCATGGTTCTCTTTCTCCCTCCCCCCTCTCTAATAAATAAATAAAAATTTAAAAAAGACAGAATGAAGTACTCAGTGTGCCGTAGAGAAAAGGACTGGAACCAACCTGAATGCCTCACTTGGGTATTGGTTCAGAAACGGGAGTACATCCATACCTCGAAATCTTCCAGAGTGGCTAATGAAGAAGCATTGTTAAGTGGAAAAGCGTATTACAAAATAGTTTGTGCAATAAGATCTCATTATGTGAAAACACACACACACAAAAACACTTTCCGTTTCTAGAAGTACATTTTTAGTAAATGTATTACTACTTTAGGGAAAGGTCTGGGAGGTTATATGTGACTTAATGGGAGGGTGCGCTGCATTGTCGAATGGAGAGTTTCTCTTTTATGTATTCTGTATTGTTAACCCCTTCCTCCTTTTATTACAATGGTTGGTGTCACTTCTTTATTGAAACAAAAACCAAAGTTCTAAAATACACTCTTTTAAGACTTTTATGGCAATGTAAGGCATAATAAACGTGTCATACATTCATACATACCTGTGGATAAATGGCTTAGGATGATGTCTGTGAGCCCATCGTTGACACCCCTGGACCAGACGATGTTTGAAATTCAGAAGTTTTTAAATTTCAGAAAGATAATACAGTACACATAGTATATCAAGTAACCCCTGCCAGCAGAATCTAGGGCAACACTCAATCAAACATGTTCATTTTTTTATGGAACCATAGTACACATACAGAAACACACATTCTAAGAACAGCTTGATGGATTTTTACAAACTCAAATACGTGAATATTTCTGCTGTAAAATACATGAACATTTACATTAAGTGGGATAAATGGAGATTACAAACATGCTCATATCAGTAGGCCAGATGGTATAAACCTGGGAGTTTTGGATTTCAGAGCTGAGGATAAGGAGCTGTGGACCTGTATTGGTAGGGGGAGAGTGTCATATGAGCAAGGCATTACAGGAGAGCCTACAAAAGGCCTCAGGGCCAGGAAAGGATGGGAGCTAAAGTCCCTGGATGTCCCTCCAGACTGGTGTTTGCTCATGTACCTTCTTCCCTCCTGCTATTTTGCTCTTTCCCTAGGAGCTTGTGTCCAGATGCTGGCCCAGTTGCCACAGGGAATCCCTCTGGGAGACTGAAGGGCAGGCTCCTGGGTTGAGGCCCACCAACCCTGAGCCTTAGGCCAGGAGAATGGCAGCTCCCCTGGAGCCTCAGGACCAGGCCCCTGGGGAGGGAGAAGGGCTTCTAATTGTGAAGGTGGAAGATTCCTCCTGGGATCAGGATTCTGGCCAGCAAGAGGACAGCAGGGACTCTGAGGCCTGCCGCCAGCGCTTTCGGCAGTTCTGCTACAGTGATGCGGGCGGGCCCCATGAGGCCTTCAGCCAGCTATGGGAGCTCTGCTGCCGCTGGCTGCGACCTGAACTGCACACCAAGGAGCAAATCTTGGAGCTGCTGGTGCTGGAGCAGTTCCTGAGTGTGCTGCCTGGGGGTGTTCAGGACTGGGTGCGAGAGCGGTGCCCTGAGAGTGGCGAGGAAGCTGTTGCCTTGGTGGAGGACCTGCAGAAGCAGCCAGTGAAAGTATGGCCGCAGGTGAGGGGCCTTTCCCACATTCAGGGGTGGTGGGGGCACAGAGCCAGCGAGAACATCCATAGGAGCATGTCATAATGGGTGTTGCCTATCTGAAAGACACTGTCCAAATGAATCTGGTTTCTTTTTGGTGGCCTTGGAAGGTAGAGCCGGACCAAAGCAGGCATGTTCCAGAAAGGCAGGTTTTAGCTCCACATGAGCTCTGCAAATGTTTATTCATTTTCTGCTCTAGGCCAGGCACTGGGGATACAGGGATGTGCATAGTGAGAGCACCAGAGGGGGCATGAGAAAGTAGAGCTGTACATGTGAACCCTACTGTCTTGTGAGGTGCTGGGTCCTTGACACTGGAAGCATCTGGAGAGGTGCTGAGTAACTGGGGTAAGGGTTTTTGTCCTTCACAGGGAGGCCCCCCCCCCCCTTTCCTCTGACTCCTTGCTAAATGGCTCTGTGATTATCTCCTTTGGGGCTGGTTCTTGCCCTGTGTTTGATTAGTGAGTGTCCCTGGGTGCATGGCACTGCTTGGTATCACATTCTCCTCTGGATTTTCCTGGGCCCTGTATTGATGTCTCCCCAAACCCCAGCCTCATGGGGGACATGTCATATATCTCCTTCCCAGGGATTAAACTCTGTCTTCCCTGTCTGGTCTCGGTGCTGATGAACATGTTGTGGTTCCTGCACAGGATGTGCCCTCAGAGGAGGTGGAACCCAAGGCTGCAGTCCAGGGATCTCAGGCCAAGGGACCTCCCCCTAAGGCGGGGACAAAAAACCAGCCACCTGTGCCCTGGGAGCAGCACAGCCAAGGTGGTGAGTAAGCTCCTTCCCGGGCTTTGCCCTAAGGCAGTGGTCGGCAAACTCATTAGTCAACAGAGTGGCAAACTGTGGCTCGTGAACCACATGTGACTTGCAAGCCGCAGTTTGCCGACCATTGCCCTAAGAGTACCAGGAAGGGTACTTGTTCTGTGAAGCTTAGGCGCGCGCGCACACACAGAGAGTAGAGTGTATGGGGTTTCATATCTAGCTTGAGTTGGCCTCTTTGAAGCTTTGTTCTTTTCTTTCAGCCCAGCTTCCTGCTCTTAAAGAGGGGAGTACCAAACAGAAAACAAATGCCTACTTTGCCTCTGAGATCCATGTAAGTTACCAGTCCCTTTGTCCCCTCTGAGGCCGTTGGTACTGATGACTCTCTAAATAGTCCTTGCCTTCTCAAAGCCTCTTCCGTTCATCCTGCTCCTGCTTGGGCCCATCCTGTTCCCCATCCCAACCCTCTTCCTCTCAGCTGCCAGGGGAGTCCTGAGCAAGGCATCCCTGAGCGGGATTTCTCACCTCATTTCAGGGACCTGTGACATTTGGAGACATTCCCTTCTATTTCTCCCAGGAAGAATGGGGGTCCCTGGACCCTGCTCAGCGGGATCTTTTCTGGGACATAAAGCGGGAAAACTCCCGGAACATTGCTGTGGGTAAGCAGTAGATGCAGCCAGGACCCTCGGAGTCCTTGGTTTCTCTGAGCTGGAGGCAGTAGCCTCCTTGGGGGTCCCAGCAGCAGAGAGGGTCCAGGCAGGCCACATTCCCCTGCACATCCTCAGTCTTCCTCCTCACTCCCTTTCAGCTGGCTCCAAAGTGGGCTTTCCCAGCCTGTCTTCAAGAGCCTTGGCTGATTTATTTTTTTGTGTTAATGTTCATTTTGCTTTGCCTTTGAACATGTATTAATATATGGTGGGTGCTTGCAACATGCTAGCACTGGCTGAGCACTCATATGGACATTTTCTCATGTGGTTCCCACATCCCATAAAGATGTTCTCCTTTTTTTATAGACAAGGGACCTGAGACTCAGGTCAGTGGAACACCAAAGGGACAGAGCTGGGACTCAGTCCAAATGGTGATTGCAGGACCCTCCAGGCTGCCCTGGGAAGAGGTGCTGACAGTGAAAACACGTGATGTGCCCCAGGGCCTGGGCCCTGTGCAGTAGGGGCCACACTCCCTGGAACCTCTCCAAGCCAGGACCTTTCTGAGCTCTGTTTGGGGGTCATCTCACATAATCTCCTAACTTGGTGTGGTGGGCTAGGATCCCTCTGGATCCAACTCTGTTCTTGAGTTTAGAAGACAAGAGCTTGGCCCAGCAGGTGTTGCTCAGTGGTTGAGGATCCCCCCATGAACCAGGAGATCTGGGCTTGATCCCCAGTAGGGGGCGTGCAGGAAGCAGCTGATCAATGATTCTCTCATCATTGATCTCTCTCTCTCTCCCCCCCCTCTATCTCCCTCCCTCCCTCCCTTCCTCTCTCTCCCTCCCTCTCTCCCTTTCTCTCTGAAACCAATAAAAAGTGTTTTTTTAAAGTTTATTAAAAAAGAAGACAAGGGCTTGTGTAGTGAGAGGTGTTTCTGATAATGATTAGTGAGAGTTTGGATCATTTACAAACTTTACCTTAATCTCTTAAGTTTTGGAGTTTGAATTGCCAGGGTTCAGAGTGGGGTGTTGGATCCTATTATGGGAGGGAAGCATAGATTGGTTAGGTGTATAATTAGTGCCTCTGGGGCAGGATCAGCGGACTCCTTGCCTCTGACTCTGCTTCTGTCTCTGCACTCTCTGCCGGCCTTTTATCATGTCCCCATTTTATGGAGGAGAAAACAGGCTCGGGTCTGTCCAGCCCAGGAGTTTCTGAACCTGACAGCCAAGGCGCTTGCCACTGAGCCCTGTTTCTGCCTTGCCTCAGCTCTGAGCTCAGACCAGATGGGACTGAAGAGCCCACCTCCTCCTCTTGCAGGTTTGGGCCTCAAGAGCCAAAGGGGGCGATCCCCGCTGGAGGAGGCAGTGAGGGTGCTCCCAGGCCAGGCGGGCAGCGATGTGACTGTGGCCTGGAGCCCTGAGGAGGCCGGACCCTGGGAGAGTGCGGCCAGGCCAGGGGAGCCAGCAGTGGGGGCGAGGCGGGGGCGGCCGCCCACCTGCAGGCGCCAGTTCCGGGACCTGGCAGCTGAGAAGCCACACAGCTGTGGCCAGTGCGGCAAGCGCTTCCGCTGGGGCTCAGACCTGGCGCGCCACCAGCGCACGCACACAGGCGAGAAGCCCCATAAGTGCCAGGAGTGCGAAAAGAGTTTCCGCAGCTCCTCGGACTTGGTGCGCCACCAGGGCGTGCACACGGGCCAGAAGCCCTTTTCCTGCTCTGAGTGTGGCAAGAGCTTCAGCCGCAGCGCCAACCTGGCGGACCACCAGCGCATCCACACGGGTGAGAAGCCCTTCAGCTGCAGCGACTGCGGCAAGAGCTTCTCGCTGCGCTCCTACCTGCTGGACCACCGGCGTGTGCACACTGGCGAGCGGCCCTTCCACTGCGGAGAGTGCGACAAGAGCTTCAAGCAGCGCGCCCATCTCATTGCCCACCAGAGCCTGCATGCCAAGATGGCCCAGCCCGTGGGGTGAGGGCTGGAGGGATATCCTGGGAGACCGAGCAGCAGGATGGCCACCTCTCTCTGCTGCCACCTTCTGCAGCCACCACCCCTACTGCCTTGCCCTGCCCTGCCCTGCTCTGCCCCAGGACCTGGTCAGCACAACCAAGTAATGGAAATCCCCTATGACCTCGCAGCCATTCTGGGGGTTTCTCTTGCCCTTTGGCTTCCTGGAGCCCCAGCACATTCCTGGCAGGTGGCCTTAGCATGGGAGAAAGACTGAGGCAGCAGGGAAGTGTGAGGATTTGGGCAGGACCCGAGGGTCCCCCATCCAAGAAACTCCCCTCTGCCTTGCTTGCCCTGTGGCTCTTTGTTCCCTGTCTTCTTGGCTGGGTCCATGGGCCAGGCCCTCTGCCCTGCCAACCTGTGCCTTCCCATAGGGGTGGAGGACAGGCTTTGCCTCTAGTCAGCTCACACTTGTGAAGATCTGGGCCCTCCGTGGGGCCAAAAGGGCTTTCTGGCCCTACCCCCTCCCACTTCTGCCCTGACCAATCTGCCCTGTCCTGGCAACATGCTACTGATCTGTACCAACTTCCCCCTTGAGAGCCATCCTCTGCTGAGGCTAGTGGTAGCTCCAGGGACTGGAGGTCTGTGCAGACCAAGATCAGGGCCAGTGGAAGCCCACTGCTCCCACACTCCCCTCCAGAGACGTGGGGTTTATAGTACTTAACACTAGCACTCTGTCAGCACTTTGTCACTGAGTCCTTAGGCACTGCATTCCATGTTGTCTGCATCGTCTGCAGATTGGCATTCACAGGGACACACCACAGGCTCTCCAAAGGAGCTCGGTCCAGCCTGCCCAAAAGGGCAGCAAAAGGGTTTGAATAAATATGGAAACTTCCTCCAGGCTGTCTGTTCTTTAGGAGGCTGCTGGGTAGGGGAGCCTAGAATTTGTATCCCTTGGCCTCCTGACCTGGTAGTCCTATTCGCACATGGTGCTGGGCGGTTACCAGGTAGGGCCACATTGGCTTCCAGGTGAGCTGGGCCCCAAAGGGCAACTATAAGCCTTGAGACTCTGATCCCCCTGTGTTGGTCAGTGTCTGTCCTGGTCTGGGGCCAGTTCAGAATGAGACCGCCAGTAGTACCCTTCCCTATCCCAGCTGAACAGGACTTTGGAGTCTTTGCCAGGCCATTCCTTTTCTCCCCATTGGAGAAATGAGGAAACAGGCTGGGAGACAAGGTTACTGGTCAGGGTGGTGGTGTGCTCATGCTGGTTCCTGGGTTCAAATCCATTAGGGAGAGGGCTGCTGAATCAAAGTGGGCCTTGCTTCCATCCCCCACATAACCCTTGACATCTGACCAGTCGCATGCCTAGACCCCAGGTTGGGGCCTGCCTGTAGCTGTTGGGCTCATGCCAACTCCTTCCATCCCTGCTCTGCCCTTCCCAGTTCACAGGGGTGGCCTCAGCAGGCTCACTTGAGGAGAGGTGGGACTGGCTGAGACAAGATATTCCGTTTCGTTCCTTGGTCTGTGTGCCAGCCTCTCTGCCCCCTGGGCCTTTCCTCAGCCAGTCAATACATTTTACTGACTTCAGAGAGGAAGGGAGAGAGAGATAGAAACATCAGTGATGAGAGAAAATCATTGATCGACTGTCTCCTGCACACCCCACACTGGGGATCAAGCCCACAACCCGGGCATGTGCCCTGTCTGAGAATCGAACCATGACCTCCTGGTTCATAGATCAATGTTCAACTACTGATCTGGAACAGACCCCACTTCCCAGATGAAGCAACTGGGGTCTCATCATGGACAGCTGACTCCAGTTGGGGGGTTCTACCTCTGAGATAGTGCCCCTCACTCTCTGTACTTTAAGGCTTGAGGCTGCTGTGTGCATGTGTGTGAGCATCTTGCCTGAGTGAGTAGGGTGACAGGTGGCAGGAGTAGTGCACAAACTTTTCTGATGCTGATGGTTGGCTCAGAAGGGAGACACTCAGGTGTAACAAAATCAGATAAGAGGTGGCCCAGGAGCTAAGAATAGGATTGGGCACAGGCTCCTGGCTTAGGCAGGGGCATGTCAGTGCCAACCAGGAAGTAGCCCGCTATACCCGAGGAACAGAGCAAGAAGTGAGGCCCAGGATCCAAGGTTCCAAGGGAGGGGACAGAGTCCGGCTCAGCTCATAAACAGCTGATAGGTCAGAGACCAGGGAGAAGGCAAGTAATGAGACCCAAGGCATTGGTGCTGGGGCCATGAGGTGAGCTCTGGGCTCAAAGGACGTGCCCACCTGACATCCATGGCCTTCCTGGTGTCCGGGACACTGCGGGTGGCCGCACAGATAGCAGATGCTCAAGACAGCCTGGGAAGAAAGGTAGTGGGAGGCACTGCCTGGCCCTACTCCCTCCTGACTCCCAGCTGAGCCCCACCCTGCCCAACTCTGGCCTTCCCTTCCCAGGGGAAGTACAGCGTGCAGGGTCCAAGGGTGGCCTTGATACTCAGCTGCCCTGAGGTATCAGTCTCTACAGTGGCTATCCTGGAGAGTGTGTTCCAGACCCTGGGCTTTGAGAGCTGCCAAAGGAGGGAGGCCTCGGTCCAGGTGAGCCCTACCCTGCCTACTGCCTCCACCCTTAGCCCCACTTGGGGCCTCCCCAGACCCAGGCCTCCCTCTTACTCTTGCTCTAGGACTTCCTTGAGGAGCTGACTGGGTTCCGGGAGCAGCTGGATGCCCACAGGGCCTCTATGGGCTGTGTCCTAGTGGCCTTGGCAGCCCCCAATGGGCAGTTGAGGCAGCCACAGAAGTTGGTTCAGGAGCTGAGTGGCTGTGAGGCCCTGCGGGGTTGCCCCAAAGTCTTCCTGCTGCTCTCAAGTGCTCCTGGGGGTGAGTGGCTGGACAGGGACCCCTACTGTGGGGCAGAGCAGACCAAGGGTGGGGTTGGACAGGAGGCCAAGACCTTCCCTTCAGGCCAATGTTGTACTTTTCTACCCAGCTTCCCCCAAGCCTGGGACCTTCCTCACTGGCTTGAGTGAACTCTGTGGCCACTGTCCTCACTGGTCCCTGCTGCAGCTGCTGACAGAGGTGGGAGCCCCAGATGGGGAGCCCCAGGGAGGGGGCTGTGCCAGTCGCCTCCCCTGAGCCTGTTACATAGATTCATTCACATGCTTCTCACCCATTCATTCTACAGTACTATTCTACAATTCCTTGTCTACACACATGCTAGACATGGCCCTGCCTTTCACCCCCCACCCATGCCCTGCCTCACACCCACTCCGACACTCCAACATCTTCCCATCTCCATGCCTTTGCTCCAGCTGCCCCCTCTGCTTGCCATGCCCTGCCTGTTGTCCTGGTAAGCCTCATACAGCCCCAGGCTGCCAGAGATACCCTCTCTCACACTCCCTGAGTCAACGCTCATACTTCTGCCCACCTCTGTTCACACTCATCCAGGTAGTGACTATTCCATCAGACTGTAGGTCCTTGGAGGGCAGGGTTGGGAATGATTCAGTTCTAGTTCCAACACCCAAAGATCTCACTGGATGGTTGGGTGGCCCTGCAAATGAGGGGTGAACCCCAGCACTGCTCCAGCCTGGTGCCTTTCCTTGAAAGGCAGTGGTTAATGGTATGGCCACTGTATAATTCATGTCCAGGGAAGCGTATGATCTTAAGCCTGAAATAGAACTCTCCTTGTAGCCTCCCCATCTTTCATTTATCTCCTCCTCCCTCTAACTGGCAGAGAAACCCAAAGAGACTGTAGTAGCTATGCATCTGGTTGAGTCATTCCTTGGAACCAGGTTCTCTTCTCACCATGCTCCCATGGAGCAGCCCCCTGAGGACCCTGTGGCTCCATCCCCCCAGGTCTTCTGCAGGACAGCTGGAGAGTCCTCGGGGGCCACCTACTGCCCAGTCCTTCAGAGCTCCTTGCGGGGGGCGCTGTGCCTGAGGGACGTGGAGCCCTGGGGGCCTGAGGTAAGGGGGCAGGAGCAGTGTCCAACCATGTGGCAGCAGTGGCAAGTGGGACAGAGGCTTAGAGAGACCTGAGATGGGGGACACAAGGAGCTGGAAGTCCTGTGACTATGTTCAATGTACCTTACCTTGTTTATAGCCAGAACCCAGCCCCAGTGCTCAGTATGACCTGTCTGGAGACAAGGCTGCTCTCTTCCTAGCCGTGATCCGGGACCGTCCTGGGGCCCAGCGTGATGTGGAGGCACTGGGGGGCCTGTGCCAGACTCTGGGCTTCGAGACCACCCTGAGGACAGACCCTACAGCCCAGGTGAAGGGAAGCCCAGAACTTCTGGTGCTGCTCTAAAGAAAGGCATACCCCCACCCCCGGACCCTGGGGACTCTCTCCTGTGCCTCTCACCCATGGTGGGCAGGAAGGGCAGCCCCAAGTCTAGCCCCCATCCTCCCTGCTGCATGCATTGGGAATCCCTGCCTCTGGAAGCCTGATCTTCAGGGCTCCTGTGGTTTCTCAGGCTGGCTGTTTCTCTGCTCTCCTGATCAAGGCCTCAGTTGGACCCTCAGGTTTTTCCTGGAAGGGTCTCAGGTTCCTTCCCAAAACTCATCAGCTCACTGCCCTCCCCTCATGCCTCTTAACTTTTTTGGCACCAGAGAACCAACTACAGAGCCTACCACATGTTCTGTCACCTCCATGCCAGGTTTTGCAGCAGGGGTCAGAAGGACTTCCTTCCTGATCCTGAAGCTGGCAGGAGGTGGGAGGTAGGGTTGGTGGGGCTGGAGAAGTCTACCTGGAAGGCTTCCAGGTACTGGGAAGGCAGTGGCCCTGACCCAGGGCTCAATCTCCTTGCACTCCAGGCTTTCCAGGAGGAGCTGGCCCAGTTCCAGGAGCGGCTGGACACTTGCAGGAGCCCCGTGAGCTGTGCCCTTGTGGCCCTGATGGCTCATGGGGGACCTCAAGGGCAGTTGCTGGGGGCTGATGGGCAAGAAGTACAGCCAGAGGCATTGGTGCAGGAGCTGAGCCACTGCATGGCCCTGCGGGGCTGTCCCAAGATTTTCCTGCTTCAGGCTTGCCGTGGTGGTGAGTGGGTCTGGGGCCCTCCCTGGGGTCAGCCCCAGCCTGACTCCTATCTTAGTTTTCCTCACCCAGCCCACCTCCTCCAAGAAGCCTGAGCACTAGCCCTTTTCCTGCCCCCCTCTCCCAGTGTCTCCTAGAGGTCAAGTCCATGAACTTGAGCACTTTACCCTCATCATTTTTCATTCAGTGCTTTGAATGTTTCCAGCCTGGCAGACCTGCTCTGAAGTTCTAGGGGCTGGGGGGTGAACCCCTGGAGGCACCTCCGGGATCTGCTGAATGAAAGGACCTGCCTGTCCTCTCCTTCCCTAGGACACAGGGATGCGGGCATGGGGCCCACAGCTCTCCCCTGGTTCTGGCGTTGGCTGCAGGCCCCACCAGCCATCCCCTCCCATGCTGATGTCCTTCAGATCTATGCAGATGCCCAAGGTGGGTCTGTCTTCCTTCTGGAGCCTGGCCTTGGGCAGGGCTGGTGTGAGTGTGTGTGTGTGGTGGGGGCTCTGAGCTGGGGTCCTGCTGCCGCCTCTGTCCTCTCTTTGCCAAGAGGATGGGAAGAAAACCACAAGGGCTTCTCCCCTACTTGAGCCTCAAAACAACCCTGGAGTTAAGAAGGTGAAGTAGCTTTTTTGAGGTCATACAGTTGCTAAGTGGCAGGGCTGAGTTTTGAACTCTAATCTGTCTTTCCTGCTCTGCACTCTTTCCGCTGCCATGTGCTGCCCTTGAGCCAAACTCAGGGAAGCCCCAGGGATGGTGGAGTCCTGGGATGCTGAGTAAATAAAGTTGATCCCTCTTGCAGGCAGATCCTCCGGGGGCTTCACGCCAGGGAGCTGTGACCAAGCAGACATCCTAATGGTCTATGCAGCAGCCGAGGGTAAGGGGAAGAGTCATCAAGAAGCCTCGTTACACTGGACCCAGCCTGGCTGGAGGTCTGGTGTGGCTGTAGTGGCAGCTGGGGCTTGACATGTGTGGCATCCATCTGATTCCAATTAGGTCATTTTCCTTTCGTGTTTATTATTTATAATAATAGTAATGCTGGTGAGCATGCATTGCGGGCTGACTGTGCCAAGCACTGTACCTGCATCATTCCCTTCGGGCTGTAAGTTTCATGAGGGCAGGGCAGTTCTGCCTGCTCAGGGCCCTTCCCAGTGCCTAGCAAATAGGATGTTCACAGTGAATGTTTGTTTAATATTGAAGTCATCATATGTTCATTCGGCAAATTTTGAGAGCAACTTGTTTCAGAAACAAGAAGTTCCCGCTCCCTGCCCCATTTGCTTGCCTGACTCCCAGGGTCTTGTCTACTTGCCCCACTTCCACCCTCAATAGGCCCCTGGGGATTGGAAGGCGGCTGATCAGTCTGAGTCTGACATGCTGGCCCTGGTCCTCTGGCCTAGGCTGTGTAGCCTATCGGGATAAGAAGGGTTCAGACTTTATCCAGACACTGGTGGAGGTCGTCAGAGCTACCCCCGAGGGAGACCTCCTGGAGCTGCTGACTGAGGTGTGTTGGGGAATGGGGGTTGGCAATAGGGGAGAGAGGCCAGATTCATCCTTCTTAGCCCAGGTGTCCTAATCACCTCCTATGCACCCCGTTGGTGAGGGAGGGAACCCCCAACCTCAATAGTATGGGATGGCTGAACACATGACACCCATAGCAGTTATTAATCATGTACTCACAGCCTAGAGGGAGTACACCGTACACCAGGCAGGGCCACTCGGGGTTGCACTCAGGAACAGAGTGAACCAGCAGGAGGAAGTGATTGGCTTGTTTGAATAGTTTTGTAGGTTGGCAGGGAACTGAAGCCCCTCAGGTTGAGGCTGGGGTGGAGTGTAGCTGGTCTAGCTGGTGGGGGAACTAGCTGGGTGGGGAGCCTTTCCTGCTGGGTGGGGGCGTATCTGACAAGAGCAGGGGGACTCCTGGCTAGTCCTTTGGAGTCCTATGAGGTCCAAAGATATCAAGGCAGAACTGGAAACTTTAGGCCTTACAATACACTGGGTGCCAGGCAGGGCACTAGGGCACCTGGGCACAGGCTAAGTGTGGTCCACGCAGGTCAATCGGCAGGTGTGTGAGCTGGATGTGCGGGGTCCTGACTGCAGTGAGCGCCGCAAGGCCTGCCTGGAGATCCGCAGCTCCCTGAGGCGCCGGCTCTGCCTGCAGGCCTGACTGCAGTCACCCAGTTGTGCTGACAGAGTGACCACACCCAGTGCGTCCTCCGACTCCATCCACTCCTCAGTTACCTCATCTATAAATGGGGCATCACAGCAGGTGCTGGGCTCAGCTGCAGACTTGGCCTCTGCCTTCAGGACTGTCAGAGTCCAGATTGGGCCACAGGCCTGGAACAAAGCATTGCCGGTTAGCAGTGCTGTGATGGGGAAACCACAGTGGTGGGGGGAGCAGTGGGCAGCTCCTGGCCCAACGCCAGCTGGGAGCCTGCAGGGAAAGCGATCGGAGGGGGCCTCTCCCCGGAGGGGCCTGGAGGCCTGATTGGGTCTGGAATTCGCAACAGCAGGACTACATCTTCAGTCGGTGCTCAGTTGCCATTGTAGCCCAGACCGGAGCCCCGCCCACACAGAGCCCGAGGGGATGGGGGTGGGGTGGGGGGGGTAGAGCTCCTATTCACTCTGAGCACAAACACTGATGCACACCACGCAGGCGCCTAGGCAAGCTTTATGGAAAAAGCCGTACAGCATCTTTTTCACAGGGCCGCGTGGCCTAATGGATAAGGCGTCTGATTCCGGATCAGAAGATTGAGGGTTCAAGTCCCTTCGTGGTCGCTGCTGAGGTTGGTTTTTCTCCCTCGCTTAATATTTTCCCCCTTCTAAGATTCCGGAGTTACCCATGGCGGCTCCGATGGCACTCCGGGAACCAATGCTGGCGGGACCCGGGATCCTACTGGGAATTGGTTACATGAACTATAGTTCAGACGAAGAAAACTGTCCCAGAGGAGGTTTCAGACTGTGGAGGGAGGTAGCGAATAGAGCAGTGGTCGGCAAACTGCGGCTCGCGAGCTGTGATTTGCCGCTCTGTTGACTAATGAGTTTGCCGACCACTGGAATAGAGGAGTTGCCCCAGGATGCATTTGAAAATGTAAGAGATTATTGTGATGAAAAAGGTTTGGAAATGGTAATGGCTGCACAATATGTGACTGTAACTGATACCACTGAATTGTACATTTAAAAATGGTTAAAATGGCAATTTTAACTATATATATGTATATATTATATATATTTACCACAATAAAAATTTATTTAAAATGTAATAGATTATTTCAATTTCTTACACTGAGTGTACCCTTAAATTACTATGTGAATGTATACAATGTTCCCAAAAATGTATACACAGTTTGAATAATTATTAATTCCAATATTAATTGGAATTATTCAAACTGGATTAAATCTGAAAAGAAACATCAATTGAGCTATCAGCTGTTAAATGTGGGTACATTTTTGGGGACACCCTATATATTAAAATTGAAATGAAGAGTATGCCCAGGATTGAGCCATCATTTTGCCCAGGAAAAATGTCTCTACCTTTGCAAGGGAGTTTGCTCCAAAGGATTCTGGCCAATGACCAAGGTGATGGGGCCTCCCCCCACCAGGGTAAACGCTGGGGGAGTAGCACCCCATGATCAGCTCAGCTGACCTGGGGTCATGCATCATGTCACTTTCTCTTTTATCATTTTGATGATGTTTCAGTGGTTTATTGAAGGCTCATAAATATAAAGAAGAAAAACGTCATTAAAATAAACATTTTAAAGATGAGAAAGAACGCCCATCTTACGGTAGGAAAGTAAATGCTGGGTTCTCTCAGTCTCAGGTTCTGCAGCTGAGCTAGCCAGGTGGAACAGGATACAGAGCCATTATGAAGAGTCCTGAGGACAAAGACCTAAGGCCATTGGGCTCTGCTAAAAACCGTGGAGACCTGGGCCCAGATAACACTTTGGATCAAAGGGGCAATGTGGGGAGTAGGATGGAGACAAAGACCTGAACTTTTCTCAAGTGCTGATCCCGCTCTCCCCTCTTCTCCCCTTGGCTCCTACAAGTTGCATTACCTTTCTGCCGCTAATTATCCCTTTCTGCCGCTAATTATCCCGGGACCCAGAGTCTCCTAAAGGAGGGGGGAAGGGTTCCAGTGGGATCAATCCCCTGACTTGTACCCTTAGTGAGGACCGTATCCCAATCCAATGAGGTGACTTGACGCCTGCTGTCCAGGTTTTTGGATTCCGCAAGTGCGCAGTCTCTTCTAACCTGAGGATGTTCGGGCGGAAAGCATCTGAGAGGGAGTGCGGACACAATGAGGAAGTGGAGGGGCAGTAGAAGGGCTGGGATGGAACTTGGAGACTGAGTGTAACCTGTAGGAAACCAGAATAGATGATTGAGGGATTGGTCTAAGACTATTGCGGTACACCATTTTATGAGCCCTGGTGGCCTAATGGATAAGGCATTGGCCTCCTATGCCAGGGATTGTGGGTTCAAGTCCCACCTGGGGTATAAAGGGCTGAGTTTTAGACCTCTCCTTCCTAAAAGTTATCTAGATGCATCCCTTAGATTTCAGGGGAAATGCTGGCATCCTTTATACTATTTTTAAAACAATCCAGCCCTAACCGGTTTGGCTCAGTGGATAGAGTGTCGGCCTGCGGACTGAAGGGTCCCAGGTTTGATTCCGGTCAAGGGCATGTACCTTGGTTGCCGGCACATCCCCAGTAAGGAATGTGCAGGAGGCAGCTGATCCATGTTCCTCTCTCATCGATGGTTCTAACTCTCTATCCCTCTCCCTTACTCTCTGTAAAAATCAATAAAATATTAAAAAAACAAAAACAACAACAACAACAAAAAAACAATCCATTCTACCTGATGATAAAGGAATAATTGATCCTTTTTCTAGGTGTGTTAATTGTATTATGGTTACATATGTATTTTTTTCAGTTTTATTTCAAGAAAAACGATTTTAAATATAATGTTACATGCAATAAACATCAGTTATTCAAGAAAAATGATCTTACATGTAATATTACATGCAATAAACATTAATATTTCAAGAATAAAAGGATTTTAATTATAATATTACCAAAACTATACTAACATAGTATGATCACAAAAGTTGTAGGAAATATTAAGAATCTGCAAATAATAGGATTACTTTTATTATATTCTAGAATATTTTCCCCCCTCTGGCTCTATTTTTGTTCATCAGTTTATGTTGTTCATTATATTCCACAAATGAGTAAGATCATATGTTTATTTTTCTCTGACTAGCTTATTTTGTTTAGCAGAATGCTCTCCAATACCATCCATGCTGTGGCAAATAGTAAGAGTTCCTTCTTTTTTACCGCAGCGTAGTATTCCATTGTAGGTGTACCACAGTTTTTTAATCCACTCATCTGCTGATGGGCCCTTAGACTGTGCCTATGGATTCTTGGATTCTTCTAAGATTTTTATTTTTATGGTTTCCTGTCTTACTTTTATTTTTTTTAAACATATATATTTTATTGATTTTTACAGAGAGGAAGGGTGAGGGATAGAGAGTTAGAAACATCGATGAGAGAGAAACATCCATCAGCTGCCTCCCACACATGCCCTACCGGGGATGTGCCCGCAACCAAGGTACATGCCCTTGACCGGAATCGAACCTGGGACCCTTCAGTCCGCAAGCTGACGCTCTATCCACTGAGCCAAACCGGTTAGGGCTCCTGTCTTACTTTTAAGTCCTTTATCCATTTTGAGTTTATTTTTGTGTATGGTGTAAGTTGGTGGTCTAGTTTCATTTTTTTGCATGTATCTGTCCAATTTCAACACCATTTATTGAAAAGACTATCTTGACTCCATTGTGTGCTCTTGCCTCCTTTGTCAAATATTAATTGAGCATAATGATTTGGGTCTATATCTGGGTTCTCTGTTTAGTTCCATTGGTTTATATGTCTGTTCTTAATGCCAACACCAGGCAGTTTTGAGAACAGTGGCTTTGTAGTATAGCTTGATTTCTGGTATTGTGATCCCTCCAGCTTTGTTCTTCTTTCTCAGGATTGCTGCAGCTATTTGGGGTCTTTTTTTTATTCCAGATGAATTTTTGGACAGTTTGTTCTGTGAAATATTCTGTTGGTATCTTAATGGGGATTGCATTGAATCTATAGATTGCTTTGAGTAGTATGGGTATTTTAATGATGTTGATTCTACCAATCCATAAACACAGTATATTCTTCCATTTGTTTATGTATCCCTCTATCTCTTTTTTCAACGTCCTGTAGTTTTCTGAGTACAGATCTTTTACCTCCTTAGTTAAGTTTATTCTTAGGTATCCTAATTTTTTTTTGCAATGGTAAGGGGGCTTGTTTGTTTAGTTTCTCTTTCTGTGAGTTCATTATTGGTGTATAAAAAGCCATAGATTTCTGGGTGTTAATTTTGTATCTTGCTACATTGCCAAATTCATATATTAAGTCTAGTAGTTTTTTGATAGATTCCTTGGGGTTTTCTATGTACAATATCATGTCATCTGCAAATAAGAACAGTTTTACTTCTTCTTTTACAATTTGGATGCCTTTTATTTCTTCCTGTTGTCTGATTGCTATAGCTAGTACTTCCAGTACTATGTTGAACAGGAGTGATGAAAGTGGGCATCCCTGTATTGTTCCTGTTCTTAGGGGAAATGGTTTTAGTTTTTGCCCATTGAGGATGATGTTGGCTGTAGGTTGGTCATATATGGCCTTTATCATGTTGAGATATGCTCCCTCTATTCCAACTTTGCTGAGAGTTTTTACCAAAAATGGCTGTTGGATTTTGTCAAATGCTTTTTCTGCATCTATTGATATGATCATGTGATTTTTGTCTTTCAGTTTGTTTATGTGATGTATCATGTTTATTGATTTGTGAATATTGTACCAGCCTTGCCTCCCAGGAATAAATCCCACTTGATCATGGTGTATGATCTTTTTAATATATTGCTGGATGCGATTTGCTAATATTTTGTTGAGGATTTTAGCATCTATGTTCATCAGGGATATTGGCCTGTAATTCTCTTTCTTTGTAGTGTCTTTATCTGGTTTTGGAATTAGGATAATGTTGGCCTCATAAAAAGAGTTTGGAAGTGTTCCTTCCTCTTGGATTTTCTGAAATAGTATGAAGAGTGTAAGTGTTAGTTCTTTGTTGCTGTTGTTTTTTTAAAAATATATTTTATTGATTTGATTTTTTACAGAGAGGAAGGGAGAGAGGGATAGAGAGTCAGAAACATCAATGAGAGAGAAACATCGATCAGCCGCCTCCTGCACACCTCCTACTGGGAATGTGCCCACAACCAAGGTACATGCCCTTGACCGGAATCAAACCTGGGACCTTTCAGTCCACAGGCCGACGCTCTATCCACTGAGCCAAACCAGTTAGGGCAATTCTTCTTTGAATGTTTGGAGAAACTCCCCTGTGAAGCCATCTGGAC
Source organism: Corynorhinus townsendii (assembly GCA_026230045.1). Classification (NCBI taxonomy): domain Eukaryota; kingdom Metazoa; phylum Chordata; class Mammalia; order Chiroptera; family Vespertilionidae; genus Corynorhinus; species Corynorhinus townsendii. The sequence continues at coordinate 66,984,838 of JAPDVU010000009.1, forward strand.
CTGGGCTTTTGTTTGAGGGGAGTTTTTTTTTTTATTATTGCTTCTATTTCATCATTGGTTATTGGTCTATTCAGGTTTGGTTTTTTTATTCGTCCTGATTCAGTTTTGGGAGATTGCATTTTTCTAGGAATTTGTCTATTTCATCCACATTGTCTAGCTTGTTGGCATATAGTTGTTCAGAGTATTTTCTTACAATTCTTTGTATTTCTGTAGTGTCTGTGGTTACTTCTCCACCTTCATTTCTGGTTTTATTTATTTGGGTCCTCTCTCTTTGTTTCTTGATGAGTCTGGCTAATGGTTTATCGATTTTGTTTATCCTTACATATGTATTTTTAAAGTCCCCATATATATATATAAAAGCCTAAGTGACCGAACAACCAGTTGCTATGATGCACACTGACCACCAGAGTGCAGATGCTCAATGCAGGAGCTGCCTCCTGGTGGTCAGTGCACTCCCACAGCAGGAGTGCCACTCAGCTAACCGACCTGTCCAGGTGCCCCACCAGCCTGGTGGCAGCCACTTACTCCCCCAGTAGTCCTGCAGGTCCAATCTCCGGAGAATGGGCCAGGCACCAAGGGACCGGCGCTGCCAGAATGATCCTGACAGCACTGCTGGCCTCCTGGAAGTCAGCCTTGGGCACCATGGCCGCTTCCTCACCCTAGATGCTCTGCAAGGAAGAAATGATATAAAAATGGCTGCCGGGTGGCTCCCGTCAGCCGGGTGGATCCGGATCCCAGGCTGATTGCATCCTGCCCTGCTCATCTCTCAGGATGGGTGCCAGCCATGGGGCTCACAGATGGCAGAGGAGCACTGCTGCAGCAGCGTGAGTCTCTCCCGATTGATAGGGACTGACTGGGAGGTGCAGCAGGGCGGGATGAGTGGGAGCGGCAGGCAGGAGCAGCAGGCGGCGTTGGACTGCCATTTTGAGCCCGATCCCTGCAGGCCATGCCAACCCACCAGTGCACGAATCCGTGCACTGGGCCTCTAGTATTTTATAAGCACAACTAAGTGTTTAGAGACTAAATTATGTGACAACTGGTTTGTTGAAAATAATGGGTTAGGTGGTGACTATAGTTAATAATGCTGTATTGTATACTTGAGATTTGCTATGAGAGTAGATCTTAGTTGTTCTCACACACACAGAAAAGTAACTGAACTGATAGATGTGGTTATTAATTTGACTGGTAAATATTTTATAATGTATACATATATCAAATCATCATGTTGCACACCTTCAATATATATTACTAGAGGCCCAGTGCACAAAATTCATGCACAGGTAGGGTCCCTAGTGGCTGCTGGCTGCTGGCCGGGGCCTTTCTTCATTCTGTGCCACCCCCTGGTGGTCAGCGCATGTCATAGCGAGTGATCGAATTCCTGGTTGGTCAAACTCCTGAGGGGACACTTTGCATATTAGGCTTTTATATATATATAGATTTTTATTTGTCAAAAAATATAATGGGCTGAATGGAAGTATATACAAAACAAGCTTATCCATCAGTTTATAATGACTTAAGCTGGGGGACATGAGGGCACATTATACAATTTTCTCTGTTTTAGTGCACGCTTGAAATCGTTTATGATAAAGTTTTCTCTTTCTTTCTTCCTTCCATCCATGTCTTTATCCTCAAGGTAAAAGTCTTTCAAACTACAGAACATGATCTAGAGTAAAACCAGAAGTTTCCTATATATAATACAATCATGTAGAAGAGATGGCCACTGGAGATTTGTCATCCATACATACAAAAACATAGTTCTGCAACATGCATAATTCAATCATGTATGGATTTTTAACAATATCAGCCATGAAACTATAAGATTATTTTATGGCTGTCATAAAATATCCCTGTCTCTAAACATGACTTAGGCTGAAAGTTTAAAGTCTTGATCTTGTCATTTTCTTTCCGTGAGCAAACCAGTGCACTCAGAATCCTTCCTATGCCACACAGTCCGTGGAGTCACCTTTACTGCCATAACAGTCAAGTGCAGAAGCCATGTGGTCCCCAGAGCACTTGCTTCAGTCAGCACTCTATCATTATCAACCAAGTGATTGTGGCTTGATCATGATGCCACTGTGTGCCATAAATTACCAGTATCCCGTCTCATGTTGGCAAGGATCTCAGTACTCCATTCAAGCTCAAGTTACTGAATTAAGGTCCATGAACAATCAGAAAACCCATCCATTTGGGGGTGAGGGAAATGGGGAGAGATTGATAAAAGGTATAAACTTTTTAGTTGTAAGTTGTGGGGATCTAATGTATAGAATGATGACTATAGTTAATAATAACATAGTGTATACTTGAAATTTTCTGAGAGAATAGATCTTGTATTCTCAACACACTCATGGTAACCAGGTGAAGTGATGGATGTGTTAATTAGTTTGATTGTCATAATTATTTCACAATGTATAGTTATATAAAATCATCACATTGTGTATCTTCAATATATATGATTTTTGCTTGTCAGTTATACCTCAGTAAAGCTGGGGGTGAAAGAAAATCCACTCATTATTTTAACAGATTAATGAAAAAATGATTAATAAGGTATAAAGAGTTGTTAATGAGGCAGAAAAGGAACACAGAGAAAGCAGGTACCACCTTTATAGATGGGAGACCAAGGGAAGAGGTGAGATTTTTTAAAGCATTGATTTGAGAGTGAAGAGAGAGAAAGAGATAGAGAAAGAGATAGAGAAAGAGATCCATCTGCTGTTCCACCCACCCATGCATTCATTGATTTTTGCATGTGCCCCGACCACGGGTCAAACCCACCACCTTGGTGCATCAGGAAAACACTCTAACCAACTGAGCTACCTGGCCAGGTCAAAGTGAGATTATTATTTTTTTAACGTATTTTATTGATTTCAGAGAGGAAGGGAGAGGGAGAGAGAAAGACAGAAACATCAATAATGAGAGAGAATCATTGATCAGCTACATGCCCCACACTAGGCATCAAGCCCACAACCCAGGTGTGTGCCTTGACCTGGACTTGAACTGTGACCTCCTGGTTCACAGGTTGACACTCAACCACTGAGCCATGCCAGCCAGGTGCAAGGTGAGATTATTAAAAATTAGAAGCTTGGAGAGGATTTAGGGAACTCCGAAAAAGAGGTACCACTCAGCTAGTGTGGGTGTTTTTGAGCTCAGAAAAGAGCTGGAATGCAGACCTCTGAGGAGGGGACCTCAGTCAGCTTGCTCTGATGTTTCTAATGAGCTGTGATGAGGCTGATTCTGTGAGTGTTGGGAAAACTTCAAACTGGATTCAGCTGCGATTTCTGGAATGAACTGTTGTTGCATGGCTGAAAAACAAAGTGAGGGGGATGCAATAGGAACAGGAAAGAGGAGGTAGGGAGTCCTTTCTTCTTCCAGTCTTTCAGTCTCTCTAGTCCCCCCTCTTGGCAAATCTATACAGTCTCCCTAAATAGGGTCCAGAAGCCTGAGTTTGGAGAGGTAAAAGTGTAATAACTGGCACATTACTACTTCCTTACAGATGCCTCCTATCTCAGACTTGCTTCTAGGAAACTTGTCCAAAAACAGGTGGAGCCAGACTTCAAGAATGAGAATCTAGCCCTTACCAGTTTGACTCAGTGGATAGAGCATCGGTCTGTGGACTGAAGGGTCCAGGGTTCGATTCTGGTCAAGGGCACATGCCAGATTATAGGCTCAATCCCCAGAAGGGGGTATGCAGGAAGCAGCCAATCAGTGATTCTCTCTCATCATTGATGTTTCTATTTCTCCCTCTCCCTTCCTCTCTAAAATCAATAATAATAATAATAATAATAAAGAAGGAGGTTCTAAAGTTGAATCACTTGCTGACTGCCTGGCATGGAAGACCACATCACTGATGGTAGGTAGACTTTAGAGAGACCCTGGCATGCTGGAACTGTGCAATTATTAAGACTTTTGCCCATGTCCGACTAGGATGGACTGACATTTCAGTGATATAGTAGAGATGGTAATGGTAAGGATTGTGAAATTGTGTGTCTGTTGGTGAGCATCTTTAATGAATCGAAACAAAGGAATAACAGGCTCAGGTTGACTAATCACCAATTCAAAGCAGTGTGAAAATCTGAGGCCACTTTGGCAGTCTTGAAGTCAACCCACATCTCCTGTAGCTGAAAGGCCAGTAGAGCTGAAAACCAGGCTCAAGGCCTCATTGTGAAAGTGAAAGAACATGAGAAAAAGTTGAATTCTCAACCTCTGTGAATCTCTTATGCCTATGTCAGGGTGCAGATAGTGAAGAAGTGACCCTGAGATGTGGAATGGGGCTATCTGGGTAGATGCATAGAGAATCTTGAACTCTCTGGGCCTACTAATGTGGCCTATGCCTATGCCCCCGTGTCTGTAGACTCTGAAGAACCTTAAATGAGGCAGGTACTTTGTCGGAAAATGTTTGCTCTCTTCAGGACCTGCTATTACTTCTCCTCGAGGCCACATCACCAAATACTAGTGCCACATCTCAGCATAACTCAATTGGAAAAGTACTGGTATTGCTTAAGGGTGGAGAATTATAAAAGCAAAGGAGTTGTAGGATCTGGATAGCATGACAGAAGGAATCAGGAGAGTTTGTCCAGAGTAGATCCTGACGGTTCTGGATCAGGATGGGGAGGATAAAATGCTGGAAAAGGATAGTATGGCTCAGTGGTTGAGCGTCGACCCATGAACCAAAAGGTCACTGGTTCAATTCCTGGTCAGGATACATGCCTGGGTTTCAGGCACAGTGGGGGCTGTGCAGGAGGCAGCTGATCAATGTTTCTCTCTATTGATATTTCTATCTCTCTATCCCTTTTCCTTCCTCTCTCTCTAAAATCAATAAAAACATATTAAGCTGGAAAAGGGAGAGATTATCAGGATGAGATATATTTTCATGACACAAGACTTAACATCCTGGCAAGGGTCCCTCAAACTGCTTATGATACACTGTTGGCATTGCTTTTGGAAGCATGGAAAAAGCAACGGCCTGCAATGGCCTACATTACATGAAGTAGAGGTGCCAGAAATACCATGGCAAATTGTGAAGGGAGGATTCAGAAGGGTCAGAAATACAGGCATGCTAGAATGGCCCTACAGTATTAGAGCATAAGTCCACAGGACCTGGAGGAAATGCCATTTACCAAGGCAAGGAGACATGCACAGTTGAGGAGAGGCACCAGCATCTTTGAGAAGCTTAGGAGTGACTGTTCTCTGGTCTGGCACATACTAGGACACATCAAAGTGAAGGTAAAACTTTTGTCCTATTATTAAGAAAGAAGCCCGGCCCTTCCCAGTGTATCTCAGTCCTTAGAGGGTTGACCAGGGCACCAAAGGGTCTCAGGTTCCATTCCCAGTCCAGGGCATGTACCTGGGCTGCAGGTTCGATCCCCGGTCCCATTCGGGGCACCTGTGGGGCAACCATAGATATGTCTATCTCACACAGATGTTTCTCTCTCTCTAAAAAATCAATGGAAAAAATATCCTTAGATGAGGATTAATAAATAAATAGAAAGATGGAAGGAAGGAAGGAAAGGAGAAAAGAAAGAAAAGAAAGAAGCCCAGCTGGTGTGACTCGGTTGGGCCTAGTTCCATGTACCAAAATGTTGCTGGTTCGATTCCTAATAGGGGGCATGCAGGAGGCATCTGATTCATGTTCCATTGTCACATCTATTTCTCTTTCTTCCTCTCCCTTCCTCTCTCTCTCTCTCAAAAAAAAAAAAATCAATGGGAAAAATAATTTTTTTAAAATAAATCTTTATTGTTCAGATTACAGGTGTTCCTCTTTTTGTTTTCCCCCTATAGCTCCCCTCCACCTGATTCCCCACCCCACCCTACCCCATGCCCTTACCCCCTGCCACTGTCTTCATCCATAGGAGTAAGATTTTTGTCCAATCTCTTCCCGCACCACTCACACCCGCTTCCCCCTGAGAATTGTCAGTCCACTCCCTTTCTATTATATTCACCAGTCCATTCTGTTCTTCAGATTTTTTATTTACTTGATTTTTAGATTCACTTGTTGGTAGGTATGTATTTGATGTCATTTTGTTGTTCATAATTTTTATCTTTACCTTTTTCTTCTTCTTCCTCTTCTTAAAGAATACCCTTCAGCATTTCATGTAATCCTGGTTTGGTGGCGATGAACTCCTTTAGCTTTTTCTTGTCTGTGAAGCTCTTTATCTGACCTTCAACTCTGAATGATAGCTTTGCTGGGTAGAGTAATCTTGGTTGTAGGTTCTTGCTGTTCATCACTTTGAATATTTCTTGCCACTCCCTTCTGGCCTGCATAGTTTCTGCTGAGAAATCAGCTGACAGTCGTATGGGTACTCCCTTGTAGGTAACTAACCGTTTTTCTCTTGCTGCTTTCAAGATTCTCTCTTTGTCTTTTGCCCTTGGCATTTTAATTATGATGTGTCTTGGTGTGGTCCTCTTTGGATTCCTCTTGTATGGGGTTCTGTGCGCTTCCTGGACTTGTAAATCTATTTCTTTCACCAGGTAGGGAAAGTTTTCTGTCATTATTTCTTCTAATACTATTTCAGTATTTTGCTCTCTCTCTTCTTCTGGCACCCCAAAAATTCGGATGTTGGTATGCTTGAAGTTGTCCCAGAGGCTCCTTACACTATCTTCATATTTTTGGATTCTTTTTTCTTTTTGTTTTTCTGGTTGGGTGTTTTTTGTTTCCTCATATTTCAGATCTTTGGTTTGATCCTTGGGGTACGTTGATCTACAGTTGAGTTTCTGTATATTCTTTATTTTAGACAGTGTATGCTTCATTTCTGACTGGTCCTTTTCCATTTTTTTGGCATTCTCATTAAGGTCCTTGAAGGTCTCACTAAGCTCCTCAGAAGTGTCATCAAGTTTCTCGGCGGTTTTTAGAAGATTCTTGAGTAACCTTATAAATGTGGTTCTGAACTCTATGTCGTCCAGTAGTTTGTTTTCCTCCATTTCTTTCATTCATGACATGTTTCTTTGTCTCCGCATTTTGGCTGCTTCCCTGTGTTGATGGAGTGGCTTTGTGTGCTAGGTGACCTATAGGGGGCAGTAGCTCAGCCTCCCCAATCACCTGATGTGGACGCTCTTGGTACACCCCTTTGTGCGCTGAGTGCAAAGCCTTGGTTGCTGTTGGTATGCTGGGAGGAATTGACCTCCAGGCCAATCGGCTGTGAGGACTCGCTGTGTCTATAATGGAAGAACTGCTGTGCTGGAGACACGCTTATGGTGCAGGACTTGTTTCAGTGGGGCTTTGGTGCTCACTGAGTCTGCCTCTTGAATGTGTCACTTATGGATGTGAGGAGTTGAAGTCTGGTTTCTCACACTGACCACTAGGTATACTGGCTTCTGGATCTCCAATGGGGTGCAGGTCAGCTATTGTCTGAGTCCACCCAGCAGGAGCTACAGCGAGAGCTACAGTTTTCTCCTCTTTGCTTGGGGTTTGGAGGTTTTGGAGCTGTCTGACCCAGGCTGCAAGTTTGCTAGGTTAAGCTGTGATAGGGCAGGCCTTTCTTATGCTAAAGCTGCTGCTTGGGTGGGTTTGTAGATTGTGTGGGGCGGGGTCTCAGGGCGTCACTAGGCTAGGGCGTGGCAAACAGCGATGGCTGCTAGTTAGCCGGCTCTGTGTCTCAGACTGTGTTCCCGTGCCCCAGCGCAGTAAACAATTATTCTTGCACGAAGCCAAGCAAGCCCCCCTCACTTTCCAACCTGGTGGCAGACAGTCCAGCTTCTCCCCGTAGGAGTTTGGGTTCCCCCCCCCCCATCTCCCCAAAAACTGTATTTCAGAGTAATCGGGGGCTTGTCTCCCTTTGGGTTGAAAAAAGCAACACTTGCCACCAGCCCGGATCACTCGCCTCCGTACCTCAGCTTTTCAGCACTTGCGCACGTCTCAATGCTCTTTTCTCTTTCCTTCTAGTTGTAGAACTTCCACTCAGCCAGCAAGGAAAAATAATTTTTTTAAAGAAAGAAGCCCAGTCACTTGATAGGACCTAGAGATGGTACTGATTAATTTTCTGTGTCCACTTGGTCAGGCTATGGTGACCAGATGTTTGGTCAAACACCAGCCTAGACGTTGCTGTGAAGATATTTTTTAGATGTAATTAACATTTAAATCAGTCGACTTGGAGTGAAGCAGATTACCTTCCATATTGTAGGTGGGCCTTATCCAGTCAGTTGAAGGTCGAAAGAGAAAAGACTGAGGTTCCCTTGGAGAGGAAGAAATTCTGCCTCTGTCTTCCAACTCTGCTGCCGAAGGAAGACTGCAAAGTGAGTGTGTGTGTATGTGAGAATGTGAGTGTGTGTGGGTGTGAGTATGTGTGTGAATGTGAGTGTGTGTGTGTGTGTGATCTCTATTCCCCCTCTGGAGAAATCTGATAAATACAGCCTCTTTGGGATAAGTATGGTGCCTTAACCCAGACACTAAGAGGGACCCAGCAGGCTCCTCCCCATGCCCCAGCCCTCTCCTACCCCACCCCCAGCCCTCCCTCTGGCACCTCACCTGCCCCCTAGGATATGGAAGCCTTGGTTTTCTGGCATAGAGCCAGGACAGAGGAATGGACCCCTGACCCGGGGACCCAGATGACTCCCTGACGCGGAGCCTCAGGGCCTGCACCATTAACCTTTCAGCTCCCTGTTGATAGGGGACCTACAATCTGCCAGATAGAGCACCTGAATTAATCTGAAAAATAATCATATTATTTTAAATCTTAGAACACATATACTTATGTGATAAGGGGGTTAAGTTTCTTATATGTGAATGGGGGCTTAAGTTTTTCTTAAGTTTCCTTTTCAAGGCCTGTGCAAAGCGATTAAGGAGGTGACTCAGCTGTGAATCCAGCAAGCAGAACCAATAAGCATGGTCAGGCCAACCCACGAGGAATCAAAACATCATCTCATCAACATCATCTCATCGCCTGGTGACAAGGACAATACCCAATGTCTGTGGACCTCCAGGACTACACGTAGCTGTATTCCGTTCCCAGACTCACCCTAGCCCCTTCCCCTTTAAAATCCTGTCCCCTGCACCTTGCTGGAAGACAGGATTTGAATGCTTGTGAGCACCCTGCCTTCTTGGTTGGCTAGCCTTCTCAGTAAATGCCTTATATGATTCAACCTGGCCTTCGTTATTGGACACAGCTACAGGCAGCCGGAGATCAACCGGGAGTATCCCTGGTAACACTAACCCATCCCCAGAAAGGCACCCATACTTCCCTCACTGCTTGCTTCTCACGGGAGCAGTGACACCTAACCTCTACTGTATTTAGCATATCCCACGATTCCCCATTTTCTTTCTGCTGTAGATGGGGAGAGGTGCTGGAACAGGGCTGGATGAGGGATGAAGGACTCCCTTCACTGTTGCTTCTCTGTCCCAGGAAGAAAAGCGAGGCAGGGCAGGGGCACAGTGTGGAGGAGGTGAAGAGTCCTGGGTTGGGGAGCACCTCAGGACACCACACCCTATGCAGGTAAAGGCTCAGGACCCAAGTTAGTGAGGTTCTACCTTTAGCTGGAAATCCACTTCCAAGTCCTTTATTGTCGCTCTCACTTGAGTCCAAGTACTTTAGGGGGTAATTCTTGGCCTAGATTCTTTTGTGTCAATTTTAACTTTAAATTACAAAAATAATAATAATAGAACACGAATGAGACAAAAGCAGGTTATTCTGGTGAGATTGGAGGTCACCTCCGTGTGCTGTCCTCCCTGGACCAGCAACAGGTTTTTCCTTAGGAAGAGATTTAGCTAATATAGACCCAAGGCACCTCTGCTTAGTTGTAAAGCCGACGGGGCAAAAGTCACACCCAGCGTAGGGCTCAAACCCGCCACCGGGGATTTGAACTCTACTAACTGTTGTAAGGACTCATCACCCCAAAGCTAGTTGAAGCTAGAACTTTCGCCTAAAACTGGTGGAGATCCACCCCGGATCCCCTTGTGCTGCATTCGGGCCCGGAGCGCTGAATTGGCTGGTGCTGTGAGCAGGAAGCGAGGGAGCCCTCCTGTGGGTCTCGGTGCCTCAGCAGCTCCAGAGGCGGGCAAGTCGAGGGCAAGGAAGGGAACCGGGATGAGTGTCACTAGAGGTACCCTGTGCGGAAGCAGTGGGATCTTCAATCACGGAGTCCCTCATTTTCAAACTCGCAGCCCTTTGTAGAGCCGCAGCAAGAAGCAAATCAGGAAGACTAGGGGTGGGGGGTGGAGTGGGGGTCTCCCTTGTTAGTGCAAGAGGAAAGAAAAGTTGGGGGCGTTGGAGGTGCCCTTTGGGGTAGAAGTGCGCTCCACTCCGACCCCATCTCTTACCCCTGCGTGGGGGTTCCAGAGCTGCCAGAGTCTTCTGGGGCCGAGGCCAGGCCCAGAGGGTTCTCGGCTGAGGACAGGAAGCCAGGTCTGTGCGGACCCCGAGATGATCGAGGATCCCCTTGGGGGCGACAGAGCGTTATGCTTAGGGTGCTGGCCTTGTGTCCCACTTTGGTGAAGTTTCCAGGCTGGGGTCCACCTCGAGAGACCTCCGCGCTCACCCAGGCCGCGGCCTCCCTCCTTGTCACCGCCCCCTCCTCTAGTGACTTGGAGCTGGAGGTCCTCGGCGGGGGGCCGGGGGCTCAGGCTCCGCGGGTCTAGGGGAAAGGGAGGCCGCAGCTCCCCCTCTGGGCAGGTCTGGTGGCCCCGCACCTCCTCCCCTGCTGGAATTGAAACTGAATCCTTCCTTCCCCGGTCCCTCTCCTGGAACAGAGAAACCCGAACCGCAGGACGGGAGGGCGGAGCCGCGGGCTAAGGCTTCCAGGGACGAAAGTCAGCAGCACCTGGGCGTGTGGGCTCGTTGGTCTAGGGGTATGATTCTCGCTTTGGGTGCGAGAGGTCCCGGGTTCAAATCCCGGACGAGCCCGCTTTTTTTCCCCGCCGGCGCGGGACGCCGCTTCCCGGGACCCAGAGGGGGCCACCCCCCGCGGCCACGCCTTTCCCGGCGAGCGAAGGTCTGGTCAGCGTGGCCCGGTAGTCTCAGAATCCGGCGACCGTGCAACATGGCCTGCGAATACACTTTTCCTTTCGGTGTGAAAGGTTATAAATTCAAATTCTGGAGGAGCCCACGTTTTCAAACGCCTTTTTCCTTCTTGGGGGGCTGTCCGAAGGGCCGTCCGCAACCGCGGGAAGGAAGGGCACCGCAGGGGAAGGGGTGGGGGGGGTTGCCTCAGTGCTGGGGCCGCCAAGCGCAGGAGGTCCCCCCGGGTCTCCGAGGCTGCGCTCCCGACATGGGGTGTCTTTTCTTCACGCTGAAGAACTGCTGCGTTTTATTATGCAGATATGATGAGACCCACAGATCCAGCCATTGAAAAGACGGCTTGTTTACTCACAGTTCCCAAGACGTGGGGACACACCGCCTCAGGGGCCGTAGGGGCAGCACCCAGGTTTGTCAAGAGGCAGAGGAATGCGGGGGAATCTGGGCCAGAGCTTCATGGTGGTTTCACGGAAGGTGAAGCAGGTGTCCATGGGCTGGGTGGAGTAATTTCAGCCGCCTCTGGCATAGGTGCTGTCCTGCGTTGTCTGTTTCCTGGCCTTGGAGTGATTCTGGAAGGTGGACAGTGGCTCTGAGTGTAAGCCAGATACAAGAGCTGATCTGGGGCTGTGGACTCTGGCTTGGTTGGTTTGCATTTGAAATGCCTGCTCATGGGTGAGGGAGGGGTGGAGGTTGCTATCTCCACAATTTGGCTAACTCCGGGAGGGGCAGCCAAAGCTTCAGAATACAGAAAATAAAAGGTGGCTAATATATGCAGGGACTGAAGCTTTGGTGGAAATTTCATGGGGGCTCCAAGCTAGGAAGTTTCCTGATCCCAATCACAGCGGCATGCCTGGCCCAGGGGTTGCTGCGCACAGCCACCCAGCCCCCTTCCCTGCAAGCTGCCTCAGGGCCAGAGTCCCCCTCCCGGGCAGGCAGGCCGCTGGGCCTGTCTCTGATCTAAACCACCGTGGGTTTCTCTACTTATGCCTCGCCTCGGGGTGGTGATCTGGGTGCCTCTGCCAAGTCTTCTGACTTGAGTTTCTGAATGAGTGGATCTCCTGCGCAGAAACCAGAGCCCACTCAGATGTCCAGGGAGGCCTCTCCCTACCCTAAGGCCCATGGCATCAAGGGAGAAACCAGGCTCCCTGGCCAAGGCTTTCTTCTCTGGTGATCAGAATCTTTTAAGACTCCTGGTTCTTTAAGGGGAAACCACTCCAGTCTCCACAAGCAGGATAGTTCCTCTCCAAAATCCTCTTCTGTGCCGGCCCTCCCTCAGGCCCCCCTCTTCCCCCTTCTGCCTCAGAGTCTGCTCCCCTCGACACCAGCATCAGACCAGGGCCTGGCTTGCGCTGGGCTCAGCTGTCATTTGTCTGATGAATGGGGAGTGGCCAGTCCAGGACAGCGAAGTGCATGCTGCAGAGGAAGGTCCCTGTTCAGGAGGTCTTACTCTTGCTTCAGCTTCAAATCCCAGAGGAGCCTTTAGTTTGTCATTCCTGGTTATTTTAGGGTGTAAATGGAGCCCCCAGCAGAGTGGAGTGCGGTCTGGGATTGTGGGGCTAGATGGGAGGCAGGCTGCATTATGGGTGCAGATCCCAGATGGACCCCAGTAGCCAGATTGGGCCTGGGCACTGAGACCGGTGTGCTCAGTGGACAGGGAGACACCTTGCCCTAGGCTATGAGCAGTGGCAATGTGGGATGTCTCCCCTGAGGGCTCTGTGAATTTCCTCAACATCCTTCCTCATCTTTTTGCTCCCTACTTAAATATCCCTACTTCCTGTACACCTTCCTGGTTGGGATGCTGGTCTTGGACTCCAGAAGTTGGGTCCCAGGGCAGGTCCCTCAGTGTGTGGTGTGGGAGGGGGTGTGGTCCTTGGAGCCTCTGGGAGCTTGGGGGTGTGGGTGTTGGAGGAGGGGCGAGTCCAAAATTCCTTCTCAGCTTCACACCACAGCCAGCCCTTACCAGGACAAAGGAGGACCTGGGGGCACTTTCCCAAACTGATGGTTTCAGTTTTTCATGGGCAGGAGAAAGGGGAAGCAGGGGAGCAGGACACCCCAAAACCTGGATGGGGACTTGCCAACTTGGAGTCTCAGCTTATGGCAATAGTGAACCTCCTCCATTTCCTTCTTGTGCATGGGGACCTGAGTCAAATCCTTTCTGGACACCCACTGGAAAGGAGGGAGCAGTTCGTAGACAAGAAAACTGGGACAGTTCCTGATCTTTGAGGGCGCAGTTGGGTTGAGCTCACCAAGGAAGACAAAGATTCACCACAGGCCTGTGGCTTGTTGGCCTAGGAATGTGATTCTCATTTAGGGTGTGGGAGGCCCTGGGTCCAAACCCCTTTGAAGAGTGATTGGTGGTTGGGTTTGTCGGGACACAGAGTCCCTAAGTCCTGCTGTTGCATCTGTGTTCATAGGAGATGACATGCCCACCCAGGGTGACACCCTCATACTTGCTCCTAGTGGTCTGGGTTGCTCTGCCCTGAGGGGCCAGTCCATGTTGAGTGATGGTTTAGTAAAAGCTGACCTTTTTAGGACTGTGGACAAGCTGCCCTGTAGATGAGATAATTGCAGTGGCTTGTTCTATTGACGACACCAAAGGAAAAGTGGGTGGCTTTTCTCTGGGAACTAGGTTCAATTTCCGATGGACCCACTTTGCTGAGAGAGGAAGCTGAGGAAGGAAGAGGTTCAAGGAGAGGAGGCAGCACCACCTCCGTGTGGCCGTGTGCAATGGCAGCTACACGTTTCCCTGCCGGACTATACGCTGTTGCTGCTTTAAGAGATTGCACCTGGCCAGAACCGGTTTGGCTCAGTGGATAGAGCGTCAGCCTGCGGACTGAGGGGTCCCAGGTTTGATTCTAGTCAAGGGCATGTACCTTGGTTGCGGGCACATCCCCAGTGGGGGGTGTGCAGGAGGCAGCTGATTGATGTTTCTCTCTCATTGATGTTTCTAGCTCTCTATCCCTCTTCCTTCCTCTCTGTAAAAAAATCAATAAAATATATTTTAAAAAAAGAGATTGCACCTGGACCAAGTACACCAGGAATTGCTCAGAGGCCTATGCAATTTGTAGGAATTTTGCTGTCCAAAGGACCCCCCAGTTATAGAGTGCTGTATTCTGTTGGAATCTGAAGTTATTCAGCGAAAGATTGGTTTTCAAGTTTACCAACTCTTTATTTTCACTGACACTTGAGCATGTTATTTTATAAATGACAAGATGTGAGGGTTAGAATCAAATGCTTTGGGTTTTTTTTTTTTTTAATTTTATTTTTAAAAATTATGTCAGTTTGCAAAGTCCACCTCAGTGTTGTGGTTCAGTAAACTGGCTTTGCTCTATGGAGGAAAGAGTGTTAAACTTGGCATTTTAAAAGATGTTCTCTAAGGTTAAACATGACTTCTAAGTGTTATTTTTACTTGCGTTTGCTTTTTTGTATGGCCAAATATTGAGCTTGTTGTTGTTTTTTGTGTGTGCGTTTTTATTTTTTTTTGTAGTTCCTAAAATTTTTAGAAAAATCAAAATAAATGTGTTCCATACAAAAAAGGACACCCACCATCAAGTTCGAACCCACGACCCAGAAACTAGGAGATTCAGTGCTTTCCCTACTAGGCTATCAGGGCAAATGTGAAAAGGGGCTGCAGCTAAATTTCAGAACTTGACCGGCTGTGGATGAACCAAAATGAACGGGTGGGTCAGGTCCTGGAGACAGTGGGGATGGGGCCATTTCTGAAGTTCTGTCGAGGCTGCCTGCATGTCAGGGCTGCCAGCCTGGAGACTGGGGAAAGGTGAAGCTGGCATGCCAAGTGGGGGTGAGACACCACACTGACCTGCAGATGAACAGACAGAAGCTCAGCGACCCTCGAGCCCTGGAGTGTGAGCAGGACACAGAGCAGACCTGTGCTTTTGAGCTGATTCCACATCTCCACATCGTATGGGTACGTGGCAGGAAATGGGGAAATGACAACAGAACCCCATTGCCCTGTATGTGGTCAAATGAACCCATGAACTTAAAATAATTGTTAGGCCTACTGTATTCCAATTGTTCACATTACTCCAACTTTTCTTTTTTTTAGTTGTCTGAAAACTATTTTATTTTTTAAAAATTAAGTTATTTTGCCCCAAACTTTCTTGATCTGCCCCTTGGGTAATTCCGAGCTGCCACCTGGCTGTGAGGGCAGAGAAAGTAGAAGACTCCAGGGCGTCCACCAGGTTTCCTGCTACCGGGCCTCTGCCTTGGAGGGAGGGTGTCCCTGGAAGGAGCCAGAGCATCCTTGAATGGCAGGTGTGAGCAGCTGAAACCTGTACCCAAACTGGGGATGAGAAAATACTAAAGTTGCTGGATGTGAGCATGGTATTGGGGACATTATAAAACAAAATAACTTTATTGTAGAGATATTTGGGGGGAAAAAAGGCAAAATGCTTTTATTGGCAAAGCAATATTATATGTGCTTTAAAATATTTTTTAAAAAAGTGTAGGGAGATAGTTTCCTTTGTAATTTATTGATTTTTGAGAGAGAGAGGCATTGATTTGTTGCTCCACTCATTCTGTTAAAGAGCAGAAATTTTTGAGCAGGCTTCCTCCTAGTCAACTTAGCCTTGAATCCCAGCTGTACCTCACAAAATAGCCTTGCAAGATAGAACACTGTCAGCTTTCTGAAGAACAGGATGACCCTGTAAATAACATGGTCATCAATAATATGACCCTGACATTACTTAAGAAAAACTGTTTTGCCTTAAATTGCTTGCTCTGCAAAAACAAGATGTAGTAAATGTGCTTAAAAGCGGTCCTGCACAAAGGGTCGGGGCTGCTCTCTGGACTCCCTTCATGGAGAAAGGCAGAGCAGTCGCCGGCTGGCTAATAAAGGCTCCCTAAATTTTAATTTGGTCTGGACTCCAGTGATCGTTCACTCGCATTTGCTCCACAACAATTCATGCATTCATCTGTTGATTCTTGCATGTGCCCTGACTGGGGATCTAATAGGAAACCTTGGTGCATGCGGACTACATTCCAATCCACTGAGCTACCCAGCCAGAGCAGATAGGTTTTAAAAATATACAAGAACAGGGAAGGCTGTGCACATGTGGGGGCAGAGGATTTATGAGAACTCTGTATTTCTGCTCAGTTTTGCTGTGGACCTAAAACGTCTCTTAAAAACACACAGAAAATTTTCAGCCTCTTTCTTCTAATACTATTTAGCCCCATCTTTCTCCTCTCTTGGGTCTCCAACGACTCAAACACTAGATATTTTGTTAAAGCCCACAAATCCCTGAGGCTCTGTTTTTTTGTTTTGTTGCTTTTTTAAAATATATTTTAGCAATCCTTCACAGACAGGAAGGGAGAGGAATAGAGAGCTAGAAACATCAATGAGAGAGAAACATCGATCAGTTGCCTCATGCACACCCCCCACTGAGTATGCAACCAAGGCACATGCCCCTGACCAGAATTGAATCTGGGACCCTTGAGTCTGCAGGCCAATGTGCTATCCTGAGCCAAACTGGTTAGGGCTGTTTGTTTTTAAAATCCATTTTCTCTCTTTTTTCAGATCAGATAATTTCTGTCATTCTATTTTTAAGTTCATGGATTCTTATTGCTGTCTTGTCCTACTGTTGCCCATCAATTACGTTTTTATTTAGGTTATTGTATTTTTCAGTTCTAGGTTTTCCATTTTGTTATTCTTTATATCTTATATTGCTTTGAGACTTTCTGTTTTTTGAATTCTCAATCAGGTTGTAATTGCTCACTGGAGTATGCTTATGGTGACTGCTTTACCTCCTTGACAACCCTGTCAGTGGTTCCAACATCTGAGTCGTGTCTCTCAATTGTCTTCCTCCTTCAAGTTGATATTTTTCCTGGTTCTTAATATGACCGGCGATTCTCATTGCATCTTGGACATTTTCGGTATCCTATCTAATAAAGAGAGGATATGCTAATTGACCATCACTCCTTCACAAAGATGGCTGCACCCACAGCTGAGGCCAAGTTCCCTTAAGGAGCCTTAACGAGCAATCAGCAGGGACCTGAGGCTACGCCCTCCCCCATGGGGCTTGATAGGGGACCTCAGGCCCTGCCTCCCACCCTGGCATCAGGGTGAGAGACCTCAGGCCATGCCTCCTGCCTTGGCACCAGGCTGGGGGACCTCAGGCCATGCCCCCCCACCCTGTCACCAGGCTGGGGGACCTCAGGCCACACCAGCACCGGGCCAAGGGACCTGAGGCTGTGCCCCCCTGCCTGGCAGGGCTTGACAGGGGACATCAGGCTGTGCTCCCACCCAGCGGGGCTTATAGGGGACCTGAGGCTGCACCCCCCTGCCAGTGGGGCTTAATGGGGGACCTGAGGCTGCACCCCCCTGCCTGGCGGGGCTTGACAGGGGACCTCAGGCCATGCCCCCTGGCCTGGTGCCAGGACAGGGGACCTGAGGCTATGCCGCCCTGCTCGGTGGGGCTTGACAAGAGTGACACTGGCCAGGTCTGGATCTAGCCCAAATGGGGGGGGGGGCTGCTGGGTCTGGGTCTCACGTCATTTTGAGGTGCATGTGGGTGGGCGGAGACTTGACTCTGGGTCCCCCTTTTAATGTGCACAAATTTCATGCACCAGGCCACTAGTTATGTTATGAAACTCGATCTTATTTGTCTCTGGTTTACCAGCCTCCTCTGACAAAGCGCCCTCTGGTGGGTAAAGAGGGCACCGCACTGTTGTTGCAGAGGTAGTTCACCCCCCGGGTGGGGGCTCCCTTACTGCTGGGCAGGAATGGAGTTGAAGATCCCCACTAGGCGTCCACTGACACCTTCTGGCTGGGGGAGAAGGTGGTCGCCTCATACTCCACCAGGACAAAGAGAAGGTTGGGGCAACCTCTATGTCCATCATTAACGGCCAGAGTAATGCAGGGCACTGGGCCACAGGCTGAAGTAGCCCTGCAGTTTCTGCTCAGATCCCAGGAAGGGAAAGAGGAGGTGAGGAGAAACTTGGACCAAAGTGGAGATGTCTATTTTGTGAAGTGGATGCTCAAGGTACCCCGACACCACACTGGTCATTATTAACAATAAAAAGTAGTATAAGGCCACTGGCCAGACCTTGGTTCACCCTGAACTTAGTTGGGGGAGGCTTCGTGGACCAGGACCCTGGTCCCCATGGACTCATGTTGGAGGAGAGGTTGATTCAGATGTTTGATCAAGTAGAGGGGTATAGGGATTCTAATGTTTAGTAGTTTGGGAATTCCAGTGCCTGTTTTGTCCCTGCCTCCGCCCCCTCCCCACTATGAAATAGGGGACAGATGATTGGTCTGTGTGGCAGCAGCCTGCCTTGGGGGCATGGCTTCCACTCCCTGACTCTTGTTTCCTCCACTGGGGAAGCCCATGGGGAGACCACCCACCCTGGTAGGAGGCATAAGAGGTTTTGGGACTTCCCAGAACTGTAGCAGCTCACCACAGAGCCAGAATTATAGGTGTGGTCCCTAACAACTGAGCTCTCTGGTTGATTGCAGAAGTTTTCCCTTGTCAGCAGCTGGAGGAGAAAGAGAAAGTAAAAGAAGGCGGGCAGGGGCAAGGCAGCTCGTTGATCTGTGGCAGGGATTTTTAACCCTTTTCATCTCATGGCACACATAAACTGATTACTAAAATTCTGCGGCACATCAAAAAAATATATTTTATGCCAATTTGACAAAAAAGATAGGTATAGCCCTGACCGGTTTGGCTCAGTGGATAGAGCATCAGCCTGCAGACTCAGGGGTCCCAGGTTCAATTCCAGTCAAGGGCATGTGCCTTGGTTGTGGGCACATCCCTAGTGGGGGGTGTGCAGGAGGCAGCTGATTGATGTTTCTCTCTCATTGATGTTTCTAACTCTCTATCCCTCTCCCTTCCTCTCTGTAAAAAAAAATCAATAAAATATGTTTAAAAAAATAGGTATAGAATAGTTTTGATTCATTCACACCGGATGACTATTGTTCTGTTGGCTCTTTTTTCCAATCCAAGAGGAAAGAAGCCAGTGCCCCTGACTAGTCAGGTTATCACATGGTGTGTGTGTGTGTGTGTGTGTGTGTGTGTGTGTGTGTGTGTGATTTCAAAGAGGGAGAGAGAAACATCAATGATGAGAGAAAATCATTGATTGGCTGCCTCCTCAAGCCCCCTACTGGGGATGGAGCCCGCAACCCGGGCCCATGTCCTGACTTGAATACCCCCCCCCGCCACCCCCCCCCTCCCACCTTCTGGTTAGGGCGAAGCTCAACCACTGAGCCACAGCGGCTGGGAAGGTATCACGTGTTTGTTTGTTTTTTAATATTTATTGTTGAAAGTATTATATATGCCCCCCCCCCCATTGACCTCTTCAAACCCACGCCCACCCCGCCCCCCGCCCCAGGCACACGGATTGAAAATCGCTGGTCTAGGGGGTCTGCTTCGCGTTTTGGGTGCCAGCGGCCCTGAGTTGAAATCCAGAATGAGCCCCCCTTTCCCTTTCTCTGTCTTCAGCGGAATATAGAGGAGACCTACTGGGCCGAGGCTCCTGCCGGCACAACCAGGGTGGGGGGCCTGGTAACGCAGAAAGCATCCCTTGTGCTGGGGATCCCGCCTATCAACCAACCGCGGTTCGAGGTGGAGACTCCCGAGAAGCAGGCGGCTCCTTACGAGTAAGGGGAAGGGCGTCGTTGGTTGCTTTGGGAATAAGAACTCTTGGAGTTCGAGATCAGTGCCACTCAAGTCCTGGGTGAAATCCTACCTACTCTTAGCTGAAGTTGCGATTTAGTTGGGGGCTCAGGCTCCCGTCCCCGCCCACTCCCAGGCTACCGGGCCTTCCTAGAGGAGGGCGCAAGGAAATGAGCACCGCGGGCCGCAGGGCGTGTGGGGCTTTGCACTCTCTCTGAACGCCGGAGGGAGGACCCGCCTGCGCCCTGGTGAGCTGGGGAGGGCGCCGCTGACCCGCCTGGGCACGGGGCCATCCTCTCCCAGTGCCGGGCCATTGCGGGGCACCTGAGGCCAGGGCCTTTGCTGCCTGCTTGCTTTGGTCCGTAGAACAAAACGACCCCCAACGTCAGCTTCCGGGGCTGGACGCCCCAGGTCGGAAACGCATTTTCTTGGTTTTGATTTTGTCTGGGGTGGAGCGGGGAGCTGAGCCGGAGAAGCAGGAGCCGGGAAGGAGCAGAGGCGGCGGCGGCTGTTTCACCCACTGGGTGTCCCACCGCGGGGATGCGGCGTTTTTCAAAGCGGGGGTCCCCAGTGATCAGGGCTCCAGGACGTCCACGCGCCGTCGCCCCGCTCTTGAGTGTCCACCAGCCGCAACCGACCGGCAACTCCTCGCGCGGGCTTTTGCCCCAGCGGGTCCCGCGCGCGCTCGCTGGAGGGAGGAGCGCCTGGAGGTAACCGGAGGGCGGCGCGGACTTCGGGCCGGAGGATCCGTGTTGTCCCAGCGCAGAGGGGAGGCGGCGGCCGAGGACCGCGGGCGGCGCCAACGGAGGGCGGGCCGCGCAGGGGCTGTTCCCCTCGGGTGGGCGTTGGGAACCGGGGGCCGCCTTCCAGGCCGTCTGAAATCGGAGTCTTCCCCCGTGCACATTTACCACCTCTGCGGGTCCCGCCCCGGACGCCACACCGGCCACAAAGAGCCACGGGGTCGCTCGTTGGTGTAGGGGTGCGATTCTCGCGTGGGTGCGAGCCCGCTGTAACTCTGCAGATGTGGATCAGAGATCAGAGATCTAGGCTCGGCCTTGAGATCTCAGCACAGGATCACGAAGCTTGCCTCCGTGGGAGACGATTTATAAAAGGCTAAGTGCATCTCACTACAGCTTTAAAAAAAATAAAATGAAACTTTCAAAGCACCAAACCTTGTCTCCCGACAAGCTAGTTTCTTTGCTGGTCCGAGGTAGGTGTTCCTTCCCGTGCACATCAGGAATTCGTGCTTCTCTAGCCGGATGCTGGACGCCTTTTAAACACCCAGCTTGGGGCTCCCCCTACAGTCCGAGTTCAAGAGGCCAGGGCCTCTGCCCGAGGGCCTGGGAGCTTGGGAAGAGCGATGGGTATGGGCTACTAGCGTTTGTAGCAGATATCTCTAGGCTGCCTCCCCAGCCGGTCACCCCTCACCTAGCCGGTCACTCCTCACCTAGGCGTGGCCTCCTGACGGTCCCTTTTTCCTGGGGAGGTCGGGAAGGGTTCCTGGGAGCTCCATTGCCCGGTCCTGGGGTCCTGAACCCCAGCATCATGCCCTACTCTAGGGCTCTGACTATGCATAAATGCGGAAGCCCAGACGTGAAAATCTGGTCCTGCTAACACTGGAGAGTTAGAAGATCCAAGCATTTGAAGAACAGTAGTGGGTGTGTTGTTGGTCCGAGGCTATATGGTCCCATGTGGTTACAGCCCCACTCCATGCCCCACCAGTAAATAACATCAATGGATTCACCAGACAACTTTGTCAGAATATCTCCAACCCGTGACTAAGTTTAACAAACCATGTTCAAGAACTCTTCATGGGTTGACAGCCAGGGTGGCCAGTTATTATTATTATTTTTAAATACATTTTTATTGATTTTTTACAGAGAGGAAGGGAGAGGGATAGACAGAAACATCGATGAGAGAGAAACATCGATCAGCTGCCTCCTGCACGCCCCCCACTGGGGATGTGCCTGCAACTAAGGTACATGCCCTTGACCAGAATTGAACCTGGGACCCTGCAGTCCGCAGGCTGATGCTCTATCCACTGAGCCAAACCAGTCAGAGCTGGGGTGGCCAATTCTTACAAAACACTCCTTCATTGGGAAGGCATCTTTCTTCCCAGTACCTGGGCGTGAGAGGAAAGTGGAACTGTGGGAGGTGAATTAACTCCTTCAGCCTTTCCTGCCGGTCCAGCATGTAGGCCCAGAGAAAGTCCTCCTGTAAAGTTGCTGGTGCCTTCAGCATGTGATGAAAAGGAGTGTGCCAAGGGGTGCCAAGAGCATCTGTCTCCAACAGGATCTGGGGGCTGGTTACACTGGAGAGGAGTGGGATGGTGGAGAGAACCATATGGTTGGACAAATATTATTGGTAGGGTCTTCCTTTTGTTTGGGATGGTGAGTTTGAGAGTGTGCCATGAAGCAAGGATTATGAATAATCCAATTCTGTGTATGCAAGGGCCAACTGGGGGGGGGGGGGGGGGGGAGGAACCCAAGTAAAAGATTTAATTTAAACTAATCCATGACTAGCAAGTCCTTGAGCCCCTCCCTGGTAGAAATAAACAATTTTCTGTGTGAAATACACTTTTATTCCAGATCTCACAAAGTTCCCCACAAAAAAAGTTTAGGAGAAAAATAGGCAACTCACAATAAAAAACAAAAAGCAAACAAGACACCATAAACAACAACCAACGAACAGGCAATGGAAATAAAATTGCAAAGATTTCGGATGTCAAGATGATCAGACAGAAGATAATACAACTATCCTTATTATGTAAAAAACCATGAAAGACAATAATAAAATAATCTTTGAGGATAGAAACTAGGTAAAATAAAAAACAACAACTAAGTCTTCTAAAAATAAAAATACACAAAATTGAAACACAACTCAATATATGTATGTAACAGTCAATTAAAAAGTAAGGAGAAGTAGTAAACTACAAATAAGTCAAAATAAATAATACAAAAATAAAGAAAAACTCAAATATCCTAATATGATTGCTAATTAAACAACACACATCTAACATTTGTATGGGTTAAGAAAGAAATTAATTGCAATGGGATTTAGAAAACACTTTGAAAATGATAATGAAAATATTACATACCCAAACCTGTAGGACATGGCTAAAGCAGTAGTTAGAGGGAAATTGATAGCCTTATATGTCATAATACACATGAAATATTGAAAACTAATGACAGGAATTTAGAAAAAGAACAGCAAAAATAAATACACAAAAAGTTAGAAGAAGGAAAAAAAATGATAAGAGGTTAAATTAATGAAATAGAAAATAAGCATATGATAGAGATTAATGACAAATCCTGAAGACAAATCTTGGAAAAAGCTAATGTTACTGATAAAACTGCAGAAACTGATTAAGGAATAATGAAAGAAGACACACTTAACCCAGGGATAAGAATGACTTGACAGTTGTTGCCTAACTTAAGATACATCCCATATTCTAAACAAGTCTCTGAAACTTTAAAATATATATATATATTTGCATTTTTAGAAAATATATTTTTATTAATTTCAGAATGGAAGGGAGAAGGAGAAAGATATAGAAACATCAATGATGATCAGCAGCCTGCACATCCCATACCTGGGTTGGAGCCTGCAACCCTGGCATGTGCCCTGACCTCCTGGTTCATAGGTCAACGCTCAACCACTGAGCCACATCGCCTGGCCTTTGTATTTTTGAAATATAAAACTTACCTTAACTGAATAAAAATGTAAATGATTCTAAAACCAGTAATGAAAGTGAATCAATAGTCAAATATCCTCCAAGGGAAATACTTGACCCAATGGCTTTAGTCGAGCGTACTACCAAACATTCAAAAAGAAAGTTTTGATGGGAGGAAGGGTAGCAGGACTAGGTGTAAAAGGTGACAAGTGTAAGAAGTACAATTGGGCCCTAGCTGGTTTGGCTCAGTGGATAAAACGTCGGACTGTGGACTGAAGTGTCCCAGATTCGGTTCCAGTCAAAGGCACCGCCTGGGTTGCAGGCTCCATCTTCAGTAGGGGGTGTGCAGGAGGCAGCCAATCAATGATTCTCTCTCATCATCGATGTTTCTATCTCTCCTTTTCCCTTCCCCTCTGAAATCAATAAAAATATATATATTTTTAAAAATAAAGACATTCTAGGAGGAATCCAAGATGGTGGCGTAGGTAAACACCTAAACTGCTGCCTCGCACAACAATTTCAAAACTGCAACTAAAAGACAAAATGTCTATCACCCAGAACCACGGGAAAGCTGGCTGAGTGGAAGTTCTACAACTAGAAGGAAAGAGAAAAGAGCATTGAGACGTGCACAAGCGCTGAAAAGCTGAGGTACGGAGGCGCGGGATCTGGACTGGCGGCAGGCATTGCTATTTTCAACCCAAAGGGGAGACAAGCTCCCGATTACTCTGAAGTACAGTTTCTGGGGAGACGTGGGGGACCCAAACTCCTACGGGAAGAAGCTGGATTGTCTGCCACCGGGTCGGAAAGTGAGGGGGGCCCGCTTGCAGAGCTGCGCGCGAGAATAATTGTTTACTGCGCTGGGCACGGGACGCAGTCTGAGACACAGAGCCGGCTAACTAGCAGCCATCGCTGTTTGCCACGCCCTAGCCTAGTGACGCCCTGAGACCCCGCCCCACACAACCTACAAACCCACCCAAGCTCCAAGCAGCAGTTTTAGTATAAGAAAGGCCTGCCCTATCACAGCTAACCTAACAAACTTGTAGCCCGGATCAGACAGCTCCAAAACCTCCAAACCCCAAGCAAAGAGGAGAAAACTGTAGCTCTTGCTGTAGCTCCTGCTGGGTGGACTCAGACAATAGCTGACCTGCACCCCATTGGAGATCCAGAAGCCAGTATACCTAGTGGTCAGTGTGAGAAACCAGATTTCAACTCCTCACATCCATAAGTGACACATTCAAGAGGCAGACTCAGTGAGCACCAAAGCCCCACTGAAACAAGTCCTGCACCATAAGCGTGTCTCCAGCACAGCATTTCTTCCATTATAGACACAGCGAGTCCTCACAGCCGATTGGCCTGGAGGTCAATTCCTCCCAGCGTACCAACAGCAATTAAGGCTTAACTACACCAAGACTTTGCACTCAGCCTACAAAGGGGTGTACCAAGAGCGTCCACCTCAGGTGATTGGGGAGGCTGAGCTATTGCCCCCTATAGGTCACCTAGCACACAAAGCCACTCCATCAACACAGGGAAGCAGCCAAAATGCGGAGACAAAGAAACATGTCACGAATGAAAGAAATGGAGGAAAGCAAACTACTGGACAACATAGAGTTCAGAACCCATTTATAAGGTTACTCAAGAATTTTCTAAATACCTCTGAGGAGCTTAGTGAGACCTTCAAGGACCTTAATGAGAATGTCAACAAAATGGAAAAGGACCAGTCAGAAATGAAACATACACTGTCTAAAATAAAGAATATACAGAAACTCAACTGTAGATCAACGTGCCCCAAGAATCAAACCAAAGATCTGAAATATGAGGAAACAAAAAACATCCAACCAGAAAAACAAAAAGAATCCAAAAATATGAAGATAGTGTAAGGAGCCTCTGGGACAACTTCAAGCGTACCAACATCCGAATTTTTGGGGTGCCAGAGGAAGAGAGAGAGCAAAATACTGAAAACCTATTAGAAGAAATAATGACCGAAAACTTTCCCTACCTGGTGAAAGAAATAGACTTACAAGTCCAGGAAGCGCACAGAACCCCAAACAAAAGGAATCCAAAGAGGACCACACCAAGACACATCATAATTAAAATGCCAAGGGCAAAAGACAAAGAGAGAATCTTGAAAGCAGCAAGAGAAAAACGGTTAGTTACCTACAAGGGAGTACCCATACGACTGTCAGCTGATTTCTTAGCAGAAACTATGCAGGCCAGAAGGGAGTGGCAAGAAATATTCAAAGTGATGAACAGCAAGAACCTACAACCAAGATTACTCTACCCAGCAAAGATATCATTCAGAGTTGAAGGTCAGATAAAGAGCTTCACAGACAAGAAAAAGCTAAAGGAGTTCATCGCCACCAAACCAGGATTACATGAAATGCTGAAGGGTATTCTTTAAGAAGAGGAGGAAGAAGAAAAAGGTAAAGATAAAAATTATGAACAACAAAATGACATCAAATACATACTTACCAACAAGTGAATCTAAAAATCAAGTAAATAAAAAATCTGAAGAACAGAATGGACTGGTGAATATAATAGAATCAGGGACATAGAAAGGGAGTGGACTGACAATTCTCAGGGGGAAGCGGGTGTGAGTGGTGCGGGAAGAGGTTAGACAAAAATCTTACTCCTATGGATGAAGACAGTGGAAGGGGGTAATGGCATGGGGTAGGGTGGGGTGGGGAATCAGGTGGAGGGGAGCTATAGGGGGAAAACAAAAAGAGGAACACCTGTAATCTGAACAATAAAGATTTATTAAAAAAATAATAATAAAAAAATAAAGACATTCTCTTAAAAAAAAAAGAGGTACAGTTGGTAGGTACAAAATAGTCATGGGGATGTAAAGTACAGCATAAAGAATATAGTCAATAATTCTATATAATAAAAGCATAGTGTGCAAATTGTCCCCTCCGCTGGAGTTCTTCCGGGAGTTTGACCAGGGGCCAGGCCAGCCAGGGGGAAGGGAGGGAGTACCCGGCCGGCAGCCGGCAGTGCTACCAGTGCATGAATTTCTTGCACTGAGCCTCTAGTATTGTAATAACTATGTATGATGCCAGGTGGGCACTAGACTTATCAGGGGGATCATTTCTTAAATTACATGTCTAATATTTTCAAGTGTAACTGAAAATAAATAAATAGATAAAACAAACAAAAAACACACAAATAATGGAAGATCGCAAAAAAAAAAAAGAAAGAAAGAAAGAAAGAAAAAATTTTGATCTCACATAAAACCTTGCATAAAATAGGGTGTTTATACCAGAAAAATGAAAACTTATAACTTAGGTTCACACACACAAAAAAACTGTACATGAATGTTTATAGCTATTATATTGTAACAATAAAAAGAAAAAATGGAGACAATCCAGATGTCTTTCAAGGATCACTAATTTCACTGTGGTTCATTTCACCCTAAGTTATTTTGTTAAACTTTTATTTATTTGCTTACCCCTTCCTCTCCTTCTGGCTGCTGGAGCTGCTCCTTCCTGCTCTGGAGGTAGGCTCCCCGGTGGTGGGCCAGGGGACCAGGCCGCGTTTCTCAGCTAGAGTCCACCGGGTGGTGAGGGAAGTCTTGGACTGGGAGCAGCCCTGTTGTAGCGTTGGAAGCTTTAGCTGTTTACCTGCCCTTGGTGCCCAGGTCCAATTCATTATCTAACCTAGTTCCCACCACCCTCAGGCACTTGGAAAAATTTAGACACGATAACACATCCGGAGAGACTTTTGGCTAGGCCAGTTGGTAGAGCAGGAGACTGTTAATCTCAAAGTCGTGGGTTTGAGCCTCACGTTGGGCGGTTCTTTTTCTTGGTTTGGACCTAGGAGTCCTGAGAAACTCCGCAGGCGCAGGCGGCATTAGGGAGCATCCATAGGGGTGCAGCCTTTCCAAGGCGTCTCAGTGACTGAGGCTCAAAAGACACTCAATGCTGGGGAGCTATTGCTGGCTATTGCCCCACCACGTCCCCAATGCCTGAGAGGAGTGTCTGCGAAGTGACCCAAGGAAGGCATGGGGATGAAGGGATCACTGGCTCTGCTGCCCACCCTTCCCAGCTGGAGGTTCTCTGTTGTCAGAGCTGGAGCCACCATGTAGGGGGAGAGGGCGTGCAGGGGCTGCTCCTCATTTTGTTGGCAAGAGGAAGGCTGGGCTCCCTCCTACACCACCCCAACCCCACCCCTGAGCTGAACCCTTCCCTGTGGGTGTGGAATCGGAGTCTCTGTGCCACTTTACAGGCGCTGCCCGTCCCATCCCTAGAAAGGCATCTATACCAGTGGTTGGCAAACCGCAGCTCGTGAGACACATGTGGCTCGCGAGCCACGGTTTGCCATTCTGTTGACTAATGAGTTTGCCAACCACTGATCTATACTAATAAAGGGTAATATGCTAATTAGACTGGGAGACCTTCCCAACAAAGCCATGGTGGTAGACCGAGGTAGAGGCTGTTAGGGGCGATCAGGCCAGGAGGGGAGGGCAGTTGGGGGTGATCAGGCCAGTGGGGGGGCAGTTAGAGGCAAGTAGGCCAGCAGGGGGGTCAGTTGGGGCGAGTAGGCTGGCGGGAGAGGGGGGGGCAGTTGGGGGCGAGCAGGCCAGCAGGCAGAGTGTTATGGGCAATTAGGCAGGCAGGTAGGTGAGCAGTTAGGAGCCAGCTGTCCCAGATTGCGAGTTGGATGTCCCAGATTGGAGAGGGTGCAGGCCGGACCCCCCCCCCCCTGCCCCACAATGCATGAATTTCATGCACCGGGCCACTAGTGTAATTATAAAGGAGATCCAGAACTTTAGGTAGCTTATTGGTCTGGGTTAAGATTCTTGTGTAGGGTATGAGAAATCCTGGGTTCTTATCAAATCTCAGATAAATCCCTCTTTATATTTAAAAAAATATTTTTATTGATTTCAGAGAGGAAGAGAGAAGTAGAGAGAGATAGACACATCAACAATGAGAGAGAATCATCAATTGGCTACCTCCTGCATGCTCCCTACTGAAGATTGAGCCCCAAACCCTGGCATGTGCCCTGACGGGTAATCTTTGAAATCAATAAAAAATATATTTAAAAAATATATGGGGAAGTCACTGGAGAGGAAGATGAAAAAGTTTCCTGAAGGAACTTAAGGGCTTGGCTCAGCTCTCTGCCACCTTATATTGTCATATTGAAGCCTGATATGCATGTTTTAATGTATTGTTAATAGTTAATTTTCCCCCCAACATTTAAAGTAGTTAAAAATATTTTAAAAAATTAAATTAGGTCTATTACAACTCACAGATCTAATTTCAACATTTTACTTATGCCAAAACCAGAATATTTTGAAATTTTACTTTCCTAGTGAAAAAGAGTCCTTCCTTGACCAAACTCTAGTCAGGCTCCTCCCTTTTGTGGACCAGGCTCAAAACTTGTGGGCCTACAAAACTTGAACAAACACCAATATGGCACCTGATAGCTCAAGACCACATCTATAGGATGACCCTAGCCCCCCTTAAAGTGCTTGCCTCAGAAAAATTAAGGCTGCCAAATGAATTTGCTCTTTGTCCCAGGAATATTGAAGAGAGGCCCCTTTCTTTCTGTACCTGTGAGAGGATGGGAGATTAACTTTCATAAGAGCAAACCCAGATGGGTTTCACAGGGACCAACCCCCTCATCCCACTTTTTGGTAAAATTCCACTTTCCTGGTGCTTAAGCCCCTGCCAGTCCCCCTCCCCACTTCCTCACTTTCCCTTTAATGCCATCACCTCCATGGAAGTTGGAATGGGTCTCGGCTCCTTCCCTTACTGTCAGTAGTTACTGACTAAAATCAGTTGTCACGAGGAGAAACCAAGATGGCAGCATAGGTGAACACCTAAACTGCTGCCTCGCACAACAATTTCAAAACTACAACTAAAAGACAGAATGGATAACATCCAGAACCACAGGAAAGCTGGCTGAGTGGAAATTCTACAACTAGAAGGAAAGAGAGGGGCACATGGAGACTCAGAGGAGCTGCAAAAGGCTGAGGTATGGAGACACATGCACGGAGAGGATGGGTGGATGAATGCCTGGCTAGTTTTCTCTAGTGGGAGAGAGACGGAAGCTCCTGACTGACTGAACCCCAGTTCCAACTGCACTGAACTCCAGTTCCAGGTGAGACCCTGGGGTCCCATATTCATACGGGGGGAGTCTGGACTGTCAGGAAAAGAGAGGAGTGCACGGAAACTCAGGGGAGCCGCAAAAGGCAGAGATCTGGAGGTGCACACGTGAGTGCACACAGCGAGGACTGACTGCTGAGTGTGCCGCTGGCTTTCTCTAGCGGGAGGAAGACAGAAACTCCCGACTGTGCTGAACTCCAGTTCTGGGCGAGAATCTGGGAATCCAGATTCATTGGGGGAGAAACTGGACTGTCTGGCAGCGGGTGAAACTTGAGGGCGGCTTTCTCTCAGAGGTGCTTGCAGCAATTACCAAGGGACGCTGAGACCCAGGGGCCTCCTAGGGCAGAGCCGACGGGCAGCCAAGGCTGTCTGCTCAGCCCTGAGACTCCGCCCCATCCAAGCTGAGCACAAAGGCTTTTGAAATTTTGCAAGTCTTGTCTCATAAGACTATCTCCGGCACAGAAGTTCTCCCAGCATAGACACAGCTGATCCTCACAGCCAATTGGCCTGGAGGTCAATTCCTCCCAGTGATACCAACAACAATCAAGAGTTAACTACAACAAGGCTGTACACACAGTCCACAAAGGGGTGCACCAAGAGTGTCCACCTCAGGTAACTGGGGAGGCTGAGCCACTGGGCCATATAGGACACCTAGCACACAAAACTACTCTACCAACTCAGGGAAACAGCAAAAATGTGGAGACAAACAGATCACAAATGAAAGAAATGGAGGAAAGCAAAGGACTGGATATAGAGTTCAAAACCACGGTTATAAGGTTTTTAAAGAATTTCCTAGAAAAGGCCGATAAATTTAGAGGGACCCTCGAGGATATGAAAAAGGACCAATTAGAAATTAAGCATACACTGACTGAAATAAAAAATATTATGCAGAAACCTAACAGCAGACTAGAGGATCGCAAGAATCAAGTCAAAGATTTGAAATACAAAGAAGCAAAAAACACTCAACTGGGAAAGCAAAAAGAATCCAAAAATTTGAAGATCGTGTAAGGAGCCTCTGGGACAACTTCAAGCGTACCAACATCAGAATTATGGGGATGCCAGAAGAAGAGAGAAAGCAAGATACTGAAAACCTATTTGAAGAAATAATGACTGAAAACTTCCCCCACCTGGTGAAAGAAATAGACTTACAAGTCCAGGAAGTGCACAGAGCCCCAAAACAAAAGGAATCCAAAGAGGACCACACCAAGACACATTATAATTAAAATGCCAAGAACAAAAGACAAAGAGAGAATATTAAAAGCAGCAAGAGAAAAACCGTTAATTATCTACAAGGGAGCACCCATACGACTGTCAGCTGATTTCTCAACAGAAACTATGCAGGCCAGACGGGAGTGGCAAGAAATATTCAAAGTGATGAATAGCAAGAACCTACAACCAAGATTACTCTACCCAGCAAAGCTATCATTCAGAATTGAAGGTCAGATAAAGAGCTTCACAGATAAGAAAAAGCTAAAGGAGTTCATCAACACCAAAGCAGTATTATATGAAATGCTGAAAAGTATTCTGTAAGAGGAGGAAGAAGAAAAAGGTAAAGATAAAAATTATGAACAACAAATACATATCTACCAACAAGTGAATCTAAAAATCAAGTGAATAAAAGATCTGATGAACAGAATAAACTGGTGAATATAATAGAATGAGGGGCATAGAAAAGGAGTTGACTGACAATTCTCGGGGGGAAAGGGGTGTGGGGGGGGTGCAGGAAGAGACTGGACAAAAAGCGTGCACCTATGGATGAGGACAGTGAGGGGGACGTAAGGGCAGAGGGTGGAGTGGGAACCGGGTGGAGGGGAGCTATGGGGCGGGGGGGCGGGGGGGGGAAAGAGGAACAATTGTAATAATCTAAACAATAAAGATTTATTAAATTAAAAAAATAATAATAAAATAAAATCGGTTGTCACTGCTTTAAGCAACATCCGGTTGTTTTATTTTCACACCAGCTTTAGTGGAAGTAAATCAATCAAAATCTACTTCTTGGCCTATCTCGGTTTCAACTGAGAGAATTGCCATATTTGACAATTTCTCTGGGCCAAATGAAGGTCTCCAATAATATTAAATGAACTTCCATCTTAAATTTTTGATATTTCGTTTAAAGACTTTTGCATTAATTTTGATTTTTATAAACCACTGAATTGAAATATTTGTGGATTATTAAGTTTTTTGGCTCCCCCCCCTTAAGATTTCCCCCCACTTTCTCCACGTGAGTCTCCCGCATGCGGGGAGGACCTCCTTAGACGGGTCGCTAAGCTACCAAGTAGAAAAGGAGGGACAATCACACTTCTTCCCGGAAGAGCTGCGCACACCCTCTAACGAACGGGACCAATCAGAGGCTGAGGCTCCTGGCTCTCCTTGCCCCGCCCCTTGCGATCTTCCTTTAAATTATCCAATAAAAGCGGATCCTCATCTTCTTCCCACCCGCTCCTGCCCAATTACACAGAAGGTGGCGGGGCATCAACTCAGAGTCCTCTCCTTCTCCTTCCCCGCCCTTCCTCTCTCTCCTTCCTCCACTTCCTCTCCTCCTCCCCCTCCCCATTTCGGGGAGGTTCTGCTGTGCAGTAAGTACCTGAGACTCTCTTACCTGAAATAGTATAAAGAGGCACGTTCGAGTTGGTGCCCGCCAAACCTGAACAACTGGCGCGTCCAATGAGTCTTCCACATTCCACCAGCTCCCATTCCTTGACGTCTCTATCCCAGCTGTCTTCCTTTCCTGGTTAGGCAGGTGTTAGGATTTCCAAGTCCTACTTCCACAGGCTAGGGCTGTTGGAGGCCAGGGCTGACCTCAGACCTGATATCTTTTCAAAAGGCGAGGTTGGCTGTGAGCCAGCAGCGTGTAAAAGTATGTAGGGGGCTCGGAGTCAGGGTTAAGCCCTTGCTACTCAGTGTACTGAGGACCAAGCATCGCCTGGGTGAGTGTTGCAAATGCAATATCTCAGGCTCCATCCCAGACTTCCTAAATCAGAATCTTCTCTTTAACAACATCCGCAGGTGATTTCTGTGCATGTTAATGTTTGAAAACAGCTGCTTTAAGCTTCCCAAGATTTCTGGTCTAGGAGGCAATGTTCGTTTGTGTATTTTGGTTCTGCAGACCTAAAGGCATGTTAAGGTTTTGAAGTATGGTAGCAACCGTACTTGGGTAAAAATTGCTGTTTAATATTTTAACCTTGCTGTTTTGGGTTCTGTACTCATTTAAAAGTTATTTTGATTTTCTGAACTTATGTATGATTGTAAACTCCCTAGATGGCGGTTTGAATATCCCATTGATTGTGATCTCACTGGTCATCGAAGCACATTCCTCTGGGACCCAGGACAGATAGTGATCCTAAATTGTCTCAGTAGCTACAGATAACTAAGTTTCGGTTGACTCAGTGATCTCAGAATCTAGACAGCACAATTATTCTAAAATTGCCCAGGTGGTCCCAGATAATGTGTTTCTGTTGATTCAGTGATTTGTAGATATTTTAGGTAACTAAGTTGCTCAATTTCACTTCTGTAAAAAATGCTTTTTCGTGAAACAGGTTCCTCATTCCAGACCCGAAGATGTAATCAATACTTTTTTAAAAGATAAATCTTTATTGTTCAGATTATTACAGGTGTTCCTCTTTTTTTCCCCCCATAGCTCCCCTCCACCTGATTCCCCACCCCACCCCATACCCTTACCTGCCACCACTGTCTTCATCCATAGGTGTAAGATTTTTGTCCAATCTCTCCCCACACCCCTCACACCTGCTTCCCGAGAGAATTGTCAGTCCACTCCCTTTCTATGGCCCTGATTCTATTATGTTCATCAGTCCATTCTGTTCTTCAGATTTTTTATTCACTGGATTTTTAGATTCACTTGTTGGTAGGTATGTATTTGATGTCATTTTGTTGTTCAAAATTTTTATCTTTACCTTTTTTTTTCTTCTTCCTCTTCTTAAAGAATACCCTTCAGCATTTCATGTAATCCTGGTTTGGTGGTGATGAACTCCTTCAGCTTTTTCTTGTCTGTGAAGCTCTTTATCTGACCTTTAACTCTGAATGATAGCTTTGCTGGGTAGAGTAATCTTGGTTGTAGTTTCTTGCTATTCGTCACTTTGAATATTTCTTGCCATTCCTGTTTGGCCTGCATAGTGTCTGTGGAGAAATCAGCTGACAGTCGTATGGGCAGTACCTTGTAGGTAACTAACCGTTTTTCTCTTGCTGCTTTCAAGATTCTCTCTTTGTCTTTTGCCCTTGGCATTTTAATTATGATGTGTCTTGGTGTGGTCCTCTTTGGATTCCTCTTGTATGGGGTTCTGTGCGCTTCCTGAACTTGTAAGTCTATTTCTTTCACCAGGTAGGGAAAGTTTTCTGTCATTATTTCTTCTAATAGGTTTTCAACATTTTGCTTGCTCTCTTCTTCTGGCACCCCAAAAATTCAGATGTTGGTACACTTGAAGTTGTCCCAGAGGCTCCTTACACTATCTTCATATTTTTGGATTCTTTTTTCTTTTTGTTTTTCTGGTTGGGTGTTTTTTGTTTCCTCATATTTCAGATCTTTGGTTTGATTCTTGGGGTACGTTGATCTACAGTTGAGTTTCTGTATATTCTTTATTTTAGACAGTGTATGCTTCATTTCTGACTGGTCCTTTTCCATTTTTTTGACATTCTCATTAAGGTCCTTGAAGGTCTCACTAAGCTCCTCAGAGGTATTTAGAAGATTCTTGAGTAACCTTATAAATGGTTTCTGAACTCTATGTTGTCCAGTAGTTTGCTTTCCTCCATTTCTTTCATTCGTGACATGTTTCTTTGTCTCTGCATTTTGGCTGCTTCCCTGTGTTGATGGAGTGGCTTTGTGTGCTAGGTGACCTATAGGAGGCAGTAGCTCAGCCTCCCTAATCACCTGAGGTGGACGCTCTTGGTACACCCCTTTGTAGGCTGAGTGCAAAGTCTTGGTGTAGTTAAGCCTTGATTGCTGTTGGTACACTGGGAGGAATTGACCTCCAGGCCAACTGGCTGTGAGGACTCGCTGTGCCTATAATGGAAGAACTGCTGTGCTGGAGACACGCTTATGGTGCAGGACTTGTTTCAGTGGGGCTTTGGTGCTCACTGAGTCTGCCTCTTGAATGTGTCACTTATGGATGTGAGGAGTTGAAGTCTGGTGTCTCACACTGACCACTAGGTACACTGGCTTCTGGATCTCCAGTGAGGTGCAGGTCAGCTACTGTCTGAGGCCACCCAGCAGGAGCTACAGCGAGAGCTACAGTTTTCTCCTCTTTGCTTGGGGTTTGGAGGTTTTGGAGCTGTCTGATCCGGGCTGCAAGTTTGCTAGGTTAAGCTGCGATAGGGCAGGGCTTTCTTATGCAAAAGCCGCTGCTTGGAGCTTGGGTGGGTTTGTAGGTTGTGCAGGGCGGGGCCTCAGGGTGTCACTAGGCTAGGGCATGGCAAACAGCGATGGCTGCCAGTTAGCCGGCTCTGCGTCTCTGACCGCTCCCTGGGTCCCGCGCCCCAGCGCAGTAAACAATTATTCCTGCGTGCAGCTCTGCAAGCAAGCCCCCCTCACTTTCCGACCCGATGGCAGACAGTCCAGCTTCTCCCCGTAGGAGTTTGGGTCCCCCGCGTCTCCCCAGAAACTGGATTTCAGAGTAATGGGGGGCTTGTCTCCCTTTGGGTTGAAAAAAGCAACGCCTGCCACCAGCCCAGATCCCGCGCCTCCATACCTCAGCTTTTCAGCGCTTGTCACGTCTCAATGCTCTTTTCTCTTTCCTTTGAGTTGTGGAACTTCCACTCAGCCAGCTTTCCCGTGGTTCTGGGTAATAGACGTTTTGTCTTTTAGTTGTAGTTTTGAAATTGTTGTGCGAGACAGCAGTTTAGGTGTTCACCTACGCCACCATCTTGGATTCTGTAATTAATACTTTTGTGATTTTTGTGATATTCTGCCAATATAAGCCTGATGTAGTGCGCTGTTCAGGGCTGCGAGGTCTGGAGCGCTTTTGCTCCTTCGTATGCCGCCAGCTTTGAATAAATGACTCCATAATTCAACCTTTTTTTGAGGCGTCCTTTTTGAGATTTGGGGTACATCACAACAGTGTGAGCTTTGTGAGTCAGATTCAGGATCTTTATGACATCTCAGGCATCACTTACCACTTAATCAAGATGATATATAATGAATGCCATGTGGGATGATATAGGTAGAAAACCTCCAATGAGGACTGGTATCTGAGAACATTCAGAAACACTCAGGAAGGGAAATGAATGTACCTGAAGGGTGCTCAATCAATCTGAGGTTGCAATACTGACAGAATGTCTATTAGGGATGAATGGATCTATTCATCAACTTGGCATCCTACAAATGTAATTTATTTGTTTATTTTATTATTGTTGTTGAGAGTATTAAAGATGCCCCCCACAAACATTTCTAACCAAGAAACCCACTTTATAATAAAAGAGATGAAGCCAGTTGCTAAAATGGCCCTCAATGATCATAGTCTTGTGCAATCCCTTCCCACTTTGAATTGGGCTGACTTTG
Source organism: Corynorhinus townsendii (assembly GCA_026230045.1). NCBI lineage: Eukaryota > Metazoa > Chordata > Mammalia > Chiroptera > Vespertilionidae > Corynorhinus > Corynorhinus townsendii. Next base: position 67,020,690 of record JAPDVU010000009.1, read on the forward strand.
TGTCTTAATCCATTGAGGCTGCACTAACAAAATACCACAGACAACAGAAATTTATAGAGAACCAAAATTTATTTTCTATCGTTCTGGAGGCTGCAAAGTTCAAAATCAAGATGCTGGCACATTTGGTGTCTGGTGAGAGCTCACTTCCTGGTTAATAGGTGGTTTTTCAGTGTAACCTCACAGGGCAGAAGGGACCAGGGAGCTTTCGCAGGCCTCTTCTGTACTCGTCCCATTGGTGATGGCTCTGCCCTCATGACCTAATCACCTCTCAAAGGCCCCACCTCCTCATACCATTACTTTTGGGGTTAGGATTTTAACATCTGAATTTTGTAGGAATACAGTCAGTCCACAGTAGTGTCTAAGCAATAGGATGTTGTGAAAATGTTGGAGTGTGACTCCTGGAGCTCAGTTATAAAAGATATGGGCTCCATCTTGCTCTCTAGAGTCACTTGCTCTGGGGAAACCAGCTACTCTGTTGCAAGGGCATATCAAGTTTGCTCTATGGAGAAGTCCATGTGAGGAATGTTGGCTTCCAATAGCCCTATGTGCAAGCCATCTTGGAAGCCCACCCTCCAGCAGCAATCAAGCATGTAGATGACTGAATCCTTGCTGACAGCTTAACTGCTCTCTCATGAGAAGCCCCGATCCAAAACCAGTCAGCTAAGCCATTACCACATTCCTGACCCACAGAAACTGTGTGAGATACATGTGTACTGTTTTAAGTAGCTAAGTTTCGGGATAATTTGTTACTTGACAATAAAGTAACTATATGAGGAATAAGGCTGGGGCCCATGGGCTCATTGGCATTTACTTGTACACCATCTCCAAGGAGCAGTTGACCCTGTGGAACAGAGAAATGATCTTTATAGACTCAGTTTTGGTACCAGTTGAGGTTACCCTGTGAGGCTAGAGGGTTGTTTTACAGGATACAGGATACAGTATACAGTATACATTTCATACCAATATATGCTGAACTTTTTCTCCCAACCTGGAATTTATGGGGCAAGGAAATAAGAGGTAGACATAATACTTAATGATCAGCTTACAAATTTTTTCTTCTTATCCCAGCAACAGTGGGCTCTGAAGAGATTTTTTTCTGGCCAATTTGGGCTCCATTTGCTACTGGATAAACTGACCAAAAAGGAGATTCTAATGTTGTTTTGCTGCTACACAATGGTAACAGAGGATTATGGATGGAAAGATCTCCTTGAGAGGATTCTGAAATTGCCACGTCCAGTGTAAGATTAGGATAATCTTATATGGGTAAGAACAAAAGGGCACCAAATCTCTCAAACATGTAAGTTTAGGTTATTATATCAGATTTTAATAACCTTGGACAACTGAGATGCTGGCTAAAGACAAAAGGAACATGAGTTAGATTGTGGATAAGGAAAATTATTACTATCAACTAAGGATTCATGGCTACCTATGGAAACGAAGACTGTATCATCCAGTCATATTTTCATTCTTCCTTTGTTATGTATATATTTATGTATTATAAATGATTGGGTAAAAAGCATGCTTTTTCCTATATAAAGAAACGCTGAATAACTTGTCTCAGTGGAGTGAAGTTGGATGGATTCCTAGCTTTCTTTTTCTTTCCTTTCCATTTGTACCTCTTTGTAAGAATACACATAGAGTATGCAGTTATTAGTTAGCTTTCAAGTTTGATTCTTGATTGTGGACATGGATATAGTAACTGATGGAATTTTGAGTTGTTTCCCTGTTGTAAGAAGGGTAGTTGCATTATGTTTGGCCAGAAAATTTATCTTCTACTGAAGGGCAAATTGGTAAGAGGTATGTGTGTTTAATGTCCTGCAACTGAAGGGTTATATTCTAGTGGACATTTATCATGCCTTTTGGCTTCTCCACTTCTGTAAACACTTCCAAAGCTTAGGTAATTCCCTACCTCATAATTCTGGCTGGGTAAAAAGCCTACTTATTCCTATATAAGGAAACCCTGAGTAACTGGTCTCCCAGCCTCTCTTGCACCTGAGATGTGGGCATATGACTACCCATCAGATATCTTGACTTAGCCTTTGACATGAAGAAGGGGAAACCAAGAGAAACTTTTTCTAGTAGTGGCAGCCATCGCAGCAAGATGGATTCCCAGGGCAACAGTGCTACTGGTGGCAGCCTATGTCCAGTGACAGCTGTGTCAACACCATGAACTCTTTTTTTAAAAAAAGAATATTTAAAATTTGATTTTTAGAGAGAGAGGAAGGGAGAGGAAGAGAGCGAGAAAACCAATGTGAAGTGAAACATCAATCAAGGAAACATCAGTTGGCTGCCTCCTGCATGCCCCCTACTGGGGATCAGGCCTGCAACCCAGTTATGTGCCCTGGGCCAGAATTGAACCAGCAACCTTTTGGTGCACAGGATGATGCCCAAACAACTGAGCCACACTGTCTGGGGCCAAAGCCATGAACTCTTACCCTTTGTGCTTGGAGGCAGCAGAAATCATTGGTATGCCAATAAAACCAGTTCTGTGGTATGATTTGGGCTATTATAGCTGGTGTGTGACCTTCTAAGCCTGGTCCTCCAGCTGCTCAGTGCTTTTGAAAGGTATCCATTATCATTTTCAATAAATAATGCTCTGCTTAGTGCAGCAAAACTTGGTTTTTGTTATTTGCAACTAAGAACTGTGAGTGAGGCCGCAATATAGCCAATTATTAGAAAAGGATTGGAACCCTGAACTGGAAAGCCATCAGTAGTCTCTCTAGCTCATCTCTGCTTCTCTCTGTGTTTGCATTTTTTGCCCTACTCTATAATCTTTTGTATCTCCATCTTGAGGCAGTCAGGAGAGATTTGTAAACACCTGGCTCTACATATCCAGACCAAGTCATTCTGAGAATGACCGGCAGCTCCTCAGCATCAGTCCCTAGTTCCCTCCTCCAATCATGAGTCTTTCCTGGGCAGGAGGTGGTACAGTATAAATTGTACAATTGGAACCCACAACCCTAAGGTTCTCATTCTCAGAAAAGTGACTCATTGTGAGCTGAGAATATATCCCAAATGAAATCTACTCTAGGAGCCTAGAGTTTCTCAGTCATGGCATGCTGTGCTCTCTCTGATACATTTCTCCTCATAATTACAAGCAGGTTATCCTTCACACCAAATGCTTTAAAGGATTAAGCACAACTCTGTAATGCCATTGCCCCTCCCCCGCTCCAGCATCCCTCTCTGCAAACACATCACTAACTCTACACAGTAAATGACCAGACATGAGAGAAAAAAAGAGGTTTACTCTAATAATACTACAGTAATCCCAGTTTCTGAACTAAGAAAATAGGAAGAAAAAAACAATGGAATTTTAAAATCTATAAAAGTAAGCCTAGATCCTCAAGATGATGCAATGAGGTCTTGGAAATTTTCTCTGGGACCTGTCTCAACCTAGAGTGCTTCATCTCCAAGTTCTGACTTGGGACTTGATAATATACTTCATCATCATTGTTGAGTCCCCAGGAACCAGAGAGTAGGTGGGACAGTTCTTTTTGAGGTTCTCAGGGAATTTGGTCCAACGGACATGAAAGCTACAATAAATATCCATCTCTAATTTCCCCAAACATCCTTCCTGCACAGAGGGCTACGGCCATGAACTTCTGCTCCTCATTTGCTTAGGAACTACCTATATTTCCAAGACTTTCCAAACCTTATAATAAAGAGAAGCATTGGCCAGTTCCTCATAACAAGATCATAACAGTGGAGCTGTCAATATTTCTTTACTAATAAGTGAAGTTCTTTGAAGAACCTCCTTCCAGATCTAGGAGTAATGAGTCCTGAATCCATCAGCTGAGCTTGAGATAAACTCAGGAATAATTGGCTGTTTCTTTGATCTCTATGAGCTAATAAAAGAGACATAGATAATGGTAGAGAAGGGCTCTGTATATGCCTGTGTGTTGTTTTTATGTTATATTTGATATGATAGTTTCCTACTATATCTCATGTGGGCTTCTATTTCTGAATTTTGGCTAAACTCTTTAGGCTTAACCTATTGGTCCCAAACCTATTGGGCAGTTGCATTACCTGTCTACCTCCTCATTCCTAGAGCAATCAGGTATGTACTCTTAAACATAATGAGTACCTATCCACTCAATTCTATTCACACATCCATAGATAACTGTGCTAAAAATCAACAGCAGAAGAAATACAAATAGAGGCCATCCCAGCATTAAGAGATATTCCTACTAGTGAAATAAACCAAATGTTCTTTCTTGCAGCCAAAGAATTTCACACCAAAAGCTAAACTGTATGTATACTAACACCAAACATTTATTATAAGTTTTTGACAGTAATTTTGACTCTCTGATTAATACCTGGTATTGAAATATTTTAAAGAACTTCTCTTAGATTGAGTCCATTAATATTATAAATGTTCTCAACTGTTAATCATTAATGGACAGAATAAATAAAATACTGCATTACCATATAATGTTTCTTATGGCCATTTGGAATTTGAAATGTTTATTGGACATCCAAATGGAACTATCAAAAAGGAAAGGTATATATAAACTTAGACATCAGGGAAGAGGGTGGAGTTGGAAATATTCATTTTGGAGACATCAGCATATAGATAGTATTTGGGAAGAACTGATATCTTAACACTACTGAGTCTTCCTATCTATGATCATGGGATAGCTGTCCATTAATTTAGATTTTTTTCATTGCTTTCAAGTTTTCCTTGTATAGATTTCATACATATTTTTTTGGATTTAGACATAAACTTTTTTTTGGGGGGGGGGTTGTGCTAATAGAAATAGTGTTGTATTTTTATTTTTAAAGTACAATTTTTATTTGTCCCCTCCTCCCCCCAGAGAACTTTTCTTCAGTCCTTAAGGACTTAGCTCCTTACACAGACTTTGGTGGAGGTCGGGGAGCAGCACCCGCAGGTCTAAATGGGGGTGGGGTGTTCTGTCCAGGCTTTACGAGAAGGATTCCTGACTACCATGCTGTGAATGGCACAGCTCACACAGTAATGTAGTTTCACATATAGTTTGGGAAGCACATAGGCATCAAAGACACTTGCTTCAGGAATGTCTCTAACAGCTGCAGCCTCTACTATATTTTGAATGACAAATTTCTTTTTTTAAGATATATTTTATTGATTTTTTACAGAGAGGAAGGGAGAGGGAGAGAGAGTTAGAAACATTGATGAGAGAGAAACATCGATCAGCTGCCTCCTGCACACCCCCTGCTGGGGATGTGCCCGCAACCTAGGTACATGCCCTTGACCGGAATCGAACCTGTGACCCTTGAGTCCGCAGGCTGACACTCTATCTACTGAGCCAAACCGGTTAGGGCTGAATGACAAACTTCTTAATGGCCTTGTCCTTGGGCACGCATTGGGTGCAGTTGGTGCAACAAATAGGCTCCACATGGCCATGGTCTTTTTTGGCATGATCATTATTCCTTCTTTTCTTGGTATTCCTTCCACTCCTCCATTGACCCAGGTCTCAAATCCCAAAAATAGTGTTATATTTTAAATTTCAGATTCCAATTGCTCACTGCTATATATCCAGAAGTAGAATTGCTGGATCGTATGACAGCAGTTGACTTTTGTAGATTGGTCTAGTATCCTGATAGTTTTCTATATTGTTTGAGTTCCAGGAGTTTTGTTGTTTTTTCTATTCTTTGAGATTTTCCACATAGACAATCATCTTACCTGCAAACAAAGACATTTTCATTTCTTCCTTCTCAAACCTGTATACCTTTTATTTCCTTTACTTGTCCTATTGCATTGACAAGAAATTTTGGTGTGTTGTTGAATAGGAGTGGTGAGAGGGGATATTTTATTCCTTATTCCTGATCTTAGGGGGAAAGCATCTATTTTCTGACCATTATAATGTTGCTGTATGTTTTTGGGCATGTTCTTTATCAAGTTGAAGAAGTCCCCCTCAATTCCTAGTTTGCTGTTTTTTGTTTTTTTGTTTTTTTTTTAAATCATGAATGGGTGTTGGAATTTGCCAAATGATTTTTCTATATCTGATATGATTATATAATTTTCTTATTTAGCCTATTGATGTGATGGATTACATTAATTGAGTTTCAAATGTCAAACCAATCTTGCATACCTGGAATAAATTTCATTTGGTCCTGATGTATAATTCTTTTTATACACTGTTGGATTCAATTTGCTGATATTTTGAGGATTTTGGCATATATATACAGGAGAGATATTAGTTTGTAGATTTCCATTTTTGGAATGGCTTTGGTATTAGAGTCCATTTCATCTCAGTTATCAAATTTATGGGCATAGAGTTGTTCATAATATTCTTCTATTATCCTTTTTAATGTCCATAGGATATATAGTGCTGGCTCCTTTTTAATTTCATTTTCATAGCAGTAATTTGTGCCTTCTCTCTTTTGTTGTAAGTCTGGCTAGGAGTTTATCACTTGTATTGATCTTTTCAAAGAACCAGCTTTTGATTTTGATTTTCTCTATTGATGGTCTCATAGAATGAGTTAGGAAGTATCCCTTTTGTTTATATTTTTGGTAGAGATTGTAGAGAACTGGCATAATCTCTTCCTTAAATGTTTTTGTAGAATTCAGCAGTAAAACCATCTGGGCCCAGTGCTTTCTGTTTTGGAAGGTTATTAATTATTCATACTGTTTAATACAGGCCTATTCAGATGATTTTTCCTTGAATTTTGGTAGATTACCTTTCAAGGAATTGGCCCATTTCATCTCAGTTATCAAATTTATGGGCATAGAGTTGTTCATAATATTCTTCTATTATCCTTTTAATGTCCATAGGATTTATAGTGATGGCTCCTTTTTCATTTCATTTTCATAGCAGTAATTTGTGCCTTCTCTCTTTTGTTGTAAGTCTGGCTAGGGGTTTACAACTTGTATTGATCTTTTCAAAGAACCAGCTTTTGATTTTGGTTTTCTCTATTGATTGTTTTAAATTTCATTGATTTCTACTCTTTTTGTTGTTGCTATTGTTAATCCTCACCTGAGGATATTTTTCCACTGATTTTTAGAGAGAGTGAAAGGGAGAGGGAGAGACAGAGAGAAACATCAATGTGAGAGAGACACATTGATTGGTTGCCTCCTGCAGGCACACTGACCAGGACTGGGGAACCTGCAACCAAGGTACGTGCCCTTGACAGGAATCAAACTTGGGACTCTTCAGTCTGTGGGCTGATGCTCTATTCACTTAGCCAAACTGGCTAGGGCTCTACTCTAATTTTTTAAAAAATAAATCTTTATTGTTCAAATTATTACAGTTGTTCCTCCTCCCCCCCCCCCCCATAGCTCCCCTCCACCCCGTTCCCACTCCACCCTATGCCCTCTCCGCCACTGTCCTCATCCATAGGTGTAAGATTTTTGTCCAATCTCTTCTCCCACCCCTCACATCCCCTTCCCCCTGAGAATTGTCAGTCCACTCCCTTTCTATGCCCCTGATTCTATTATATTCACCAGTTTATTCCATTCATCAGAGTTTTTATTCACTTGATTTTTAGATTCTCTTGTTGATAGATATGTATTTGTTGTCACTTTGTTGTTCATAATTTTTATCTTTACCTTTTTCTTCCTCTTCCTCTTCCTCTTCTTAAAGAATACCCTTCAGCGTTTCATGTAATCCTGGTTTGGTGGTGATGAACTCCTTTAGCTTTTTCTTATCTGTGAAGCTCTTTATCTGATCTTCAATTCTAAATGATAGCTTTGCTGGGTAGAGTAATCTTGGTTGTAGGTTCTTGCTATTCATCACTTTGAATATTTCTTGCCACTCCCATCTGGCCTGCAAAGTTTCTGTTGAGAAATCAGCTGACAGTCATATGGGTACTCCCTTGTAGTTAATTAACTGTCTTTCTCTTGCTGCTTTTAATATTCTCTCTTTGTCTTTTGCTCTTGACATTTTAATTATGATGTGTCTTGGTGTGGTCCTCTTTAGATTCCTCTTGTATGGGGTTCTGTGCGCTTCCTGGACTTGTAAGTCTATTTCTTTCACCAGGTGGGGGAAGTTTTCAGTCATTATTTCTTCAAATAGGTTTTCAGTATCTTGCTCTTGCTCTTCTTTTGGCACCCCCATAATTCAGATGTTGGTATGCTTGAAGTTGTCCCAGAGGCTCTTTACAAAATCTTCATATTTTTGGATTCTTTTTTCTTTTTGCTTTTATGGTTGGGTGTTTTTTGCTTCCTCGTATTTCAAATCTTTGACTTGATTCTTGGGATCCTCTAGTCTGCTGTTGAATTTCTTATATTATTCTTTATTTCAGTCAGTGTATGCTTAATTTCGAATTGGTCCTTTTTCATATCCTTGAGGGTCTCACTAAATTTCTTGGAGGTTTCTAGAAGATTCTTGAGTAACCTTATAACCGTGGTTTTGAACTCTATATCCAATATTTTGCTTTCATCCATTTCTTTCATTTGTGACTTGTTTCTTTGTCTCTGCATTTTGGCTGCTTTCCTGTGTTTGTTTCCATGTACTGGGTAGCTGCTAAGTCTCCTTGAGTTGATAGAGTGGACTTGTGTGGTTGGTGCCCTATAGGGCCCAGTGGCTCAGCCTCCCCCCGAGTCACCTGAGATGGACGCTCTTGGTGCACCCCTTTGTGGGCTGTTTGCACAATCTTGTTGTAGTTAACCCTTGATTGCTGTTGGTATCACTGGGAGGAATTGACCTCCACTCTAATTGGCTGTGATGACCAGCTGTGTCTACACTGGAAGATCTGCAGCGCAAGAGACACCCTTTTGGGGAAGGACTTGCTTCAGTGGGGCTTTGGCGCTCACTGAGTCTGCCCCCTGAGTGTGTCTCTTATGGATCTGAAGAGTTGTTATCCAGTATGGTTTCACTCTGACCACTGGGTACACTGGCTCTTGGATCTCCAAAGAGGTGCAAGGTCAGCCACTGTCTGGGGCCGCCCAGCAGGAGCTACAGAGAGATCTGCAGATTTCTTCTCTTTGTTTGGGGTTTGGAAGTACCCCGACGGTTCTGGGTGGTAGTTGTTCTCCTGTTTAGTTGTGGTTTTGATGTGGTTGTGAGAGGCAGCAAATATAGGTGATTACCTATGCCACCATCTTGGTTCTCTTTCTACTCTAATTTTTATTATGTCTTTTCTTCTGTTTACTTTGGATTTAATTTCCTCTTCTTTTGTAGATCTTAAAGTAGAAACTTAGATTATTGATTTTAGATCTTCTTTTCTAATATATGCATCTAAATGCTGCATTTCCCTCTAAGCATTGCTTTCACTGCATCCCAAATTTTGACAATTTGCATTTATTTGAAAATTTCTCTTGAGTTATTTGACCCTTTTGTTATTTAGAAGTTGTTGTTAAATCTCCAAATATTTTGAGATTTTTGGCCATCACTCTTATTTTTCATTTCTTTGTGATGAAAGCATCCTTTGTATGACCTCTTCTTTTATATTTGCTAAGATGTTTCATGTACAGATGTAGTCTGTCTTGGTGATGCTTCATGTGAACTTGAGAAGAATGGGTATTCCTCTGTTGTTGGGTGAAATGTCCTATAAGTGTTCAGTGGTGTTAGAGTTGAATGTGAAACTGGAGTGGGCTCAGTGAGAATGGAGAGAAAAAGACGTAATGAAAAGCATTGTTTTTATTAGCTTTATAATATTCAGCCATATTTGTTTAACCATTTCAGTTGTTTCTAATTTTTTACTATTATAATGTGATATTTCCCCTTGCACCTAGTAGATAAATTGTTGGGTCAAGGAGTAATTTTTTAAAAATATATTTGTATTGATTTCAGAGAGGTAGGGAGATGGAGAGAGAGAGAGAAACATCAATGATGAGAGAGAATCATGGATCGGCTGCTTCCTGCATGCCCCACACTGAGGATCAAGCCCACAACCGGGGCATGTGCCCTGACTGGAAATTGAAACGTGACCTCCTGGTTCATAGGTCAACGCTCAACCACTGAGCCATGCTGGCTGAGCCAAGGAGTAATTTTTTTAAATATTCTTGTTACAGTGGATGGGTGCCACTATCATTCCTTTTTTGCCAAGCCAAACATTTACACACACACACACACACAAACACCCTGCTTATTTAATATACTTAAAATGATGACATATTATTCTTTCAATTTATAACACTTAGATTACTAGTAGGGCTGAACATTCTTTCATATATCTTTTAGCAATTCATGTTTATCTAAAAATTCTCTGTTCATGTCTTGTTATTGGAACAGTCCCCTCACTACCTCCTTCTTCCCCCATCTCATTCTTCTGGTCTCAGTTTATTTATTTATTTACTTGAAAAAAATCTTTATTATTGAGACTATTACAGATGTCTCCCCCCACCACCTCATTTTTCTCCTCTACCCATTTCCCACCCGTCTCAGGCCTTCACCACCCTACTGTCTGTATCCATAGGTAAGATCTTTAGTTAACCTCTTCCTGCTCCTTCTCCCCCTTCCCTCTGAAATTCATCAGTCTGTTCCATGCTTCCATGCCTTTGATTCTATTTTATTCACCAGTTTATTTTGTTCATTAGATTTCTTGGTCATTTATTTTGATTTTTAGATTCAATTGTTGATTGATATGTATTTGTTGCCATTTTATTGTTCACATTTTTTCTCTCTTCTCCTTTCCTCCTCCTCCTCCTCCTCCTCTTCCTCCTCTTCTTTTTTTTAAAGAATACCCTTTAATATTTCATGTAGTAGTGGTTTGGTGGTGATGAACTCCTTTAGCTTCTTCTTGTTTGTGAAGCTCTTTATCTAACCCTCAATTCTAAATGAGAGCTTTGCTGGGTAATCTGGTTGTAGGTCCTTACTATTCATCACTTTGAATATTTCTTGCCACTGTCTTTTGGCCTGCAAAGTTTCCATTGAGACATCAGTGATAGTTGTATGGGCACTCAATTGTAGGAAATTAACTGCTTTTCTCTTGCTACTTTTAAGATTCTCTCTTTGTCTTTTGCCCTAGGCATTTTAATTATGTTGTGTCTTAGTGTGGGCCTCTTTGGGTTCCACTTGTTTGGGACTCTCTGTGCTTCTTAGACTTGTAAGTCTATTTCTTTCACCAGGTAGGGGAAGTTTTCTGTCATTATTTCTTCTAATAGGTTTTCAATATCTTGTACTCTCTCTTTTCCTTCTGGCACCCCCATAATGCTAACATTGATACACTTGAGGTTGTCCCAGAGGATCCTTACACTATCTTCATATTTTTGGATTCTTTCTTTTTTGTTCTTCTGATTGGGTGCTCTCTGCTCCCTCATATCCAAAATCTTTGATTTTATTCTTGGAATCTTCTACTCTATTGTTGAATCCCTGAAAACTGTTCTTTATTTCAGTTAGTGTATGCTTAATTTTGGACTGGTTCTTTTTCATGTCTTTGACATTCTCACTAAGATCCTTGAAAGTCTCATGAAGATCCTTGAGTAACCTTATAACCATGGTTTTGAATTCTGTATCCAGTAGTTTGCTTGCTTCCATTTCTTTAACTTATGACATGTTTCTTTGTCTCAGCATTTTGGTTGCTTCCCTGTGTTTGTTTCTATGTATTAGGTAGAGCTGTTATGTCTCCTGGGATTGGAAGAGTGGCCTTGTGTAGTAGGTGTTCTATAGGGCCCAGTGGCTCAGCCTCCCCAGTCATCTAAACTGGGCACTCTAGCTGAAACCAGAGCATCAGCCTGCGGACTGAAAGGTCCCAGGTTCGATTCCGGTCAAGAGCATGTACCTTGGTTGTGGGCACATCCCCAGTAGGAGATGTGCAGGAGGCAGCTGATCGATGTTTCTCTCATCGATGTTTCTAACTATCTTTCTCTCTGTAAAAAATCAATAAAATATATTTTAAAAATAATAAACTGGGCACTCTAGGTGCACCCCTGTGTGGGCTGTGTGCACAGTCTTGTAGTTGAGCCTTGATTGTTATTGGCATCACTGGGAGGAATTGACCTCCAGGCCAATGCGCTATGAGGACCAGTGACTACAGTAGGGGAGCTGCTATGCAGGAAACACCCCTATGGAGCAAGACTTGCTTCAGTGGGGCTGTGGTGCTCACTGAGTCTGCCTCTTGACTGTGTTGCTTGTGAATGTGTAGAGTTGTAATCTGCTCTGTTCTGAAACTGTCCACTGAGTGCAGTGGCTCTAGGGCCTCCAGGGAAGTGCAAAGTCAGCCACTGCCTGGGGTCACCCGGCAGGAGCTACATAGGGATCTGCAGATGACTGCTATTTGTTATTTGTATTGGGCTTGGATGTGCCCAGGCCAGGCCCAGCTGTGAAGCAAGGCAGGCTGGTGCTAGTGCTGGGTCTTTTATTGATAGGTTTGGGGCATGCTGTCACTAGCTGCAGCTTGTTTGATTTTAGCAAAATCTGAAGCCTGAGTCAGAACAGGCCATTCATTTGAAAAAGCTGCTGCAAACAGCTTGGGTGGAGCTGCAAATTGAATGGGGTGAGATCTCAGGGAATCCCCAGGGTGAAGCAAACAGTGTGCTCCAGACTAATGGAGACTCAGATATTGCTGCCAGTCAGCCCTGCTACAGGGAAGGTCCCAGCACAGGAACAATTACCCCTTCAAGCACCCCCATCTGGGAGAAAGCCACCCCCAAGTTCCTGCCTTGATGCCAGACAATCTAGTTCAAGGATGTCAAACTCAAAGGCTAACATGGGCCAAATAAACAAGGTTTAAGTTTATGTGGGCTGCAAAAAAAAAAAAAGGCTTCAATTTTCATAGAAACATAAGTTTATTTCTATAGAGACACGAATACAAAGGGCTGAAATAAATGAGTAATCATTAATATAAAATAATAGAACATGTTAATACAAATTAATATTTTTTTCTTGAACATTAACTTACCAGACACTGAACAACTGCACAAGTTAATAAGCGTAACGCAAATAAACCTATTTTTCTTGTTCTCCAAAAGCGAAATATTTCCTGTTGCACACACCAAACAAGTCACTATAAGACTGATGATGTGGCAATCGGCTGCTAAAATATTCACTGCTAGTATTAGTGGGAATGGTGCATCTGCGTTAGGGAAATTAATGCAACATGATTACAGTAATCAGTCATTAGCGAACATTGTAGTTCGTTATTAATAATTACTGTATGTATAACAGGATATTGTAGAAATTAAGTTACAAAATTTTTATTAAAATGTTTATTACATACCGTTATATTGGCTAGGCTGCAAAAATATTTGTTGTGGGCCGCAATTTTGGCATGCTTGATCTAGTTCCTCCCCTAATGTATCTGGGTCCCCCGAAGGTCCCAGTACTGGGAGTCTGAGTAAGTTCATGTTCCAGTCCTTTATTTATTTTTTTAAATATATTTTTTATTGATTTTTTTACAGAGAGGAAGAGAGAGGGATAGGGATAGAAAGCTAGAAACATCGATGAGAGAGAGATATATCGATCAGCTGCCTCCTGCATACCCCGCACTGAGGATATGATGGTAACCAAGGTAGATGCCCTTGACAGGAATCGAACCCAAGCCCCCTCAGTCCGCAGGCCGATGCTCTATCCACTGAGGCAAACCAGTTAGGGCCCCTCTGGCTTTTACAATTCAAAGTTATGGGGACTTCTCTTCGAACTCTGGAACCCGGGGCAGAGGGGTTGGGACCTCTCGCTCCTCACAGGCAGCCTCCACAGAGATCTCTCTCCCGATTAAAAAAACAGCACATGTGTTGGATCAGCCAGTTCTGAGTCTCCACCCCTCCTACCATGATGTATTTTAGTTGTAATTTTGATGTGGTTGTGGGAGGCAGCAAGTACAGGCATTTACCTTCACCACCATCTCCTGGGTCTCAGTTTAAATGCCACTTCCCTAGTGTCCTCTCTGGAAAACTCACTTCTAACACTCCTAGAATCCATTTCCTTCCAAGTACTTGTTACACTGTGTAGCTGCATACACATTTCAGACTTATGTAATTTCTGCTCCATCCCCACCCTAGGAAACCACAGGTGTGTTGCTTCCCTTTAAAACCTGGGATGTGGGGCTGTGTCTTTAGGAGGTGCGGCTGTGTCTTTAGGAGGTGCATGCTTTGTAATTGCTACTGGAATCAGATTTTTGGTCCTTCATATTTTCTAACTGGCCCTTGATGCTCTACTAAAAAACCATTCACTGATGTGTTTACTTTAAAAAATATATTTTTATTGATTTCAGAGAGGAAGGCAGAGGGAGATATAGAAACATCAATGATGAGAATAATTGATCAGCTGCCTCCTGCATACCCCACACTGGGGATTGAGCCTGCAACCCAGGCATGTGCCCTGACTGGGAATCAAACCATGACCTTCTGGTTCATAGGTTGACACTCAACCACTGAGCCACACTGGCTGAGTGATGTGTTTACTTTTTTCCGTTAGCTGGTAGTTGGGCTCCTTATTGAGCACTTATCTAAGAACTTTCTGGTGCTCTCTGCATTTGGGGGCATTCTGGTCCTGTGCTCCTGGGCAAGGGTGAAGGCATGGGAAGTCGGCCTGGTCCAGGCACCGCCCTCTGGGAACAGTAGGCACTGGCTGGCCCTCACACACATTGAAGCTCAGGAGACAGAGGGAAACTCCCAGGTATGGGAGGCTGTTCAGATCGTAAGAGCATCACCCATCCACAGGCCTGAAGGACCAGATGGCCTGACTCTTCTCATCACTGCCCTGCATGGCAGTCTTTAAGTACTCTAGGTGTGTGAGCCAGTCCTCTGGTGCCAGTAACTGGTGGACACAGTCAATAATTCTGGAGGAATATGAGAATAACATTGGCAGCCAGTTTTGTCACTGGTGTTAATGGGTACTGTAGGTTTGAAATACAAATTGACAAACGACAACTGAGCTGTGGTCTTAAGTGTTGGTTTTTGTTATTTTTAACTAGAGGCCTGGTACATGAAATTTGTGCATGAGTACGGTCCCTAGGCTTGGCCTGTGATCAGGCCATCTTCCCTGGTTGCTGGCAGCCATCCCCCCCCCCCCCCCCCCCCCCCCCCCCGTCAGGTTCCACATTCACCATCAGGCGATCAGAACCTGCCCACTGGGGGAAGGGACCCAAAGGTTGGCCTGCAGCTCCCGTGTTGTCTGCCCCCTGGTGGTCAGTGTGTGTTATAGCGACAGGTCATTCAGCCGATTTGCATATTACCCTTTTATTATATAGGATGTTTTTATTGAATTCAGAGAGGGAATTCTTATCATAGAAACATCAATGATAAGAATCACTGATTGGCTGCCTCCTACTGGGGATTAAACCTGAAATCCAGGCATGAGCCTGACCAGGGGAATAGAACCATGACCTCCCAGTTCATGGGTCAATGCTCAATCACTGAGCCACACCAGCTGGGCTGTTATTGTCTTTTAATTAGGACTCAGGATTGCACTGTATCATAAAATGTTTTGTACCAAAACAAAGCTTAGAGCTACGTTTTAAAAAAAAAACACAAAAAAGGAGCAATAGGCAGAAAGCATGAAACAAAACTATTACTTGTAGATGGTATAATTTTTAACCACAAAATAGAACTGTGAAATTACTGAAAATTAAGAACATTCAGTGAAGTGGCTAATTTCAAAAATATATAATTAAAAATAACTTTTCTATATAAGAGCAATAACTAGAAAAATATAATAAAAAACTATTTACAATATAAAAGGAGAAAAATGTACTCAGGAATACTCTAATAAGTGAAAATGCATGTTTCTGGTTGGGAAACAAAATTTGTAAACAATTTTTCCTAAATAGTTTAGAGGATTAACTTATTCCAATCAAAATACCAATGTGAAAATTTAGAAAAACCAAAAGGAGCAAAACTGAACAAGAATCCTTAAACTCACAAACCATAGAATCAGTCCCATGAAGGCATTGCTGGCCTTGCTTTGGGAGGGCAAGTCAGGAAAGTCTGATATCAGGAGGCCAAAGAGAACAAATATCTATGACAGTGAAGACACAGGAATCCTGTCTCTTGAGGGACAATGTGACCTAACCAATGTGACATAATTTCTACAAATAAAACGCTTTGCTTGTGAGGTAGTGACCACTCATTGCCAAAGTCCTGATAACTGCTTAGAGGGAAATTAAGCATATGGGGTTACTGAGTGACCATGGACCCAAGGCAATGTGTTCCTCCTCCTTTTCAGGCTTTTGGGGTTTCTGTCCTAGTAAGTCTTCTTGGCTCAGCAGAGGAACAAGATTCTGAAGAGGTTTTCCAGTAGTGGGGTTGGGTGGCTGGATCTGAGCGAACCAAACTTCTTTTGTGGCAAGGGAAAGGCATCAAAGTGCTGTTTGAGCAATTGCTAGCTGAACAAGAATAGTAAGAGGAGCAGACATTTTAAAATTACATTGTGAAAAGGATTTTTATAAAAGTCACTTTTCCCCATAAATTGCAAACAACTGACAGATCACAAATAATAAGGCTTTGATATTCAATTGCTATATTTTCCTATATTCTAAAGCTAACAATCCCTTTTAACACTCAAGCTTTGAGAGGGTGTTCTTAGAGGGTTACATGAATATAAGCTGTTGGCATAACAATCAGTAGTTTGGGTCTTTCAGGAGAATACCAGTCCAGAAAAGGATCTTTGCATTATTTCTCTTTTCTCAAGTGTGTAAAAGTAGATATACTTTCAGTACACAAGAGTTACTCTGTTCACTTTGCAGGTAAACAACCTCCACACTCATATTTGGAGCTTTTCGTGGGAAAGAGATCTGCGACCTGTGCATTGTTGTATAAGCTCACAAAGGAAAGCTCCTTAGTCTCAAAAACCTGGCTGCTATCTGAGGTATAGGGACATTTTCTTCCCTGTGAATTTTCTAAAAATTTGAGGTTTAACCAAGATAGGTATTTATTCAATTTGGGCTATTATGAGGGTCTCATATATCTGTATCTTTCCAGATAGTGTGAGAATTCAGAATTCCTTATGACACATTTCAGGTTGAGGCAGGACCATCAGACCTTTCCCGATCACACTTCTGTTTTCGGGTCTTACATGCTGAGTGGGTTTTTTCATGCCGGGTACAGTTTGACAGCCGACCAAATCTTCTCCCACATTTTTTGCAACCATATGGCCTCTCAGCCACATGACTCTGCAGATGAAGCACAAATTCTTTGTTCTCTGGGAAGGTTTTCCCACATTCTGGACATTTAAATACCTTCTTCCTTATATGGATTCCTTCGTGGCGACTACGATGAGAATTTTGACGAAAATTTTTTCCACATTTTGAACATGAGTAAGGTTTCTCTCCTGTATGGATTCGCTCATGTTTATTAAGGTTTGTTTTATGATTGAAGCTTTTCCCACAGTGACTACAGTCATAGGGTTTTTCTCCAGTATGAGTCCTCTGGTGGGAAATAAGGTAAGAACTTTCATTAAACTGTCTCCCACACAGTGGACAAGTGTACCATCTTCTTGATCTCCGATTTCGGTTAAGTGCAATAATATTGATATCCACAAATTTTGAGAGTTCCTCTAGTGGAGTATCATTTTCAATGGTAATTAAAAGATTTCTCATTTTCCTTTCATTTGGAATGGATGTATTTAGTGTTTTTTCTTTATGGCAATCTGGAGGTTGCTCAGAAACCACAAAACAATCCATTTCATCACAATCTGAAGAATCTTCTCTATGATCTTCACCCTCAGGATTACTGTCATTGACTGTTGAAACAAAAAAAGAGAATTTAATAACTTTTGAAGGATATGATACCAGGAGGGGAAAAAAAACAAGTTTAATTTCTCATGAAATAACCTTAAAAATCACAAATCTGAGGACTGGCAGATAATTGCTACCAACATTCCTTTTATACTCTTATTAAGGATGGGATACATGACAAATAAATCTTTCCATACCCCACAATATAAGCACACAGTACTCTTTTTATGTGAAAGAAAAAACAAAATGAGTGAGACTATACTAAAAGACTTTATTTTACTCAATGAGTTCATATTGAGCTTATATGTGTAAAGCACTGAGCTAAGTACCAGGGGATGAAGGACATAAATACTAAAGGTTACCACTCATAATTTTTTTTTTTTTTTTTTTTTACCACTCATAATCTTTAGGCTGGTTAAGTGAATGGTAAGATGACTTACTTCTAGGTTCTCACTACATTAACTATTACAATATTATAGTATTAGATAATACTATAATGTCCTATATAGTAAAAAACCACAAACAATTAAAATACCCCAAAATAGAGAAGATGTAATACATTGACACAATAGATTATTACTTGGAAATCAAATTGATTACTACAACTGATAAAACTATGGTAGAAGCCAACAGTGGCCTTTTGGGGAGAGGAAGGAAGTAGTAGTAGTAACTGGGTGGGGCACAATAGGAATTTCTGCGGTGCTAGGGAGTCAATTTTGGGTGGTAGCTAGACAAATGTGTATATTTTGTGAAAATTTGAGTTATACACATATTTGTAAACTTTTCTTGTATTTTTATTATAGTTCCAAAAAAACCTGTAAAATAAGATTATAATGACTAGGTAGCAAAGTGAAAAACAGTATGCTGTAAACAGATTGGGTGACAAGGGAACCCTAAACTCTGGCCAACTTACTGAGAATAAAATAAAAAAGTTAAATTAACTGCTTTAGGCCTCAGCAGTTGAGCATCGACCTATGAACCTGGAGATCAAGGTTCGATTCCCTGTCAGGACACATGGCTGGGTTTTAGGCTCAATCCCCAGTGTGGGGCACGCAGAAGGCAGCTGATCAATTATTCTCTTATCGATGTTTCTAGCTCACTCTCCCTCTGCATCCCTCTCTGAAATCAATTAAAAAAAAAATCAACTACTTAAGATATGTGGCTGCCCCAAAAGCTGGAATGTGAATCTCTACTGGATTTAGTAGTTTCACATACTAATGGATTTATTCTATTTAATTATTCCTTTTATTTCCTTAGGAAATGAAAATGCTGGGTAAAGCATATGCCAATTTTCATCACAGGTCTTGATATGAACTGCCAAAACGCTTTTCCAAAGAAGCTACAGTAATTTCAATACAACAATACCAATCGTGTGTTAACAAACTAATCTTTCCAACATTAAATACCATGTAAAATATTTACTAAGTATAATGGTTTCTCATTGTAGCTTTATTTTGTACTTTACTACAAATTGGGCTGAAACTTTTATAAATTCAAAGAAATTTTTTAAAATAAATCTTTATTGTTCAGATTATTACAGGCGTTCCTCCTTTTTTCCCTCCATAGTTCCCCTCCACGTGATTTCCCACCCCACCGCATGCCCTTACCCCCCACCACTGTCTTCATCCATAGGTGTAAGATTTTTGTCCAATCTCTTCCCGCACCCCTCACACCCCCTTCCCCGTGAGAATTGTCAGTCCACTCCCTTTCTATGTCCCTGATTCTATTATAATTCACCAGTCCATTCCGTTCTTCAGATTTTTTATTCTCTTGATTTTTAGATTCACTTGTTGGTATGTATTTGATGTCATTTTGTTGTTCATAATTTTTATCTTTACCTTATTTTCTTCTTCCTCTTCTTAAAGAATACCCTTTAGCATTTCATGTAATCCTGGTTTAGTGGTGATGAACTCCTTTAGCTTTTTCTTGTCTGTGAAGCTCTTTATCTGACCTTCAATTCTGAATGATAGCTTTGCTGGGTAGAGTAATCTTGGTTGTAGGTTCTTGCTATTCATCACTTTGAATATTTCTTGCCACTCCCTTCTGGCCTGCATAGTTTCTGCTGAGAAATCAGCTGACAGTCGCATGGGTTCTCCCTTGTAGGTAACTAACCATTTTTCTCTTGCTGCTTTCAAGATTCTCTCTTTGTCTTTTGCCCTTGGCATTTTAATTATGATGTGTCTTGGTGTGGTCCTCTTTGGATTCCTCTTGTATGGGGTTCTGTGCGCTTCCTGAACTTATAAGTCTATTTCTTTCACCAGGTAGGGAAAGTTTTCTGTCATTATTTCTTCTAATAGGTTTTCAACATTTTGCTCGCTCTCTTCTTCTGGCACCCCAAAAATTCGATGTTGGTATGCTTGAAGTTGTCCCAGAGGCTCCTTACACTATCTTCATATTTTTGGATTCTTTTTTCTTTTTGTTTTTCTGGTTGGGTGTTTTTTGTTTCCTCATATTTCAGATCTTTGGTTTGATTCTTAGGGTACATTGATCTACAGTTGAGTCTCTGTATATTCTTTATTTTAGACAGTGTATGTTTCATTTCTGACTGGTCCTTTTCCATTTTTTTGACATTCTCATTAAGGTCCTTGAAGGTCTCACTAAGCTCCTCAGAGGTATTTAGGAGATTCTTGAGTAACCTTATAAATGGGTTCTGAACTCTATGTCGTCCAGTAGTTTGCTTTCCTCCATTTCTTTCATTCGTGACATGTTTCTTTGTCTCCGCATTTTGGCTGCTTCCCTGTGTTGATGGAGTGGCTTTGTGTGCCCCCTACTTTGTGTGACCTATAGGGGGCAGTAGCTCAGCCTCCCCAACCACCTGAGGTGGACGCTCTTGGTACACCCCTTTGTAGGCTGAGTGCAAAGTCTTGGTGTAGTTAAGCCTTGATTGCTGTTGGTACACTGGGAGGAATTGACCTCCAGGCCAACTGGCTGTGAGGACTCGCTGTGTCTATAATGGAAGAACTGCTGCGCTGGAGACACACTTATGGTGCAGGACTTGTTTGAGTGGGGCTTTGGTGCTCACTGAGTCTGCCTCTTGAATGTGTCACTTATGGATGTGAGGAGTTGAAGTCTGGTGTCTCACACTGAGCACTAGGTACACTGGCTTTTGGATCTCCAGTGAGGTGCAGGTCAGCTACTGTCTGAGGCCACCCAGCAGGAGCTACAGCGAGAGCTAGAGTTTTCTCCTCTTTGCTTGGGGTTGGAGGTTTTGGAGCTGTCTGATCCGGGCTGCAAGTTTGTTAGGTTAAGCTGCGATAGGGCAGGCCTTTCTTATGCTAAAGCTGCTACTTGGAGCTTGGGTGGGTTTGTAGGTTGTGCGGGGCGGGGTTTCAGGGAGTCAGTAGGCTAGGGTGTGGCAAACAGCAATAGCTGCCAGTTAGCCGGCTCTGCGTCTCCAAGTCCCATGCCCCAGCGCAGTAAACAATTATTCCTGCATGCAGCTCTGCAAGTAAGCCAGTCACCCTCAATTTCCAACCTGATGTCAAGACAGTCCAGCTTCTCCCCGTAGGAGTTTGGGTCCCCGGCGTCTCCCCAGAAACTGGATTTCAGAGTAATCGGAGGCTTGTCTCCTTTTGGGTTGAAAAAGGCAACACCTGCCGCCAGCCCAGATCGCGCGCCTCCGTACCTCAGCTTTTCAGCACTTGTGCACGTCTCAGTGCTCTTTTCTCTTTCCTTCTAGTTGTAGAACTTCCACTCAGTCAGCTTTCCTGTGGTTCTGGGTGATGGACTTTTTGTCTTTTAGTTGTAGTTTTGAAATTGTTGTGCAAGGCAGCAGTTTAGGTGTTTACCTATGCCGCCATCTTGGATTCTTCCAAAGAAATCTTATATATTATAAATTCTAAATCTTTGTCAATGACTATTGATGATATATATATGTGTATATATATATATGACATACATTCTAAATTTTAAACATAAAAAAATTGGAAATTTTGTTAATGAAATGGAGGATTTAAAAATGTTGTTTCATGTTTTTGTGGGTGAATAATATTTATTGCTGAGATTGGGTTCAGGATCAACTCTAATCTGTTTTTTTAGTTAGCTCTGAGAATCTTTGTTCATATATAGGTGAAATTGATGCAAATTTTGCTATGAAACGATGTCATTAAATTCTTTGAACTATTTCCACTTTACATGCCAAACCCACAGTGCCACATTTCAAGTCTTATTTTTATGACCAATTAGCTCTCAACTCAATTGGATCCTCCTCAATTTTGTTGAAAGCACAGAAGTGAAAAGCATCCTGAATTATGACGAGATTTGTTTACCCATCACTAGAGACATAAATTTTTCAATTTTTGGGGAAACATATAAAAAAAGACTTTCCTAACACTAACCAAGTAACTATTAATTATACCTCTTACTCTTCCATTTACATACATCTTCTTTAGCTGAATATACTCACAATAGGTTGGGAAAACTAAGACACTGTTAATTATATTCAATACTAGAGGCCCGGTGCATGCAATTCATGTGGGGGAGGGGTCCCTTCAGCCCGGCCTGCACCCTCTCCAATCTGGGACCTCTTGGGGGATGTCCGACTGCTGGTTTAATGTCATAATGTATCTGAAGAAAATAACAAAGCTACTGATACCCAATATCATCCATCATCAAGCCGATCTTCAACACTCAGAAATGCTATAGCATTCTTTCTCTAACTTAAACTTGTATTTCTATTCCACCTTTATCACAGAATATTTTCATGTAAACTATTTTTATATTTAAAAATCTTTTACTGATACAACTTCATCCTTCAAGTTAAAATTTTTACTAAACCAGCAATTGGACATCCCTCTCACAATCCGGGACTGCTGGCTCCTAACCACTCGCCTGCCTGCCTGCTTGATCGCCCCCTAACCACTCCCCTGCCAGCCCAATTGCCCCCAAATCTTGTGACACCACCTAGGCTTTTATTATATAGGACTGTTAACATGTTTTCAATAGAGTTAAATCTGCAGCTTGCATTTTTTTTAAAGGTGATGAAAGGTTTTTAAAATTGAAGTCTTCCTCTAGAATAACTCAACTTAAAATGAGGGGGGAAATCAGTTTTCAAAATCTGATCAATCTCTATTGTGTTTTCTGGCCATTTTAATTACTTCTTTTTACAGTTAACTCATATATTTGGAGTTTTGTTGTTGTTTTTGGCATTGATTTTACAAAGTGTATAAAGATGTTTGTTTCTCTGCAATAACAAAAAACCAAGGGCTACAAGAGTGGTTGTATATAGAAAATACAGATATTGCTTCGCCTGCAAACAGGGTCCTGACCAGACAAGGAAACAAGAGAAAAGGGCATAGAGAAGGGGAGGGGGTCCTTCTCCCAGCACAAATCTACAGGCAGGGGCTGGATTCACACAGGCTTGGGAAAAGCCAAGGGCAAAAGGCATGTGCTAGTGCTGGCTGTACATGGGGAGTAGAGTGCCAGGAGCCTGTGTCTGTCCCACCCCACCTTAGTTGCTCTTCAGGCTTTAGCCCAGATGGGGATTCTGGGTGGGGACCAGGGCCAGCTGGGACATCTAGCGAGTGAGGGAGTGAAGTAATTGTTCCCTAGAGTCTGCTGTGGAAAACTGAAGAAGCCTGGTCAATGTGCCCATCCTCTTGCCTCTGGCTGGCCTTGCCCGTCCTGCCACCCTTCCTGCCCCATCCAGAGGCCCACTGGGACCCAAGAAGAGCAGGTGAAGCAGCCAGGGCTTTGAGCTTTCCTGGGGTGGTGGGAGGGGAGACAGGAGGTGCTGCTTGACTCCTATTCTTCTTAAACCCCAGCTGAGCTCCATGGGAGAATGGGATCATGTAGGACATCATGGTGAGGGGTGAGCGGAGGACAAGGATGTGCATGCACACGTGGACGAGGTGTGCGTGGTTACAGGCACTGCAGACTGTTCAGTTTCTGTCTGTTTGTAGCAGGCAGCACACTGATGTCCACCACATTGTTGCCTAGGGACTGGTTGGCTGCACTGTTTCCAATCTGCTTCTGTGATATACTGTGGGAGATCTTTGTGATGCTGTTCTTGAAAGCTTCCTCTACACTGGTGAAGTCCAAGGCTGAGCTTAATGAAGGACAAGTTGTTCTCTGCAAAGGCACAGGCCTCATCAGTGGGCACAGCCCTAGGTGGCATAGGTTGCTATTGTTGCCCACCAGCAATATAATGAAGTTGCTGTTGGTATGGTCCCATAGCTACTTCAGCCAGTGTTCCACATTCTCTACATCAGGGGCTTGGCAACGTCATAGCAGCGTGCCCACTCCACCAGTAGTAGATGGGAGTGATGGTGAGGTAGTGCTCTGGCCGTGGTGTCATAGATATGCACCTATAGTCTTGCTGTCCACCTGGATGCTGTAGATGGCAAACTCCACGCCAATGGTGCTCTTGCTCTCCAGGTTGAACTTGTAGGTGAAGCAGGACAGACAGCAGGTAGCTCTTCTCCACACTGGAGTCCCCAATGAGCACCACTCTGAATAGGTAGTCGTACTTGTCCTCCCCAGACCCCATTGTCCTGCTGCTTCCTGCAGGATCCCCTGCAGCCCCACCACAAGCAGCCCCACCACAAGCACCCCCTTTTGGAGTTAATTTAATATCACACTTTTGTTTATAACATGTCTGAAATTGGTAAAAGCAGCCAGAACATGAATCTAAATACAGTATAAATTTGGAGGGCCCTAGCCGGTTTGGCTCAGTGGATAGAGTGCTGACCTTTGAACCAAAGGGTCCCAGGTTCGATTCCGGTCAAGGGCACATGCCCGGGTTGTGGGCTTGGTCCCCATTAGGGGGTGTGCAGGAGGCAGCCGATCCATGATTCTCTCTCATCATTGATGTTTGTTTCTCTCTCTCTCTTTCTCCCTTCCTCTCTAAAATCAATAAAAATATTAAAAATAAATATATAAATTTGGAGGGCAGTTATCTTTACATTTTAATTTTTCTATTTACACCCGTGTCTCTCCAATATTTAACAATCTTTTTTTATGTTTACCAACAAAGCGTTTCTAGTTTACTTCTATTTTATAGTCACTCTGAATGAGTTTTCATTGTTTTAAGAATACTACTGTTAGTTATATATTTATTTTCTATCTACCCACTTTAAAACTATTTAATACAAATTTTAGTCAATCCTTTTAGATTTTATTAGTACAAACCAGGGTTTGTACTAAGTTCAAAAAGGGTTCCCTCCCTTTCCAATATTTCTTCTTATTATTTTTTATATTTTTATTGATTTTAGAGAGGAAGGGAGACGGAGAAATGGAAACATCACTGATGAAAAAGACTCACTGATTGGCTGCCTCTTGCATGCCTCCTATTGGGGATCGAGCCTGCAATCAGGACACATACCCTGACCTCTTGGTCCATGGGACAATGCTCAATCCACTGAGTCACCACAGCTCGGCAATATTTATTCTTTTTAACCCCTTTTTCTTTTCTTGTTTTAGAAAACCTAGTTAATGATATTGTGAAAGCAGGTTTCTTTATTTTGTTCTGTTTTAAGGAATTACCATCAGTGTTTTATAAATGATTATAAATGTTTGGTTATATTAAAGGACTGTTTTGAGGACAATTTATAGACACTCATGATTTTTCTTGAATGTACTAATTTTTAAAATTAAAAAAATTTTAGTAGCTAATATATTTATATTGCTCAAAAATCAAAACTATGAAAAGGTATGCAATGATAAGTCTTAATCCAATCCCTATCCCCATCCATTCTATTCATCTCTCAGAGTGGTACCATTTTTTATTAGTTTCTTTTTAGTCTTCCATTGTTTCTTTAGGCAATACATTTTCTTTTTCTCCCCCTTTCTTATATAAAAGATAGTATACTATATATTTCGGCTTGTTTTATTTCAATCACTATATTCCAGTATATAGAGATTATCACAATATGTGTGGACATATCATAATCAACCCTGCAGACACACCTGGATTGTTTTCAACCATGTGATTTTAGAAACAACACCACAATGAATAACTACATCATTTTGAATATGTACTGTTGCTGTGACCTGTAGGTCAGATTCCCAGAAGTGAGACTGCTGGATCAAAGAATTAATGCATCTGTAACATGAGTAATTACAGATTCCCATACATAAGGACTGTACTATTCCGTATACCTACCAGCAATATAGCTGTCTCCCAACAATCTCACTACCAAAGTGTTGCTACAATACTGATTTATGTAAATCTGATTTTAACAAATGGTAACTCAGCCCCTAGCTGATTTGGTTCGGTGGACAGAGTGTTAGCCTGCAAACTAAAGGATCCCGGGTTTGATTCTAATCAGGGGCACATGCCTGGCTTGCAGGCTTGATCTCAAGTAGGGGGCGTGCAGGAGGCAGGCAATCAATGATTCTCTCTTATCATTGATGTTTCTATCTCTTTCTCCCTCTCCCTTCCTCTCTGAAATCAATATATATTTTAAAAAATGGTAACTCAGTAGAGGTTTAATTTGTATTTCTAATTTTGAGTAGGACTGGACATATTTTCATGTATTTAAAGGTAATTTGTATTTCTATGTGAATCTGTTGGATTTTCTCTTCCCTACTTCTAGAAACTGTTTATAAATTAGGAAGATTAAGCTTTTGTCTGAGTTATAAATATTTCCAATTTGTTGCCTTTTAAAACTTACATATATATTTTTTCATTTTTATGTATTTAATGTATTGATCTTCCTTGTAAGACTTTTAAATCCATTTGAATTTGGTATCAGATTGTCTAATTGCAGGAGGTGGGGGTGAGCTGGGAGAGATCCTATTGGTATTGTTAATGAGATTACATTGAATTCATAAATCAACTTGGGGTGAACTGACCTTTATACATTAAATCTTCCTACCCAAGAACATGATGTTTCTTTTCATTCATTCAAATCTGCTTCTGTGTCCTTTGGAAGCGTTTTAAGGTTTTCCTAATAATTTTTGCACTTTTCTTAAGTTTATTTCTAGGTGTTTAATCTTTTTTGTTCCTATATCTTCTATATGATTATGTTTGCATATGAAAGCTAATGATTTCCATATACTGTAATATTTTACATTCCAATGCGATACCAAATGCTCTTATTTATAGTAAGGTTTCAGACATTCTCTAGAGTTTTCCAGTTACACAATTATAACATATGTAAACAGATATACTTCTTTCTCTTAAAATTGTTATGCACCTAACTTCTTTCTCATTTAACTGCACTGGCCAAATACCCAAAATATAATATTAAACACATAAGTATATAAAAAGGGCTTCATTGTTGTATTCCTAATTTTAGTGGGAATGCCTCCCAGTATTTCCTGTTAAGGTGATGCTGGCTGAAAAGATAAGTACCTTATTAAGGATATATTCACTAAGTACTATTTTGTTAAGTATTCTTATGAAGCAGGGGTTTGTATTTAGTCAAATACCTTTTCAGTAACTATGAAAATGATCTTGGACTTTTTTCTTCATTATAAGATGGAATATATTAACAGACTTTCTAGTATCCAGTTTTGCATTCCTGGAATAAATCTTATTTGGTCACAGCAGTTCTTTAAAAATTTATTATTAGCTCTCCTCTCCGGCCCCTCCACCTCCCAGCAGCTCCCCTATGCTCCTGGCTTCCTCTCCTTCCCTGCCCTCTTGTAGGTCCCGCTCTGTCCTCCCCTCTTCATTTCTCCTCAGGGTCCCGAGGATCTGCTACCCGCTGCTTCCGTCGTCATAGTTGTTATGTTATCTCTGCGCCGGAAGGAGAACCCGCGAACATTTTTGGAATTATGGCGGTGGTGGATATCCGAGATAATCTACTGGGAATCTCTTGGGTTGACAGTACATGGATCCCCATTTTGAACAGTGGAAGTGTCCTAGATTACTTTTCAGAAAGAAGTAATCCTTTTTATGACAGAACGTGTAATAATGAAGTGGTCAAAATGCAGAGACTAACATTAGAACACTTAAATCAGATGGTTGTAGTGGAATACATCCTTTTACATGCTCAAGAGCCCATTCTTTTTATCATTCAGAAGCAACAGCGGCAGTCCCCTACCCAAGTTTTCCCACTGGCTGATTACTATATCATTGCTGGAGTGATCTACCAGGCACCGGACTTGGGATCAGTTATAAACTCTAGAGTGCTCACTGAGGTGCATGGCATTCAGTTAGCTTTTGATGAAGCTATGTCATACTGTCGATATCATCCTTCCAAAGGGTATTGGTGGCACTTCAAAGATCGTGAAGAGCAAGAAAAAGTTAAACCTAAAACCAAAAGGAAAGAAGAACCAAGCTCTATTTTCCAGAGGCAACGTGTGGATGCTTTACTCCTAGACCTCAGACAAAAATTTCCACCCAAATTTGTGCAGCAAAAGTCTGGAGAAAAGCCTGTTCCAGTGGATCAGACAAAGAGGCAGAACCTACACCAGAAACTGTGAAGTCTGATGAGAAGGAGACCACAAAGAACATCCAACAGACAGTGAGCACTAAAGGTCCCCCTGAAAAACGAATGAGACTTCAGTGAGTATTGGACAAGAGAAGCTTGTAAGACTTCTTGTCCATTATTATACCTCATTACTGTGACAGACTCTTGAACTTAAACATTCTTTGTCACATCTCTCCTTTGTATAGAATGTGCTTGCTCTTTATTCTCTTTAAGGAAGGATATAAGGACCCTCATGCTTTTGAGATGGATATTTGTATGTATTTTTTGTAACCTTTCCCCTACAGGACTTGAGCAGCCTCCTCACTCACATGTATACTGCTTATATATGTTTGAAACAAACAAACAAACAAATAAATAAATAATATAAAATAAAAATTTATTATTATTTTTTAAAATCCTCAACTGAGGATATTTTTTACACTGATTTTTCAGACACAGTGGAAGGGAGGAGAGAGGGAGAGAAAGAGACACACACATCGATTAGTTGCCTCCCACACACGCCCAGACCAGGGATCAAACACGCAACCAAGGTACCTGCCCTTGACCGGGAATCAAACGTGACCCTTCAGTCAGTGGGCTGATGCTCTAACCACTGAGCAACTGGCTAGGGCTGGTCACAGCAGTTTTTATCAGATTGTGGTATCTTTGTTACACTAATTTCATAAAAATAATTTAACATTTTTTTCCTGTACTCTGGAATTTTTCATAGCATTTGAATTATCTAGTTTTTAAGAATTCACAAGAATTTTCTGTGAAACTAAAGCTGGTCCTTTTTCTTTGATGGGGGGCTAGTTTTTGAAATTTTCAATTCGCTCAGATAAATTAGTTTATATATATTTTTAAAAACCTTTCTTGCCCTGACCAGTTTGGCTCAGTGGATAGAGCGTCGGCCTGCAGACCAAAGGGTCCCAGGTTCGATTCCGGTCAAGGGCATGTACCTTGGTTGCGGGCACATCCCCAGTAGGGAGTGTGCAGGAGGCAGCTGAATAGATGTTTCTCTCTCATCGATGTTTCTAGCTCTCTGTCCCTCTCCTTTCCTCTCTGTAAAAAATCAATAAAATATATTTTTAAAAAAATCTTTCTTATTCTTCTGTTTTTTAACTTACTGATTTCTAATTTAGTATTTATTAATACTTTGTTTTCCTAACTCTGAGTCATAGGCTTAATTACTTTATTTTTCTACATGTTTTTACAGCCATAATCTTTCTTCTGAGTAACACTTTAGGCTATACCACAGATTGTGACACAGTTTTCTGGAAAAATTATGTAACTTTAACTTGTATTTCCCCTTTGACTCAGGTAATTTAATAGTTTTTAAAATTTCCAGGTGGAACTTTTTCCCCATTTCATTATTAATTTCTAGTTGTACTGGGTGGATCCTTGTGTTATTTCTACTCTGGAATCCACTGAGGTTTTCTTTGTTGCAGGGAAGAGTCAGTGTGTATCAATCTTGTAGATATGTTCTCTTAACAGTAGAAGTAGATATAACTATAAGAACTATCTCACTGAGAATTTAAGTTTCTACATTTCTAACTGTTTTCATGTTCACTTGGATAAACACACACATTCTGTTCTCCTCTATTGACAACTCTTTGATTCCTGCACCCCACGCCCGCCCCCCAGGTTCATTCCCTTGCACTTCTCCCTTTGCAAACTGACCAAATGTTACTATTTCCAGCTGTATGCTGATGACTCCCAAATCCCCATGTCTACATCTGACTCCCAACCCCCAATGTCCAAGTGCCCAGAGGATAATACTCTATGGAAATAAAATCCATCTTCTTCCAAACTCTGCTCTTGGGTCCAAATCCTGTCTCAAGCTTGTCATATCTTTTTATAGTTATAATGGTTTCACACTGCTTATGTTTTTATGTGAATGATTTACCTTACAAAACAAATTGGAAAGTCCTGGAAGGCAGGACTGGAGTAATATGTATATTTTTAATCAACTCCAGAACCCAACCCTGCCTGAGGGAAAAAACAAGGGGCATTTACTAAATATTGGTGAACGGCTTAAGCATTTTTTTTTTAAGACAGAGTTGAAGGGAGGGGGACAGAGAGAGAGGAGAGAAACATTGATGTGAGAGACATTGATTGGCTCCCTCCCACATGTGCCCTGACAGGGTCTGGAATTAAACCTGTAACTCAGGTCCGTGCCCTTGAACGGGACTCAAACCCAAGACCCTTCAGAGCGTGGCTGATGCTCTAACCTCTGAACAACATTGGCCAGGGTGATTTAAGTGTTTTAAAAAATCATATGTATATCTTTGCTATTTATTGTTGACTCTAAGCTTAAATAATCAATTTTAGGGTATGGGCAAGGGAGGGGAGAGTGAGAATTGGGTCTCTAGGCCTCAAGGTGCATGGCCAAAGTATTCCCGGTGTTGGCAATATAACCACCAACCTATAATCCAAAATAAATGCTAGCTTTGCCCAAGAGTCAGGAAAAACTCATATATCTTATCTGTCTATACTTCTTCCTAAAATAAAGAAAACAGAACAATCTGTGGGAAATTAACCTGGCCCACTACCCTGAGCATATATGTAAGAAAACCACAGAGTTTAATAGTCATGGATTTTTGTCACCCTAGGCAACTCACAACACCTACTCTCTGCTCAACTTCAGCCTCAGAACAAACAGCCGGGAAATCAAGTAAAAGTATTAGGCACTCAGCTAAATGGTTTTTGAAGGCCCCTGACTCTATGACAGAGGTGGGGAACCTTTTACCTGACAAGGGCCATTTGGATATTTACAACATCATTTGCTTAATATAATTCACTTAATATAAATTTATGTTGCTATGAAAAAAAGCTCCTAGATTTATTGAATTTCAAGTCCTGCCTGTGGTTGCCTTGGCAGGGCCAAATCAAATGATTTCTCAGGCCTTATACAGTTCTCAGGACTCACCCTTGCTCTCCAGTAACAGTGTACTTCTAGAGAAAAGCTGAAGCATCTCTAAGGTTAAGCTGCTGCCAGATGAGTTAATGTGTATCACTGAGGATACCTGCTATTACTGGAAAATGAGTACAAATGAAGAAGGGCCCTTCACCAACCATATAGAAAATACACTGACAAAATTATGAGAAATTCAGCAAGGAGACAGTACAGCTCTGGGTCAAGACTGTAAGATCCCAGAGTTAGATTCCCAGAGTCCAAATCTCTGCTCCACTACCTACTGCTGTGTGACCTTTAACAAGTAGCTTTTCTCTGCTCCAGTTTCATCATCTGTAAAATGGTAATAACTCCTATACCCCACAGCACAGTTGTGAGAATTACAAGAGATAATAAATGCATGCAAAGTACTTAGACTAGATATTATTTCCACCAATAGTTGGATATCTTTTCTTTTACTCTAGGTTTCACAGCTATTGACCTTCAATGTGTCATGTGTCCAATGAAAACACAGATTTAAAATATACCTGTTGGGCCCTAGCCGGTTTGGCTCAGGGGATAGAGTACCGGCCTGGGACTATAGGGTCCCGGGTTAGATTCCGGTCAAGGGCATGTAGTTGCGGGCTTTGATCCCCTGCCCTGGTCGGGGCCATGCAGGAAGCAACCTATTGATGTGACTCTTTTCACACCAATGTTTCTCTATCTCTCCCCCTCCCTTCCACTCTCTCTAAAAACCAATAGAAAAATATCCTCAGGTGAGGATTAACAAAAATTAATAAATATAATATAATATACCTGTTGGGAAATAGCACTGGATCAAAAAAATAGATTCAGAAAGTCTGCCCACATTTTCTATCTGTTTGAATGCTTGATATTAATACATCAGCTGTAGTACTTGCTTACCAAGAGAAGGACCTTCTGCTTTGGCTGCCCCCAAGATATAGGGAAAATGGCCACCCACAGTTGAAGCAGGCTCTGGCTCATGGGACAAGACAAAAATTAAACGCATGTTTGAGCACGTGCTTAGCTGGTATGAATGGTGTCTCGAAAAAGTCTGAGATGAAGTAGAAGAACATGATTTTCCCATAGCATTCAATCTGAATTCAATCTGAATACACAAGTGACTTGATTTCTTACCCATTAATATCATCTCCCCAATACTGTCTTCTTCCTTCTCTGAGGTGGGCTCCTGCATAGGATCCAGGCTCACACATTCTTCTTGGGAGTGAAATACATTCAAATCCTCAAAAACCACCAGATCCTGAAAGAGCAACAGGCCCCCCCTTCCTCTTAGTAACAGAGGTTCCTTGACAGCTCTGTTGATAAGAAATACTGAGACCCAATGACAAGGGAAGGAATGGTGAAAGAGATTTATAAGTCCCACAGAGATGCAGCCAGTCAGGAAAGGAGCCAGAAGACAAGCAGAAGAAAAAGATCTAAGGAGAAAGTGAAGAACAAACCCCATTCTCCCTGCTGACTTCCGAGAGTATGTTTTTATATAAAGATTGGCTGAGCTGGGAGGGATAGCAAGAGCAGAGAAGGCCCTGGCTAGTGGGGCCCGGTCGTTGAGCCTCGACCCATGAACCAGGAAGTCACCGGTTAGATTCCCGATCAGGACACATGCCTAGGTTGTGGGCTCAATCCCCACCCAGTAGGCGGAGTGCAGGAGGAAGCCGATCAGTGTTTCTACCTCTCTATCCCTCTCCCTTCCTCTCTCAATAAAAACATATTTAAAATAAAGAGCAGAGAAGGTGATACACTCAAACAATGAATGGGAAAACCATACCCACCTCAGACTCAGCTTTCAAGCACAGAGATACTGTCTCCTGTTTCTGCTGGATTCCTTCTCTGGTCAGAAGCTTCACTTGGGGACCAGGTTGCACTGGGAAAAGAGGAAACTGCAGTTACTGGAAAAGTCAGTGAGTCTAATACGGAGACTCTACCCACACCCTAAGGTCAGGTTGTCTTCTCTCCTTGGCAGGCACCTCATGGTCTTTTCTGGTCCTGTGAGCCCAGTCAGAGATCAAGCCATAAATGACAGCATCTTGAACCTATTACATAGGGTCTCCGCATTATGAAAAGAATGATTTCCCCTAAGTACCTTTTAAAATTCCCACAACTACTAAAGAGCGGGTTGGGAGAAGGTAAAGTCTGAAGAACCCCATAGCAAGCACAAAATTTCCAAAACACCACATAAACTAAAATCAATTCTATCATTCATTCACATTCATTTATCTTAAAAAGATATTGTTGCCCTAGGCCTAGCTGGTTTGGCTCAGTGGCGTCAGCCTACAGACCAGAGGGTCCCAGTTATGATTCCAGTCAAGGGCACGTATCTTGGTTGTAGGCTCCTCCTCGGCACGGGCCCTGGTCAGGGCACATGCAGGAGGCAACCAATAGATGTGTTTCTCTCACATCAGTGTTTCTCTCTGTCTTCCCTTTCCCCCTCTCTCTAAAAATCAATGGAAAAATATCCTTGGGTGAGGATTAAAAAAAAAAAAAAAAGACATTGCCTACTCCCCTCTCCCAATGAAAAATTGACACTACAGAAAAGAGGCACACTGCTTATTCTATGGCCTTACCCACACCCAGCAAACCACTCAAGCTCCGGCTTGAGAAAAAGATTCCCTCTCCCCAACATGTTAACTTACTAAAATCAACTACTTTTTTCAATATCCATCATCCTAACTGGGACTCCTTACTAGCAAGAAAGACTATCTCAGCTCCTGAGCACCATCCCCTTCTTTTCCAGTGAAACAGAAGTGTTCTTACCTCTGTTCTGAAAGTTTGAGCTCACATCTTTCATGATAACCAAGGTCTCTTTGGCATTCTGATTGGGCTGGGATAGTCCTGGCTTGGGCAAGAAGGTGAGGAAGTGCTCCAGAACCAGCTGGTGGATGGTCTTGGGCCTATTAGTAGCATCTTGAAGTAGGTCTTGGCCTAGCTTGGAGTTTGGAGGAACTCTCAGTATAAAGGACTGCTTTGGCTTCGGAGGGATAGGAAACACTTTTGCAGCCATCGTGCCTTGAAATCACACACCACACTCCTTTGTGTAGAGCTTCAAGAAGCCACCTCTTACTGAAGAAAATCTGCCAGAAAGTTGCAGACAAGAGATACCATAGGTTACCCAAAAGATCAGGCAGAGTATGTCTACACGTGTGGCTTGGGTAATGAGGCCACATGAGATCTAAGTCAGAGAAAAAAGATAAGCTGGGGTAGGGAATTCATAGATGAAATGGATACTCTTAGCAAGGCCTGAAAGGAAGATCCTGAGAATGAAAGCTAGAGGATGGCCAAACCGCAAGGACCAAATGGAAGGGAGCAAAGGCAGCCGACAGAAGACCAAGAGCTATTATCCTAAGAAATACAAAGTGCAAATTCCACTGGGAAGAGTTGTTTAACTCATGCTGGTAGAGCAATGGGCTAGAATAGCAGTCGCCAACCTAAGGAAACCTTTGGAGCAGCGGTCGCCAATCGGTGGTCCGCGGACCACTGGTGGTCCGTGAGGTCCGAAAGGTTGGCGACCGCTGGGCTAGAAGACAGGAAATCTGGGGGCCAATAACGAGCGTATTTGTATAGAAGTTAATCGCTTTGGACTGAATCTGACCGAAGATCCCTCGGATACCTTTCGAGGGACAGCTGATGGCTCGAAAAGAAAACGCAAGGCCGCATAAGGTGCCTCCTTTATGCTGAGAGAGCTCTAGTGAAAGCACCAAGTGATATATCCCAGGAGGACCACCAGTCCTAGCCCACACTAGAACCTCTCCCATTGGTCAAGGGCTACCTTTAGCGCAAAGCCCTGCCTGGGCGTTGCCTGGTGCCAGCTCCAGGCTCCCTATCCAGCCAAGCTCCTCCAACAACGGACCACGATCCGCTCCCCAGAGGTTGCCTCAAGCCTGGTTCCCGCTCTCGCGGAGCACCTCACCTTTCGGAGGCTCTGCCACCCCTGGGCGCTCGCTGAGGGCAGCCCGGAGACCCAGGCTTGAGGAGAGACCGGGAAACTAGGCGCGGGAAGCCGAGACCTCCCCTCGCCCTTGGGAGTGTCCTCACAATCTGCCAGAGCCTATTGGTGCGCCGATACGTCAGTTAGGAAAGACGGCAGGACGCGGTGCCTTCTGGGAGTCCGGGCAACTCAGCATCTGTGATGTCACGCCCGGTGCCTCGTTTCCGGTGCGATAACCTGGTCTCCCTACTCGGAGCGAGCAGTCTGCAGTTGAGGCGAAGCTCGAGGCAGACCAGCGGAGCCCACAGGGCTGGAGTGAGGCCAGACTGGAGACAGCCGCTTCCTCTGTGTCTCTACCTGGAAGACGGAAAGCAGAAGGCTAGCTCCAGTGCTCCATGACCCGCTAGCACCACTCCAGGTACGGGCTAACTCTAGGAGCTGCTGGGAAATGCAGTTCAACTCTAATCAGCCAATGGGAGGTCTCCAAGCGCAGCGGTTGGGGTGGGGCAGAGCCCTGGCTAGACCGGAAGCGAGTTGTCTCTGGGACCGGAAGGTTTGTTTCCGGCCGCCTTAGTTGCCGTTGCTGCATCCTGGGTGAGCCAAAGGATTACAGGGGCTTCTGCCAGATCCTGGGTCCCTTCTATCAGGGCGGGCCAGTAGGTCAGAGCCTGGCGACCCTTTCTCCTCTGCTTGCCAACTTCAACACATCTTACTTTATAAGGAATCCTGGTCGTTCTCGGACCACGCCATTTATCCTCTCAATTAGTTTCTCACTGACGCCTAACAGCGCCTTTTCTCTTTGCATTGTTCCCAAACACTGATCAGGGTTGGAATAACCCTAGGGATTATCTTAGTCCTCTGTGTAACACCCGCCACCAGCAGAATGACGAAAGTAAGAATGTAAATGAACGCATTTATTATTTATTTACTTCAGAGAGAGGAAGGGAGAATGAGCGATAGAAACATCAATGATGAGAATCATCCATGGGCTGCTTCCTGCCCGCCCCACACTGGGCATGGAGCGCACAACCCAGGCATGTGCCCTGACCCGGAATCAAACCCTGACCTGAAATCAAACCCCGACCTCCTGGTTCACAGGTCGATGCTCAACCAACTGAATCACAGCAGCCAGGGCAAGGACTGAATGTCTTTTCTTAACCCTAACTATAGGAGACTCACTTAGCCATGGTTTAAAATACGTTATAGAGAGACTAGTGTCAAAACTGTAGCACCAAACTTTTTAAAAAATAATGATTACCTGCCTTTGCAGACATCAGAATTATTAAAAAAAACAAAACCTTTAACCAAAGCACTATGGTTTTAACTAAGAGTACATAAATAGAACAGTAGAAAAGACTGGTAAGTGCCAAAATTTATCAGAATATATGGGAACCTATATGAAAGGGCAGCATTTCAACTTAGTGTAAAATAGATGGTGCTAGCAAAAACTGTTCTGAAACAGAGTAAGACTCCTGTCCTTATACTACATACAAAAAATTGAATTTAATCAATAAAAGAACACATATGAGAACACTAATGATGAAGCAAAATAGGAAACTGAGATGCCTTAAATAAAATATAAACCATTGTGATGACATAGTTTTTTTAAACTATTACTAATCATTCAAAATTTTTCATTCAATTGTTGGAATCAAAGAGAAGTGTTTAATTCATTTTGCAAAAGTAAATCAGCTGACACTGTGAATCCTATTGTAAAATTTGGAAGTTCAACCAAGATAAAATGATTTCTTTGGTGGTAAACATATGGAGAGAAGTTTAGAATCAATGAAGTTTTATGATAAAACAGAAAAAAAACTAATATTAATTAAGTCAAACAAGAAATAGACTGGAAAATAATTGTAAAAAGGCAGATAAAGAATTAGACATTCCCAACATAAAAAGAATACCTACCAATTGACAAAAGATGAAGGCAAAGGTTATGAAGTTATTCCACAGAGCAGGAAAACTAACTGATCATTAACTATTGAAAAGCTTGTTAGTGCTCTACCTGGTTTGGCTTAGTGGGTAGAGCATCTGCCTGTGGACTGAAAGGTCCTGAGTTCAATTCTAGTCAAGAGCACATGTCTGGGTCTCGGGCTCTCAATCCCCAGTGGGGAAGGGGGACTCTAGGAGGCAGCCGGTCAGTGATTCTCTCTCATCATTGATGTTTCTCTCTCTCTCTCCCCCTTCCTCTCTGAAATCAATAAAAATATGTTTTAAAAAAGAAAAGCTGGTTAGTCACTTTGGAAACAGTTTGGCAGTCACTGAAGTTTTAACATAGACTTGCCATATGATCCAGCAATTTCGTTCTTAGGATAAACCTAAGAGAAGTGAAAACATATATCCACATAAAAGCTGTACATGAATAGCAGAATTATTTTTTAAAATATATTTTTATTGATTTCAGAGGGAAAGGGGGAGGGAGAAATAGAAACATTGATGCTGAAAGAGAATCATTGTTCAGCTGCCTCCTGCATGCCCCACACTAGGATCGAGCCCACAACCTGGGCATGTGCCCTGACTGGAATTGAACCATGACCTCCTGGTTCATAGGTCGATGCTCAACCACTGAGCCATGCTGGCAGGGCTAGCAGCATTATTTTATAATGGCTGAAAAGTAGAAACAACCCAGATGTGTATAAACTAATGACTGATGAGTGGATAAACAAGATGTAGTATCTATAATAATAAAATTGTAATATGCTAATTAGACTGGATGTCTTCTGGACAAAGCTGGGGCTGCAAGGGAAGCTCGGGTCCTGGGTGCCAGAGGAAAGCTGGTGCCAACAGCCAGGGGAAGGAAGGCCTACTCTTGCACGAATTTTTGCATCAGGCCTCTAGTATCCCTATAATTATTCAGCAATAAAAAAGGAATAAAGTACTGACACATGCTGCAACGTGGATTGACCAAGTTACTGATAATGGATTTGTTTTGGGGGTGATGAAAATGTGCTGGAATTAGTGATAATTTTTTGTACACATTGTGAATTGTACCAAAAACTACTTAATTGTACACTTTATTTTTTAATTTAAAATTTTCAATTACAGTTGACATTCAATCTTATTAGTTTCAAGTGTAGTTTAATGGTTAGACATTTATATGATTTACAAAGTGATCCCCCTAATAAGTCTAGTACCTATCTAGCAGCATACATATTTATTACAATATTACTAACTATATTCCCTATGCTGTACTGTACTTTGCATCCTGGTGACTATTTTGTAACTGCCAGTTTATACTTCTTTTGTTATTGTTGTTGTTAATTCTCACCAGAGGATATTTTTTCCATTGCTTTTCAGAGAGTGGAAGGGAGGGAAGAGGGGGAGAAAGAGAAAAACATTAATATGAGAGAGACACATCAACTGGTTGCCTCCTACATGTGCCCTGAATAGGGGTGGGGAGCAAACCCAAACCCAGGGACATACTTGCCCAGGAATCGAACCCACGGCCCTTCAGCCTGTGGGCTGATGCTCTAACCACTGAGAAACACTGGCCAGGGCCAGTTTGTACTTCTTAATCCTTTCATCTTTTTTGTCCAGCCCCCAAACCTCTCTCCCATCTGACAGCCATGAGTTTGGTCTCTGTATCTATGAGTCTTGTTTCTATTTTGTTCTTTAGATTCCACATATAAGTGAAATTATATGGTGTTTGTCTTCCTATATGGTAATGTCTGACTATTACACTTAGCATAATATCCTCTCGGTCCATCTGTATTCTTGCAAATGGTAAGATGTCATTCTCTTTTATGGCTGAGTAATATTCCATTGTATTTATGTACTATATCTTTTTTAAATGTATTTTTTATTGTTGATGATATTACAGATCTCCCATTTTCTCCCCTCTTCCCTACCTACCTACCATCCAGGTTTTCAACATCCTGTTGCCCATGCCCATGGGCTATTTATAAGTATATAAGTTCTTTGGTTTATCTCTTCTCATCCCCACAACCCCACATTGAGGATGTCAGTCTGTTCCATGCCTCCCTGTTTCGGGTCTTATTTTGTTGGTCAATTCATTTTGTTCATTAGATTCCATAAATAAGTAAGATCATGTGATATTTGTCTTTCTCAATTTGGCTTATTTCACTTAGCATAATATTTTCCAGGTCCATCATTGCTGTCCCAAAGGGTAAGAGATCCCTCTTTTTGACAGCTGCATAGTATTCCATAGTGTAAATGTCCCCAGCTTCTTTATCCATTCATCTACTGATGGGCACTTGGGCTGTTTCCAAATCTTAGCTATTGTAAGTAACGCTGCTATGAACATAGGGGTACATATATTCTTTTCAATTGGTGTTTTGGGGGTATTAGGATATATTCCCAGAAGTGGGATCCCTGTGTCAAAAGGAAGTTCCATTTTTAATTTTTTGAGGAAACTCTATACTGTTTTCAGTAGTGGTTGCACTAATCTGCATTCTTGCCAGTGGTGAACCAGTGTTCCCTTTTCTCCACATCCTCGCCAGCACTTGTTGTTTGTTGATTTTTTTATGATAGCTGTTGACAAGTGTGAGGTGGTATCTCATTGTAGTTTTAATTTGCATTTCTCTGATGACTAGTGACTTTGAGCACTTTTTCATGTGTCTTATGTCCTCTTTGGAGAAATGTGTATTTCTCCAAAATGTCTGCTGCCCATTTTTAAATTGGATTGTTTGTCTTTTTTGTTGTTGTTGTTGAGTTGTATGAATATTCTATATATTTTGGATATTAATCCCTTATCAGATGTATTATTTGCAAATATGTTCTCCCATTCACTGGGTTTCCTTTTCAATTTGATGGTGGTTTCTTTTGCTGTGCAGAAGCTTTTTATTTTTTTTTAAATTTAATAAATCTTTATTGTTCAGAGTATTACAATTGTTTCTCCTTTTTCCCCCACAACTCCCCTTCACCGAGTTCCCACCCCTCCCTCTGCCCTTACCTCCCCCCACTGTCCTCATCCATAGGTATACGACCTTTGTCCAGTCTCTTCCTGCACCCCCCATACCCCTTTCCCCCTGAGAATTATCAGTTCAATCCCTTTCTATGCCCCTGATTCTATTATATTCACAGTTTATTCTGTTCATCAGATTTTTAATTCACTTGATTTTTAGGTTCATTTGTTGATAGATATGTATTGGTTGTTCATAATTTTTATCTTTACTTTTTTCTTCTTCCTCTTCTTAAAGAATACCTTTCAGCATTTCATATAATACTGGTTTGGTGGTGGTGAACTCCTTTAGCTTTTTCTTATCTGTGAAGCTCTTTATCTGCCCTTCAATTCTGAATGATAGCTTTGCTGGGTAGAATAATCTTGGTTGTAGGTTCTTGCTATTCATCACTTTGAATATTTCTTGCCACTCCCGTATGGCCTGCATAGTTTCTGTTGAGAAATCAGCTGACAATCGTATGGGTGCTCCCTTGTGGGTAATTAACTGTCTTTCTCTTGCTGCTTTTAATATTCTCTCCTTGTCTTTTGCCCTTGGCATTTTAATTATGAGGTGTCTTGGTGTGGTCCTCTTTGGATTCCTTTTCTTTGGGGTTCTGTGCGCTTCCTGTACTTGTAAGTCTATTTCTTTCACCAGGTGGGGGAAGTTTTCTGTCATTATTTCTTCTAATAGGTTTTCAGTATCTTGCTTTCTCTCTTCTTCTGGCATCCCCATAATTCTGATGTTGGTACGCGTGAGGTTGTCCCAGAGGCTCCTTACACTATCTTCAACTTTTTGGATTCTTTTTTCTTTTTGCTTTTCTGGTTGAGTGTTTTTTTCTTCTTTGTATTTCAAATCTTTGACTTGATTCTTGCATTCCTCTAGTCTGCTGTTGGGTCTCTGTATAATATTTTTTATTTCAGTCAGTGTATGTTTAATTTCTAGTTGTTCCTTTTTCATATCTTTGAGGGTCTTGCTAAATTTATCGGCTTTTTCTAGGATATTCTTGAAAAACCTTATAACCGTGGTTTTGAATTCTATATCCAGTTGTTTGTTTTCCTCCATTTTTTTTTCCGTTTGTGATCTGTTTCTTTGTCTCTGCATTTTCACTGCTTCCCTGAGTTGGTAGGGTAGCTTTGTGTGTTAGGTTTCCTATATGGCCCAGTGGGTCAGCCTCCCCAGTTAACCTGAGGTGGACACTCTTGGTGCACCCCTTTGTGGACTGTGTGTACAGCCTTGTTGTAGTTAAGTCTTGATTGTTATTGGTATCACTGGGAGGAATTGACCTCCAGGCCAATTGGCTGTGAGGATCAGCTGTGTCTACACTGGGAGAATTTCAGTGCTGGAGACAGCCTTATAGGATCAGACTTACAAAATTGCAAAAGCTGCTGTGCTCAGCTTAGATGGGGTGGAGTCTCAGGGCGGAGCAGATAGTCTTGGCTTCCCATCAGCCTTGCCCTTGCACATGTGCCTCCAGACCTGTGCCTTCCACAGCTCCCCTGAGTTTCTGCCTGACAGTCCAGTTTCCCCCCGTAAGAGCGTGGGTCCCCAGAGGCTCTGCCTGAAACTGGGGTTCAGTGCAGTCAGGAGCTTCCGACTCCCTTCCACTAGGGAAAGCCTGTGGCAACCTCTGCATTCAGTCTTCTCTGCGAGCACTCGCATGCGTGCCTCCAGACCCCTGCCCACTGCGGCTCCCCCGACTCTCCAAGTCTCCGTGTGCCTTTCTCTCTACCTGACAGTCCAGACTCCCCCTGTGTGAGCCTGGGTCCACGGGGTTTCACCCAGAACTGGGGTCCAGTGCAGTTGGAACTGGGGTTCAGTGCAGTCAGGGGTTTCCTTCCCCCTCCCGCCAGAGAAAGTCAGCCAGGCACTAAGCTGCCCTTCCTCTCTGCGCACGTGTCTCCGTACCTCAGCCCTTTGCTGCTCCTCTGATTCTCCTTGAGCTTTTCTCTTCTAGTTGTAGAATTTCCACTCAACCAGCCTTCCTGTCCGTTCTGTCTTTAAGTTGTAGTTTTGAAATTGTTGTGCGAGGCAGCAGTTTAGGTGTTTACCTATGCCGCCATCTTGGTTTCTCCCACTAATTCAGAAGCTTTTTATCTTGATGTAGTCCTATTTGTTTATTTTCTCCTTAGTTTCCTTTGCCTCAGGAGATGTATCTGTAAACATTTTGCTGCATAAGATGTCTGAGGTTTTACTGCATATATTTTCTAAGGTTTTTATGGTTCATGCCTTACTTTTCAGTCTTTTATCCACCTTGAGTTTATTCCTGTGTATGGTGTAAGTTGGTGGTCTAGTTTCATCTTTTTGCATGTGTCTGTCCAGTTTTCCCAGTACCATTTGTTGAAGAGATTGTCTTTACTCTGCGGTA
Source organism: Corynorhinus townsendii (assembly GCA_026230045.1). Classification (NCBI taxonomy): domain Eukaryota; kingdom Metazoa; phylum Chordata; class Mammalia; order Chiroptera; family Vespertilionidae; genus Corynorhinus; species Corynorhinus townsendii. Next base: position 67,062,709 of record JAPDVU010000009.1, read on the forward strand.
TGTTCTTGCCTCCTTTGTCAAATATTAATTGACCATAATGGTGTGGGTCAGTTTCTGGGGTCTCTGTTCTGATCCATTGGTCTATATGCCTATTCTTGTGCCAGTACCATGGCTTTTTAAAAATTATAATGGCTTTGTAGTATAGTTTGATATCCGGTATTGTGGTCCCTCCTACTTTGTTCTTCTTTCTCAAGATTGCTACAGCTATTCAGGGTCTTTTATGATTCCTTATAAATTTTTGGAGTATTTATTCTAACTGTGAAGTATGCCATTGGTATTTTAACAGGGATTGCATTGAATCTGTAGATTGCTTTGGATGGTACAGACATTTTAATGATGTTAAGTCTTCCAATCCATGAACATGGTATATGCTTCTATTTCTTTGTATCTTCCTCTATTTCTTTTTCAGTGTCCTATAGTTTTCTTTGTTTTTGTTTTACTTCCTTAGTTAAGTTTATCACTAGGTATCTTGTTTTGTTGTTGTTGTTGCAATGGTATATGGGACTGCTATTTTTCATTTCTCTTTTTGAGAGTTCTTTATTCATGTATAAAAATGCCATAACAAAAACAGGAAAAAAACAAATATGTCATAGATTTGTGGATGTTTATTTTGTATACTGCTACCTTGCCAAATTCATTTATTAAGTCTAGTAGTTTCCTGGTGGAGACTTTTGGGTTTTCTATGTACAATATCATGTCATCTGCAAATAATGACAGTTTTACTTCCTCCTTTCCAATTTGGATGCCTTTTATCTCTTCTTATCTGATTGCTGTGGCTATGACTTCCAGTACTATGTTGAATAACAGTGGTGAAAGCGGCCATCTTTGTCTTGTTCCTGCTCTTAAGGGACATGCTTTTAGTTTTTGCCTATTGAGTATTATGTTGGCTCTAGATTTCTAACATATGGCCTTTATTATGTTAAGGTATGATCCCTCTATTCCTGCTTTACTGAGAGTTTTTATCAAAAAAGGGTGCTGGAGTTTGTCGAATGCTTTTTCTGCATCTATTGATGTGATCATGTGATTTTTATCTTTCATTTTGTTTATGTGATGTATCACATTTATTGATTTGTGAACATTGTGCCAGCCTTGTATCCCTGGAATAAATCCTACTTCATCATGGTGTATGATCTTTTTAATATATTGCTGGATGCAGTTTGCTAATATTGGGTTGAGGGTTTTAGCATTTATGTTAATCAGGGATATTGGCCTGTAATACTCTTTCTTTGTAGTGTATTTATCTAGTTTTGGAATTAGGATAATGCTGGCTTTGTAAAAAGAGCTTGGAAGTGTTCCTTCCCCTTCCATCTTTTTGTAAAAGATTGAGGAGGATAGGTGTTAGTTCTTCTTTGAATGTTTGGTAAAATTCACCTATAAATCCATCTGATCCAGGGCTTTTTTTTGCTATGAGTTTTTAAATCACTGCTCCAGTTTCATCAGTTGTTATTGATCTCTTCAGGTTTTCTGATTCTTCCTGTTTGAGTTTTAGAAGATTGTATGTTTCTAGGAATTTGTCCATTTCACCCACGTTGTCCAGTTTGTTGGCATATAGTTGCTTACAGTCCTTTGTATTTCTGTGGTGTCCATCGTTATATCACCTCTTTCATCTCTGATTTTATTTATTTGGGTCCTTTCTCTTTGTTTCTTGATGAGTCAGGCTAGGAGTTCATCGATCTTCATTTATCTTTTCAAAGAACCAGCTCTTGGATTTATTGATCTTTTGTACTTTTGTTTTTAGTCTCTATGTCATTTATTTCCACTCTGATCTTTATTATTTCCTTCCTTCTACTTCTACTTCCTCTGGGCTTTTCTTGCTGTTCTCTTTCTAATTTATTTAGTTTTAGGGTTAGATAGTTTATTAGTCCTTTTTCTTGTTTCTTGAGGTAGGCCTGTAGTGCTATGAACTTCCCTCTCAGGACTGCTTTTGCCAAGTTCCATAGGTTTTTGGTGGTTGTATGTTCATTTTCATTTGTTTCCAAGAAATTTTTAATTTCTTGCTTGATCTCATTGGTAACTCATTCAATGTTTAATAACATGCTATTTAGCCTCCATGTATTTGAGTATTTTTGAGGGTTTTTTATATTATTATTATTGTAGTTGATTTCTAACTTAATGCCATTGTGATTTGAGAAGATGTTTGGTATTATATCAGTCTTCTTGAATTTGTATAGACTTGTTTTGTGCCCTAACATGTGATTTATCTTTTGAGAATGTTTCATGTACACTTGAGAAGAAAGTATATTCTGTTGCTTTGGGGTGAAAAGTTCTGTAAATATTGGTTAGATCCATCTGATCTAGTGTGTCATTTAAGGCCTTTGTTTCCTTGTTAATTTTTTGTCTGGAAGATCTATCCAATTATGTTGGTGGGGTATTAAAGTCCCCTACTATGAATATTTTGCTGTCAATCTCTCAGTTAAGGTCCATCAAGTGTTTTTTAATGTACTTAAGTGCTCCTATATTGGGTGCATATGTGTTTACAAGGGTTATATTTTCTTGTTGAATCATTCCTTTAGTATTACGAAGTGGCCTTCTTTGTCTCTTGTTATGACCTTTGTTTTGAAGTCTATTTTGTCTGATATAAATATTGCTACTCCAACTTGTTCCCCCCTTTCCATTTGCTTGCATGGAATATATTTTTCTATACCTTCACTCTTAGTCTGTGTTTATCTTTTGTTTTGAGGTGAGTCTCTTGTAGACAGCATATATATGGGTATTGTTTTCTTATCCATTCAGTCACCCTATGTCTTTTGACTGGAGCATTTAGTCAATTTTCCTTTAAGGTTGTTATTGATAGGTATTTATTTATTGCCATTTTTATTTTCTTTATGCCTATGATCCTCTCTCTCCTTTTCTTCTTCATAAAGCATTTAACATTTCTTACATTGCTGGTTTGGTGGTAATGTACTTCTCTAACCTCTTTTTGTCTGGAAATCTTTTTATTTCACCTTCAATTTTAAATGATAGCCTCGTTGGATACAGTAGTCTTGGATTTAGGCTCTTGCTTTTCATTACTTCAAGTACTTCATGCCACTTCCTTCTGGCCTGAAGTGTTTCTCTTGAGAAGTCAGTTGACATTCTAATGGGAACTCCTTTGTATGTAATTTTCTTTCTCTCACTGACTTTAAGATTCTTTCTTTGTCTTTAACATTTGCCATTTTAATTTTGAGGTGTCTACATGTGCTCTCTTTGGGTTCATCTTGATTGGGATTCTCTGTGCCTCCTGAACTTGTGTGGCATTTTCCTTCACCACGTTGGGGAAGTTTTCTGTCATTATTTCTTTAAACAGATTCTCTGTTCCTTGTTCATGCCCTGCCTCTTCTGGTATTCCTGTAATGCAGATGTTGTTACGTTTCATATTGTCCCAGAACTTCCTTAAGCTATTTTCCTGCTTTTTAATTCTTTTTTTTCTATTTGCTGCTCTAATTGGGTATTAATTTCTACCATGTCTTCCAAATCCTCTGCCTCATCCAGTCTACTTTTAATCCCTTCCAGTATGTTCTTCATGTCAGATATATCATTCTTCATTTCTGTCTGGTTCCTGTGAATGGCCTTTATTTCATTTCTCATGCTATTGTAATTTGCACAAAGTTCTTTATAACCATTGCTTTGAAATCTATTTCTGATAGGTGGCTTGCCTCCATCTCATTTTGTTCTTTTTCTGGGGATCCCTTCTTTTCTCTCATGTGGGGGCAGTTTCATTGTCTCCCCATTTTAGCTATCTCTTTATATTTGCTTCTATGTGTTAGAACTGCTATGCCCAGTCTTTGTAGGATGGCCTTATGTAGAAGGTGTGTTGAGGGGTCCAGTGGTGTAATCTCTTTGTTCACCTGAGCTGGATGCTCTAAATTCCCCTTGTGTGCATTGTTTTGGCTTTCATGTTGTAATTGGGACTTGATTGTTGATGTGCCCTTTGTGGAAGGGGTCTCCCCTCTGACTTGCTGCCAGTGAGGTTCAACCCTAATATCTTTTTGCCAGCTATCCAGTGGTCAGGGACTCCTTAGCCCACAGGCTGGGTCTGCCTTGGGTCTCACACCTTGATTGACCCTGCTCTGGGCTGTACTTCCTTCCCCCATGGAGCTGATCTGGCAGGTGTCAGCTACAGGCAGTTGGGGTCTTGCTGGTTTTTGCCTCTCTGAGCAGTCTCTCATATCTTCTTAATCCAGTTGTCTATCGATGGATACTTAGGCTGCTTCCATATATTGACTATTGTATATGAAATGTCCACTATTGTCTCTATTATAGCTTTTGTTTTAAAGTCTATTTTGTCTGATATAAGTATTGCTATTCCAGATTTTTTAACTTATATTTGCATGAAATTTCTTTTTATATCCCTTTAGTTTCAGTCTTTTGATTGGAAGTGGGACTCTTGTAGGCAGTGTGTGTGTGTGTGTGTGTGTGTGTGTGTGTGTGTATGTGTGTGTGTGTATACACACACACACATATATATATATATATATATATATATATATATATATATCTTGTTTCCTTCTCCATTTAGCCACCCCATGTTTTTTGATTGATGCATTTAATTCATTTACATTTAAAGTAATTGTTGATAGATACGTAGTTACTGACATTTTATTATTCATATTTTTTTTATTGTTTTTGATTCTTCTTAGAGAAGGGCTGCCCTAGCTGATTTGGTTCAGTGGACAGAGCATCAGACTGAGGACTGAAGGGTCCTGGGTCTGATTCTGGTCAAGGGCACATGCCCAGTTGTTGGCTTGATCCCCAGTAGTGGGCATACAGGAGGCAGCCAATCAATGATTCTCTCTCATCATTGATATTTCTATTTCTCCCTCTCCCTTACTCTCTGAATCAATAAAATATGTTTTAAAAAAAGAAGAAGAAGGGCCTTTAACAGTTCTTTAATGCTGGTTTGTTGGTGATGAATCCCTTTAGGTTCTTCTTATATGGGAAGCTGTTTATTCTCCTTTGATTCTACATTATAGCCCTGCTGGGTAGAGTAATCTTGGTTATAGGTCCAATTTTCATCACTTGAATATTTTGTGGCAGTCCCTTTTGGCCTGCAAAGTTTCCATTGAGAAGTCAGCTGACAATTTTATGGGAGCTCTCTTATAGGTAACTAATTGCTTTTTTTTTTCTTTTCTTTTCTTTTTAATAAATCTTTATTGTTCAGATTATTACAATTGTTCCTCTTTTTTTCCCCCCCATAGCTCCCCTCCACCTGATTCCCCACCCCACCCCATGCCCTTACTCCCCACCACTGTCTTCATCCATAGGAGTAAGATTTTTGTCCAATCTCTTCCTGCACCCCTCACACCCGCTTCCCCATGAGAATTCTCAGTCCACTCCCCTTCTATGTCCCTGATTCTATTATATTCACTAGTCCATTCTGTTCTTCAGATTTTTTTATTCACTTGATTTTTAGATTCACTTGTTGGTAGGTATGTCATTTTGTTGTTCATAATTTTTATCTTTACCTTTTCATCTTCTTCCTCTTCTTAAAAAATACTCTACAGCATTTCATGTAATCCTGGTTGGGTGGTGATGAGCTCCTTTAGCTTTATCTTGTCTGTGAAGCTCTTTATCTGACCTTCAACTCTGAATGATAGCTTTGCTGGGTAGAGTAATCTTGGTTGTAGGTTCTTGCTATTCATCACTTTGAATATTTATTGCCACTTCCTTCTGGCCTGCATAGTTTCTGCGGAGAAATCAGCTGACAGTCGTATGGGCAGTACCTTGTAGGTAACGAACTGTTTTTCTCTTGCTGCTTTCAAGATTCTCTCTTTGTCTTTTGCCCTTGGCATTTTAATTATGATGTGTTTTGGTGTGGTCCTCTTTGGATTCCTCTTGTATGGGGTTCTGTGCGCTTCCTGAACTTGTAAGTCTATTTCTTTCACCAGGTAGAGAAAGTTTTCTGTCATTATTTTTTCTAATAGGTTTTCAATATTTTGCTCGCTCTCTTCTTCTGGCACCCCAAAAATTCGGATGTTGGTACACTTGAAGTTGTCCCAGAGGCTCCTTACACTATCTTCAACTTTTTGGATTCTTTTTTCTTTTTGTTTTTCTGGTTGGGTGTTTTTTGTTTCCTCATATTTCAGATCTTTGGTTTGATTCTTGGGGTACATTGATCTACAGTTGAGTTTCTGTATATTCTTTATTTTAGACAGTGTATGCTTCATTTCTGACTGGTCCTTTTCCATTTTTTTGACATTCTCATTAAGATCCTTGAAGGTCTCATCAAGTTTCTCAGCGGTTTTTAGAAGATTCTTGAGTAACCTTATAAATGTGGTTCTGAACTCTATGTCATCCAGTAGTTTGCTTTCCTCCGTTTTTTTCATTAGTGACATGTTTCTTTGTCTCTGCATTTTGGCTGCTTCCCTGTGTTGATGGAGTGGCTTTGTGTGCTAGGTGACCTATAGGGGGCAGTAGCTCAGCCTCCCCAATCACCTGAGGTGGACTCTCTTGGTACACCCCTTTGTGGGCTGAGTGAAAAGTCTTGGTGTAGTTAAGCCTTGATTGCTGTTGGTACACTGGGAGGAATTGACCTCCAGGCCAACTGGCTGTGAGGACTCGCTGTGTCTATAATGGAAGAACTGCTGCGCTGGAGACACACTTATGGTGCAGGACTTGTTTCAGTGGGGCTTTGGTGCTCACTGAGTCTGCCTCTTGAATGTGTCACTTATGGATGTGAGGAGTTGAAGTTTGGTGTCTCACACTGACCACGAGGTACACTGGCTTCTGGATCTCCAGTGAGGTGCAGGTCAGCTACTGTCTGAGGCCACCCAGCAGGAGCTACAGCGAGAGCTACAGTTTTCTCCTCTTTGCTTGGGGTTTGGAGGTTTTGGAGCTGTCTGATCCGGGCTGCAAGTTTGTTAGGTTAAGCTGCGATAGGGCAGGCCTTTCTTATGCTAAAACTGCTGCTTGGAGCTTGGCTGGGTTTGTAGGTTGTGCGGGGCGGGGTCTCAGGGCATCACTAGGCTAGGGTGTGGCAAACAGCGATGGCTGCTAGTTAGCCAGCTCTGTTTCTCAGACTGCGTCCCGTGCCCCAGCGCAGTAAACAATTATTCTTGTGCGCAGCTCTGCAAGCAGGCCCCCCTCACTTCCGACCTGGTGGCAGACAATCCAGCTTCTCTCCATAGGAGTTTGGGTCCCCCGCGTCTCCCCAGAAACTGTATTTCAGAGTAATTGGGGGTTGTCTCCCTTTGGGTTGAAAAAAGCAACGCCTGCCGCCAGCCCAGATCCCGCGCCTCCGTACCTCAGCTTTTCAGAGCTTGTGCACGTCTCAATGCTCTTTTCTCTTTCCTTCTAGTTGTAGAACTTCCACTCAGCCAGCTTTCCCGTGGTTCTGGGTGATAGACGATTTGTCTTTTAGTTGTAGTTTTGAAATTGTTGTGCGAGGCAGCAGTTTAGGTGTTTACCTACGCCACCATCTTGGATTCTTCATCACCTTTGATTTTAGAGAGAGAGACAGAGAGAAACATCGATGTGTGAGAGAAACATTGATCGATTGCCTCCCATGCATGCCCCAACTGGGGATTGAACCCACAACCTAGATATGTGTCCTGACCAAGAATTGAACCCACAAATTTTGTGTGCATGGGATAATGTTCCAACCAACTGAGCCACCCAGCCAGGGCTGATTGGGTGTTTTTTCATTAGCTTGCCTTCCAAATTGCTGATTTGATTCTCTTCTTTATCTAATCTATTGATTTCATCAAATGTAGTCTTCATTTCAATTATTTTAGTATTCATTTCTGACTGGTTCTTTTTAATGGTTTCTCCTTCTTGTATAAGTTCATTGAGCATCATTATAAACAGTGTTTGGAATTCTCTATTCAGTAGATTCCTTGCCTCCATTATGTTTAATTCTTTTTCTGGAGTTTTGTCCTGTTCTTTCATTTGGAACATATTTGTCTTCTCATTTTGGCTGCCTCCCTATGTTTATCTCTATGTATTAGATATATCTATGTTTGCCAGTGTTGGCAAGGTGACCTTATCCAGTAGGTGTCCTGTGGGGCCCAGTGGTGAAGACTCCCTGCTCACCTGAGCTGTGTGCTTCAGTGGTGTTCCTGGTATCAGTTTTGTGTGCTCTCCTGTTGTAGTTGAGCTTTGGTTGCCATTGACATGTCAGTGGTGGGATTGACCCTGAGGTGGACAGGTTGTGACTATAGTGGATGAGCTAGAGTGTGGGGGTTGACTCCGTGGAGTGTTATTTACTGTACTGGAGCTCTGGTGTCTGTCAAGTCTACAGGTTGTGTGTGTCATTTATGGAGCTAATTTGGTGATGCTCTGATATGAGCTGAAGCCAGCCACCAGGTGTGTTGGTTCTGGGGCCTTTTGGGAGCGGCTCCAGTGCAGGCCCAGATCAGCCATTACCTGTGCCTGGTCTGGGGACAAGTGATGTGATCTACAAAGTGATCTATGTCTGGTAGTGCCTGTGCTGGACTTGGAAATGCTTGGGAGAGGCTCTGCTGCAGACCAAGGACTACTGCCACTAGTCCTGGGGCCATTTAGCCAGGGGTAGAGGTCATGCCCAGGCCAATTTCTGCTTGTTTGGAGTTTGTGGACCTTTTAGAGATTTGATGGAAGTCCACAGCATGGACCGAGACTGGCAGCTTCTGATGAACAGCCACTGAAATAGGTTTGGGTTGGCGTGTGAATTAAATAGGGTGAGTTTCAGGGAATCAACAGTGTGGGGTGATTTGATGGCAACTCATATTTGGTATCAGCCTGTATCTGCTGGCTGTGTGCAGGGAGGGTCCCAAAGGAAGAATGGTACCTGCAGTAGTTTAGTCCAGAGAAAGCTGCTCCTCCAGCCGTCCTAAAGCCAGACAAGTCAGTTTCATCCATTCTCTCCCTGCAGTTTTTTGAGTGCTGTCCCTGAACTGGAGTCAGAGTGAGTGAGTATGTCAGCAAGTAAGTGTGTACACAGGCCCTTGAAGAGGCATACCTGGGACAACAGCAGCCCTCCATGTCACCCAGACAGAATCTCCACTGATTTTCACAGCCAAATGTTTTAGAGAATCCTTTTCCTGGCACTGGTGCTATGGTCTGTGCCCAGTGTAGGGCTGGGACCCCTGGCTCCTTAGGGAGGACCTCCACAGCTGAGCTATCCCTCCCAATTCTTTTTTTTAACCTTTTATTTTTATTATTTTTTAAATTTAATAAATCTTTATTGTTCAGATTATTACAATTGTACCTCTTTTTTCCTCCCATAGCTCCCCTCCACCAGGTACCTACCCCACCCTCTGCCATTAACTTCCCCTCCACTGTCCTCATCCAAAGGTGTATGCTTTTTGTCCAGTCTCATCCTGCACCCCCACGCCCCTTTCCCCCCAAGAATTGTCAGTCCACTCCCTTTCTATGCCCCTGATTCTATTATATTCACCAGTTAATACTGTTCATCAAATTTTTTATTCCCTTGGTTTTTAGATTCACTTGTTGATAGATATGTATTTGTTGTTCATAATTTTTATCTTTACCTTTTTCTTCTTCTTCCTCTTCTTAAAGAATACCTTTCAGCATTTCATATAATTCTGATTTGGTGGTGATGAACTCCTTTAGTTTTTTCTTGTCTGTAAAGCTCTTTATCTGACCTTCAATTCTGAATGATAGCTTTGCTGGGTAGAGTAATCTTGGTTGTAGTTTCTTGCTATTCATCACTTTGAATATTTCTTGACATTCCCGTCTGGCCTGCATAGTTTCTGTTGAGAAATCAGCTGACAGTCATATGGGTACTCCCTTGCAGGTAACTAACTGTTTTTCTCTTGCTGCTTTCAAGATTCTCTCTTTGTCTTGTGCCCTTGGCATTTTAATTATGATGTGTCTTGGTGTGGTCCTCTTTGGATTCCTCTTGTTTGGGGTTCTCTGCGCTTCCTGGACTTGTAAGTCTATTTCTTTCACCAGGTGGGGGAAGTTTTCGGTCACTATTTCTTCAAATAGGTTTTCAGTATCTTGCTCTCTCTCTTCTTCTGGCACCCCCATAATTCTGATGTTGGTATGCTTAAAGTTATCCCAGAGGCTTCTTACACTATCTTCAACTTTTTGGATCCTTTTTTCTTTTCCGGTTGAGTGTTTTTTGCTTCTTGGTATTCCAAATCTTTGACTTAGTTCTTGCAATCCTCTAGTCTGCTTTTAGGTCTCTGTATAATTTTTTTTTATAATATATTTTATTGATTTTTTACAGAGAGGAAGAGAGAGGGATAGAGAGTTAGAAACATCAATGAGAGAGAAATATCGATCAGCTGCCTCCTGCACACCTCCCGCTGGGGATGTGCCCGCAACCAAGGTACATGCCCTTGACCGGAATCGAACCTGGGACCTTTCAGTCTGAAGGAGGATGCTCTATCCACTGAGCCAAACTGGTCAGGGCTGTATAATTTTTTTTTCCAGTCAGTGTATGCTTAATTTCTAGTTGATCCTTTTTCATATCCTCGAGGGTCTCATTAAATTTATCGGCCTTTCTAGGAAATTCTTGAAAAACCTTATAACCGTGGTTTTGAATTCTATATCCAGTCGTTTACTTTCCTCCATTTCCTTCATTTATGACCTGCCTCTTTGTCTCCGCATTTCGGCTACTTCCCTGAGTTGATGTAGTGGCTTTGTGTGCTAGGTGTCCTAGCCGGGCCCAGTGGCTCAGCCTCCCCAGTTACCTGAGGTAGACACTCTTGGTGTGCCCCTTTGTGGGCTGTATGTGCAGCCTTGATGTAGTTAAGTCTTGATTGTTGTTAGTATCACTGGGAGGAGTTGATCTCCAGGCCAATTGGCTGTGAGGATCAGCTGTGTCTCCGCTGGGAGAGCTTCTGTGCTCAGCTTGGATGGGGCCGAGTCTCAGGGCAGAGCAGACAGCCTTGGTTTCCCATCAGCCCCGCCCTATGAGGCTCCTATGTCTCAGTGTCCTGCAGCAATGGCTGCATGCACCACTGAGAGAAGGCTGCCCTCGAGTTTTGCCCGCTGCCAGACAGTCCAGTTTCTCCCCAATGAGTCTGGGTACCCAAAAATCTCACCTGGAACTGGATTTCAGTGCAGTTGGTAGGTTTTGTTTCCCTCCAGAAGGAGACAGCTTGCTGCACGCTTGCTGCCGCCCCTCTCTGCACGCCCAGTAAGCCAGCCGGGTATTAAGCTGCCCGCCCTTTCCTCGTGCCTGGGTCTCCGCACCTCTGTCCTCCACAGCTCCTCTGGGTCTCAGTGTCCTTTTATCTTTCCTTCTAGTTATAGAATTTTCACTCAGCTAGCTTTCCAGTGGTTCAAGACGATGTCTGCTCTGTCTTCCAGTTACAGTTTTGAAATTATTGTGCGAGGCAGCAGTATAGGTGTTTACCTATGCTGCCATCTTGGTTTCTCTCTCCCTCCCAATTCTTTTTTTTTAAAATATATTTTATTGATTTTTTACAGAGAGGAAGGGAGAAGGATAGAGAGTTAGAAACATCGATGAAAGAGAAACATCAATCAGCTGCCTCCTGCACACCCCCTACTGGGTATGTGCCCGCAACCAAGATACATGCCCTTGATCGGAATCAAACCTGGGACCCTTCAATCCACAGGCTAATGCTCTACCCACTGAGCCAAACCAGTTAGGGCTGCCTCCCAATTCTTAATCACCACATGTTGGTGTGGAACCAGCGTTTTTCATGTCTTCGCCCCTTCTACCAGTCTTGGTGAGGCTTCTTATTTATATCCTCAGTTATACAAGTTTTGTTCAGCTAGTCTTCAGATGGTTCTCAAGGGTGGTTGTATAATTTAGTTGTAATTTGATGTGGTTGTGGGAGAAGGCAAGCATGTGGGAATAGGAAGTCCTATATACTTTAAAAGTGTGAATTGTATGGTTTGTGAATTATATAACAATAAAAAACGACCAGACACAGGGAAAATTTCATCTTACAGATACAAATGTTTAGTATCTAAAATATTTATAAAGAAATACTACAAATAAAAAAAGTTAAGTATCTAGACTCAAAAAGTAGAAATTCACTTGGAAAAATTCAGTGCCTCAATAAATATTAATGAAATAAAACACAGGTAAAACCCCATTACATCTCTGTTAAATCAGAAAAAAAAAATCAAACATTGCTTTGGGCAGAAACATATTTTAATCTTTCTGAAGGATTGTCTGGCCACTATAGCAAGTGTTATCAAATAAGTTTATATTTTAGAACCATTTTAGGAATAACAAGAGAAAAAAATTAAGTGTATGGGGAGGTGGGGGGAAATATATACAAAGCTGGTTGTGAAAAGGTTATTACTAAGGGATAATTGGGAGTAACAAATGACCAACCATAGGGAACAGCTAACCAAGTAGGGCACGTGAACTGTGTCAGCATATAGATTATTTGCATAGAACAAAGCTCCATAAAGAAGCAAAGCATGTGTTTTGTGGTCTGGTCATAACCATGGAGAACTGGAGTCCAAGCTAGGCTCTAGTGTGAAAATGTGGAAAGAGGAGGTGTGGTGGGAAGAATTTGAAGTTTAATCTTGATTTGACCCTCCTCCCCCCCTGGACTTACATCCCTTCTCTTTACATGTCTTTAAATGGGGGATGATAAAGGGACACCTGTGAACTAAAGCACCTAACATTCCCACAGATTTTCAGACAGATTAGGACAGAAAATTTGACACTTAGAATATATGTCAAATGTTTTTCCACCACAGTAGCTCCATCTCTTTCATGGTGTTTAGTGGGTAAATGGTATCTCACAGCAATCAATCAAGTGACAGCAAATGGAATTATCAAATTTTCTAATCAATTTATTTATCAGGCATAGCCAATACTCTTAAGAACCATAGTTCATGAATCCAGGCACAAAAAAAAATTTATAGCAAGGCACTTTGCTTATTTTTTTTCCCCCTTAGAATTTCCAAATCCTCAAGATAGGGGAGAATAAAATGAGGGGACATATCCTTGCCATGGGTACTGAGGGAACATGATGGTGGAATCTCTGTCTCAGGAACATCTTAGGGCAGCGGTGGGCAAACTGCCTTAGGGTATTAATCCATACAAGGGTTTATTAAGCCATGCACTTTCTACTCTGAAAAAAACATGGCATGTCATCAGCATATGTGTTCTCTTCACCCTTGGTTTACCATTATTTGAGAACCATAAGCTCCTAGGGCACAAGGACTATTCTCTGATTTATTATATTTCCCAAAACACCCAGAACCCAATATATGTTCAATAATAACTGGCGAGAGTATAAATTCAAGGTATAAGGCTGGGAGTTGGAAGAGAGATGCAAAGTGTAGGGTTTTCAGTGAGGCCCCTGGTCACCGACTGGACAGATGGTGAGAGGATCCATGTTCTTCCCTCCATCATGTGTCCCAGGGCTGAAGATAGCTTGAAGGGGCTCAGTGGAAGAGAAGCTGGTGAATGTGTAAATGTGCGATTTAGCTGTCACATTGTAAAAGGTAATGTCTCCAGCCTTGTAGTCCAGGAAGATGCCCACACGCCTGGGGGGCTCCCTCATCCGCAGGCGGGTTGGAGGAAAGGTGGATGCCTGGTATTCATTTCGCTTCATCATCATCACCACCCAGTAGCCATTCTCTGGCGACAGAGTCATGTTCCCCTTTCTGCTTGTGGATGCCTTGCAGATGCCCAGGACCCACCCTGTCTTGTCTCCCACCTCCACTTCCCAGTAATGACGGCCAGAGAGGAAGCTCGGAGAGCCCAGGGCAAAAATGCAGCTATCAAATCTTTCTGGACTGTCAGGCATACGGATCCACTTGTTTCCAAGTTTAGCACTCTTCAGGTCATCAGAGATGATGAGGTTGGGGTGGGCAGTCTCTGCATCCAGAATCACATTAACTGCAGAGAGAATTAGAATACCTAGCTGGGAATCAATGGGCAACATCCCCTCAGGTTCACCCCACCTCCAGGAAATATGGACAGGGATCCATCAGGCAAGGCCACTCGCCTTGATCTGGCACTTACCAGCATGTGCCTGAGCATCAATCAGTTCTGGAACTACAGAGAAAAAAGAGATGAGGGGGGGCGGAAATCCTGAGCATTCCCATTCAGAGGGCTAAATCTACCTGGATCCCCACAACAAGGAAAGACAAGAACCCATATGCTCAGGACCTGATTCTTCTGCTTGGATATAACCCCATTCCTCCCAGGCACCAGGGCCCCTCTAGTCTGATGGGTTGACCCAGATAAAGAAGTTTCACACAGAACCTGTGAGGGCCTGTCATGACCTTTCTCTTGCCTTTGTTACAGGTATTTTTCTCACTCTTCTAAACAATGGCCAGAAATCAACAGTACAAGGGAATATCACAATAACTCCTGCTCAGCACATACCACCACCACAGTACTTACCACTGAAAGTTTCCATTTCTGAACGCAAAGTTCCTAAAGGAGAAAGAGAACTAGAGTTAATTTCCCCAGCTAGGGACAGATCAGAAGGAGGCTGAAGGCAGAGTCAGAAGACTATGAGAGATGGAGAAGGGATGCCCGGGGGCTCTGGGCTACATGGATCTCTGGGAGGAAGTGAGCCGGGCACCTTCTATCTTCCCCCAAGCCCGCCTACCTGAGAAATGCTTCATGCTCTTCTCCACAAACTCTGATTTCTGGTGGAGCAGGTGGATCTTCTCTTTCACCTCTAGAGGGGTGGCCCATGGCTCAGGGACAGTCACTGTCTTGGCTCTAGAGATAAAAGACTATTGTCCAGAGAGGGCTGGAGCGTGGAGTGGCCCAAGCTCCCATAAAATGGAGGGAGGTGCACCCACCATAGGGCACCCCCAGCCCAGCCTAGGCTTTGCAAAAAAAGTCCCCCCTGGACTTCAAGTTCTAAACATTGGTCCTCAACTTTGACCATGAATTTGCATCACCTGGGGAGTTTTTCTTTTTTAAAACCTATTTTTATGTATTTTAGAGAGAGAGGGTGAGGGACAGAGAGAGAGATAGAAACATCAATGATGAGAGAGAATCATTGATCAGCTGCCCACAACCTGGGCATATGCCCTGACCAGGAATCAAACCATGACCTCCTGGTTCATAGGTCAGCACTCAACCACTGAGCAAAGACAGCTGGGCTCTCCTGGGGAGTTTTTAAAAGCACTGATGTTAAAACCACACTAAGTTCTAACAATGGCCTTAAAATCTTCTGATATTAAAATGCTCAGCCCAGAATTATCTATATCAAATTAATTATACTTCCTCAGTAATTTTCTTTCTATTGAAATAAAATGATAATAGATGAGGAAAAAACACAATGTGATACTACTTCACACCCATTAGTATGGCTGTTGTTAAGAAAAAAAATAGCCCTGGCCAGGTAGCTCAGTTGGTTAAAGTGTCATCTCAATATACTAAGGTTATGGGTTTGATCCTTGGTCACGGCATGTACAAAAATCAACCAAGGTATACATAAATAAGTGGAATAACAAATTGGTGTGCCTCTCTAAAATCAATCAATAAAAAAATTTTAAAAAGAACAAGCCTTACTAAGGATGTAGAGAAAGTTGAACGCTTGTACATTGCTGGTGGGAATGTAAAATTGTGCAGACACTGTGGGAAATATTACGGTGGTTCCTCAAAAAACTAAAATAGAATTACTACATGATAGAGAAATTCCATATCTGGGATATACCCAAAAGAATTGAAAGCAGACACTCAAACAGATAGATCTATATCAATATTCATAGCAGCATTACACACAGTAGCCAAAAGGTGGAAGCAATCTATGTGTCCATTGATGGAAGACTGGATAAACAAAATACAATATATACATACAGTGGAATATTATTCAGCTCTAAAAAAGGAATGAAATTCTGACACCTGCTCTAGCAAGAAGACATTATGCTAAAGGAAATAAGCCAAACACAAAAGTAAAAATATTTTTTGATTCCACTTATATGAAGTTGTTAGAGTAGTCAAATTCACAGATAGAAAGCAGAGCATTGAGGGGCTGGGGTTGGGGGGAATGAGTTGTTTAATGATATGGAATTTCCATTTGGGGAGATGAAAAAGTTCTGGAGATGGATGGTGGTAATGGCTACATAATAATGTGAATGTACTTAATGTCACTGAACATACATTTAAAAATGATTAAAATGGTAAATTTCATGTTATATATATTTTACCACCAAAAAAAAAGGCTTAAAACATTGATTCTGGGGTTACACTCCTGAAGATTCAGCTTTAATTCACCAGCCATAGCCTGGATGTCAGGATTTTGTAAAGCTCAGGGCGTGATTGTAACTTCCAGCCTCCTCCCTTCCATTCCATCCCCTGCCTGCAGGGCTTAGCAGCTCCACTCCAGGAAAGTGCTTCCCTCCCTGAGGCTACAAGCACTCTGCAGGAACAGTTTTCTTGAGTGAATTGCATAGGACACAATCTATTAGGGAGGTTTCTTAGGATGCCACCAACAGCACGGCAGGCTGTATTCATTCTTTCCAGTCATCAACCCCATTTTCTTCCTCCTGATCACACTCCTGTTTTCGCTACACAAATCCAGAAGGGCCTTAGGTAGCAGCAGGAAATGGGAGGAGCCCAGGAAGGAGTCCCAGACCCAGGGCTGGGAGCATCTCCCTTCTAGGACTGCCTTCCCAGATGCTTCCTGCAGGACACCCAAGGGATCACCAGGGGAGCTCTCGGTACCTGTGCAGGGTTACTCCAATGTCCTAGGAGACAAAAGAGGAAAGTTCTCCATTACCAATCTCCTAGGGGCTGCACTAACTACTGGCTTCTCTTCCTGAGTCCCAGTACATCAGCAAACCTGGGGCACCTCTCCCAATTTTAATTCTAATTCCCCAAGGTGGCAGCCCAGCTGTGGCCTGCAACAGAACTGCACCCAAGTCCTGCTGATCTCTTCTGGGAGTTGCCAGGAGATCCCCTCATTCTGGGCCACTCTGGGCTCCTAAGAGCTCACAAAAGGGATCTGGGCACAGGAGGCATTGTGGGTCACCAAGACCAAGTCCCACCCTTGGGCCCAAGGACCTCACCCCCTGGTTGGGGCAGAGCTGATGTCTGTGTTAGGAGCCCATGTCATCCTATTGGGCACAATGTGCAGGGCAAGGCCAGGTCCAGCCACACTCACCTGCATAAGCTCCCATTCCGGCTGGCACTGCTTGGTCTCCAACTCCTCAATCAGCTTGTTGAGAAGGGCAATATCCCTGGACACTTGGGTGTCATAAGTCTCCCTGACCTGGACAATGGTCTGTGCCAGCTTCTCCAGCCAGGCCACAAAGAGCCGCTCTTGCTGCTCCAGAAACCGGCACAACTGCTCCATCTGGTACCTGACTCTCTGCTTCTGGATTTCAGTTTGTTTCTGGGAACAGGGGACAGGGAGGTAAAGGGGTCTGTGCAACAAGGTGGATGTGTGTGCCCAGGGAATCCCCAGAAGCCCACCTCCTGCAGGTGGACATGAGGCAGGCTTTCTTAGAGCCCTGCATTCCAGAGAAGGAGGCAAAATGGACCAGAACCTTTCCACAACAGACTGAGGGAGGAAGGGACTGGCTCTTGGAAAATGCCCTAAAACCTGTTGTTTTGGGTTAAATTGTGTTCCCTCTAAAATTCATGTTAAATTTCTAACCCCCAGTATCTGAGAATATGATCTTATTTGGAAATAGGGTTTTTGCAGATGCAATTAGTTAAGATGAGGTAATACTGGAGTGGGATAGGCTACTGGAGTGGGGAAATTTGGACATAGACATGAACATAAGGAGAATACCATGTGAAGAGACAGGGAAAAGACAGACAGCTACAACTTGAGGAGAGAGGCCTGGAACATGTCCTTCCCTCATGGCCCTCAGAAGGAACCAACCCTGCCAAGACCTTGATTTCTGACTTCTAGCTTCCAGAACTGCAAGATAATAAGTTTCTGTGGTTTAAGCCACCCAGTTGGTGGTATTTTATTACAGCAGCCGCAGGACACACATATCTGATGTCACCTTCTCCCTTGAAAGCTAGTGTGAGGATGACATATACCTAGAGTCATAAATGGGTAAGATTATGACCATCAAGCTCTCCAGAAGGGAAACCTCTCCAATCCCTGCTCCCCTGCCCCAAGTGCTGGCATGCAGAAGGTTCTCAATATGGCTCTGAATGGGGTAGTTAGTCCATTTATTTGAATGTAAGTGAATTTGACTTCCACTACCATTGCACACTGGTCAACCATTAGTTCTCTCACCCTGTTTCTCATCATCACTAGGAAGCTTCT
The DNA here is from genome assembly GCA_026230045.1 of Corynorhinus townsendii. Taxonomy (NCBI): domain Eukaryota; kingdom Metazoa; phylum Chordata; class Mammalia; order Chiroptera; family Vespertilionidae; genus Corynorhinus; species Corynorhinus townsendii. The sequence goes on from JAPDVU010000009.1 coordinate 67,080,828, forward strand.
ATGGAGAGGTGCAGTAGCTAGAGCACTTTTTCCTTCCTCCCAAGAGGGTGAGGGCCTTTTGGATCCATTAGACTGGTCTTAAGAAGTCTCATCATTTTGGGCTCAAAGGACAGGACTAAATTTCCTCACCCAAAGATATTTTTTCCATTGAGAGTGGAGGCGGGGAAGGAGGAAGGCAGGGGAGGAGACAGAGAAACATCGATCGGTCACCTCCTGCATGTGCCCCAACTGGGGCCTGGGATTGAGCCTACAAACAAGGTATGTGCCCTTGACCCTTCAGTGTGTGGGCCAATGCTCTAACCACTTGGCAACATTGTCCAGGGCCACTGTGAATTTCTTAAGTGAAAGTTAGACCCTCTTGTCTCCCTGGTTTCCCTGAGCAGCTCAGGTTCATGACTCATCCTTCTCAGGGGACATCCCTCACCTCTGTTCCATCCACAAGTTCTAAGCCTCCTGGGGTTATAGGAAAGGATTTTTATTTTACTACAATTTAGGAGTTTCCCAAAAGTCAGGCACCTGGGCCAATGTCATCTTCCTCCTATTCTTTTTTATCTTTGCCTGTTTCCCATTGCAATGTGATGGGTCCCAAAAGAAATTTGGAACCCAGAGAGGGAGATAGGATCCAACCAACAAGAATGCATGAGATAAATCGAAGCTCCTTGGGGTAGTGCCTTCACTTGCAGGTAAAATAGAAGCAATTTACACATCCAAGAGGCTGGACACCAGCTCCACAGAGGAAGGCCAATAATTTGTGGCATTGCAAAACCACGGTTTTAAAGAAAATGTGTACTCTAAGCACTTGAACTTTAAAAATCAATATGGTTTTTGTAAAAAATTAAAATGGACAACAATGCTAAAAGCAATAGAAGTATTCAAAGTTGAAAAGTCTCTCCTCCCTTTTCCTCAATCGCATCCCTCAGCCACAGTCACTGGCATTAGTTTATCTAAACTATTTTGTGGTGAGTATGAGCAAGTGTGACAGGGTCCTCAGAGATGCCCCTCCCTCCGATCTCTGTAGGGAGCTCATCCTTGGACACCCGGAACTAGCTGTCCCCCTCACCCCCACCCCCACAGCCAAGAGCATATAATTCTAAATATATGATCAGCTCTGCTTCCCTGTGAACCAGAATAGAACCTTGCAGACCCCTGTTACTCTCTGTCCCTCCCTCCTGCAGGGGTGAACCTGAGTAAGGACTGGCCACAGAACACCATTTGCCTTACCAGGTAGTTTGCAGTGTTCCTATCCCCTTCAGATCTCTGCTCTTCTCCAGAGCTTCTCAATGCCTTCAGATGCTCCAGCTGCTTCTGAATTTGCTCCTGGACAAAGAGCATTTGTTGAAGCTTAAACTTGGCTCCAGCTATGTTTAGTTGGTGCCAACTCTAGAGGGGAAAATCTGCTTTAGGGAATAAAGCTGAGGGTGCTGCAGCCAAAAGCAAAGGGAAGGATGCCCAGGAAAGAGGAAGAATGAATCCATCACACAAAGGAAGAGAGCCAAAGGAAGAGAAATTCTAACGACCTCCTGTGAGCACCTGCATTTAGCCATACCTGAAGCGAGGCCCTTGGACCTCTCAGCTGCATGCACTGGTAAATTTTTCCTTAGCTGTCCTGGTTTATAATGTGTTTTTGCCATTTACAGCTCAAGAGTGGCAGCTAATGCACCAACCTCCTAGTGTCATTTGGAAAAGGAAGCAAGCCCCCACATGACCAAGTGCTCAGCAGAGAAGGGCCCCCTTGTATTCCAGGCAGGAAGCCCTACCTTGTATTCCAGGGCAGCTTCCTCGATGGGGCGCACCTGGTGTCCTCGGTGCTCCTGACTCAGGCTGCAGATGAGGCAAATGGGCTCCCTGTGGTCCTCGCAGAAGAGCAGCTGGACCTGCTTCCTGTGACGCGTACATTGCGGCAGGGACGTGGGGCTCAGGCTGGCCATCGGTGGGCCCTCTTGCTGCTCGATGCCTCCAGAGCTCTTCCCTGGGAGCGAGACCTGACACCTGAGGCAGTTGGGCAAGCAACCATCTGAGGCCTTGGGATCCTTAGAAGCAACGGAGCAGCTGTAGGAATCATGCACACAAGTGCTACCAACCAGATCTCCTTCCTGGGCCCGGCAGAGGGGACACACAGCTTCATCCTGCAGCCTCCCTGGGAACAGCAGTGGAAAAATCCCCTGAGTGGCAACCCCAAGATATTACGAAGGGGTGATGCAAAAGCACAGCAGAGAAAGAGCCCACACCTGGGACTCGTGAGTTCTCCATTGAACTGTGGCCACTTCCTAGCTTGTCCCCCTCCGATACCTCTCCAACAAGGCAGCAGACAAGTCCCTGGGACTGAGAATTAAGGGCTAGATCTCATGACAGTCCTGAGACCTGGAATTCTTGGGGACTTATCCTAAAGAAAGGCCTTTTGCTGTAAATTCTATGCCTTCTTCCCACACATACACTGATCAACGTGGGGTCCATAAAGCCCTTGGAATTCTAAAGCACTTCAGAATGTGTAAAAACTAACAAATTTGATACAATTTTTGAAGACGTGCATATATATATATAGATTTTTTTTTTCAGAATTTACAGCCTCCAAAAGATTCTCAAAGGGTTGGGGACCTTAGGGGGCAACCAGGGGTCCAGTTACTACAGTGGGGGATAAAAGGAGGTCTGTGTAGGTCACCATTCCTAAGGATCCCAGGTCTTCTGGATTCTGGGGTCCTTTCTTACCTGAAGACGGAGGAACTTCTGGATTTGAAAGCTCACTGCCTACTGCCTCCCCCAAGGTCTTAGGGGTCTCTGGACCCTCAATTCTATTTTTCTCCAAAAGTGCTGTGTATTCTGGATGCTCCCAGGTCGTCTCCTTTCCATCCAACAGTACATTGGAAAGTGTATTCCTCAATGTTCCCCTACCCATGATCACAGAATGTTCTGGATTTCTGGAGCCTTTCTCCAGAGCCATAGTGACCCCTACATCCAGGGTGGCCACTTTGCTGGGGGTAGCTGCTGAGTCCAGATTCTCACTTCTCACTTTCTCTTGAGGCAGAAGAGTTTCTAGATTGGAGAGAGCTCTCTCTCTGGAAGAAAGGGTAAGTTCAAGACTTTTGGGCCGATTCTTTTTTGAAGGTGCACATGCTTCAGATGCCTTGCATTCTTTCCTTCCCAGGGACCCAGCATACGACCCACTGGAGAGTCCTTGGAGCCTCCCTGCAGAGCTGGCATTCCTGCGTAGCCTGACACTGGAATCACTGCCCTTCTCCCCTTGCAGCTTGCTGGGGAATGGACTTCTTCTGGAAAACAGAGTCACACCCCTGGCCCCTGGCTTGCCCTGCACATCCAGGCCCTCTGAGCCCTTCTGATCTCTCCGTTTGCCCTGAGGCTTCTTCTGGGGCCCCTTCCCAGCCTCGGGCTGACTAGCTGCTCCATCACCACTTTGCTGCTGTCTGTCACCTTCCAGGCCATCTGGTATCTTCAGGCTCTTGGGCTTATTCTCCCCAGAGGAACAAGACATTGCTGGACAGTCAGTGCCACTTTCTTGTCTCAGATATTCTGAAAAGACAAGGAGATGCAAAGGCATGAAAATGTCAGGTGCTTAGGGCCCAGGGCTGGGGGGAAAGAAGAGAGAATCCCTTCAGAAATTAGAGAAGTTCAGAACATTCTAGACAATAGCAGTAAATTACCATGAAATAAGAACATACTATTTGCTATATATTTTTCAAATAGTGCTTTCAAAATTTTTAGGCATGAGAATTTGTTTCCAATATAAGAATTCCAAAAACAGAACTCTTCATACATAAATAAAATCCTAGTTTATTGGTATAAATTTGTGTGTGATTATAAAATCAATCAGTAAAGAATTAACAGGTGGAAATTAGACTTTTGATGATGAGCACGCTCTATATAGTGTATAAAGTGATCAAATTATAATGTATACCAGAAATTTATATTATCAACCAAAGTTACTTTAATAAAAAACAAACAAAACTTGCCAGGAAAACAAAACTCAATTATAACAGTAAGCAAGGGAAAGAATAGAAGTATTCAGAATGGCAAAATAGTGGTAATCATTGAAGGTGATGGGTACAGAGAGACTTCATCTTAGTATCCTCTACTCCTTAGAGTTTGAAAATTCATATTTACAGGTTTTAAAGAAAAACTTCCATACAGAAGGGAACAGCAGGATGTGTACCTATAGATGTTGACATCAGATAGAGCAAAGAAAATCTCTCCTGAAGATTTGTAAACACTACTCTCTTTTATGCTTCATTCTGAATTCACATTATTCATGCCCGAAAAACCTCAAGAGAGTAATTTCATTTGAAGAGGATCCTAGGTGGCATTGCCCCCAGACAGTTAAGGTGAGTAGAATTTTCACATTGCTACATGATGTATTGGAAAGTTGTTAAGATAATAAATCCTAAGTTCCCATTTTACCATATGAGAAGATGGGTGTTAACTGAACCTATGTGGTAATCATTTCACAATATATGTAAATGAAACATTATGCTGTATGCCTTAAACTTATATGTAATATATGTTGATTATTTCTCAACAGAACCAGAAAACAATCATTAAGGTGTTTGGCACAAAATTTTGAAATCAGGTTATGAAGGACAGTTAAAACTTTAGGAAGTAATTTATTTCTGTTTTTCCTTTGGTTTCATGAGGTGAAAAAAAAATCACAACTCACACAGATAAGTGTAAATGGTAACTTAAAAAAAAAAAACACAACACACAGCTTGCCTGGAAAATTCAGGATACTGTTTAATAAAACAAATGACAGGAAAGGCTTAATTCCAAGATTTACATAAAAAGGAGTTCAAGTACAGCATGAACTATCACACTGGTGGCCTTCAGTATTTTAAAATTTGGTTACTGATAAATTTTAATATGAATTTGTTAGTCTTTTTAGTTACTAATTTAATAAAATTTGAATCAAGTATTTGCTAATATCCTGAAGAATCCCTGAAATATTACCCTTGGTTATAATTTGAAAACCACTACTCTAATAATGAAATGAAGATACCCTGTAATTAGCACCTTAATATTTGGTTTGAGGAAGCTCTTATTAAAATTACTTCCAAGTTGTTTAAGACACTTTGCTGTTGGCTTTGTAGGAAAACATAAGTTATCAAAACTGACTTAAGAACTGGTGAGAAATCCTGAAGATGCTGATAACCAGATTTAAAACATGAAAAAGTAATTTAAATTTTCCATTCATCAAATTATTCTGGATTCAGATTACAGTTGGTTCTTTCACTCTTTCAAAGAGCAGATAATTTTTGTTATTTAAACTGTTCTACCACATAGAAACACATGAAAATAATTTCTAATGTATTCTTAAAGTGTAGAAATAGAAGAAAAATTCAAACACCAAAGAATATATTTTTTAATGATCATGTGTTAGCCACCCTCCAAAATCTTTAAAAAGTCTTTAATAGCAGAAATCAAATAGGCCACATTAGCTGATCACAATATAACAAAATTGGAAAGTACAGCAAAAGACAGAAGAAGCAGAAGGAGAAGGAAGGAAAAGAGGAAAGAAAAGATGAAAGGAAGAGGAGAGAGAGGAGAGGAAGAGGAAAAAAAATAAAGGGAGGAAGGAAGGTAGGGAAGGAAGAGAGGAAGGAAAAGAAAAGAAAAAGTCCTCTTGAACAATTTTTAAATGCTTTTGTAAAACGTACTGACGAAGAACTCAATTGCAGGGGGAAAAGGGTGGGTGGAGGTGAAAGAAGATATAGTGGGGATAATTGGTGATGGAATTTGTTTGTCTAAAAAAGGAAAAACTCAAGCCTTGGCCAGGTAGCTCAGTTGGTCAGAGTGTCATCCCCATATGCCAAGGTTGTGGGCTCAATTCCCATTCAGGGTACATGCAAGAAACAACCAATGAATGCATAAATAAGACAACAAATCTATATTTCTCTCTCTCTAAAACCAATCAATACAAAATTATTAAAAAATCAAAACTGAAATTATGTGGGTAACAATAAAGATTACCTATCAACCCTGTTAATATGATTGGTTAGCAAGCCACTTTTGCTCACCCAGAGACTTGTCTGTGCCTACGTGTTAATTAAAAATAACGTGAGGAATTCTCTGGGAACAGTCATCTAGCTCCTGCCTCTCCTGATCCTTCCCTGAGTCGGAATCTCAGCTGCCTACTCCCGCCACCGCCCTTTTAAAGCCACTGGGAACCTTAGCTTTATTAATCCAGCTACAAAGACCAGAGCAGGGAGAAAGACTTGCTTGGCCAAGGTCACTAACATCTTGATAGACCCGGACTCCTAGTCTCCAAGTCAGAGTGCACTGGTCCAAACACATGCTCATTCTTGCACCTTCCACCCCACCTCATGAACAGCCAGCAGAGGAGGGGACATGGGGGTCTGCTTACCTGGGTCAACAGCCCTGTGGAGCTCCTCTGCCAGGAGGTGCTGGTTCATGGCCCTCAAGACCTGCAGGGTCAGCTGCACAGCACACTTCTCCCCATAGTGGCTGAGCAGAAGAGTGGCCAGCTTCACCGGCCTGGCTGTCGGGAGCAGGCCTCGAGGTATCCGTTGTTGCTCCTTCTCCAGGCTGGTGTTTTGCAGCTTGAACTTGAATTTCTCAAAGTCGTAGGGCACCAGTTCCTCCAGGGAGTGCAATAGATAGTCACTAGGGGTCTTGGCCATGGTGTTGACCAGGAGAGGCCAGAGCCAGCTGTCTGGCTTCTGGGAGGAGAAAAGGCCCTCTGTCACTTACCAGGGGGTAAGTGAGAAGAGGCAGCTTGTGAAATAACGGAAAAGGCACAGGAAATGCTTTGTGGTGGGACTGAGGCTATGAGAGTCCTTGCTGGCTTTGTGTTCCCTTTGTCGCAGATTCAGAGGCTTTTCCAGCTGGGATGCTCAATGCCTTGCCACACATGTCGTCCTCCAGTGCCCCAGCTCTCACCTCCAAGGTTGGGTTGTAGAGAGGTGGGTAAGTCTGTGAGAGAGGGTCTGGGATTGGATTCCAGCCTCTTGATCCTTCAGCAGGCACTCAGATGCTTCCCTCTCTCCTACTTCCAGGATTCAGGGCTGGGATGTGGGAACCAGAGTCCCTGGTCCCATGCTGGAGAGGACCATGATGAGGGTCAACCCCTCTGGCCACTCTTCTCCAGACTCTTGGGGTTTTATTGACCCTCCAAAGCCAATGGTGAGAATAGGGAGCAGCAAATACAGCCCTGCAAGGTTTGTGGTTCCCTGCCTAAGAAGGCAGACAAGTCCAGAAGGGCACTGCCAGGAGACAAGCCCTGGTGCCACCTGTTGATTCAGTTCCAGTTGTCTGGTATCACCAGCAGCACGAGAGCCTCAGAGTGCCATGCTCAGCAGCACCATCCTGATTTGTTTGTTCCCAGGGCTGACTCTGTCTGGCTTCCTGGGAGCATATGCAAGAGAGAGGGCTTTCATCCATGCTCATTTGAGAAACACATACTCTGAACACCATGTGAGGATGCTGGAGAAACAAGGTGAATAGGACATAGGTGTCCCATTGTGGGGTTTCCCAAGGGGGCTCATGGATGTTGTACTTGGGGTGAACTGACTTGTTCCTCAGTTAACTGCTTCTGTCTTTCTGCATACCCTGATCTTTATCCCCAACATTTTGTTTTAAAAAATTTCAAACCTACAGAAAAGTTGAGAGCATAGTACAATAAACATATATATATATACACACACACACATATATATATACACACACACACCCTTTACTGGATTCACAAACTGTTTATATTTCATAGTATATGGTGATCTCCTCTCTCTCTCATATTCATGCACCACTTTTTTTTTAACCATTTGGTAATGAATTTAAAACATTATCAGATATCACTCCAAATACTCTAGATACCCTAAATAATAAGAACAAAGATACAAGTATATTATTTCAAATAATCAGAATACAGTCATTACACTCAGGAAATTTAACATTGTTCAATCAAATTTCCTCAGTTGTCCTGATAATGTCCTGGACAGCTTTGTTTTTTTTCAATCCAGGACCAATCAGAGATCATGTGTTGCTGTTAGTTGTTATGTCTCCATAGTCTCCTTCCAGCTAGACCACTTACACACTTCCATGCTTTTTTTTTTCTTTAATTCTTTTAAGACATTAATGTTCTTTTTAAAAATACATTTTATTGATTTTTTACAGAGAGGAAGGGAGAGGGATAGAGTTAGAAACATCAATCAGCTGCCCCCTGAACACCTCCCACTGGGGATGTGCCCACAACCAAGGTACGTGCCCTTGACCAAAAATGAACCCGGGACCCTTCAGTCTGCAGGCCGATGCTCTATCCACTGAGCCAAACCAGCCATGGAGAGACATTAATGTTCTTGAAAGTCTATTCCAAGCAGAATGTTCCTCAATTTAGATTTGTGTGATTGTTCCCCATTAGACTATGGGCATTCAGGTATCCTCGAGACCCCTCCATTGTAAAGGGACATTTTTCTTTATAATTAATAAGTAACCTGATTATGCAGAAAGTGTCTGGTCCTCCCACAATCTTTCATCCGTGGTTTTAGCATTCACTGATGATCCTTTTCTAAATCAATTGCTACAGTGGTGGTTGCAAAATGGTGATATTTCTATCACGTAGATTGTCACTTGTAATCCATATCCTGGTTAAAACTTTGTCTTTCTCATGACATTTTTTTACCAATGTTTTATTCGTAATGCAGTTACCCTCCAACAGTGCAGACTCTGTGCCAAGCACTGCTTGCTTTATATCCATTATCTTCAGAATTTCTGCAGCTCTCCTTCAGGGCAGGATTCATCACCCCATTTACAGACAGGATTAGTGGCTTGGTCACTTGCCTAGAGCCAGGATTCAAACCCACCCTATTAGTCACTTTGCAATATTGTCTCTCTGTATGGTAATAATTTGTTATTTTACTATGCATCACCTTATGGATATCACCTTTTCAGCTGACCAATGATGCTCAAAATGGCCTTACTGGCCACTTCACCTGTCAGTGACAACATTCTGGTGCCTGGCTGAACAAACAGCTGTGTGTGTGACCAGCCTGAGACCAAGGCTTCAATGAGTTCTAGTTGATTGCTTTTATCTTATTGTCCAATTGGCTCATGTGCTTTGTATTTTACAGAGCATTCAGTGCTTTGGGTTTAACAGCTGATTACATTCTCTGGATCCTGCTGAGAAAATAACCCCCAACCCAGCGTTTTTCCTAAAAAATGGATGAACCCAAATGCACATTTCCAGTATAAATGTCGGAGTGTGAAATTCTCAGGTTGGGCCAGAAGGGTGTTGACTGGGGTGTTTCTAGGACCAGTACAAGAAAAGCAGCTGACTCCCACCACTGACGCAAAACTGATGAAATTGTGCAATGACTGCAGTGCCCTTGGGTCTCTGACCCTGTCCTGACTGGCCAGGAAACTCCTCTAAGCGGAGACTAAAGCACCTAGGACAAAGCTGCCAGGAAACGGGGCTTTCCAGTCGGCAGCAGTCTCTTTTGCAACTGCAGTGACACCTTATGCAATGGGCAATTCTGAGGAAAGGACTTCTTGAAAAGTGATGGTTTGACGCCACTGAGAGGCTCACAAAGCTTCCATTTATTTCAGGTTCCAGTTAGTTTTTAAAATGAAATGTGAAAATAGGATTACAGCTCTTGGGATGCATTTTATTTATTTAATTTTTAAATATATTTTTATTGATTTCAGAGAGGAAGGGAAAGGAAAAGAGAGATAGAAACATCAATGATGAGAGAGAATCATTGATTGGCTGTCTCCTGCAAGCCCCCTACTGGGGACAGAGTCTGCAACCCGGGAATGTGCCCTTGACTGGAATCGAACCCAGGACCCTTGGTCCACAGGCCGACACTCTATCCACTGAGCCAAACCAGCCAGGGCTTGGGATGCATTTTAAACCTTTTCCTTGAGTACATACTATCTCTAATAAATTTACTGTGCTTTGCCAAATCTCTGTCATGCTCTTAAATTTTTTCTTGTTCTAGGACAAGAATCTGGTTTGGGTTGAGGCCTCCTTTGGCCTTCCTGTGTGCCACCGGGGATCACCACCAAGACTACTTACTTTTTCTTTTTTTTAAAAATATATTTTTATTGATTTCAGAGAAGAAGGGCGAGGGCGAGAGAGATAGAAACATCAATGATGAGAATCATTGACCGGCCTCCTCATGCATGCCCCACACAGGGGATCAAGCCCATAACCCGGGCATGTGCTCTGATGGGGAATCAAACATGACCTCCTGGTTTACAGGTCGACGTTCAACCACTGAGCCAACGTGGCCGGGCAAGACTACTTTCTAGTATCAGGTAAACATAACTAGACTGTATTCACCTGTGTGATAGTCTGAAGGCCACCTTTTTACTTAAATCCTTGTCATCCATCTGGAGCATTCTCCTGCCTGCCGCACTTGCCAGTTAGCAACTATAACAACTTAAATGACTATCACCATGTACCAGCTTAGTAAATTGTGGTGAATCTATTCCATGAATTGCACAGGATCCATTGAAAACAGTGCAGTGGTTTTCCATGTGCTAGTGTGCAAAGATGGGCAATATATATTAAAAGAGCATGTTTACAGTACATTGTGACAGTATAATCCCATGTGTATATATAATAGAAAAATATTCTAAAAATGTAAATATCTCAAGGAAGACTCAAGAAATAACATGGTGCCCTGACCGGTTTGGCTCAGTGGATAGAGTGTCGACCTGCGGACTCAAGGGTCCTGGGTTCGGTTCCGGTCGGGGGCATGTACATTGGTTGCGGGCACATCCCCAGTGGTAGGTGTGTAGGAGGCAGCTGACCGATGTTTCTCTCTCATCGATGTTTCTAGCTCTCTGTCACTCTCCCTTCCTCTCTGTTAAAAAATCAATAAAATATATTAAAGAAAAGAAAAGAAATAACATGGCAACCTCTAGAGAGTAGAATTGTGGGTAGGGGTTGTGCTTTTCCCTCTTATGTCCTCTATATATTTTTGTGTTTTTCAATTAGTATTTAAACATTTTATGGCACATGAAACATAATCTGTGAATACATTTTCAGTGTAAAATAATAAGGCAAAACAGAAAATACAGCAAGAATGTTAGAGTACTAGTAAGACTTCCATGTTTTGCTCACTATTATTATAACAAAAACTTAAGTAAAACCTAATTGCCTGGCCGGTGTTGCTCAGTGGTTGAGCATCAACCTATGAACCAGGAGGTCAGGGTTTGATTCCTGGTCAGGGAACATGCTTGAGAGCTATTGCTCAAATTAGTGTCTAGATCAGTGGTTCTTAACATTGATTGCACATTAGAAATATCTGAGGATCTTTGGAAAATCCTGATGCCAAGACCAGATATATCAGAATCTCTAGCCCAGCCTGCATGGCTCAGTGGTTGAGCGTTGACCTATGAACCAGGAGGTCAGGGTTCGATTCCAGGTCAGGGTACATGCCCGGGTTGTGGGCTCATCCCCAGTAGGAGGCGTGCAGGAGGCAGCCGATCAATAATTCTCTCTCATCATTGATATTTCTATCTATCCCTCTCCCTTCCTCTCTGAAATAAATTTTTAAAAATATATTTTAAAAAAAGAATCTCTAGGGGGTTGAACCTAAATGCTATTTTGTATCCCCTTAAAATTCATATGTTGAAATACTAATGCCTCATGTGATGGTATTAGGAGGTGGAGCCTTTGGGAATTGGTTTGTCATGAAGGTAGAGCCCTCATGAATGGTATTAATCCTCTTATAAGAGACCCCATAGAGCTCCCTAGCCCCTTCCACTATGTGAGGGAGAACATAGAGACTGGCAGTCTGCATTCTGTAAGAGGGCACTCACCTAACCATACTGGCACTCTGATCTTGGAATTCCAATAACCAATACTGTGAAAAACAAATATCTGCTGTTTATAAGGTACCCAGGCTGTGATATGTTGTTATAGCAGCCCTAATAGACTAAGACAGTGGTCGGCAAACTCATTAGTCAACAGAGCGGCAAACCGCAAGTCGCGGTTTGCCGACCACTGGACTAAGACACTAGTCATCAGAACTGTTAGTTTTTTTGTTAATCCTCACCTGAGAATATTTTTTCCATTGACTTGGGAAGGAGGGAAAGAGAGGGAGGGAGGGAGAGAGAGAAATATTGATGTGAAAGAGACACACCATTGGTTGCCTCCTGAATGTGCCCCTATTGGGCCAGGAATTGAACTTGCAATGCTTTGGTGCATGGGCTGATGCTCCGATCACTGAGCAACATCAGCCAGGGCTAAGCATCAAAACTTTTTAAAGCTCCAAAGGTGATTCCAATATGCACAAAGCTGAGAATCAATGGTTCAGGGGTGGGGAATAATCCGGCTCTTGGGCTGTATAAAGTCCTTGAAATTATTTGGTCTGACCCTGCCAATTAATGTTTGATCAAATATAGCAGGCTACTTTTTAAGTTGATAATTTTGTATGCTCCTTGAATGATATTATAAATATATAAATGGCCTTTGGCAGAAAAAATTTTCCCGCCCCTGCAGATTGTGAGTAAACTGTTCTAGCACCAGTTCTCATTTTAGGGAGAAAAAATCTCCATCTCAGTTGCTAAAACGCTCAGATTTGGGGGCTGGTTAAACTGACTATAAGTGTTAAGAAGAGGCTAAGAGGTGCGCTCTCCTTCCCATGTCCCCCTCTCATCCCGCTCCATTGCACATATTTATAGGGGTGACTTGAAGAGAGAGAAAGCAGTCAGGCCAGGAGGCTGAAGATTAAGCGTTAGTTGATTCTGAGATTATTCAGCCCAGATCACTAGGCTAGAAATAAAGATCAATAATTATCTTGATCTTTAGGATGGTTTTTCAGGAATGTGAAGGTGACTGCAAGTGCAGGAGGGAAAGCATAGTCTCTCAACCCCCACCGTATTGTGAGCTCCTTGGGAGCTGATTCAGTTTATTCCCTGATTTCTTCTATTTCAGTCTACACAATATCCTCATCACACTGTGAAAGAATTCATGGAGATTCTGGAAGGTCACAATTGCAAAAATTGTAATATGACCCCTGCAGGTTCTCTTTGCTTTCAAGAAGACAACTATGGCATCGAGTGGAAACCAAGATGCCGGCATAAGTAAACACCTAAACTGCTGCCTCACACAACAATATCAAAACTACAACTAACAGACAAAACGGACACCATCCAGAACCACAGGAAAGCTGGTTGAGTGGAAATTCTACAGCTAGAAGAAAGGAAAGCACATTAGACTCAGAGGAGCTGCAAAAGGCTGAGGTACAGAGACTTGCAGGCGGAGAGGATGGGCGGCTGTGTGCACGAGCAGCTGAGAGCACGGCTGGCTTTCTAAAGCGGAAGGGAGAAGGAAACTCCCTACTGCACTGAACTCCAGTCCCAGGCGAGATGCTGGGAACCCAGACTCATTCGGGGGGAAACTGGACTGTCAGGAAAAGAGAGAAAGCACACTGAGACTCAGGAGCTGCGGAAGGCAGAGGTCTGGAGGCATGCGCGCACAGGGAGGACTGACTGCTGAATGCACAGGAGGCTGAATGCGCGGCTGGCTTTCTAAAGCGGGAGGGAGACTGAAGCTCCCGACTGCGCTGAACTCCAGTTCTGGGCAAGTTTCTGGGAACCCTGCCTCATTCGGGGAGAAACTGCACTGTCTATCAGTGGGCAAAACTCGAGGGCGGCTTTCTCTCAGAGGCGCTTGCAGCGATTACCGAGGGACATTGAGACCCAGGGGCCTCATAGGGCAGGGCTGACAGGAGGCCAAGGCTTTTGGCTCTGCCCTGAAACTCCGCCCCATCCAAGCTGAGCACAAAGGCTTTTGCAATTTTGCAAGTCTTGTCTCATAAGAGTGTCTCCAGCACAGAAGTTCTCCCAGCATAGACACAGCTGATCCTCACAGCCAACTGGCCTGGAGGTCAATTCCTCCCAGTGATACTAACAACAATCAAGACTTAACTACATCAAGGCTGTACACACAGTCCACAAAGGGGTGCACCAAGAGTGTCCACCTCAGGTAACTGGGGAGGCTGAGCCACTGTGCCCTAGAGGACACCTACCACACAAAGCTACTCTACAAACTCAGGGAAGCAGCAAAAATGTGGAGACAGAGAAACAGATCACAAATGAAAGAAATGGAGGAAAACAAACAACTGGATATAGAGTTCAAAACCATGGTTATAAGGTTTTTCAAGAATTTCCTAGAAAAGGCCGATAAATTTAGCGAGACCCTCGAGGATATGAAAAAGGACCAACTAGAAATTAAACATACACTGACTGAAATAAAAAATATTATACAGAGACCTAACAGCAGACTAGAGGACCGCAAGAATCAAGTCAAAGAGTTGAGATACAAAGAAGCAAAAAACACTCAGCTGGAAAAGAAAAAAAGAATCCAAAAAGTTGAAGAATAGTGTAAGGAGCCTCTGGGACAACCTCAAGCGTACCAACATCCGAATTATGGGGGTGCCAGAAGAAGAGAGAGAGCAAGATGCTGAAAACCTATTTGAAGAAATAATGACCGAAAACTTGGTGAAAGAAATAGACTTACAAGTCCAGGAAGCGCACAGAACCCCAAACAAAAGAAATCCAAAGAGGACCACACCAAGACACATCATAATTAAAATGCCAAGAGCAAAAGACAAAGAGAGAATATTAAAAACAGCAAGAGAAAAACAGTTAATTACCTACAAGGGAGCACCCATACGATTGTCAGCTGATTTCTCAACAGAAACTATGCAGGCCAGAAGGGAGTGGCAAGAAATATTCAAAGTGATGAACAGCAAGAAACTACAACCAAGATTACTCTACCCAGCAAAGCTATCATTCAGAATTGAAGGTCAGATAAAGAGCTTCACAGATAAGGAAAAGCTAAAGGAGTTCATCACCACCAAACCAGAATTATATGAAATGCTGAAAGGTATTCTTTAAGAAGAGGAAGAAGAAGAAAAAGGTAAAGATAAAAATTATGAACAACAAATACATGTCTATCAACAAGTGAATCTAAAAATCAAGTGAATAAAAAATCTGATGAACAGAATAAACTGGTGAATATAATAGAATCAGGGGCATAGAAAGGGAGTGGACTGTCAATTCTCGGGGGGAAAGGGGGGTGGGGGGTGCAGGAAGAAACTGGTCAAAGGTCATACACCTATGGATGAGGACAGTGAGGGGGAGGTAAGGGCAGAGGGAGGGGTGGGAACCGGGTGGAGGGGAGCTATGGGGGGAAAAAAGAGGAACTGTAATAATCTGAACAATAAAGATTTCTTAAATTAAAAAAAAATTTTTTTTAAATAAAAATAAAAAACAACAACAGTGACGTGGCCAGGAAACCAAGTGTATCTTGGTGAACATTTTTTTCACCCACCCAAGCTTGGGCTTTCTGGGAAGGTCACCGGTTTTCCAGTCAAAAACATATTTGAAGTTGTCAGGAAAAGAGGGAGGCTTGGCATCTGAGGTGTGCTACTGGTTCAGTATCTCGAGCTCATGAGCCAAATAGCCTGGAAAATTCAGAGGGCAGAAATGTCTGTGAGAATGGGAAGCTGTCACTCTGAAAATATTTTTAGAAAATATTTTATGTTGCTTTTAAGATTATTTTACATCATTTTCTGATCTTATAAGTAACTCTTCTGTTACACAACACTGTGAACACTACCAAACTATACACTTAAAAGAAAAATGTAACTTTAAAGAATTATCCACTTCATACAAATTTGCAACATTTTATTTTAACCTATTCTCCATTACTGCAAGTCAGTGGTAACTTTCATATCAAAAAGACCTTTGAAAAACGAATGATAAAAAACAAAAAAACAACAAAAAACAACTATGGCATCTTAGGAGGACTATCGTAGCTAGAGAAAGGGATGAGTTCTCTCCTAGGTCCTTTAGCCTCCTATTTTTACTGCATTAAGTAGCTAAGCAGCTGTTAACAACTGCTTTATAAAACACATAGAATAGTTGTTGTTTTTAAAAACTTTTAACAGATAAGAGGAAGTCAAAACAAAACAAAAACCCAGGAGGCAAAAATGGGAAGCAACTCAAACTTTTCTTACTTCCCCTTCACATAAGCATGAAGGATGCTTCCAAACCTATTAAAATACTTGAGAGGCCAAGGCTATTTTAGATTTGTTGTTTTATAAATAGAGCACTTGTTTCTTAGAGCTTTTAGAATACTTAAACAAGTTTTATCAAATATAAGTCTACCAGAAAAATCTAAATAGACTTTCAGAGCAGAAATAGAATGAATTTCATTTTTTAATCAATGCAGTTAAAAAGTTTAATAAATTTTCTTGACCAGATTAACCAGTTGATCAACTCTTGGCTCAAAGATGAAATAAGTTAAAAACAGCAATGACAGCCCTAACCAGTTTGGCTCAGTGGACAGAGGGTTGGCCTGCGGACTCAAGGGTCCCAGGTTCGATTCCGGTCAAGGGCATGTACCTTGGTTGCGGGCACATCCCCAGTAGGGGGTGTGCAGGAGGCAGCTGATTGATGTTTCTCTCTCATCGGTGTTTCTAAACTCTCTCTCCCTCTCCCTTCCTCTCTGTAAAAAATCAATACAATATATTTAAAAAATCAAACAAAAAAAAGCAATGACAAACTATATTGAAATCACCAATAAGGATAGTATTCTATATAAAAATTATGGGAAGTAACCAAAGCTGTACTTAGAGGAAAACTCATAAATTTTTTTTATCATTAAACAACAAAGACTAGAAATAAAATACAATTATATCTATTGACAGTTTATTTTGTAAAAAGCCTGCATTTAAATATATTTCACTTAATCTTTATAATACTTACAAGGGCAGCACTGTTTTTTGCCCCATTCAAAATACTCAGTATAACTAGGCATATCCATTGCAATGTTCTATGTTCCTAGTTGCCAGCTATTTTATATTCTTGACTCAATGCTATGAGCACTTATTAATGTTTAATATGTACAGAGCACTTTACGGGATGAAGATATAATAGATGTTCTCTACCCTGTAAAGCTCCAGTTGTGTGTGATGTTGATGTAGCATAAGGGCAGAGGAAGACACGGGTCATAGTATGATTGCAACTGACCTGCCTAGCTAAGGTGAACTGTGTTAAGTGCTGAAAATGAGGCCTAAACAAAGCACTGGGGACCCAGAAGAAAGTTATTCTGATTTGGGGTGGGGAAGGAATCACATGCAGTGCTTATTGCCATGTTCAGGGCCTGCACCATGAAGATTTTTTGTTGCTATTTTGTTTTGCTTTGGTTTCTCCTGTCAGCATAGTTTCTCAGAGATGGAACTGCTTGATCAAAGAGGAGTAACATTTTTTTTTCCATGAGCTAACAGTTTAATTTTTGAAAAGGAAAACATAAACTTTGAAAAAAGAAAACACAAGTACAAATAACAAGGAAGTATAGGTTTCTGGGTGTAGATATGGCTTGAAGCTATATTACTTGGAGTATAGTCCAGGTGGTCAGAAGGCCCGAAATACTGTGACTTAAACAAAAGAGAAGTTTGGTTCGCTCTTACACAGTAGTCCAAAGGTAAGCAGTCTAGAGCTGGTAATGTGTCTGTCATTCTCAACACATGGCTTCCATCTCTGGGTTCCAAGGTGGCTGTCCAGCTCCTGCCATCATGGTTGTATCCTAAAGAGGAGTAACATTTTAAGATTCTTCAAACACACTGTCAAATTGATTTCCATAAAATGCAGTGAATTCCTAGGATCTCTCCCCTGTGTGAAGGCATTGGTGTCTATAAAGGTCTGAAAAGGAAGCTTTTACCACAGTCAGGGCACTTAAATTAATTCTCTGGTGCTCAATAAGTTTAACATTGACAGGCTCTTGTAGGTTGAAGTTCTCCAGGCTCTCTTTCTATAGAGTGGTTATGATCATCTATAAGCTTTGCTAAATCTGGGGATTTCCACATTAATTTTGTAAACATTTTTTGTTGCTGTTACTCCTCACCTGAGGATATTTTTCCATTGATTTTGAGAGAGAGTAGAAGGGACAGGGAGAGACAGAGAGAGAGAATCATTGGTGTGAGAGAGACACATCAATTGGTTGCTTCCCGCATGCACCCTGACCAGGGCCAGGGTTCAAGCCTGCAACAGAGGTATGTGCCCTTGACCAGAATCAAACTAGGGCCTTTCAGTCCAAGGGCCGATACTCTATCCACTGAGCCAAACTTGCTGGGGCTTATAAACATTTTTAGTAAAACAAACCATGGACAGCATTCCCCTCTAAATGAACAATGGATGGATGCAGTTTCCAATTTTTTCTGCTGGGACTTGAGAAAAGAAATAGAAATTGAACATGTTACTCTGTTCCAAAGGGAAAGAGTTGTATTAAACCAATAATGGGATGATAGAAACTTATGTAGATCCCAAAGCTTTTACTCCAATTAAGGCAGATTTTTTCTTTTCTTTTTCCCCTCATATCCAATGAACACTCACTTATTTCAAAGTCAAATAACTGTTTCATTTACTCAGAATCCTGCAATCCTTTCACCCATGTGATATCTCTATGCTTCCCTGGGAAGCTCAGGCTAGGATGTGGTACTGGAAATCGTGGTCATAAGAAAGACTGAAAGGGTAATATTTGGATCACCATCAGTTTTGCCTGAACTCAAGCTGATTTCTGGGGCAGACAGCCTTTATATCTATCTCCTTTTCAGGATTATTTTATCTGGAGTCTCTGCCAGGCAGTTTTTCAATATTAAAACAAAAACAAAATGAGGGGAAAACTCCTTTTGTGCTTAATTCAAGGCTATTGTGCTTCCATAGAAGAGGAGTGAATTAATTCTATATTAAAGTAATGCACTAAATTAGTCTTACATTATGTGTTTTTTTTTCAAATTTTTTAATTTTTTTAAATTTTTAAAATTGATTTCAGAGAGGAAGGGAGAGGGAGAGATAGAAACATCAGTGATGAAGAGAGAATCATTGACCAGCTGCCTCCTACACGCCCCACACCAGGGATTGAGCCTGCAACCCAGACATGTGCCCTGACCAGGAATCAAAACGTGACCTCCTGGTTCATAGGTCGATGCTCAACCACTGAGCCACGCTGGCGGGACAATGTTTGTAATATTTTGACAATAGAATTATCTAAGTTAGGTTACAGAGTTCCAAGGGAAGATAAAGGTAAAAGTGAGAGTTTTGGAATTATGTTCTAGATAATTTCAGTTAAGAGATTTTCAAATAAAAATTGATATCTGGCCCTAGTTGGTTTGGCCCAGTAGATAGAGTGTCAGCCTGCAGACTGAAGGGCCCCAGTTTTGATTTTGGTGAAGGGCACATGCCTGAATTGTGGGCTCAATCCCCAGTTGGGGTCGTGCAGGAGGCAGCCAATCAATGCTTCTCTCTCACTGATGTTTCTATCTCTCTCACCCTCTCCCTTCTTCTCTGAAATCAATAAAATTTAAAAAAATAAAATTAATTTAAAAAAAAATTTTTAAATTGATATCTGAACTGGGTTATATGTTTCTTTTAGCCAAAGTCTAGAAGTGGATTATCTTGGAATCAATGAAAACAACTACCTAACAGTGTTTCTAGCAATCTAAAGACAATTAGTAAAATTTTCTCCAGCTCAATTTTGCTCCATGTCCTACCATTCCTTCCCTCACTGAGACCAGTTATGGTTTACACCCTTTTCATGTGTCCCTTTCTTCTCCCTCCTCTCCTCAGACAAAGTTTAGGGGACTGCAATAACATGTGGGTTGGTAAATAGTGATTTAAGATTCAAATAGAGAAAAATGTTTAAATATCAACATTAACAAACAATATTAATGCAAGTTAGTTTGGTTGATGTTAATGTGAAGACAAACTTATATTCCAAAACATTTTATTAAAATATAGGAAGTGATGCAAAATGCCTTATTTGATATTTTCATGAAGAAAAGGCAATAATTTCAGATTAATAAAAATAAAGTGCATTTCAAATGAAATGCCACTTATAGTCACTATTTTGTTTACGATTGGATTTCAAAGCTAAGAGTTGAATCAAAGAGTAATATGGTGCACTTAAAAATAAATGCTAAGCCGTAGATCACAGGAAAGCTGTAGTCAAGTAAACTGGGAAGAAACCAAAATTGGGGGGGAAAGTAAATAGCTAAGGCTTAGGAAGGCAGAAGCCTGGAGGTCAGACTATCCTAAGGTGAGCAGCATTTCAGAAAGATAGGAACTGCTCGTTTGTCTGTTCCCATGCCAGAGAGAAAAGACTTGAAAGTCTTAATGCTATGTTTCATCAAATGTCAATTTGAAAACCAGGCACAGACAACTGCCCACCTGAGTGCAAGGGAATATATAAGACCTGGGTAGACTAAAAGCAGCTCTAGAGACAGAATCTAGCTCTTATGAGAACTAAGACCAGGATTGGTAGGGCTTCTTTATCTGAGATTCAAATTTGTTTTTATTTGTAATAGTCAAGGAGCCACCTACAGCTGAGGACAAGAAAGTAGAATCAATACAGAGTAGTAAGGAAGGCACACTTACCTTTCTTAACCTTTCACCAAAGTCCTAAAGGAGTGGCTTGTAATCTTTTTGGTGGTTTTGAGAACTTAATGTCATAGATCCACATCCTAGAAAATACACATAGACTTTCGATTTCGTCCCGTTGGCAGAGGCTGGACTTGTGGGGCTCCCAGAGAGGGGATTCCAGGTCCCAGCCACGAGATGAGGAGCCTGAGGCCTTGAGAGGTGAAACGATGAGTTATCCAAAGCACACAGCTAATTAAGTAGCAGAGCTGGGATTAGAACTCAGTTGTCTTGCCTCCCAAATTTCTGATCAGGATTGTTACAATGAGTCTAAGGAAGCAAACTCCCAGCAACTTCTTAAAGCAAATCATTGGACGACCAGTGGTGGTAAAACTAAATTCTGGAGTGGATTATCGAGGAGTCCTGGCTTGCCTGGATGGCTGCATGAATATAGCCTTGGAGCAGACGGAAGAATATGTAAATGGACAACTGAATAAGTATGGGGATGCATTTATCTGAGGAAACAACGTGTTATACGTAAGCACACAGAAGAGAAGGATGTGAATGCGTCAAGCGTACAGCACTCTTCAGAACTGGATATATTTTTTTATGAGATCTTTTTGGTTCTTTTATATAATTTGTCGTATTTCATAATAATTGGTGATTTTTCAATTATTAAGTAGAAACAATAATGGTGATTTTTCACTGGCATGAGTAAGATAAATGTATAAAGTTGTGGATTTAATTGTAAAGAATTCTTTCATATTTAAGCTTCAGTCATTTTCTTTTACCTCTGTGTCTGTGCAGAATGCAAAAAGAATTAAAGAAAAAGAAAGATCTTTGTTTCTCCCTATATGACTTAAAAAAAAAGAAAATACACATACACATGCAATTTTTGTATACAATATAAAAAGGTTTACAGAATTTCTAAATCTATCCACTCTACCTTCTAGAACTTCATTGACTAATATGGTAGCCACAAGGTAGCAATTAGCAAATGCAGTTAGCAACACTAGCTGCATTTTAAGTACTCAAAAGAGATAATATCTCATTAAGTTATATTGGACAATGCTGCTCTAGAATTTCATGGACCCCAGGTTAAGAACTTCTGTCCTAAATGAAGCCCTATAGATATACTGGCCTATAACACCACTCCCAAATACCAGCTATTTTCTGTCTGAATACAGATGGGCCTCAAAGAGATGGCCGATGAATATTAAAAGTAATTCTGAGTAACTCTCAAAGCCCATTTAACTTTAAGTACCCATTAATAACCTGAAATCAAAAGGAACTTAACATAGCAAATGATTCATCTTTCATCCCAAGCTATGTGTAATTTTGCAAACATTCCCACACATATTCTACAATAATCATCCAAGTGGCTTTTCTATATATATGCCTTTACTGATTT
Organism: Corynorhinus townsendii; assembly: GCA_026230045.1. Lineage (NCBI taxonomy): Eukaryota > Metazoa > Chordata > Mammalia > Chiroptera > Vespertilionidae > Corynorhinus > Corynorhinus townsendii. The sequence continues at coordinate 67,102,633 of JAPDVU010000009.1, forward strand.
CAGGGAGGAAGGGAGAGGGAGAGATAGAAAGAAACATCAATGATGAGAATCATTGATCGGCTGCCTCTTGCCCATCAAGCCCGCAACCCGGGCATGTGCCCTTGACCAGAATCAAACCCGGTACCCTTCAGTCTGGAGGCAGACGCTCTATCCACTGAGCCAAACCGGCTAGGACACAGCTAATTTTTTTAAATAACAATATTTATTGAATTCACACTAAATGCTAGGTACCATTCTAAGCATCCTATATGTTAGCTTATTTAATCCTCATCCATTGTTATAAAACGGGTATAGAATTATCCACTCAAAACTGACAAGGGGACAGGTTTGGGACTTAACAAGATTTAATAACTTGTTTGAGATAACATAGTAAATGCCAGAGAACTGATTATAAGGTTAGAATCGATAGTCTCCTGAGATATAAATCTCTAAAACATGAAAATGGTCTTAGAGGACTCTGAGGTCACATGGTTTTTTTAAATAGACCTATACCTGCCAGCGCACTGAGGCCTCTGGATCTGCATTTGCCACAACAGTTTGTGGACCTGACTTTTTCCCTGGAGTGAAATAAGAAAATAAAATATACTCCGTACTTTTTCTCTGCATCCTCATGTCATCCTTTACCATCATGTCGCTTTAACTTCAGCGACAGACTAGCTGTGTGACCCTGGGCAAGTCACTTATTGACACTTGGTGCCGTTATCTGTAACATGCGCATAATAGTATATACTTCCTACAGTTTTGTGTGTTGTGAGTCTCCGGCTGCATGTAACCAGGCACTAATAAATGGTACTGGTTGTCACGATTCACTCCATTATGCTTCGATCTCCTGAGCCCACGGGTCTGACCATTGCTGGAGGGAATGGAGAAGCTGGGCGATCCTTGGCCGTAGCTGGGCCACCCTCCCCTCACTGGCACAAAGCACTCACTGTTCGGCCAGAAAAACAACCCTACGGGTTTGCTTCCATTCACCTCTCAACATGAAAGTTCACGGCGGAGCTAGGAGGAAGATAGGATCCCGCCTCCGCAGGGCTGGACAATGAACAACACGTTCCAGACAAGTTTAAAATCCGGTTTAAAACAGGAAGCCGGTGGCGCAGGGCCGAGTCCCTAGCGGCCTTCCGAACCATCCAGCCACCCAAAACTGGACGCCGGACGGTCGGGTGACCGCCGCAGATTACCAGCCCCAAGCCCCCAGTACCGTGGGGTCGGCGCAGTCACCTGCAGCACCACTGATCGCACCTCCCGGCAGGCCCCGCGGGGACGCCGACCTGGGCGGGGCAGTTCGCTTCCGGGCCTTTCCGAGATGCCAAGCTGGCTCGTGGACACCGGCTCGGGAGCCTCCGGGTAGATAGCTCCCTCTCCTGCAACCCTAAATTACTGGAGCGGTTGGAGACCGTCTTTAACCCGTTATGACTGGGAAATGATTCTCAAACTTGGCTTATGGGTGAAGAATTTCTCGGGGGGGGAGGGGGGATGTTAACAATTCAGATTTCCGAGCCACCCCGACACTGACGCATTGAATCTCGCGTGGCTCGAGGGTTTGTATCTTAGTAAGCTTTCCGGGGTATTCCTACCCAGGTGGCCCGCCAGTCACGCCCGTTTTAAGACCATTTTTTGCAAATCTGTTGAGTGACCCCATCCTGTCCCTTGGGCAACCCCAGGAACCTCCAGGGTTTCAGAGCTTGTCGGGTGACTCCGCCTCTCGTCTTGAATTGGCCCCTCGCTCGTCCCGTCCCGCAGATTAATCTCCCTTCCTGGTTGGTCGGCGATGACTCCGTGGCGAGATCTGGACCAATGGGCGCTGTAGTTCGCAGAACGTGACCTGGAGGTTGGTCCCCAGCTGGCGCCGTTGGCTGTGGACGCCTAACTCTCGCGCTGAGACTTCCGGCGGGGGAGCTGAGCCCTGAGTTCTGCGTGAGTTCGCGACGCGGCAAAAAGCGCGGCGCCCAGGTCCGTCCCTAGGGAGGGCTGGGCCGAGGGCTGGCGCGGCGGCTCCTGGGTCCGACTGAGAGGCGAAGACACCGGAGGTGGCTGTGGCCCGGCTAGAGCTGGCTCTTCGGCTGGGACCTGAAGCCGGCCATCCCTGTGCGAGGCTGGGGGCCCCTTTCCAGGAGGGCACAGCTGGTTTCTCGGGTAGGGCATTCAGAGGGCCTGACGATGGCGTCGGGCCCGGGCTCCCAGGATCGGGAAGGGCTCCTGATAGTGAAACTGGAGGAGGACTGCGCTTGGAGCCAGGAGCTGCTCCCGCCAGACCCAGGGCCCAGCCCGGAGGCCTCCCACCTGCTCTTCAGACGGTTCCGCTTCCAAGAGGCCGCTGGGCCCCGGGAAGCCCTCAGCCGGCTCCAGGAACTTTGCCATGGATGGCTACGGCCTGAGATGCGCACCAAGGAGCAGATCCTGGAGCTGCTGGTGCTGGAGCAGTTTCTAGTTATCCTGCCCCAGGAGATCCAGAGCAGGGTGCAGGAGCTGCATCCGGAGAGCGGCGAGGAAGCAGTGACCCTTGTAGAAGATATGCAGAGAGAGCTTGGGAAACTGAGGCAACAGGTGAGAAAAAGAGCTGTTGTATCTGCGGTTTGTTTGACCCTATGACGGGACAGCGTGCCGGCCCACTTCCCTATTTACTTGGTTTCCCTGAATAGGCCTTAAATGGGCCAGAGGCCTTTTTGTAGTTCAGTCAGGAACATTATCTTCCAGATTTTACCCAATGGACAGAGTGAGTAATGAAGAGTGTCCTGTTTCCATATGGAGGCAGTGTCTCTGCATTAGTGGGAGCCCCAAACTTAGTTTGCAGGGTTTAAATCGTCACTCTTGTTTCATACTAGCATTGTGACTTTGGACAAGTTAACCTTTTTATTAGTCTCAGATACACTACTGGTAAAGTGTGAATGGTAGAATACCTTTCTAGTGTTGCTTTTAGGGTTAGAGGGAGAGCAGTATGTAGTGTGTCCCCTCCCCTCCAAATTCTTGCAGCACACAGTTTGAAAATCGCTGCTTTAAACAGTCACACTACTTATTGAATCACACACCAGTATTTTTTATTTTGCTTGGTGAAAGCACTCAAGCAGGTTGTTACATGCAGACATACTTTTTTAAAAAAATTGATTTTGGAGAGAGAGAGAGAGGAAAGGAGAGAGAGACATCGATTTGCTGTTCCACTTATTTATGCCTTCGTTGATTGATTCTTGTATGTGCCCTGACTGGGGATGGAACCAGAAACCTTGGCATAATGGGATGACACTCCAACCCAGCGGTCTCGCCAACCTTTCTGACCTCAACGGACCACTGTTGCTCCAACCAACTGAGGCATCTGGCCAGGGCCATGCAGTTTTGATCACACTACTGGCTTATAGTTAGTGCTTAATAGCTGTTAGCTCTTATTTTATTAGAGTCAGCAGTCTGGTCTCCAATACGGAGCTGGGTGGGATTTAATTGTGGACTTAGAAAACCAGTTTGTCACTGAGACTCTGAGGGCACTTGTGCCCCCAGAGCCACTCAAGTCTAACTTATCCAGTAGTGAGGAATGGAAGCATCTAGAAAAGGTAGGGGAAAGCAAGAGGGAGTGAGGTGTGTCCAGAAGAGCTATGTGAGCAGGTGTGCTCAAGGAGTAGACTCTTCTCCCCGCACCAACACTCCCCACTTTCTCTCATGCACTTGGGATCAGAAAAACCTGTTGTGGGAACTATCCTTCTCTCTAGCTGGGTCCAAAGGTATGTACCAATGGTTCACTGTTGAAGGCTTGCCCTCAGAGTTCTGTACTAATTTTCCTTCCTGTGGGGCCCTGTTGTGATGATGAGTAATGTGGGTTGGTTCCCAGGTCACAAACCATGGGCGGGGAACAGAAGTGCTTTTGGAGGAGCCTTTGTCTCTGGAAACAGCACGAAAGTCACCGAGCTTCAAGCTGGAGCCAATGGAGACTGAGCGAAGCCCTGGTCCCAGGCTGCAGGAGCTGCTAGGCCCCAGCCCTAAAAGGGACCCCCAGGCTGTAAAGGAGAGGGGTGAGGAACAGTTATCTGGGTAGGTGGGAGGGTGGAGGGGTTTCGGGTTTGCCTTTGATAGCAGGATGAAGCACCTATGCCAGGGAGAGGGAATTTCTGGTTCAGGGTTCCCAGAATGGAGTGAAAGACCTAGAAGTGGTGGTTGGGTTCTTCTGGAAGTGGGAGGAGGGAGGGAGATTTCTTTGCTCTTTTGTTTGCAGAACAGAGACATTTAGAGCTAGATGAATGATTGAGGGCTTGAATGCTGCAGACAGACTAGTGATATTTCTTATTCCCACCCCTGCATTTAGGATGTCATTTTGGATGTAGCTTAATGTGCTTCTCTTGCCTTCTTTTGTTCAGTGTTCAGTCCTCAGAGCAGAGACTGGGTGATGGGGAATGGATACTGTGTAATAATCCTTGGGTTGCCAAGAATTAGGAATGCCATTCTCATCATGATTTCTGTCACCTTCAGCATTATCTGCTCCCTGGCTTTCTCTCTTTCCTCCCGAAGGAAACATGGAAGACAAGATGACTGGGCCCCAGGTGATGTGGAAGTTCCCAATGTCTTCCCTCAGCACACACACACATCCCCATACACACTGTGTTGCTCTTGTGGTGGTGGGGTCCTTTGGTCACTTGGAGAGGATCCTTTCTTCCTCACCAATGTGTCTCCCCTACTTTCTTTATATGCCTCCATCTCACCTCACTCTTAGGCCTCACCTCACTCCCCATGAAATGTGTTCTGGGCACTCCCGGGTTTTGCCCCTTTAACCCTTGACTTTGCTTGAATTGTTCTTGGTGCCTCAGGGGCTAAAGGAGATCTTGTGCTGTTTCAGTTGCCTGAGAGCTTAGAGGACGTGGCTATGTACATCTCCCAGGAGGAGTGGGGGCATCAGGATCCTAGTAAGAGGGCCCTCTCCAGGGACACGGTGCAGGAGAGTTATGAGAATGTGGACTCACTGGGTAAGGACTTCTTTTCTAGGGATGAAGACTGAGCCATTTCTGACCAGGTTCCTGTGTCTTAGCCACTCACCTCCCTTATTCTAAAACTAGAGTCCCGGTGCACGAATTTGTGCACCAGTGGGGGGTCCCTCGGCCTGGCCTGCGGGATCGGGCCAAAACCGGTTCTCCAACATCCCCTGAGGGATCCTAGATTGTAAGAAGGCGCAAGCCAGGTCAAGGGACCCCCCCGGTGCACAATCCGGGCTGGAGAGGGACGTGGGAGGTTGGCCAGCGGGGGAGGGACCGTGGGAGGGCTCCAGGGCAAGTCCGGCCCGTCTCGCTCAGTCCCAATCGGCTGGACCCCAGCAGCAAGCTAACCTACCTTTCGGAGTGTCTGCCCCCTGGTGGTCAGTGCACATCATAGTGAGCGGTTGAGTGGCCTTTAGCATATCCTTAGCATATTACGCTTTGATTGGTTGAACAGACGACCAGACACTTAGCATATTAGGCTTTTATTATATAAGATCCCCTGAACTAGGATCAGTTAAAAACAGCTAGGATCAGTTAAACATCTTCCAAGTGGCACATTTGGCACACTTAAAGGCCCCAGCTGCCAGAGCTGAAGGCAAGGAGTCTGAGCTATAATGGTCTTCCCAAGGCGGAACAAATCAAATCCAGTGATCCAGGCATGACATTTTCAGTGTCCTAGGATGCTGTGGAACTATAAAGTTCTTGATGACTTGCATTTTTGAAATGCTTACTCTTCTGATCTCACTTGTGTTTTCTATACTTCGTTAGTATTTCTAGGCCCTTCCCCAGAGACACAAATTTCAGAGGCAGTGGCACCAGCATTCCAGCTTAGCAGCTCTCCCAGCCCTTAAAAATTCAGGAAGTAGGGAGGACCTTATGGAAATTTGGAAATGATATATACCGTGGGTCCTCGGGTTAGGTCGGAGATCTGTTCCTACGGCGTGACATAACGCAATTTTCGCTGTAAGTCGGAACCCACCTACATAAGCACCTACGTCACTCACATGGAGCACATAAACAGCAGTAATGAAGTGAAACAGTAAACAAAATTTAAAAGAACAATTCCTGACCTTTATTTGTGGTAAACAAATAATAAACATAAAGCATCTATGTACACACGTCGAAATGACGGAACTTTTTTTTGTTTTTTTATAAATGGGAGATGGCTACGTAACCACGAAATAACATATGTCGAGTCCAACGTAACCCGAGGACTGTCTGTATTCAAAACTGGAGCTAAATGAATCAAGCATAAATTAAGGTGCATCTGTGTGTTGACCTATTATGCAGAGATTTTAAATGATGCCTATGAAATATGACAAAAAAAAAACCAAAAGAGTTTTTTAAGTGGAGACTGCACAAAAACTCAGGATTTAGGTGAAGAGTGTACAGGTATTGTTTAATTCCTTCAACTTTTATGTATGTATGAAAATTCTCATAATAAAAGTTGAGGTAAGTCTTTAAAAACAAACTAAGACAGCAATGTGTCCATTACAATTATGGCTACATTGACACACACCATAGAAGAATCACACTGGACTTTGTTTTCATAAATTAGGTTTTTGTAAAGAGAAGCACAGCTATCAGTTCACTTGCTCTAATACTGCAAAGGGTCACTGCTGGGTTTGGTTCCCTTCATTAGGACCTTCTCTAGCTTCCCTATTACTCTGCTGTGGTTTGGTGCCTAAGTTGAGCACAGCTCTTTCTGAGAGTGCTAAATAGGAAGAGATATTCAGATCACATGTTCTTAGAACCAAACTATTTAAAGTCCACGTTTGCTGGAGTTAGAGTGAGGTTTTTGTTTTTAGCATAGCATAGGAATGGCACGTTTTTATTTCGACCTCAGGGTTGTTTTAGAGCCCCCAGATCCTTTTCTGATTGTCCATCATATTATAGTTTCTTCTTCTGGAGTTGCCCAGTCAGATTAAGTTCTATTCTCTATACCTAAGAGTCAAGACTCATTTACAATATTAAACTGATAACTTAAGGAACTGACCACTCTGACCATTTTGGTTTGGTTGTTTTAATTACAAAAGTGGTACATTCTCATTGCAGAAAAATCCTAAGTACTACAAAAGTGTAAAAAGAAAAAGCTGTAGTCTCCCCAAATTTCTTTCTTTAGAGGTAACCACTGGGAACAGTTTAGCAGGTTAATGTATATTTCAGACTTATTGTACCCTCTGTATCTACTCACAGAGGACAGGGAACATGACTGTCTGTGCTTCCCCTGCTTGGTGGAGGAATGTGGTGACACAAAAATCTGTATCTTTCATTGTGAACAGAGTCTCAGGTTCCCAATCAGGAGGCCCTGAGCATCCAGGTGGAACAAGGAAGAAAACCATGGGATCCCAGTGTCCAGATTTGCAAGGAGGGACTGAGCCCCAGAAACCCAGCTCCAGGTAAGGAACTTGAGGAGCCTGCCCATCTAGTTTCCCCCTGTTGGGAGTGAGGCATTTGAGGGATTGGGTGTGGGGCTTGCCCATCACTGCTGCCAGGAAGGTCCTGTGTCACCACTGCCCACTTCCATCCCAGTGAGGTAGGCAAGGCACCCAGAGTTCAAAACGTAAGGAAGCGTTCACTCCTGGGCTCATTTGCCCATCCTAATCTCAGCCCTGCTCCATCCCACCCATTTCTGAAGGGCAGAGCCAGAGGCTCAGTTGAAGAGGGATATGGGGGCCCCTACAAGGGAATAAGACTGGTCTGAGCTCTGGTTCCTGACCAATGGCCCCACCTTTTATCCAGATACCTCTCTAGAGTGTTTTCCCTGTATGGGGAAGATAGGAAACAGATACAGCCAGTCTTTCTGGACTTCTGACCTACTGGCAGTAGTGGGCATATGGTATTTTCTTTAGGGTAAAATAATGTAGGGTTTGGTTTCTCTCACTCTACCAGGAGAAGAGAAATTTGAGAGCCGGGAAGAAAGTGCTCAGTCTATTTCTCCTGAGAACATACATCTGCAGGTGCTTCTGACTGGCCAGGCCAGAGGGGAGGTGCCCTGGAGTCCTGAGCAGGGACGGCCTGGGGACAGGGCAGAAGGGCATTGGGAGCCTCTACCAGAGGATCGGATGGAGCAGTCCATAGTGGGGGCCACAAGTTGCAGAGAAGCAGGCCAGCCAAAGGAACTGCAGCTGAAGAAGCTCCATTTATGTCCCTTATGTGGCAAAAATTTCTCTAATAACTCAAATCTAATTAGGCACCAGAGAATACATGCAGCAGAAAGACTGTGTATGGGTGTAGAGTGTGGTGAAATCTTTGGTGGGAGCCCACACTTTTTATCACTACACAGAGCACACTTTGGAGAGGAGGCCCATAAATGCCTTGAATGTGGAAAAAGCTTCAGTCAGAATACCCACCTGACTCGCCATCAACGCACCCACACAGGCGAGAAGCCCTATCAATGTAATGTATGTGGAAAAAGCTTCTCTTGCAACTCCAATCTCCACAGACACCAGAGAACACACACCGGTGAAAAGCCCTACAAATGCCCTGAGTGTGGCGAGATTTTTGCTCACAGTTCCAATCTCCTTAGGCACCAGAGAATTCACACAGGAGAGAGACCGTATAAGTGTGCTGAATGTGGAAAAAGTTTCTCTCGAAGTTCCCACCTTGTCATACATGAAAGAACTCATGAGAAAGAGAGACTTTACCCCTTCTCCGAGTGTGGGGAAGCAATGAGTGACAGCAGCCCCTTTCTTACAAATCATGGAACCCACAAAACAGAGAAGAAACTCTTTGAGTGTTTAACCTGTGGGAAAAGCTTCCGGCAGGGCATGCACCTCACCAGACATCAGAGAACGCACACGGGAGAGAAACCATATAAATGTACCCTTTGTGGGGAAAACTTTTCTCATAGATCCAACTTAATCAGGCATCAGAGAATTCACACGGGAGAGAAACCCTATACCTGTCATGAGTGTGGAGACAGTTTTTCTCACAGCTCCAATCGGATTCGTCATCTGAGAACCCATACAGGAGAGAGACCCTATAAATGTTCTGAATGTGGAGAAAGCTTTTCTCGGAGTTCACGCCTTATGAGTCATCAGAGAACTCACACCAGATAGAAATAATGGAGTTTCATTTCACCACAGATAAGGTGGCATATTCAGAGGGTTCTGCTGTTGAGAGCTGGTATTTCTTGCCCTGCTGACCAAAATCATCTGTGTTCTTTTATTTTTAAATTTTTTTTATTGATTTAGAGAGGAAGGGAGAGGAGATAGAAACATCAATGATTAGAGGAGAATCACTGATTGGCTGCCTTCTACATGTGCTCGCTCACTGGGCATGGAGCCCACAACTCAGCACGTGCACTGACCAGGAATCTAACTATAACCTCTGGTCCATAGGTCAACGCTCAACCATTGAGCCATACGGGCTGGGTGAAATCATATGTTTTTGAAGTAATTACTATAAAGAGTAACAAGGATGGGTGTGTGTGTCAGGGAGGGGTGGGTAGGTCATTGCAGGGGAGAAACAGAGGCAGCAAAGGATTAACATCAAACTAAAATGGAATTCTGTTTGAACTAGTGAGGATGATAAGTCTTTGAGGTCAACTGATCAGGGCAGAATTCTCTATGAAGTCCACCTTGTCTCATGGTGCCTACCCCCTTGGTGTATTTGGCCATGTTATAATTTGGATGCCTTATTTAATCTTGTCTTTCCCAGCAACTTTGCGAATCTATATGACTTTTTGTTACTGCTTCCTCACTTGGGACATTCAGCAGGAGTATTTGAACTCCTGAGGCCCTGAGACCAAAGAAGAGGGGCTGAATCTCCTGGGAAACCAGCTTGAGGGCAAAGAAAGACTGGTGGTTAGTTGTAGCTCTCCAAAAGGCCTTGACAGGGAAGCCACAGCGCACCTCAATGGCCTCACAGGAGGGCCCATTGGCAGGCCATGAACATCAATGTCACCTCAGACAAAAAGGACCCAGAGACCTAAGGGAAATAGAAGGAATTTGCAGGTCAGCCTAGGAATTGGCAGAGGGAACTGGAATCTGAATTAGTCTAACCTGTACAGAGATCAAGACTTCCCCTACCTCTGTCAGAGAAGGATAAACAGAACTCTGGAGTTTTCAGAGGGTTACGTAAGAAGGGTTCCCTAGGAGACTTTGAAAACACATCTTAAGGAAATTAGGGATCATGCTTTTCCCTGTTGGAAATACGTTTGGATGGTAATAAATACCTTCAAGAAACGTGAAAGTGTGTGACTCTTCATTGAAAGTGTCCTGGCCTCCAGTGTTGATCTGTTTGGAGGACCTGCTTTCTCTGTGGTCTTGCTGGGTTGGTCAAGAAGTTGTTCCACAAAGGTGGCAGCAGACAGATTGAGGTAGGGTATGGCATGGTAACAAAGGGTCAAGCCCAGGGGGCTTGTGGTGATGATGTCATAATAGTCTCTGAGGTTTTCTTCTGTAGTGTACAGCAGTAAAAGTATCTGATTTTTTTGTTTATAATGTTTTATTTCTTGGGAAGTAGCTGAAGGAAGATCGGGCTCTTCAGAGATAGGATATTTTGGTCTTGCAAATGATTCCCAGGAAAAGGTGGTCCTGCTATAACTGAATTATTGCCCATGAGTGGAGAAAGGGCAAAATTATTAGGAGAAAGCATTATATTTTAGGATGGGTAATCAGGAATAGGAATCTTAGGAGTGTATGCCTATGGGAAAGAGATAGGAAACAAGGGGGTATGCTAGGAGAAGGACATTCTGATGCCAGGAAAACATCTCAGGAAAAGATCTAACTAGCTGTTTGGGAAACAAAGATAAAACATTCCATTGGAAACCAGCTATAAAATTAGCAATTTTAAGTGAGAAAAACAACCCTATATGCCCCACCCATTTTTATTTGTCTTGCCTCAGCCCTGCCTCAGTTTAGAATTGAGTTCTTCCTTGGTTTTCTGAGCCAATTTTTAAAAACCTTAGTTTCTTATTTCTCTTCCTTGTCCACAAGAGGGCAGTGGTGGTGTGTATGTGTGCTGGGGGCGGCGGGGGGGGGGGGGGGGGGGGGGGGGATGGGTAAGGGAGTGTTAAGGATTTGAGAGAGGAGTGTAGGATCCACAATGGTAGGAGTGGGACAGGGATGATGTGGTTGCTGATGCCATGAAATGGGTGGGTGGTGTCAAGTTGATGTTAATAAGCATTCTCTGGTTAAGATCGTAACCTGTATGCACTGTAAATCTTACAATAGAAAGTGCCCCTCCCCCTTCATTCACGCTCTTAATCTTATGATGTGCCCAACTGGTGTTGCTCCTACTTGGAGCATTGCAGCTTGAGGCTTATAGCAACAAGGACTCCCAGGTATTTGCTTTTGGCGCTGAAAGGCTTTCCAATAGGAGCCTCTACTCAGTCCCAGTGTAGCTCCCTTTCTAGCAAATTTCAGATGCATAGTTGTTCTTGGCCTTGTTTTCATGAGATAATATCACAAATTATTGCATGTAAAAAACACTTAGCACAGTGCCTAGCACATGGAAAGTATGCACCTATTTGTGCCATCTGTGGTCAGATAATATTTGCAGGACTGTCTTCTAAGCTCCCTGGTGCTGAGGTCAATGTAAGACTACATTGGAAGAACTTCAGGGAGCAGTCTGATAATGATAGGCAGGCTTGATGAGGTCTTCCCTTGCAGCAGGTCAGAGGTCCTTACTTACTGCAGGCTCTAACCAGAACAGATTCCAACAGAGAATGATGTAATAAACACCCTTGCCCCCTAAGTTCAAATGGGTACAAAGGAGATGTGGCTTGACCCTGAGCAATAGCCACACATCCATGTAGCAAATGTAGCACAGGAGACCAGCAGAAAGGCTCCTGAGTGGAGAATCAGTAACACATTTAAGCAATGTGAAAATGCCTGGCAGAAGGAGACTAAAAGGCAGACAGCAATGAGGACAAAGACTGTAGCACCAGAGACTATACGTGTTAAACAAGCACTAAATTGTGTTCGGGGATTTTTTCCCAAGAAAACACATCAGAAATTTTAAGAGTTTTTATTGTAGGAATGAAAGAATTTACTGGTCTCAGTATCATAATCTGAAATTTGCTATTGAATCATTACTATTGCTATTTGCTACTTTAATCATTGAATTATCTACTGGTATAATTTTGGAATTGGCAAAATCACCACTGTTTTAAGATTTGTAATTTTTGTAAATGTTTCACAAGCATTTGAAACAAAGCATGTAAAAAGTCTTGATGTATGTTATAGGAAACCAACCAGCAAATTTATTAGCATTAGGAGACTCTAAGTTGAGTGTTAGGAGCTCAAGAATAGCAAGATGAGTTAAACCAAAAGTACATTTATTAGCCCTAGGGTTTAGCTCAGTGGATAGAGCACCGGCCTGTGGACCTAATGGTCCCAGGTTCGATTCTAGTCAAGGGCTCATATCTTGGTTGCAGGCTCCTCCCCGGGCAGGTCTCGTGCAGGAGGCAACCAATTGTGTTTCTCTGATCGATATTTCTATCTATCCTTCTCTCCTTCACTCTCTATAAAAGTCAATGGAAAAAATATCCTCGGGTGAGGATTTTTTAAAAAGTACATTTATGGGGAATCCAAGATGGTGGCGTAGGTAAACACCTAAACTGCTGCCTTGCACAACAATTTCAAAACTACAACTAAAAGACAAATCGTCTATCACCCAGAACCACGGGAAAGCTGAGTGGAAGTTCTACAACTAGAAGGAAAGAGAAAAGAGCATTGGGACGTGCACGAGCGCTGAAAAGCTGAGGTACGGAGGCGAGTGATCCAGGCTAGCGGCAGGCGTTGCTTTTTTCAACCCAAAGGGAGACAAGCCCCCAATTACTCTGAAATACAGTTTCTGGGGAGACGCAGGGGACCCAAACTCCTACGGGGAGAAGCTGGACTGTCTGCCATCGGGTCGGAAAGTGAGGGGGGCTTGCTTAGCTGCGCAAGAATAATTGTTTACTGCGCTGGGGCACGGGACGCAGTCTGAGACACAGAGCCGGCTAACTAGCAGCCATCACTGTTTGCCATGCCCTAGCCTAGTGACGCCCTGAGGCCCCGCCCCACACAACCTACAAACCCACCCAAGCTCCAAGCAGCAGCGTTAGCATAAGAAAGGCCTGCCCTATCACAGCTTAACCTAGCAAACTTGCAGCCTGGGTCAGACAGCTCCAAAACATCCAAACCCCAAGCAAAGAGGAGAAAACTGTAGCTCCTGCTGGGTGGACTCAGACAATAGCTGACCTGCACCCCATTGGAGATCTAGAAGCCAGTATACCTAGTGGTCAGTGTGAGAAACCAAATTTCAACTCCTCACATCCATAAGTGACACATGCAAGAGGCAGACTCAGCGAGCACCCAAAGCCCCACTGAAACAAGTCCTGCACCATAAGCGTGTCTCCAGCACAGCAGTTCTTCCATTATAGACACAGCAAGTCCTCACAGCCGATTGTCCTGGAGGTCAATTCCTCCCAGCGTACCAACAGCAATTAAGGCTTAACTACACAAAGACTTTGCACTCAGCCCACAAAGGGGTGTACCAAGAGCGTCCACATCAGGTGATTGGGGAGGCTGAGCTACTGTCCCCTATAGGTCACCTAGCACACAAAGCTACTCCATCAACACAGGGAAGCGGCCAAAATGCGGAGAAAAAGAAACATGTCACGAATGAAAGAAACGGAGGAAAGCAAACTACTGGACGACATAGAGTTCAGAACCACATTTATAAGGTTACTTAAGAATCTTCTAAAAACCGCTGAGAAACTTGATGACACTTCTGAGGAGCTTAGTGAGACCTTCAAGGACCTTAATGGGAATGCCAAGAAAATGGAAAAGGACCAGTCAGAAATGAAGCATACACTGTCTAAAATAAAGAATATACAGAAACTCAACCGTAGATCAACGTATCCCAAGAATCAAACCAAAGATCTGAAATATGAGGAAACAAAAAACACCCAACCAGAAAAACAAAAAGAAAAAATCCAAAAATATGAAGATAGTGTAAAGAGCCTCTGGGACAACTTCAAGCGTACCAACATCCGAATTTTTGGGGTGCCAGAAGAGGAGAGAGAGCAAAATACTGAAATAGTATTAGAAGAAATAATGACAGAAAACTTTCCCTACCTGGTGAAAGAAATAGACTTACAAGTCCAGGAAGCGCACAGAACCCCATACAAGAGGAATCCAAAGAGGACCACACCAAGACACATCATAATTAAAATGCCAAGGGCAAAAGACAAAGAGAGAATCTTGAAAGCAGCAAGAGAAAAACGGTTAGTTACCTACAAGGGAGTACCCATAGGACTGTCAGCTGATTTCTCAGCAGAAACTATGCAGGCCAGAAGGGAGTGGCAAGAAATATTCAAAGTGATGAACAGCAAGAACCTACAACCAAGATTACTCTACCCAGCAAAGCTATCATTCAGAGTTGAAGGTCAGATAAAGAGCTTCACAGACAAGAAAAAGCTAAAGGAGTTCATCGCCACCAAACCAGGATTACGTGAAATGCTGAAGGGTATTCTTTAAGAAGAGGAAGAAGAAGAAAAAGGTAAAGATAAAAATTATGAACAACAAAATGACATCAAATACATACCTACCAACAAGTGGATCTAAAAATCAAGTAAATAAGAAATCTGAAGAACAGAATGGACTGGTGATTATAATAGAATCAGGGACATAGAAAGGGAGTGGACTGACAATTCTTAGGGGGAAGCGGGTGTGAGTGGTGCGGGAAGAGATTGGACAAAAATCTTACTCAGATGGATGAAGACAGTGGCAGGGGGTAAGGGCATGTGGTAGGGTGGCGTGGGGAATCAGGTGGAGGGGAGTTATAGGGGGAAAACAAAAAGAGGAACACCTGTAATCTGAACAATAAAGATTTATTTAAAAAAAATAAAAGTACATTTATGAGATGCATTTTCTTTTAGCCTTCAATCTAGCTTGCAGGCACTTGTGATTAAAATTTTATTTCTACTTTTGAAAGGGAGCCTGATAACTCCTTCTCATCCAACACTTTTGTTTGTTTTTTGTTAATCCTCACGGGAAGATATTTTTCCCATTGATTTTTTGAGAGAGTGGAAGCGAAGGAGAGGAGAAAGATCTGAGAGAGAAACTTCCCCACTCATGCCCTGACCTGGGCCAGGGATTGAAACTACAACCAAGATATGTGCCCTTGACCGGCTGACAGTGTAACTGTTTGGCTACACCGGCCAGGGCTCTTCCTATCCTATATAATAAAACCCTAATATGCAAATTGTCCGAACATCAGAATGACTGGTCACTATGACATGCACTGACCACCAGGGGGCTGGTGCTCAATGCAGGAGCTGCCCCCTGGTGGTCAGTGTGCTCCCACAGGGGGAGCACTGCTCAGCCAGAAGCCAGGCTCACGGCTGGTGAGCGCAGTGGCAGTGTCGGGAGCCTCTCCCGCCTCCATGGGAGCACTAAGGACCCTTCAGGGGATGTTCACCTGCCAGCCTAAGCAGGCAGGCAGACATCCCCCGAGGAGTTCCGGACTGCAAGAGGGCACAGTCGGCTGAAGGACCCTTCTTCCTCCCAGGGCACGAATGTTGTGCACTGGGCCTCTAGTGTGTGTGTATATATATATATATATATATATATATATATATATATATATATATTAATATATTTTTATTGATTTCAGAGAGGAAGGGCAAGAAACATCAATGATGAGAGAGAATTATTGATCGGCTGCCTTCTGCACACCTACTGGGGATCAAGCTCACAATTCGGGCATGTGCCCTTGACCAGAATCAAACCCAGGACCCTTTGGTCTGCAGGCGTAACCTCTATCCACTGAGCCAAACCAGCTAGGGCTTATCCTATATTTTTTACTAAAGGGGTCTAAGTCTTGCCTGAGTTAGGAAGTAGTGGGAATGGTCTAGGTCAGTGGTTCCCAACCTTTTTTTGGCCATGCCCCACCTAAGCATCTCTAAAATCCTGATCCCCCCCCAAAAAAAAATAAAATAAAATCCTGATCCCCACCCCCGCTGTGACATATAATTCTTATTATTCAAAAAGGGAACTCCTATTCACATGGAGGAAGCCTAAAAGGCCATTAAGTTGGTCTAAAGCTTCCAAAGAACATGGCATCCATGAAAGAAAAAAATAAAAGAACGAAAGGACAATTGAAGTACTGAGGAAGAAATTGTTAAAAAAATAATATGAAGTGACGTAAAAAATAGCAGTTTCAAAGCAGAACTGAAATGCATAAATATGTCCCAATATATATTTGTATACCATTTGAGGCCCCTAGAACCATAAATGCAAAAAAATCACTGTTAATAACTATTATCGAATTGCCCCCCTTAAAAATCAAATTGCCCCATATTGGGAACCACTGGTCTAGGTAAATTCAGCAATGACAAAAGTGTTGAAAAATGCTTCAGGTCACAAGTAAAATTCTGACAGATTGTCCAGTTAATGTCCCCAATTCATCACGGAGACACCTTGAATGTCTCAGAAGCTTCAGTCCGATCAAAACTGGTATCTCACCAGGATCCCAACTTGCTCCAGGGAGACAGTAAGATTTCCCCAGGCAGAAAGGGTGGGGAAAGAAAAGTTTATTTCTGGAATCCTGGGTTATGTTTTGGACACTATGAGGAACTGTTTGCCTGTCCATTCTCTTCCCCTCAAGGCAGGAAAATACAACCTGGATATAGGTCTCCACTCCATGAAGCTGCCATTGCGGGTTACCGCTCTCTTGACAAGGGATCCAGCTTACTTTTAGGAATCCTGCCCCAGCCATTGGAACAAGAGGGAGGTGCCCAGGTTTTTCGGAGGAGCTCTAGTCAAGGATGGTTTCCAGAACCAAAGACTTCAGTTTCTTTACCTTTCCCAGGTTGGGGCAAATGAAAAGAATTTGTGGCTTCCACAGCTTAGCCTTCCACAATTTAGCCTTCCGTGGGTATTGAGGATGGGGCGCCGCTTCCCTAAAACTGCCGGCCAAGGGACTGTTTCACCAAGGAGGGCTCCCAAGCGGCCCGGGAGGAGCAAGGGCTGATGTGGCGGGCCACATTCCGACAAATCTTTCTTTACCCTCTGCCTGCGGCCCTTTGGGAGGCGCGTTGACACCTGCTGGCGGGCGTCACATGGCTGAGCCTAGTTGCGCTCTCCCCAGCGGCCCAAGCCACCCCGGCCAGTTCTGGCCCGCCGCCGTTGAGCGCTTTAAGGCAGCATCGGGTGGCTCTCTTCTCTTGGGTTCTCCTTCTCTTGGGTTCTCCCTCTGCCCCACAGACCATCTTTGCCTGGGCCACTCTGGCTCACCAGCAGGAGCTCTGTGGTGGCACCAGCCGACCCCTCCACCCAAGCTACTAGGGCTGGCCCACTAGGGCGAAAGGCTTCCCCTCTCCAAACACCCTGGCGGATTCTGTTGGCGGCGCCCCCGCACTCTAAAATGTTCCCTCCCTCAGGTGCCTTCTCATTTTTGTTTTAGTTTGCTCTCCATGGCAATCGGGTGGGGAAAGGATGGGGAGAGGACAAGAAAGGAAGGCAGGGAGACTTGAGAAACAGGTGCAGTTGCCAAGGCAGGGTGTGATGGCAGTCTAGATCTGGACTCACCCAGTGAGGCGGAAGAAGTGGAGACAAGATGAGACATTTAGGAGGTAGAACCGACAGGACTTTACCTAAGCCCAGACCGGTCTAAAATCTTAGGATGACACCCACCGCCCACCCCCCACCCCCCACAAGGGCATTGAAATTTTGGCCCTGACCTGTCTTTCCTGCCAGCTGCTCCTACAGTAAACATCCAGAGACCTTACAGCTTCCCAGGTACATGCAATTTCATACTGGAAGAGCCCGAGCATAAGCTTCCCTTTTGCTAGATTGCCCTTCCCTCACCACCCACTAAACTTTAAAGCCCAATTCAAAAGTCACCTTTGACCCTTCTGATACTTCCCCTGCTATCCAAGCCCGCTCCATACTCATCTTAGCTCTTGCACAACCAACAGTGGTTTGTTCCTATTCATTTTGTAATTTATGTCTAAATGCCCAATGCCGGCTCTAGCCTGCATGGCTCAGTTGGTTTGAAGCCTCATCAGGCACACCAAAAGGTGCCTGGTTTGATTCCGGGATGCTGGTGATCCTCCATCCGGATAGGTCTCTTTGGGGAAGGCAACGAATCTATAGTTTTCTCTCTGTCTTTCAAATCAGTTTTTTTATAGTTTAAAAATAAAAAATAATTGCCAATGCAGCGCTCCATGCCTAGCATAGAAGAGTAAAGCTTCCAGAATAAATGGATACTTTTGAAAAGGGTGTGACTGCTGGCCATTTATTCTGGGAATTATTACCACGCGGGGAGGGATATTTGATAGTGACGCAAAAGGAACTAAACAGCTGTCCAGTACACTCATCTGATTTCCCCTTCAACGTCTTCCACAACTCATTCTACTCCAGGCTTAAAAGGTGTCTCAACAAATGCTAACTTCTTATTAATACCAAGCCTTTAATAAACAATATATAAATGGACACTGCTATGCAAAATGAGGCCAGTTGATAAAAACAATGACAATTCACAACAGGCCTATATCCTATATCATATAACTGCAGAAATCTTTAAACACAAATCTAATAACTAGAACCAGAAGTTGAGGGCATACTGAGAATCCTTAATATTCTGAAGCCTAGATTTCAAAAATCTCCTACTTCTAGAAGGGTCTCTACTCTGGAACTTTTTTTTTTATTGTCTAAAGTTTTACATATGTCTCCTTTTTCCCCAATTGCTTCTCCACCCCCCCACCCCTACCCCGCCCCAGCCATTCCCACCCCAGGCAAGCCCCCACTGCCCCAGTGTCTGGGTCCATTGGTTATGCTAATATGCATGCATACAAGACCTTTGGTTGCTCTCTAACCCCACTCCCCTACCATGTCTCTGGATCTATTCTTGTTCATCAAATTATGTTGATCATTATATCCCACATATGAATGAGATCATGTGATATTTATCTTTCTCCGACTGGCTTATTTCGCTTAGCATAATGCTCTCCAGTTCCATCCATGCTGTTGCAAATGGTAAAAGTACCTTCTTTTTTATAGCGGCATAGTATTCCATTGTGTAGGTGTACCTTGATTATTTCTTGTTTCATCTCTTTCAGTGTGAAATGGAACCTTTGAAACTCAGGTGTGGTGTCCCAAGGAGATCCCGGGAAAGGATCTGGGGTGTTGATCTAAGGCGTCCTTTGAGATAAACTTTAACCGTGCAGGTGTGGGACATTCAAGTAGTTGCTAGCGAAGAGACTGCTCTTATGCAAGCAGGACCAGAGTGGCAGGCTTGGGACCAAAAAGACCAAAGGCTTTAATTTAAATTTTAAGCGTATGCAAATTAATTCAATTAACTGCTGGAGCAATTACACCACATGAAACATATGCAGTTGCAAATCACACAGCTTTTTTAAAAAATATATTTTATTGATTTTTTTACAGAGAGGAAGGGAGAGGGATAGAGAGTTAGAAACATCGATGAGAGAGAAACATCAATCAGCTGCCTCCTGCACACCCCCTACTGAGGATGTGCCCACAACCAAGGTACATGCCCTTGACCGGAATCGAACCTGGGACCCTTGAGTCCTCAGGCCGATGCTCTATCCACTGAGCCAAACCGGTTAGGGCATCACACAGCTTTTTATTACTCACACAAATTCCTGAGTGGGCTGCGGGTACTAGCTTAGTTAGGGATCCCCGTGGTGTTGTTCTCTGTGGTCCAGCAGCTGAGCTGGGCTGGTCCGGGTGCAGGGGGCCGGCATTCTTCTCCCAAGAGCTCAGTCACATCTCAATTGGGGATTACTGGCCGTTCTTCTGTCATCTGGCAGGAAGAGGAGCATGGAGCGGCGTCGCTTGTCAGATGGACAAAGGGACGGGCTTTTGTAACAAGATGAGCATCGTTGGCTGGCCGGGGTCCATATTTAAGGCTTGTTTGTACCCGCAGCAGCTCAGGTGGCTATCAATTATTTACGTCAATGCACATATGTTCATCTTAAACATGACAAGGGGGCCAAAGAAAGTACGTCACTCAGGCAAGTGTTTATGTGTCAGTTCAAGTCCTTATCTCTGGGGTACACATGCTTCAGGGCAGTGGGAAATGTATCTTTACTATCAGACTTTAAGTTTTAAGGAAAGTTAACTCAAACATTTTAAACTTTTCTCACATTCTTTAAGCATTTAAACATTTCTATATTTTACTATGACATGCGGCATCAAGAAAGTCAAGAAGGTAGTCCAAACTCTTTCTTACAACAGATAACTTAAATTCAGCACTATGCTCTTGAGCTCCTCCTTTTTTAATAACTTCCTTTGTAATCCCACTTTATTTTGGGGGACTACCCTTTTCATCATCATACCCACACCCTATCACAACCTAGCTTTGTTTCCAACTTCCCACATTTTTTAAGACTTTATCTATAATCCCCATCTTCTAATCCTTGAAGGTCATATTCAGGTTCCTTTCTGTAAAGATTTTCCCATGCATTTGCTATGGTTATTTGTTCTACTTCATCCCAATTCTTTGCCCAGTTCAAAACTGCATTTTCTATATTGTAGATTTTAATCTTGGAAATTCCTTTCTCTCCTTTATCTTGCTCATCATCACTTTCTTCAAAAATTACTAGACTCTCTTCAAGTTGCTTCCACCTATAAGGTTGTTTGCAGCTTAAGATCATACCTTTATTCATTGGTTGAATCAAGGTTGAAAGTGTTGTGGGAAAGAACATGCATTTTATTTAACCATCCTCACTAGTGATTCAGCAGAAGGGTGAACTGGGGAATTGTCCAGAAGTAACAGGCCCTAACATCCTCTTCAAGGAGTCTTAGAAAGTTAAGTTGAAAATGCTTGACCTCAGGAACAAAATTTTGAAAGAACCATTCTGAAAATAATTCTCTGGTGAACCAAACATCTTTACTAGGATTATATATAACAGGTAACATACTTGTGTCCTCTTTCACATTTTTGAGCAGCTTTGATTTTCCAATAATGAGACTTTAACTTATGAGTTCCATCTGCATTTGCACATAAGAGAGCAGATAACTGTTTTCTGTGTATTTTCTTTCCAGGAGTGTTCTCTGGCATTGATTTCCAAAAGAGGTCAGTCTCACCCCCACTGTATAGTTGAGCTAGACACAATTTCTCCTCTTTGAAAAGCATGGACAATTTTTGTTGAAATGGCTCAAGTTTCTGAAACTGAACTTAGGACTTGCTCCACTCATATTTTTTGGTTCCCAATTGCATGCTGATTTCGAAATCTAAAAAGCCAATGGGGGTGGGTAGGGGGTAGGGAGCGGCCTGGAGGGGGTGGGGGGAGGGGAAGAAAGGGGGACATATGTAATACTTTCAACAATAAAAAAATAAAAAATAATAAAAAGCCAACCAGTACTAGCTTTGAAGTCTGTTTGCCCAAAACACTGTGCGAATCTCTCTGCAGCAGTCTGAAGCTCCACACCTCTAACAGGGACACTAGCTGAGAGTTTCTGTTGATACCATATGTAGACGGCACTGTCCACATCACCATATTTGGTTCCTGTTGGCTTCTTTCTCTTCTCAGCCCCAACTAATGGCATGTCCTGCTTTAGTACAAAGTCCAAAATAAATTCCTTATTCTTTTTAATGTCATAAAATGTTGATTTACTGCCCTGGCTGGTTTGGCTCAGTGAATAGAGCGTCCGCCTGGAGACTGAAAGGTCCCGGGTTTGATTCTGGTCAAGGACATATGTGTGGGTTGTGGGTTTGATCCCCAGTGGGGGGAGTGCAAGAGGCAGCCAGTCAATGATTCTCTCATCATTGATGTTTCTATCTCTCTCTCTCCCTCTTCCTCTCTGAAATCAATAAAAAAATATATTTTAAAAATGTTGATTTACTGATTCCAAATTCATCCTTTACACTTTTAAGAGATCGTCCAGCTTCAATCCTGCTTAGAATCTTCATTTTATCCTCCAAATTCAATTCTGTATATTTCCCTCTCTGATTCATACTGAGTTTGGTTTTAAATAACCAACAGGAGAAAAGGGAAAAACCTTACTGAATTGGAAAAAAAAATTCAAACAAAACAAAAAACCTGCCGAAACCGGTTTGGCTCAGTGGATAGAGCGTCTGCCTGCGGACTGAGGGGTCCTGGGTTCAATTCCCGGTCAAGGGCATGTACCTTGGTTGCAGGCACATCCCCAGTGGGGGGTGTGCAGGAGGCAGCTGATCGGTGTTTCTCTCTCATCAATGTTTCTAGCTCTCTATCCCTCTTCCTTCCTCTCTGTAAAAAATCAATAAAATATATTTAAAAAACAAACAAATAAAAAAACCCCAAAACTAGCTTAATGCCCTAGAAGTCACAGGCATTTGTACGAAAGGGTAATGAGCTAAAGGGATAAGGGCTCATCATTGAAGTGTTAGTCTAGAGGTAAAGGTACTATGAACTCAGAAAGCTGCCACTGCTAAAGTCCTCTCTTGCTTTCACTCCGGCAAGACATGGACGATCAGTTTTCAGAACCTCCCTACGCCTCTTCTCTCTTGACAGATATAGCAGAACTAGTCAGGAGTAACAGGAATACCTGCATACTCTGTTAGTCAACACAGAAAAAGACACAGGAAGAGAATAGACAAGTGCTCACAAGTAAAAACCCAGGTGAGATAAGTCTCAATAAAAAGTGGTGCTCATCCTGGCTAGTGTGCTCAGTGGTTAGAGCATCAGCTTGCGCACTGAAGGGTCATGGGTTCAATTCCTGGCCAAAGGCATGTACCTGGGTTGCAGGTTCACTCCCCAGTGGTCAGGGTGCATGAAACCAATTGACATGCCTCTCGCACATGGATGTTTCTCCCTCTCTTGTTCTTCCCCTTTCTCCTTCCCTTCCACTCTCTCTAAAAATCAATGGGAAAAATATCCTCAGATTAGGATTAACAATAACCAAAAAAGTGCTTGAGGCGCTGGCCGGGTAGCTCAGCTGGTTAGAACATCATCCTAATATGCCAAGGTTGTGGATTACATCCTGTCAGGGCATATACAAGAATCAACCAATAAGTGCATAAGTAAGTGGGACAACAAATCAATGTTTCTCTCTCTCCCTTCCTCTTTTTTAAAAAAATCAGTTAATAAATAAAACTTTGTTTTAAATGGTGCTTGAGAACATAGGAATGTGGAAGCTTCAAAGGCAAGGACAGAGTAATCTTATGTAGCAGAGATGCACTAAGGCTCCTCCTCTTCCAAAAGTACCTGATTTTACCTCACTGCCAGAAAAGAAAATGGTGTTCATATTGCTCTGTATGTAGTGTTCACTGGGCAGCAGCCCATCCACCTGAATAGATTCCAAGCTTACCCTGACATTGGGATGTCTAGAGAGCTAGAATTCAGTAACAGTTATAAATATCTTTAAGTGAAAAAGATAGTAGTTTCTGCTGTCCATATAAATAAAATCCAACTTTGATTACATTCAATATAACATTCTTAAAGACTGATCTTTAGCAAAGTCATCTGTAAGAAGGTAAATAATTTATTTGTTATTGGCACCTTTCCACTTCTCAGATCTTCCTTGTGTACATCTGGTGTATTCTTAAGTATTATATTTCAATGAAACTGTTTCATATGTGGGCTATTAGCAAGTTTCAGAATCATGGCAATTCTTAGAGGTAAGTATAATAGTTTTATAAATATTTCACCATAATTAAAAAGTTAAAAATTTTTTAAAGATTTTTTTTGTTTGTTTTCCTAAATTTACATTAGGGTTTTAAATACTACACATTTTATATTTGAGACTTTATTTGGTTTCTCTTCAGTGTAGATTTTGTTTAATTTGAACCAAGACTCAAATTTTCCACTGTTGAAAAATTTAAAAGTTTCTCTACTGGTATTTCTGATCAATTGATTCCCATAAATCCTTCTGCTGGCAAAGTCTTCTGTAGCTCAGCTCCCTCAAGTAGTCCATCAGGTCCTCTTGGTGCTGCTCAATTCCATTTATTCCTTAGAAATGTCCTACTCTAGATTAATTTCATGGTTCTCATTCCAGATACAGAACTTCCTGGGAAGTAACACAAACTACCACTTTTTTTTCCATTCCAGGTGCTATGAAGAAAGAAAAGTGTCAGGGAAATGATAAAAATGACTGATATTTCAGTTATTTTTCCACTCCTTTAGGGAAGAGCCTGACTGGCTTTCAGTCATTCCTCAACTAATAGAATTCTCACAAACCGTTTATCTAGGAGTCCAGAGGAGCCTAACCTTTAGTTTTCCTCTAACATTGGTTGCAAGAAGTGCCAACTGGTTTATGGAGCACTAAGAAGATCATGAAAGAACATCATAGTTAATAGGGTGTGGAGGTAGTTGCAGGCTAAGATCAAGCAACCTTGTAAAAGAGGCAGCTATAATTAAGGCAATACTAAAATAAAAAAAAATAAAATAAAAAAGGTTTTCAGCCAACAGTAGCACTTATTAAGTCCAACCAATTACCCAGCAAAAATACTCCGCCTGCTATGGAAGTTGGGTGGTATCTCAAAATAAACTCCATGTATTTGCTTTCATTGCTTCCCACCTGTGCATTCATCATTTTCTCAAACCATGCTCAGGTAGGAGAAGGTGAAATCAAAGGGAAGACTCAGGGATCTTTTATGGGCTCCACAGCAAGAAATAGCTATGGCTTCAAACTTCAACCAGTGAAAATCATCAGTGGCCCTTATTCACTATTCACCATTTTGTGCCTTGTTTTCTCTTCTTTCTTTCACAGGGTCTCTTCTCCCACTTCCCTAACCAACTCCCTACTCATGCTATGAATCAAGTCTGCCAATGACATCAAAAGGCACTGCTAGCAGAACTTCATTTATTCAATTCAGTAAGTTCCAATCATATGTTCAGCTTTGGGACAGCGGATGAGGATCTCAATGCTAAAAGCATCATTGTCCACCGGTTCTAAGAGACTGGAAACAATAATGACTTTTGAAGAAAACTAAGTCCCAACCTGGCAGATACTAAGGAAATGGAAATGTTTTGAAACATATGCAAATGACTTAGGCAGATGCCTATAGTTATCACCTGTTTAATCTTTTTCTCACTCAAAAAGGATCAAGATCTATGCCTCAGAGGAGTGT
This sequence comes from Corynorhinus townsendii, assembly GCA_026230045.1. Lineage (NCBI taxonomy): Eukaryota > Metazoa > Chordata > Mammalia > Chiroptera > Vespertilionidae > Corynorhinus > Corynorhinus townsendii. Next base: position 67,127,604 of record JAPDVU010000009.1, read on the forward strand.
AACACCATTCTATCTAAAAGCAAAATAGCATAGTGGCCTGGTTAGTGGTCTCTCATTTTCATTTCCACCTTAAACTTACCTCCAGATGAACACCCTAGGAAGAAGCTACCTCAAAAACCTTCAAATGATGCTCTGGTATATGCTCTATTAAACGCATTTCTCTTCACTTCCATTCAAAGCACATAGATCTACATGAACTTATTTTCTTTCTTTCCCTAAATGTAGCACAGTTACATTTAATAAAAATACTAAAAATTTCACACACTAATCTCTCTGGCTTTTCAAGGCTATGCTTTTATGTTATCACACTGATTTTCAACCTTTTTAATCTCACAGTACACATAACTAATCACTAAAATCCTACAGCACACCAAAAAAGTATTCTATTTTTTGCTAACCTGACAAAAAAATTTCTGTCATGGAGAATGAATTTTGATTCATTCACATTGGATGGCTATTGTGTTGGCTGTTGTCATCTTTTTATTTGACAATGTCAGGGAAAAAAGGTCGGTGGCCCTGACTAAATAGGTATTACATGTTTTAAAATTCTTGCAGCACATTGGCTGAAAATCGGTGCCTTACCCTCTGCCCACTACCATCTGCTGGCAAATCCCTCCAGGTCTTTTATAATTTTCCTCAACCAAAAATCAACATCCATTTCCTTGGAATTTCTGCAGCATTCAGCTAAAGTCCTCCCTTTTCCTACCCTGTGTACTGATATTCATGAAATTGCCTGAGTACTTCTGCCAGATGCCTTGATTTAAAGACACTGTTCTATGAACATTGTAACACTAACTATACCTGGTAGACTTAAATAATTCCTTGACTGGTAGAGACTAGTACTATGAAACCACTAGTAATTAGAACACAACCAAAACGAAATACTCAGATTCCTTTGAATATGGTTTAGTAAATATTTGTGGAATGTACATATTAATCAGGTAATTCGGCCAGACACTGCAGGAAATACAAGATAAAAAGAAGCACGCTGTCCTGAAAAAGGACAACAGGGAAACTAGATTACAGTCTAGGAGCTGCCAATGGTAAATTATGTGACCCTCGCAAGTCACTTCTTAGCTCTCAATTTCTCTGTCACAGAGAACTAGAAATGTAACCTATTCCACATACCTCACAAGAAAAAACAATTGTGAGATGCACAGCCCAAAACCGGGTAACCTCAGGTCCGTTGATCCTGAACGGAACAAAAAGGCTTCCTCCTTGAGGCAGTGATGTACTAGGGACGAAAGCTCGGGTACGGCCAGCTGGGCCAGGAAGGCTGAGGACCCTGCGAGATTAGCGGGCGGCGACCTCTACCCGGCGGGGCTCCAGATAACTCGGCCGCAGGCCTCCTGAAGGGGATTTAGGAACCACCCCGACGCTCACCGCCTCACATAGCCAGGCCGCGAGACAGCGACACCCACGGGCCAAGCAGCGCGCAAGATCCTTTTAGGCTCCACAACCTGGAGACTCTGTAGCATTAACTCTTCCCGGCACCAGGGCTGAACCCTACAGGAGGTAGGTTCCTTCCGCGAAGCGTGGAGGCCCTGCGCAGTCCGGCTGACTCAGCTCGGTGGCAGAGCCAGTCGGGAAGTGCACCACTTCCGCTTCCGGTAGGAGCGCGGGTTTCAGACACTTGCGTAGAAAAGGCCCCAGGTGGGCGAGGCGTCCGGTAGGTCCTTCGGCCCTGTCAGGCCTGTGACCTAGATCCGCACATCTCGCGTCTCTGGACCCCCCTTTGAGTGTCGAGAAGCCGATAGCTGCGGTCCTTGAGAAGCAGCCGGAAGTGCGGCGACGTGCGGTTGAGTCGGAGGATGAGGGAGCGGCCCTCACGAAACTCAACTGTCTGAGGTAACTAAGAATCGATTCCCCTTCGGCGTCGGCTGCGGAGCCTCATAGACCTGCCGGCCTCTGCTCGAGGCCACTGCAAGGTGGTTGGAGGCGAGATGCTATTTCTCGTAGCCCAGCGACGAGAGCCTGTCTCGGGCGAGGCCGGCCATCAGGCTCCGGAGGTCACTCTTTCTGCCCTTTGCGCAGATAACTCCGGGGCCCGCGGCGGCAGCACGCTCGTACGCTGCCCGCTTGCACAGTGCTCACGAATCCCGAATGCCCTCCAGAAATGTCTACGTTCCCGCCTCTGCTGGCGTGGGTTTTTGGTGGTTTTTTTTTTTTTTTCGCCCGGGGGTTGGGGGTTGGGGGAGAGCTTGGGAGCCATCACTGCTGATGTTAACCGCCAGAGAGCCGCAGTACAGCCTAAAAGAGATCACTTTCTCCTGAGGCCAAAGTCCCCGGGCCTCCTGAGCCGGGGTGGACAGCGAGGAGCCGGCCATTCATTTGTGAATACCGTGGCATCCTGTACAGAATCTTGGTGCCGTTTCTGCTGCATCACCTCTGGGAGAGGGAGTCTTATGAAACTCTCCATAGGCTCCTTAGAAGTCTAAAAGACGCTTGAAACGTAAAGGCAGCAGAAGAGTCAGCTTAATCATCACCAACTGCCATTCTCCCCCTTTTCATGACTTGGTATTTGGACATACATTTTGTAAAGAAAGGTTGGCTGTAATTTTTCCTAGTGCAAGTAAACAGACATTTTAAAATACAGGTATAAATCTTTTGCATAGTACCCTTAATACGTCTTGCAAAGAAATGCCAAAAAAGAATGTTGAGCATCTCAGTTACTTAATTGGGGGATGCTTTCTGAGAAGAAAAGGCTACTTTTTCCCTAATTACTTTCCTTCTCCTCTGGTCTCACTGTCTCAGTCTCCTGCCAGTATTCATGCAAGTAAAGGAGAGTCTCAAATGTTCCACGAAATGAAGGCTTCAATCATCACAAGAGGATGGAGGGTCATAGAAGTTGTACCTCTTATTAAAAGCAGAAGGCTAGGGTGATATATTAAAATTTAAGAGAAACTCAGAATGCTTTCATAATTTTTTTTTTATGGTGAAGATATGATAGGAAGAATATCAATGAACTCTGGATAATCCCCAAACTCTTTGGAGTCATTGGGTGCCAATTTTCTCACCCACCAGTGCACTGATTCATTATTTTCTTTTAAAGGCAAAGTCATCAATTGACATTTGTCTTTAATGAGCTGTCTTATAGATCAACTGAATAATATAAAGAAAAGGAGAGAAACCAAGGGCCTGCCTGGCAGTTGATTTTAAAGAGAAGGCAAGGCAGGATGTTTTCATTTTTCTCTCACAATAAGTAGCAAGTAGTAAAGTTCATGTGATTTTCTTATTGACCTGCTTTTTTTCTGTCCTCGGTGCCTTAGGAAGAAGATCCTTTTATTGATTTTATTCCAGACCAGACTGGGCCTTAGTTGTCAGAGGTGGTACTGGTGGTGTGCCCACAGGAACAACTGTTCCAGCAGAATGATGATGTTAGATCTGAAAGTGGCTGAGTACCTGAACCCTCAGATCAGGGCTCTGTGGGAGACCAAGGGACCTGTGACAGAGAGCTCCTCTCAGAGTAAAAAATATACTGCACAAATGGACAGTCTCAGTCCTGAGAGCTTTCGCCAACACTTCCGGAATTTCCACTATCATGAAGCAGCTGGACCCCGTGTGGCTGTTGGCCAACTTCAGGAATTATGCCGTCAATGGCTGAGGCCAGACATACACTCAAAAGAAGAGATCTTGGATCTGCTGGTACTAGAACAGTTCCTGACCATTCTGCCCAGGGATACTCAGACCCAGATAAAGAAGCACCACCTACAGAGCATTGAAGAGGCTGTGGCCTTGGTAGACCACTTGCAGAGTGAATCTGGTCAAACGAAGAATGGGGTGAGAAGATTCCTGATTAACATACAGTGATATAGAATGAAAATGGATAAATGGGGTTAGGGACAGTTAACTGAGAAGTAAGATGAATTAGATCAATGATCTGTTGTTGCTTTAGGCCATCTAAGGCTGGACCTGAAACCACTGATCTGCAGCAATAGTCATTCCACAGGTTTTGGAGATTCTGACAGAGACTTCCTTGGCCATAGAGAGAGAGTTGCATTTTTCCCTCTTTGGAGCCAGAATGTATTGAGAGTAATAAGCTTAGTCTGGCTTAGTGTAGGAGATGGGTCTTAAGTTCTAAGAAACAAAGGGCAACAAGAAATTGGAGAAGAAGGGGCAGATCAAAAAAAGGGAGAACATATAAAGATGAAAGGAAAGGATAGTAAAAAGGAAAGAGAACCCAAAAAGTTAGTAGGGAAGACTGCAGAGGAAGAAAGGATAAATTTTAAAAAATGGAAACAAAGATTTAGAAATCCCAACAGAGTGACAGAAAAGAGAGCTAGTGTCCTTCCTACAATAGACAAGAGCCTCCACTGCCCTCCCTTAATGGCTGGTCCTTGGCTCTGCTGGTGAGTGGGAATCCAGGGTATGCCCTTGGGCAGGTGGCAGCATATCAACTGGCTTCAGGCCTACTGTCAAGAATACAGGGCAGGGCATATGTTTGGTGTCAAGATCATCTGGAGAGAGGTTGGAGTCAATCATTCTTTCCCCTTCTCCATGTTATCCACATTCTCTGTAAAACCTTTCCTGGTCATGGAGAAAATCTGGTTGATAGGACAGTTCAATTTTTTAATCTTTTGAGGAAAGTATAAGATAAGAAATCCAGGAGGGATCTAAGTGAAGAGAGAGATGCTGTCAAGACAGCATGAGAATAGGTGGCCTGCACGACCCGGCTAGTGGTCTGACCTGGGCTTTATATAGAGGAGTGGAGACTACTCTGATGGAGGGCTGGCAGTAGCCATATCTTTTTCCTTTTATCCTTACTTTGCCACATTTGTGAATAGTGTTTTTTTTTTTAATTCTCACCCAAGGATATTTTTCCATTGATTTTTTTTTTTAAGAGAGTGGAAGAGAGAGGGAAAGAGAAATATTGACGTGAGAGAAACACTCGATTGGTTGCCTCCTGCACACCCCCTGACCAGGGCCTGGAAAGAGCCTGCAACCAAGGTATGTGCCCTTGATCGTAATCAAATCCAAGACTCTTAGGTCTGCAGTCTGCCGCTCTATCCACTGAGCCAGACCAGCTAGATAGCTCTTCGTGAAAAATTTGTGGCCCATTATCTCTTGTTTTTTAAGGTTTTTTTAAAAAATATATTTCTTTATTGATACCAGAGAGGAAAGGGGGAGGGAGAGAGAAGCATCAGTGATGTGAGAGAATCCTTGATTGGCTCCCTTCTGCATGCCCCCTACTGGGGATCGAGCCCACAACCTGGGCACATTCCCTGACAGGGAATCAACTGTGACCTCCTGGTTCATAGGTCGATGCTCAACCACTGAGCCATGCCGCCTAGCCCATTATCTCTTTAAGTCTTTTTGTCATTTCCTTTAGTGTCTCATACTTCCCACAATCTGGACTCTGCTTTCTCCTCCCTCTTCCACAAGCCCCAAGCCTCAAGTAAGTTCTGGTAACATGGATGGGAATTATTTCCAGGTTGCAATCCATGTGCTGGGAAAGGAGGCAGTGCTCTTGGGAGAAACAGCAGAGACCTCAGGCTTCAAATTAAAGCCAGCAGAGTCCCAGCCAGTGGGCAGGTCCCAGGATGAAGAATTTTGGAATGAATATCAGGATCTACAACACCTGAGCAGGAATACTCATAAAGAAACTGAGCCTATGTATGAGAGGGGTAAGGAGCTTCATGATAATTTCTTTCAGCTGGGAGCTGTGATCGTAATTTGTTCAGCCAGAACATTGTGAGCACTTTCTGGGTTCCCAGCTTTGTGGATGTGCAGATGTAGTCAAGTTAGCAATTATGATTACCCCTCCCCCCTCCCCTCACAGATGGCCTTAGAATAGACCAGCTGTTGTGAAAGTGGGGATTGGCCTAAGGTACAGAAATATCCAAACCAGAGGACCCTGGTAATAACACCATGAACACTGTTCCTTAGGAAAGTGGAGGATTGGACCACCCCATCCTTAAAACACAGAAGGAATTGGGATCACAAATGGGCTGTCAGTGGCAGTATGTGAACTATAATTGTGTACCATGAAAATAAATAAATGATAAATAATACATCTCCTACTGTACACTGGAGTCCATGAGTATTTCATTTTCAAATCCGTTAAAATTTTCTTAACTCCTTAACTTGGAACTATTTATGTCATGAGAGAGTTAATGGTTTTTGTTTTATTTCACTCGTGAAAACTGGGCAACCTGTTCTGGGGGTTGATAGATATTTAGTTCTTACAATGATAAGGCCACTTCACACTTATAAAGGTTTCCCATCTACTGAAAGAATCAAGATTTTATTTTAGAAATGAGCGCAAGGTGTGCATAGAAGTGAGAAATTTCTGATGGCTCTTTTCCACCCATAGCTGTGCCTACTCAACAGATCCTAGACTTTCCTGAGCAGACAAACATCAAAGACTGGACAGTGGCACCTGAGCTCATCTTACCTGAGTCCCAGGTGAGCTGTGCTTTTGAGCTCTTCAGTGCTGCCTTTCCCTGCTGCCCATGACCCACACTGCCCAGCAGGTGCTTAGAGGCATTTAGCCCAGATGTTCTCCCTGGGTAATTGGACACCTCCCAGACTGTTTGCTGATCCCTTGCCTCCTTCCTTTCTGCCTTTTCACTTAAAAAAAAAAAAAAATCATGTATTGTTTATTCCTTCAATGCCTGGCCTACCATGCAGTTTGTGGGCTGGATGTTAGGGTTGCTTCTGGAGTGGCCAGTACTGAGCTGAAGCCCATTCTCTTCTTTAGAGCTTATTGACATTTGAAGAAGTGGCCGTGTATTTTTCCCAGGAAGAATGGGAATTACTGGATATCAGTCAGAAGACTCTCTACAATGATGTAATGCAGGAAAACTATGAGACTGTCATCTCTCTAGGTAAAGATTCTTTCTGCCCTTTGTGTAGAAGTTGAGTAATCTAATGTTCTTAGCTTACTGGGAATGCACCCTGGTTCCAGTTGCTAGTTGGTTCTCAACTTGATGGTGTGGGCAGGGAAAAGTGTATCCAGATCATCTCAAGCTTTTTACAAAGTTCATATGCTCATTCCTTATCCTAAAATTCTCCACTCTCCCCTACTCTTCATTCTTGCTTACAAATCTGCTCTTTTATCGTTTCATTTCCATAAATGCCACCACCATTTACCCAATATTTCAGGCCAGAATACCTGAGTCATGCTTGCTTTAGTCTGAACTTGCCATACATACTCCACTACTCATGCATCACTAGTCCTCTTGGCTCCACCTTTGCATCATAGCCTGAATACAACTATGTCTCATTCTCTTGCCCTGTTAGCATTCTGGTCTAAGCCAGTGGCTTCTCTAACCAGTTTTGTAACTGATGCCCTGGCACCACTCTTATCTTCCCACAGTCTGTTTTCCACAAAGCAGAGTCTTTAAAAAACCTGATGAGATATGACAGTTCTCTGCTTCAAAATCTTAAAATAACTTTTCACATTCAGAATAATATCTAAACTCCTTATGAGGTATGTAGGCCCCTCCAAGATCTAGCTCCTACTCACCTACCTGCCACTTGTACCCTGGCTCCGTCCACTTTAGCCACACCGGTCTTGCTGTTTCCTGAACTTGCTATGCTCATTTTACCTTCCTACTTCCTTTACCTGACACATTGGACTCTCCTACTTTGTCAGACACCTAATTTTTGCCCAACTCAGAATAATTTAGGTAATATAAGGAAAAAATGAGACTTCTTTTTATTGACCAGTCATGAAAACTGAGGACAGTCAATTTGGGAACTGGTTGTAGGGCTGATAGCCACTTCTAGGTACCACATAACACTTGTAAAGGAGTCCCATCTCTACTGAAAGAATGAGATCTTGTATATTTTAGAAATGTGCCCAGAATATTCATAGAAGCAAGAGAAATTTCCTATGGCTCTTTTCCATCCACAGCTGTGCCTACTCAACAGATCCTAGACTTTGCTGAGCAGACAAACACCAAAGACTGGACAGTGGCACCTGAGCTTATCTTACTTGAGTCCCAGGTGAGCTATGCTTTTGAGCTCTTCAGGGCTGCCTTTCCCTGCTGCCCATGACCCACACTTCCCAGCAGGTGCTCAGAGGCATGTTAGCCCAGATGTTCTCCCTAGGGAACTAGACACCTCCCAGACTGCTGATCCCTTGCCTCCTTCCTTTCTGTCTTCTCACTTAAAAAAGTTAATTCCTTCAGTGCCTTGCCTACTATTAATTTCATGGGCCAGATGTTAGAGTTACTTCTGGAGTGGCAGGTACTGAGCTGAAGCCCATTCTCTTCTTTAGAACTTATTGACATTTGAAGAGGTGGCCGTGTTTTTTTCCCAAGAAGAATGGGAATTACTGGATCCGGGTCAGAAGGCCCTATACAATGATGTAATGCAGGAAAACTATGAGACTGTCATCTCTCTAGGTAAATATTCTCCCCTTCCCTTTGTATAGAAGCTGAGTAATCTGTCATGTTCTCATCTTACTGTGAATACTCCCCTGAGGGACAGTCCGTTCCAGTAGTTAGTTGGTTCTCAACTTGATGTTGTTTGCAGAGAAAAGGTGTGTGTCCAGATCACCTGGGAGCTTTTTCCAAGTACACATTCCTTATCCTACATAGACTTCTGGGTCTCTTTCCCTTAAATCTGCTCTTCTCATAACTTTTTCATCTCAGTAAAGATCAACTTCGTTCACTCAGTAGCTCAGAGCAAGACACATAGTCATTCTTTCCCATTATCTTGTTATCATACTCCACTACTAATACATAACTATTCTCTTGGTTCCATTTTCACAGTATATCCTAAGGCCAACTGCGTCTCATCCTCTTGCCTTATTAGCATCCTGGTCTAAATCAGTATCATCTCAAACCAAACTCATCTTAGTAGCTTTTTAACTAGCTGATGCTGCCAACATTCTTGCCCTCCACTAGTCTATTTTCTATGCAGCAGCCAGTCTTTAATATCTGATCAGATTATGATATTTTCCTGTTTCAAAATCATGATGACTTCTCACCATATTCAGAATAAAATTAAAACTTTTCCTTATCAAAGTTCTCAGGATCCTTCAAAATCTGGTGTCTCTTCTCCTTTCTGCCTTCATCTTCTAAAACTTGTACCCCTTGTTCAGTTCTCTTTAGCCACACTGGTTTTCTTGGCAGCTGTTCGGTTTTTTGTTGTTGTTGTTTTTTTAATGTATTGACTTTAGAAAGAGAGAAGAGGGGAGAAAGGGAGAGACCAGTTTGTTGTTCCACTTATTTATGCATTCATTGGTTGATTCTTGTATGTTCCCTGACTGGGTATCAAACCTGCAACCTTGGCGTATTGGGATGATGTTCTAACAACTGAGCAACCTGGCCAGGGCTTCTTGCTGTTTTTTTAAATAACCATGCTCATTTCTACTTTCCCCTTTCCTCTATTTGACATACTTTTCTGCTATATGACAAAACTTGCACCTTTTGTGCTGCTTGCTCAAATATCAGTTTCTCAAAGAAGTCTTCCACATAGCTATATCTCCAATAGCTTCACAGAAACAGAATCTTTTCTTCTTTTCTTTTTTTGTTAATCCTCACCCGAGGATACTTTTCCATTGATTTTTAGGGAGAGTGGAAGAGAGAGGGAAAGAAAGTGAAACATGGATGTGAGAGAAATACATCGATTGGTTGCCTCCAAACAGGGCCAGGGCCCAAGGAGATGGTAACCAAGGTACATGCCCTTGACTGGGATCGAACCCGGGATCCTTTGGTCTGCAGGCCAATGCTCTATCCACTGAGCCAAACCGGCTAGGGTAGAAATAGAATCTTAAATGCTCTCTTATCCTGCTTTAGTTTTTAAAAAAATATTTATCATTTCCTGCCCTGGCTGGTGTTTCTAAGTGGTTAGAGCGTTGGCTCATGCACTGAAAGGTTATGGGTTGTTCCTGGCCCAGTCAGGGCTCATGTGGAAGTCAATGTTTCTCTCTCTCTCTCTGTCACTCTCTCTTTTTTCCCTTCCACTATCTAAAAGCGATGTGAAAATAACCTTGGATGAGGATTAAAAAAAACACACACAGAAACATTTATTCTTGATATTTCCTTTTGTCCGTTTTTTTTGATGTTTGATTGCCTCAGTTTCCCACTAGAAGATAAGTTCTATGAGATCAGGGGATTTTGGCTTATTCACCACTATATTCCTATTTCATAGAAAATGTTTGGCATACTATAGCCAGTTAATACATATTTGTTGAAATATTGAATGATGAATTCTTCCCATCCTTGGAAATATGTATGTAGAAAAAGTCCACTAAATGATGCTGATCTGTTTTGTCCAACTGGATACGAACCAGTGAGCTGCAGGAGTGATAGAAACCTTTCTTAGTTTAGTTTCTGGTGCTCAAGAGCAAAATAAAAGGCTACTCTAATTATGGCAGAAATCACTTGTGCATATGATTCCTAACCCACTGACCTTCACATTGGCTCTACTAGGCCTGGTCTTATTCAGGTGACTCTTTTTAGTCCAACTTGGTCAAGTGTGCAGTTATTGGTGGCAGAAGAGGGGAACATGCACAGAATTCCCATGACTATATCCTTTCAATCGACCAAGCTAATCTCCACTTTGCATATCAACCTACAAATGCAGTGTAGTATAAAACTAATAGCTGATATGAGAGTCTAACCATTTAACCATTTGGGGATAACAAATTGTAAGTGTACTTTACTCTTACTGAAATAATCTTGAATTAGTAAACCATTGTTAAGTTAGCTGTCCTTGACCTTAGTTTTTTCATTTCACAGCCATATTTGTGCTCCCCAAACCTAAAGTCATCTCCTGTCTAGAACAAGGGAAAGAGCCATGGGTTCAAGGATCCACAGAGATCATGGACAGTCCTGGAGAGCTGCCTATAGGTAAATATACTATGGGAAGAGGAGAAATGTGCCTTAATAAGAATCTTTGCAAGGAATTAATATTTTAAGGTTCTACTTATTACTACAAATCAGTGATCTTTGGTTTTTTTCCCCTCTCTATTCCTGTGGTTTTCTTGCTCTGCCATTCAGTAGGTTGATTGTCATATTAATTCCAACAGGGTTAAAGCTCAAAAATGACACTGAAAATCATCAGCCAATATGTCCTTCTGACTTAGAAATACGAGCTCCTGGAGACATAATGTCAAAAAAGGCCAGAGTGAAAGTTCCCCAGAATACAGCAGTCAAAGAAAATCATGGTGATATACATAGGCTAAATATACACAGGCACCAAGACTTTACAGTGAAGAAAAGAAAGAAACTTTCAACCTGGAAACAAGAGCTGCTGAAACTTATGGATCGTCACAAGAAAGAACGTGCAGGAGAGAAGCCTTTTAAATGCCAGGAATGTGAGAAAAACTTCAGAGTTAGCTCTGACCTTATTAAGCACCAAAGAGTTCACACTGAAGAGAAACCGTATAAATGCCCACAGTGTGATAAGAGGTTTAGATGGAGTTCAGATCTTAATAAGCACTTAACAACACACCAAGGGATAAAACCATATAAATGCTCATGGTGTGGGAAAAGCTTCAGTCAAAATACAAATCTACACACACACCAAAGAATTCACACTGGAGAGAAGCCCTTTACATGTCATGAATGTGGGAAAAAATTCAGTCAGAATTCCCACCTTATTAAACATCGGAGAACCCACACAGGTGAGCAACCTTATTCCTGTAACGTATGCAGAAGAAACTTCAGCAGGCGGTCAAGCCTTCTTAGGCACCAGAAACTCCACCAGTGAAGGGAAGATCATCCAGTATACTCAGTCTGAACAAATTTACCAAGAGGAGCTCGACACTAAAGTTTATGAAAAAATAGAAAATTATGAAGCATGATTTTTTTATCAATGGAATATTGCTCAGAAAGGAATTAAGTCCAACTCTGCATGGGATGAATTAAGGTTGTACTACTTACTGTGTTTACTTATAACCTATAGGGAATTTCATAGCAGGATTGGTGTTCTAGGAACATTCTAAAAATGGAAAGAACTGTTTTAGGATTGTACCTGCCAAAATATCAAATTCAGCTTCAGATAGCAGATGAAGCCATAAAATCAGTCTTCTCTGATCATAGAGGTAAATAGTGTTGGTTTTTCATTGATCTGCCCAGCCACTCCTAAATGCATGTGATAGAAACATTTGTAGCATTGTCTCCCAAAACAAAAAGCAATAATATGCTTGTTTAATTGCATACCATTGTCTTCAAGGTAGCAAGCTTAAAAATTTGATTAGTCTCATGGGATAGAAATGAATTCTAAGGTAAAGTTTCCTAAGAACCTAATTGGATTTTCTTCCTCTCTCATCATTGAACTTTGTGTGAGTTTTTTCTTGAACTTTTTAGGAACTTTAGCCCTTGAATCATATTAGCACAAATTTTACTTGGATGAAATCATAATTTACTTCACCACTAGGGAATCTGCCAGATAACTAATAATGCACTATCTTATGCATCTCATTGGTGGTATTTGAAAAAAGGAAATCATTTCTTTTCTTTTTTTAAAAATATATTTTATTGATTTTTTACAGAGAGAAAAGGAAAGGGATAGAAACATCCATGAGAGAGAAACATCAATCAGCTGCCTCCTGCACACCCCCTATTGGGGATGTGCCCGCAACCAAGGTACATGCCCTTGACTGGAATCGAACCTGGGACCCTTGAGTCTACAGAATGATGCTCTATTCACTGAGCCAAACCAGTCAGGGCAGAAATCATTTCTAATGAGATTATATATAAACTAGTGGCCCGGTGCATGAAATTTGTGCACATTAAAAGGGGATTAATTAGAGGAAATATTTTAATACTGCTATTTGCCCTTTCTCTGTAATAGAAGTGTCAGAGATGAAAGAAAATTAGTAAATTGTATATGAAAATCTTCCTCCTGTCAGAGTCTGGGACACACCACAGGACCCAGAGTCAAGTCCCCGCCCACCCACATGCACCACAAAATCGTGCGAGACCCAAACCCGGCCACCCCTCCCCCCCCATTGGGCTAGATCCAGACCAGGCTTGTCCCACCCTTGTGAAGCCCCGCCGGGGGGGGGCACAGCCTCAGGTACCCTGGCCCAGCACCTGGACGAGGGGTGCAGCCTGAGGTCCCCCAGCCCAGGCCAGGGCGCACCTTGAGGTCCCCCATCAAGCCCCACTGCAGGGGGTGTGACCTCAGGTCCCCCGGCCCGGCACCAGGACAGAGGTTGCAGCCTCAGGTCCCCTGGCCTGGTGCCGGGGTGGGGGGTGTGGCCTGAGGTCCCCCATCAAGCCCCATTGGGTGGGGAGCACTGCCTGAGGTCCCCCAGCCCATCACTGAGGCAGAGGGGTGCACCTTTAGGTCCCGTCAAGCCCTGCCAGGCAGGGGGCACAGCCTGAGGTCCCCTGTCAAACCCCGCCAGGTGGGGAGCACAGCCTCAGGTCCGCCGGCCCAGCGCTAGGGTGAGGGGGTGTAGCCTCAGGTCCCTTGGCCTGGTGCCAAGGTGGGGGGTGTGGCCTGGCCTGAGGTTCCCCGTCAAGTCCTGCTGGGCAGGGGCGGGGGGGGGGGGATCCTGAGATCCCCTGTCAAGCCCCAAGGGGCGGGGGGGATGCCCTCAGCCTCAGGTCCCTGCTGATTGCTTGTTAAGGCTCGTTACAGGAACTTGGCCTCCGCTGTGGGTGCAGCCATCTTATGTTACGGAAACCACCTCTGCTATGGGCGCTTCCATCTTTGTGGCAGAGGATGGTCAATTTGCATATTCACTCTTTATTATATAGGATGGATTGGAATTTCTAGCCATGGAATAATATATTAGATGTAAAGAAAAATTTTCTGCAATAAAAGAGACTAGATTGTTTCCTCATAATTTCAATAGGATAATATAGCCATAAAAATTAGCACTTTCCTGAGGCCTAAAAGAAATGGGAGTCCTGGGTTAACTTCTCAGGATTTTGATTTTCTTTTTCATTTGGCTTTTGTTACTAAGAATCAGGAGAGATTCGTGTGTCTGGGAACTGGAACATGTGCTGCAGGCAGGATCCTGTGGTTTACTGTACATGGTGACCTAGGAATCCATTCAGCAGGGTACCAGGTTTCCAAAAGGATAGTTTTGGGAACTGATGCAAAGTGGTTGGCAAAAGTGAGCTAATCCACATCCATATTGGTTGTCTTACACTGTAAACTATTAGGCAGGGTCTACCTGTATCTGTTTTCTTCAGCATTTAACAGTTTTTGGTTGATGCTTAATAGACTGCTGAAAACCTATAGGCAATAGATATTATAACTCACGCTTTATCTATTTTTACCTTTGATTCAGATGTGTTCTTGTTAGAGCTTTTAGGTAGTATCAGGAAATGGGTTAAATTATCTCTTCCAAATCTATTAGTTTATAAATGAGGAAGTTAAGGCACAAAGAGATACAGGGACTTGTTCAAGACCCCATAGCTAGTGGGTCTTTGGGCTTTCACTTGGCTTCTTCAGTCAGGCCTGAAGGCAGGATTATCAGGACTTTGTATGTTATCCCTGTGGAGCCAGCCTAGATAATATTGTATTATATCTATTTTCAGCTTATGAAACATTTTTGTTTCTTGATTGTTTATTGAAACACTCTTAAGTCTCCATTTTTTCTCCTTTTTAAAAAAGATTTTAATGTTGACATAATTGCAGGTGTCCCCCTTTTCCCTACCATTTGCCCACCTCCACCCACCCCTGCCTCCCCCATCCCTCGGCCTTCACCAAACTTTGTCCACATCCATGGGGTATGTATATATGTCCTTTAGCTAATCCTTTCACCTTTATCCTGTCACCCCATCTCCCTCCCCACAGGCACCAGCCAGTCTCCATTTTCTCTATGTATAGAAAAACACTCACCTCAGGGTTGATCTTGGGATTACAGGGATTGATGAAAGAAAAGCACCTACCAGCCTGGCCAACAGTAGATGTTTAATCAATGTGCATTTCTTTCCCCTTCTGCTTCCCAGATATATGGGTGGACTGCCTACATTTAAGGAGTAGATGCATTTGTGGCTCTTGCAGCTTCTTTCAGGAGTTGAGCACTGGTTGTGGTAGTTATGCTGAATTAATTTGGTTTGTGGCTTTGGTGTTTTTTTGTATAAATCACCTGAGCTTTGGTCTGGCTTCTTCAGTGGGAATTCTTTTCTTCCAAAAGTTGAACTACACCAAGTATTTATTTATTTTTAATGATCATTTTTTAAAAAAAATATGTTTTTTTAATTGATTTCAGAGAGAGGAAGGGAGAGGGAGAGAAAGCGAGAAACATCAATGATGAAAATCATCAATTGGCTGCCTCCTACATGCCCCCTACTGGGGATTGAGGCTACAACCCAGGCATGCACCCTGACCAGGAATTGAACCATAACCTCCTGGTTCATAGGTCCACACTTATCCACTGAGCTACACTGGCCAGGCCACCAAGAATTATTTCTTAAGCATGGCCAGCTCTGAAACTTTAGTCTGAGTAGCTCTTACCCAACACCCTCAGCTTTAGACTCCTGGGACTCTTATCTCTTCTCCAGAGATACATGTGAATTTCTTGTTGGTAGTACATTCATTCATTTACTTAATTTAATGATGGCCTATTATGCACCTAGGCACTGTTCTAGACCAAGGTTATAATAGTGAACAAGAGAAAAATAATAGTGAACAAGAGAAAAAAAATACCCACATGGAGCTTGTATTATAGTGAACAGTAAAAAAGGAGAAAGGTTATGCTTTTCTCCTTGTAGTTAGACAAGGTCATCAGGTCATTTTTGTTCAATGGGTTGCTAGCAGAAGCCTTACTTCTGGGCTGAAGCATTTATTTGTTGGTATAAGACTCTCTAGTGCTCTCCTTTCTTAATCATGGAAGCGCATATAGAGAGAAGTGCCATGAGATCAAACCAGTCTAGAATGCTGAGTCCCTTACATGGTGGATCAGCTGTTCTGTGAGTCCCCCAGGCCTATAATGGGCTTTGTGGGAACAAGAAATAAACATTTGTGTTTAACCACTGACATGTTGTGTGCTGTGTGTTTCTGCAGTATTAACTGGCCTGTTTTAATAGAAGTGGCTCTTATATTAGAGCGTTGAAATTTTTGGTTTTCCATTCCACTTGGCCTTTGGCCCTCAGGAAAGATGTAGCTTCCTCTAGGTGTATGCTCCACTAAACTGATGTAACACTGATGGGAACACTTAGGAACTTACAAGACTATAGGTAAAAATAAAAATATAAATGAAACAACAACAAAAAGGACTATATAAGATATTAAAAAAAGACTCATGCTTATCAGGGCACATATCCTAGGAGGTTAGTTTAAGTGGACAAGGCAATCTTGTCCCTCTGGTCTCATTCCTCTTTCCTTGTTCTTTGTTCCTTTGTACACCACTACCCCATGTGCACAAGATGTGCTTCTATTGATCAATGAGGTAGGGAGAAGATAGGGGTTGCCTTTCATTCCTCATGTGAGTACAGATTTCAAGGAATGATTTGGTAACTACCCCTGTGGAACCTTCTGTGAATTGTGCCTCAATAAAAAACACGGGGCATATGGCAAATCCTACACTCCTATTGCTGTATAAAGGAGGTGGTTGCTCTTTCTGGGCTAAGGGGTGACAGTTGGGAAGAAGCTTGAGTGGAAAAGCAGGAGTAGGACACCAATTGGGGAGTGAGAAGTCTCTGGTGGGAATGTCCTAGCTTAGCCAATAGCCAGCAACACAATGTCTCAAAACTCCTTATGCTTGGAATTTGGGGTGGACATGTGGAAATTGTTAAAGGAACTTCTATAGCCTTGTCACTGGGATAAGAGCAGATAACTAAAAAAACATCCTAAATACAGAATCTATTGCTCTGGCTGGGTAGCTCAGTTGGTTAGAGCAGTGGTCGGCAAACCGCGGTTGGCTGCTCTGTTGACTAATGAGTTTGCCGACCACTGGGTTGTTAGAGCATTGTCTTGATGTGCCAAAGTTATGGGTTTGATCCTCAGGGCACATACAAGAAACAACTAATGGATGTATGAATAAGTAGAACAATTATCACTTGCTCTCGCTCTCTCCTCCCTCTAAAATCAATAAAATATTGAGGCTTGTTTAAGAAATGAAATCTGAGACATGACCCTATATTCAGTTTCCAGTATTAGTATTAAAGTTCTCACAAATATATCCTCCATACCCAGATTTCTAAGGCAAACCAGAAGGTGCTTTAGTTTGTGCAGATAACAGTCTCACAGTGGCTCCAAGGCTGGTTTTGAGCACTGCAATTGACCTAGGCTAGCCCCCAAATCCTCAACTCCCCCCTCTGTCCTAATCTAAGTGGCCAAAGTGCTGGGCACATCCCAGACCCAGAGTTCCCACCATTAAGTGGACTCTGGAACCTGAAGCTGATCATAAGAACCTCAGCTATCTTAACGAGGGGAATGAGAACTTGGAATCAAACTAAAACTAAGACTGCTGGGGTTTCAATCAGTTTTTGGAAAAGTGAAAACAGTTTAATTCCTCTGGAGAGCTTGAGAAGAAGGATGCTAAGCAGTCTTTTCCATCCAACTGGACAGTTGGGATAACAAAATATTTGAACTCCATAAAATATTTTTTAAGCATTCACTGAGTCACTCCACTGACAAGTGCTTACTGAGCGCCTGCAGTTTAATGGATCATTGGCTACCTGTTAACTTTTCTCTTAGGGGCTTTCCCTCTAGTACTAGAGTGGATTATTTGCTGAATTTCTCCTCAATTTTTTTCTGTGGGTTCTCTCGTATAGAGTCTCTGAAGTATCCTCAAGTAGGAAATGTTGAAGCTTTACCCACACTCTATAGTTGTAGTGTTCTTTCCAAATAAGTATATAAGCATATTATTACTGAATCTTTTCCACACTTGTCACTTTTATAGTTTCTTTCTTGTGTGGGTCCATTGGGGAGCAAACCCTAAGTACTTTTTGAAACATTCACTAACCTCGCTTTATGTGTAGGGTTTTCTTCTTGTGTGAATTTTGTGATGGGTAACTGGGCCACAAGGAACTGCTTTTCTCCAATATGATATATCCATATCTGATAATTCCTGTACTTCACTTAAAGCAGTTCCCCCATCTACCTCTCATGAGAGAAATTAAGTAAGCAAGCTCTTGCATTGAGTTTTCAGATTTGGGAAAACTATCAATCACTTCTCATTTTTATCACAGTAAGATGATAGATATTGCACCACTCTAAGAACTAATACAACAGATTAAGCTTTATAGTATTTGGATACACTGACCTTTATGAAAAAATAAAGCTTACTGATGAATTTTTTTAAACCAATGGATATACAGGGCACAAAAATGTATACATACTTTAACAGCTGGTAGTTGTTAAATGAAATGTATTTTAATAAATACTGCCTTTGAATTATTCAAAGTGTGTATACTAGTATACATTTTTGGGGACATCCTATATTTCCAACAACATCATTTTCACACTAAGCATTTGTCCATGATTTGTACAAACAACTCAACAGTTTCAAAGCTTTGGAGGGGAAAAGTGAATGATCTTTAATGTTCATTAGGAGAAAAGTAAAATTAAGTATTTTTAATTTAAAAAATCGTAAATTAGAAAAGTTTGTAGCTCAAGGAATAATCATTTCTTACACAGAAGAGTTAGAAAAATGGCTTTTAAAATGTTTCTTCTGCTCTAGCCCGTTTTGCTCAGTGGATAGAGCATCGACCTGCGGGCTGAAAGGCCCCAGGTTTGATTCTGGTCAAGGGCAGGTGCGTGCCCTTGGTTGCAGGTGTGTGCGGTAAGCAACCAATTGATGTGTCTCTCTCACATCAATGTTTCTCTCTCTATGTCTCTCCCCCTCCCACTCTCTAAAAATCAATGGAAAAATATTCTCAGGTTAGGATTAACGAAACACACACACACACACACACACAGAATAATAATAATAATTTTTAAAAAGTTTCTTCATCCTGTAACTATGGTGAGTAAGCATTACCTAGCATTAAAGTTATTTATCCTCCTAAAAGGAGAAGCTCACATTTCCAAACTATTCTTCTTTGAATTAAGAAGCACTCCTGTAGCCCTAGCTGGTGTGGTTCAGTTGGTAAAGAGATAGACACATAGATCAATGGAATAAAAAGTCCAGAATTAGATCCACATAAATATGGCAAGTTGATTTTTTATGGGCAACATTTTAATGAGGTAACATTCACATAAAAATAACCATTTAAAAGTGAACAATTGAGCTTGGCTGGTGTGGCTCAGTGGTTACACTTCAACTCATGAACCAGGAGGTCACAGTTGGATTCCAATTAGGGCACATGCATGGGTTGCAGGCTTGATCCCCAGGAGGGGACATGCAGGAGGCTTTGGATCAATGATTATTTCTCATCATTGATATTTTTCTCTCTTCCTCTTCCTTCTTCTCTGAAATCAGTCCTATATAATAAAAGTCTAATATGTTAAGTGTCCAGTCAACTGGTAGGCCATTCAACCAATCAAAGTGTAATATGCTAATGATATGCTAAGGCCGCTCAAGCACTTACTATGAAGTGCTCTGACCACCAGGGGGCAGACAGTTGACCAGTTGCTATGACATGCACTGACCACCAGGGGACAGATGCTCTGACCAGTAGGTTAGTTTGTTGGTGGGGTCCGGCTGATCTGGACTGAGCGAGACAGGCCAGACACACCCTGGAGCACTCCCATGGTCCCTCCCTGGCTGGCCAACTTCCTGCACCCCTCCCCAGCCCTGACCATGCAACAGTGGGGTCCCTCAGCCTGGCCTGTGCCCTCTCGCAATCCAGGATCCCTCAGTGGATGTCGGAAAGCCGGTTTCAGCCCAATCCTGCAGGCCAGGCCAAGGGACCCCACTGGTACACCAATTCATGCACCAGGCCTCTAGTAAAGATATAGTTTTAAATGAGCAATTGAGTGACATTTAGTACATTCACAATGTTGTGCAACCACCACCTTTATTTAGTTTCAAAACATTTCCATCACTCTCAAAGAAAACCACATATCCATTAGGTAGTTGTTCCCCACTCCCCAGAGTCTTGGCAACCAGAAATCTGCCTTTTGTATCAGTAGATTTATCTATTCTGAATATTTAATATCAATAGAATCAAGCAGTAAAAAAAAGGGAGGGGAGTCTGGCCTTTTTTTCCAGTTAGCGTAATGTTTTTGAGGTTCATCTACATTGTAGCATGTATCAACACTACATTCCTTTTTTTGGCTGAATAATATTATATAATATTAATATACCACAATTTGTTTACCCACTCATCTGTTGATGGACAATTGAGTTGTTTCTACTTTTTTGGCTATTACAAATATGCTGCTATAAATATTCATGTACAAGTTTTTGAATACCTGCTTTCAGTTCTTTAGGGTATACACCAAGGAGTGGAACTGTGGGGTCATATAGTAATTCTTGATTAATTTTTGAGGGATAGTCAAACTTTTTTATAGTGGCTGAACTATTTTACATTCCCACCAGCCATGTACAGGTGTTTCACTTTCTCTACATCCTTGCCAACACTAGCTGTTTTCCTAGTTTATATTATTACTAGAGGCCCGATGCACGAAATTCATGCCTGAGTAGGCCTTCCTTCCCCCAGGTGCCAGCACCAGCTTCCCTCTGGCACCCGGGACCCGAGTTTCCCTTGCAGCCCTGGCTTGGTCCAGAAGGTCATCTGGAAGGATGGACATCTGATCTAATTAGCATATTATGCTTTTCTTATTACAGATTATAGACATTTAAATTACTATGAAGTGGTCTTTCGTTGTGGTTTTGATTTGCATTTCCCCAGTGACTAATGCTATTGAGCACATTTTCATGTGTTTGTTGACCATTTCTCTTCTTTGGAGAAATATCTGCTCAAATCCTTTGGTCATGTTAAAATTGGGTTGTTTATCTTTTTACTTTTGAGTTATAGGAGTTCCTTATATATTCTGGATATTAACCCTTATCCTAATATGATTTGCACGTATTTTATCTCCTTATGTAGGCTTTATTTTCACTTTCTTGAAAATGTCTTTTAAGCCAAAATTTTAAAATTTGGATAAGGTTCAGTTTATCTACTTTTTCTATGTTGCTTTTGCTTTTAGTGTCATATTTAAAATCCATTGTCAGCCCAGCTGGCATGGTTCACTGGTTGAGCATTGAGCTAGGAACCAGGAGGTCATGGTTCAATTCCAGGTCAGGGCACATGCCCAGGTTTCAGGCTCAATCCCCAGTGGGGACCTGCTAGAGTCAGTGGGTCAATGATTGTCTGTCATTGAAGTTTCTATCTCCCCCTCTTCCTCTTCTTTCCTTTCTAAAATCAATAAAAATGTATTTTTTAAAAATAAAAATAAAATCCATTGTCAAATACAAAGTCATGAAGATTTACCTGGATGTTTTCTTCTATAGGTTTTATAGTTTTATCTGTTATATTTATGTCATAGATCCATTTTTATTAATCTTTTTGTATAGTGTGCGATAGGGGTCCAGCTTGATTCTTTTGTATGTGGCTATCTAATTGTCCCAGCACCACTTGTTGAAGAGACTGTTTTGTCCCTCATTGAATGATCTTATTGAAAATAAGTTGGCCATAGATGTCTGGGTTTATTTCTGGGGCCCTAATTCTATTTTAGTGGTCTATATGTCTCTCTATATAATCTTAGTACCACATTATTTTGAATACTATAGATTTGTAGTAGGTTTTGAAATTGGGAAATGTGAATTTTCAACTTCGTTCTTTTTCAAGACTGTTTTAGCTAATCAGGGTCCCTTGCAATCCCATTTAAATTTGAGGATTAGTTTTTCCATTTCTGCAAAAAAAGACCATTGGAATTTTGATAGGGATTGCATTGTATCTTCAGATTGCTTTGGGAGTACTGCCATATTAACAATAAGTCTTCCAATCCATGAACATGAGGTACTTTCCTTTTATGTATGTCTTCTTAATTTATTTTAGCAATGTTTTATAGTTTTTAGTGTACAAATCTTTCATCTCCTTAAATTTGTACCTAGGTATTTTATTCCTTTGGATACTATTATAAATGGAATTATTTTCTTAATTTAGTTTTCATAGTGTTTATCACTGGTGTATAAAAATACAACTGACTTTTCTTTGTTAATCTCGATCCTGCAATTTTGCTGAATTTGTTTATTAGCTTTAGTAGTTTTTATGTGGACTCTTTGGAATTTTCTATATATAGAATCATGTCATTTATGATTAAAGAAAGATTTACTTCTTTTTCTCCCAATTTAAATGCCTTTTATTTCTTTTTCTTGCCTATTTACTCTCTATAAAATGTCCAGTATAATGCTAAGTATCAGTGGTGGTATTAGGCATATTTATTTCATTTCTGATTTTAGGCAGAAAGATTTTAGTATTTTCCCATTGAGTATGAGGTTATCTGTACTTTAAAAAATAATTACCCTTTATCATCTTGAGAATGTTCCCTTCTATTCCTAGTGTGTTGAGAACTTTTATCATGAAAAGGTGTTGAATTTTGTCAGATGCTTTTACTGCATCATTCAATGATCATGTGTTCTTTCCCTTCATTTTAGTGTATTATATTAGTTGATTTTCTTATGTTGAACCACCCTTGCATTCCTGGAGTAAATCTTACTTAGTCATGCTATAAAATCTTAATGTGCCATTAAATTCAGTTTGTTAGTATTTTGTTGAGGATTTTTGTATCTGTATACATAAAGGATATTGGTCTGTCGTTTTCTCCCTTGTGGTATTTTTGTCTGTGGCTTATTTATTTATTTACTTTGGTTAATCTTCACCTGAGGATATTTTTTCCCATTGATTTTATTTTTTTAATATATTTTTATTGACTTTTTACAAAGAGGAAGGGAGAGGGATAGAGAGCTAGAAACATCAATGAGAGAGAAACATCGATCAGCTGCCTACTGCACGCCCCCCACTGGGAATTGAGCCCACAACCAAGGTACATGCCCTCAACTGGAACCGAACCTAGGATCCTCCAGTTCACGGCCCGACACTCTATTCACCAAGCCAAACCGGTCAGAGCTCCATTGATTTTAAATATAGTGGAAGGGAAAGGGGCAAGGAAGAGAGAGAGAAACATCGCTATGAGAGAACCACATCAATTGGCTGCCTCCCAAGCATGCCCTGCAACTTAGGTGTGCTCCCTTGACTTGGAATCAAACCTGTGACTCTTTGGTGTACCGGCCAAAGCTCAACAAATGAGCACACTGGCCAGGGCTGTGGCCAATTTATTTTTGACAAAGGTGCAAAAGCAATTCAGTAGAGAAAGGATTGACTTTTCAAAACATGATGTTGTAACAATTGGACATCCATATGCCAAAAAAGGAATGTCCATCTAAACTTCACACCTTATACAAAAATTAACCCCAATGGGTCATAGTCCTAAATGTAAAATCTAAAACTGTACAACTTCCAGGAAAACAGGAGAAAATCTTTGTGATCTGGAGTTAAGCAAAGTGTTCTTAGACAGAACACCAAAGCATAATCCATAAAAGAAAGAACTAATACAATGGACTCTTAAATTTTTAAAATTTCATATGAAAGACACTTAAAATAAGAAGACTGCTTTGGAAAAAGTCTGATAGTTCCTCAAAATATTAAGCATCTACATGACACATCAGTTCAATAATTAGGTATGTACATATATGAAAGAAAAAAGGTATGTCCACCCAAGAACCTGTTTGCAAATGTTCTTAGCAGCATTATTCATGATATTATTCATAATAACCCAAAAGGGAAACAACCCAAATATCCATCAGAAATAAAACAAATGAAGTACAGCCTTACCTGGTGTGGCTCAGTTGGTTGGAGAATCATCCCATGCACCAAAAGGTTGTGGGTTTGATTCCTGGTTGGGGCACATACCTAGGTTGTGGGTTGGGTTCTGGTCAGGGTGTGTATGGGAGGCAATCTCTCTCTCTCTCTCTCTCTCTCTCTCTCTCTCTCTCTCTCTCTCTCTCTCTCTCTCTTTCTCCCCCCCCACCCATTCTAAAAATAAATAAATAAATAAAAATTTTAAAAAAGACCTACAACCAATATTACTCAATCCAGAGAAGCTTTCTTTTAGAATTAAAGCAGAAATAAAGAGCTTTCTAGAAAAGAAAGCTAAATGAGCTCATCACCACCAAACCAGTATTATAAGAAATGCTAAAGGGACTTCTTCAGGAAGAAAGGGGAAAAATATATAAAAATATGAATAATAAAATGGCAGTAACTATGTACCTATCAATAAGTACTTTAAATGTAAATGGATTAAATGCCCAATCAGAAGACACAGGGTGGCTGAATAGAAAAGAAAAAAAGAGCCATGCATATACTGCCTACAAGAGAACCACTTCATATAACAAAAATAGACAGACTGAAAGTAAATGGATGGAAGAGAGATTTCATGCAAATGGAAATGAAAAAGAAAAAAAACTTGGGGTAGTAATATTTATATCAGGCAAAATAGACTTTAAAACAATGGCTATAACAAGAGATAAAGAAGGACCCAGCAATTCCATTTCTGGATATTTATGTGAAGAAACCCCACACACTAATTTGAAAAGACACATGCATCCCTATGTTCATTGTAGTATTATTTAAAATAGCCAAGATATGGAAGCAACCTAAGTGTCCATTGATAAATGACTGAATATAGAAGATGTGGTCTATATATATATTGGAATATTACTCTGCCAAAAAAATAATGAAATATTGCCATCTGCAACAACATAGAGGGTATAATGCTAAGGGAAATAAGTCAGAGAAAGGCAAATACCATATAACTTCACTTATATGTGGAATCTAAAAACAAAATAAATGGGGGGGGGGAGGGGACCTATGTAATACTTTCAACAATAAAGAATTAAAAAAAAAGACAGAAGGATTCTGCACAATACCTTTAGGTCATCCAGTATACCACCAAAAAGAAGCCAAGTATATAAAATCAAAATATACACAACCTTTTTATAGCAGCAGGTCTGGTTCAAGTGTGGTGACAGTAAAGCAGCTGGTGCTTGCAATGGGTAAATAATTTACACAGGATTGAGAGGCAGTTGGAAAGACTAAAGATTTTTTTAAGTGATGTCAATTTCAGTATTTAAACATAAATTTTAAATTAATAAAAATATGTGGTTGTAAAAAACACACAAATAAATGAACAATCAAAAGAGAAACAAATTTATAGATACAGAGAACATTTTGATGGTTGCCAGATGGGTTGGGGGCATGGGAAAAAAGGGAAAGAGATAAAAATGTGCAAATTGGCAGTTAAAAAACAGTCATGGGGATGTACAGTATAGCATAGGGAATATATAGAGAAAAACATTGTAATAAGTTATATAAATGTCTAATCACTATGTTGAACACCAGAAACTAATGTAATATTGAATGTCAACTGTAATCCTATATAATAAAGAGATAATATGCAAATTGACCATCATGCCATCACAAGATGGGGGTGCCCACAGCGGGGGAGGGGCCAGCCACTTTGCGCGCCTGCCGCCAGAGTCCCCTCAGCCCCGCCGGGGGCCTTGGGTCCTCCTGCACCCCGCAATGACTGAGGCTCAGGCAAGCAGGGACGGCCAAGGCACAGGCAAGCCTCGGATGGCGGTTGCCCAGCCACCCAGGGCCAGCCGAGGCTTGTGCTGCCGGCAGTGGCAGCAGTAGAGGTATGAGGGGGCGTCACCTTCCCCTGATAGCTTGGATCGCCTCCTGCCCCTGAGGGCTCCTAGACTGTGAGAGGGGGCAGGCCAGGCTCAGGCGCCCCCCTCCAGTGCATGAATTTTCATGCACCGGGCCTCTAGTTTT
Organism: Corynorhinus townsendii; assembly: GCA_026230045.1. Taxonomy (NCBI): domain Eukaryota; kingdom Metazoa; phylum Chordata; class Mammalia; order Chiroptera; family Vespertilionidae; genus Corynorhinus; species Corynorhinus townsendii. The sequence goes on from JAPDVU010000009.1 coordinate 67,153,256, forward strand.
GGGGTTTTTTAGAGAGAGAAAGGGAGTTTGAGAGAAAGAGAAAAAAATATCAATTGGTATGTGCCCCAACTGGGGATCGAACCCAAAACCTGAGTCTGTACTAGAACTGGAATTGAACCCATGACCCTTCAATGCTCAAAATGAACCACACCAGCCATGGTGGAAATTGACAAATTTCTATATGAAATGATCAGCTTGAAAAAAATCTTATGTGTGGAGAAGAACGTTTTTTAAAAATTTAAGGTCTTAGTGACCACAATCATCTTCCTACTAGTCTTGTGGGCTTCATCTAAAGCTGGACAAGGTTCTCAACCACGGACAAAGAGGAGCCAAGTCTTTAGAACCTGAAATTCCCACCTAATGGTGGTGGATTACTCTTTAGGATAGTCATCTCAGACTAAACCTAGCCTAATAACAGCTACTTTCTTTTATTGACAAGTTTGTTAAAATAAATCTTTATTGTTCAGATTATTACAGTTGTTCCTCTTTTTCCCCCCATAGCTCCCCTCCAGCCGGTTCCCACCCCACCCCATGCCCTTACTGCCCCCACTGTCCTTGTCCATTGGTGTAAGATTTTTGTCCAATCTCTTCCCGCACTCCAACACCGCCTTCCTCTCAAGAATTGTCAGTCCAGCCGAAACTGGTTTGGCTCAGTGGATAGAGCATCGGCCTGCGGACTGAAGGGTCCTGGGTTTGATTCCAGTCAAGGGCATGTACCTTGGCTGCAGGCACATCCCCAGTGGGGGGTGTGCAGGAGGCAGCTGATCGATGTTTCTCTCTTGTCGATGTTTCTAGCTCTCTATCCCTCTTCCTTCCTCTCTGTAAAAAAATCAATAAAATCTATTTAAAAATAAAAAAGAATTGTCAGTCCACTCCCTTTCTATGCCCCTGATTTTATTATATTCACCACTTTATTCTGTTCAGATTTTTTATTCACTTGATTTTTAGATTCACTTGTTCATAGTTTTTATCTTTACCTCTTTCTTCTTCCTCTTCTTAAAGAATACCCTTCGGCATTTCATATTATACTGGTTTGGTGGTGATTAACTGCTTTAGCTTTTTCTTGATCTATGAAGCTATTTATCTGACCTTCAATTCTGAATGATAGCTTTGCTGGGTAGAGTAATCTTGGTTGTAGGTTCTTGCTATTCATCACTTTGAATATTTCTTGCCACTCCCATCTGGCCTGCATAGTTTCTGTTGAGAAATCAGCTGACAATCGTATGGGTGCTCCCTTGTAGATAATTAACTGTTTTTCTCTTGCTGCTTTTAATATTCTCTCTTTGTCTTTTGCTCTTGGCATTTTAATTATGATGTGTCTTGGTGTGGTCCTCTTTGGATTCCTTTTTTGGGGGGTTCTCTGCACTTCCTGGACTTGTAAGTCTATTTCTTTCACCAGGTAGGGGAAGTTTTCGGTCATTATTTCTTCAAATAGGTTTTCAGATCTTGCTCTCTCTCTTCTTCTGTCATCCCCATAATTCTGATGTCGGTACGCTTGAAGTTGGCCCAGAGGCTCCTTACACTATCTTCATATTTTTGGATTCTTTTTTCTTTGTGCTCTTCTGGTTGGGTGTTTTTCGCGTCTTTGTATTTCAAATCTTTGACTTGATTCTTGTGATCCTCTAGTCTGCTGTTGGATCTGTATATTTTTTATTTCAGTCAGTGTATGCTTAATTTCTAGTTGGTCCTTTTTCATATCCTCGAGGGTCTCACTAAATTTATCGGTCTTTTCTAGAAAATTCTTGAAAAACCTTATAACCGTGGTTTTGAACTCTATATCCAGTCGTTTGCTTTCCTCCATTTCTTTCATTTGTGACCTGTTTCTTTGTCTCCACATTTTGGCTGCTTCCCTGAGTTGGTATAGTGGCTTTGTGTGCTAGGTGTCCTATAAGGCCCAGTGGCTCAACCTCCCCAGTTACCTGAGGTGGACACTCTTGGTGCACCCCTTTGTGGGCTGTGTGCACAGTCTTGCTGTAGTTAACCCTTGATTGCTCTTGGTATCACTGGGAGGAATTGACCTCCAGGCCAATCGGCTGTGAAGACCAGCTGTGTCTACAATGGGAGAACTGTGCTGGAGACACCCTTATGAGTCAAGACTTGCTTCAGTGGGGCTTTGGCACTCACTGAGTCTGCCCCCTGAGTGTGTCCCTTATGGATCTGAGGAGTTGTAATCTGGATGATCCTACTCTGACCCCTGGGTACACTGGCTCTTGGATCTCCAAGGAGGTGCAAAGTCAGCCTCTGCCTAAGGCCACCCAGCAGGAGCTACAGAGAGATCTGCAGATTCCTCTTCTTTGTTTGGGTTTTGGAGATGCCCAAATGAGGCCCAGCTGTGAAGTAATGCAAGCTGCTGCAGGGCCTTGGGCCTTCTTTTGGATATTCTGGGTCTCTCTGACTCAGCTGCAGTTTGTTAGGTAAGTTTAGATTTCAAAGGACCAGGCCTCTGTGCACATCTTGGATGGGGCAGAGTCTCAGGGTGGAGCAAACAGCAATGGCTTCCCATTAAACAGCAGCCCTGCCCTAAGAGGCCCCCGGGTCTCAGTGTCCCTTGGTAATGGCTGCAAGCACCTCTGAGAGAAAGCCACCCTTGAGTGCTGCCCACTGCCAGACGGTCCAGTTTCTCCCCGTATGAGTCTGGATCCCCAGAGTCTCGCCCGGAACTGGAATTCAAAGCAGTCAGGAGCTTGTGTCTCCCTCCATCTTGAAAAAGCCAGCTGCATACTCAGTTGCCAGCCCTCTCTGCTCGTGCCTCTGTACCTCTGTACTTTACTTCTGCAGCTCCTCTGAGTCTCAGTGTGCTTTTCTCTTCCCTTCTAGTTGTAGAATTTCCACTTAGCCAGCCTTCCTGTGGTTCTGGATGATGTCCATTTTGTCTTTTAGTTGTAGATTTGAAGTGGTTGTGCAAGGCGGCAAGTTCAGGTGTTTACCTATGCTGCCATCTTGGTTTCTCCTCCTAAATGTCACGTTTTTTATGTGTGGCTTTTAAAATTGATTTTTCGTGAGGAAAGGAGAGAAACATGGATTTGTTTTTCCACTTATTTATTAATTCATTGGTTGATTCTTGTATGTGCTCTGACTGGGATCAAACCCAAAACCTTGGCGTATGGGGAGGACATGCTGTCCAACTAATCTACCCAAAAATAATTTGGGGCCAGATTTTTTCTTTATTGTCATTGCACATATGTAAAATAGGATATGAGCCCATTCAGGGATGGTACAAGACCCATCTGGTGACTTAGGAAAAATGACCTCGCAAACACAACAGTAATGAACCAATAGGAGAGATTAGCAAATGCCCAAGTCCAGGGCCCCTAATTCTCAAAGAATGTCATTGGTCCCAAAAAATGAAGGAGAGAGGATCCTGCTCATTCATTGGCAAGGAATGCTGTAGATTAGCAGAGGGCAGAAAGCAAAAGGAAAGACAGTCCTTTAGTGAAGCACTTCTTCCTTACTACTTGCGCATGCATCTGGGCTCCTGGAGGTGCTGGCTTGCTGGGCGACAGCTTCTGGCTTAGTGTGTGGAGAAACATGGCGCAGCAGGTGAGGGACCAGCTCAAAGCAGGCTTTTGCTGTTGGGGCGGGTCCTGAGTCCTGCGACTCCCCCATAAGCACTGCGTTGGTCTCGTGACTTCGTGTATAGTTAAGCCAAGACCTCCTCACCGGGTAGGGAGGCTCTGGAACAAGGTAACCTGGTGTCTGCCCTTGCATCCTTGGGGCTCCAGTCCTTTCTGTTTCCACATGATGACTTATTTGAAATTTATGCTAGTAAAACACTTGTTCTCTGAGGCCTTATTGCCTCCTTGTGAGCTCTTGTGCTGCACGGTGGGGACACAAAAACAATTCAGGAACACCCCTGGTCCTCAGCTCCCAAACTGCCTGAGTAGATAAACCCACGAGAAACAAATTCTGGCATTAGGTGGCATGAGAAAAGGCGCCCTAAGAGAGATTTACAGACAGGGCTGAAGAGTTCAAAGCATTAGAAGGCTTCCAGAAGGTGGTGGTGGTGGTGTTACCAGTCCTCATCCTGTAGGTTTCTTGCACTTCCAGAGGACATAAAAGTTTCCTTGTTTTTACATTTCTAATGCCTAGACTCAGATACCCTTCCCTGGTTGGGAGGGATGGAGACTGGCAGCCCCTTGTGTTCAGTATAAATAGAAAGAATGAATCTGGCCTTGAGGAAAGAGTATTCGAGGCAGAATACTCTTAGGGAAAGGCACTAAGGCTGGAGATCACAGAGCTTGTTCCAGGACCTGGGACCAGTTCACCTTTGCTGGATTATAGTATGTGTATAGGGTTGTGGGTAATGAGACTGAGGGATAGGTTGGGCCTTGAATGCCAGGGAGAACCTTGAAAGCTTGAAGATCTTGGCTTATTTTAGTGGCAGTAGTCTTGGAAACTTTTGAGTAGTTATACAATTGGACTAGCAGCCCGGTGCATGAAATTCATACACAGGTGTGGTCCCTAGGCCTGGCCTCTGATTGAAACATGAGTGTCTGGTGTGGAAGGGCAGGTCCCAGCTGACCTCTGGGCCCTGGGCAGCACCTGGGCTCCCAGGCCCCCGTGCACCCCCCTCCACCTGAGTCATGGCTTCCAAGTCCCCACGCGGAGATGTGGTGAGTGGGCTGGGGCACAGCATGGGCCTCTGGGCTACCCAATGGAGCCACATGGAAGCCGGGCAGGCAGCATGCTCTGTCCCGCCCAGCCTTACAGTCTAACTCCTGTGCAAACAAGAGCCCTACTGGCCCCTGTGGTCCCAGCTGCTGTGGCCCAGCTCATCCAGAAGAGGCCGCGGGGGTGTGGGGTGGGCTCCTGGCAGGTGCCCAGGTGGGGAGCGGGGAGGGGGCTTCCCCGGTGCTCGAGCCCTGGCATCCCAGGGGGAGAATAGCAGGGGGAATGAGAGCAAGCTCAGCGGTGGACACCCCGCATTCTCACAGTCCCTGTCACCGCTGCCCCCAAGTAGCTGGCGAGAGATCGCAGCCTCCCTTGCCCAACCCCCCCTTCCCCCCTACCCCCCACCCCCACGTTCCTGACACCCGCCATGTTCTGTGCCATCCCCTGGTGGTCAGTGTATGTCATAGGGAGCAGTTGAACTCCTGGTAGAATGACCATCTGAGGGGACAATTTGCATATTAGGCTTTTATTATATAGGATTAGATTTGTAGCCCTAGCCGGTTTGGCTCAGTGGGCTTGATCCCCAGTAAGGGGCATGCAGGAGGCAGCCGATCAATGATTCTCTCTCATCATTGATGGTTCTGTCTCTCTCTCCTTCTCCCTTCCCTCTGAAATCAATACAAATTTATATATTTTTTAAAAGTTAAGAAGTCCATATCTCCTGTGTAGAAAAACCAGGTAGACAGATGGAAGACTCTTATACAGCCTCGTCTTATATGTACCTAGACAAGGGGTGATCTTGCACCCCAAAAATCTTTGGCAATGTCTGGAGTCAATTGTGTTGTCACTACTGGGGGATGTTAATGACATCTAGTGAGTGGATTCCATGGATGCTGCCAAACATCCTATAATGCACAGGACACGCACACACACACACACAACAGAGACCCATCCAGCCCAAAATGTCAATAGTGCCAAGGTTAAGAGATACTGCCCTGAAGCAATAGTAGTGGAAACAGACCATAGACAGTGTTAGAGACATCTCATCCGGAGACCAATCAGTCTCCTTTGGTATTCTTTATAATGTTTAAATACTTGACACCCAGTCAATCAGATCTCATGATTCCAGTCTTCCTTGTACTTTTTTACCCATTCATTCATTTGGCAAATATTTATTTAGCACCAAATACTATTCGAGGTGATGTGATTTAGCAATGAAGAAAGAAATTCCTGCTGTCTAAGAATCTTACATTCTTTCAGGGGATGACAGACATTAAACCTATAAATGCATATCACAAGACTGTCCTTAAGGTATTAACATTTAGTCATAAGGACTGCATTCAGATGTTTCAAAGGTATTGTTAGCTAGAAAGAGTTTCAAGAATGAAAGATTGTGTTGTCCTATACACTAATAGGTTGTGGGTTTGATTCCTGGTCAGGGCACATATGTAGACTGTGGGTTTGTTACCTGGTCAGGGAGTATATGGAGGGCAACCAATTGGTGTTTCTTTCTCACATTGATGTTTCTCTATCCCTTCCTTTCTCTCTACAATCAATAAAAACATCCTTGGGCGAGGATTTTAAAAAATATATTATTTTTTAAAAAGAATAAAAGACTGAAGTAATTAAAGGTTTTCAAATTGATTTCACCCATGTTCAAAATCCAGTCCTTTTACTCTAGTTACTATGCAAGTCACTTACCCTGTGATAGTAGGTATGTCTTGGGGCTACCAGGGAATCTAGACTTTACTTGCAATCCTCAGTAATCCCAAACTTATGAAAAACTATACAGTACTACTAGAATAGGCAAGTATATGGGAAATGCTTGAACAGTTTCAGAAGCACAGCTACCTCCAGATGACAGCAGGATGGCACCAAGTTAAAAAGTTTTCAGGCTAATTACCTTAGCACACGGAGTGGGAAAGTTACTTGTTAGAGTCTTATGTTCTCCACAAGAAAAAAATGCTCAGTACTTCTCTTTTTCTCTACCAAAAAGCTAAACAAAGGATGAGCAGCAGGAGTGCAAGAAAACTGCAGCTGTGAAAGCAAGGATTCGCCTGTGATGAAGTCAGAGATGAAAAAGCTGTGTTATCAGAACTTGGATGCTTAGAAGGGAGGCCCTGAAGATCTGGGATTCAGATCTTGGAGTTGGTAGCTAGGTGATGCTACCTGACATGTACTGATATTTCTGAGGCATCCAGTGAGACTGGTTCTGAAAGATACATTGTCTACTTCATTCACTGATTTGTATCTGTTTCCTATCTAGCACATTATAGGCAATAAAATATTTATTGGACGAATAAATATATTCTGCAATTTCTTATCTGTCTACTACAGACCATTCAGAGTAGCTGACAGGCAAGTCAGTTACTTGTTGGGAGCTCCAATACTGTTTCTTTTTCTGCTCAGCAGGTTAGGGGATAAAGCAATTTGGAGGGTGGGGACAACCTAAAAATGCAAGAAGGTCAACAATTGCATCACTATTTCCCAGGCCACAGCAGACCCAGAAGTGTGAGGAGTCTACTAGTTGAGTATCTCCATTTCCTTAGAATTTTGCTTGACTTTCAGTGGCTCCTCATTTATCAATTCCAATTTCTTTGAGCTGGTATGCAAACCCTTCAGTAGTCAATCCACCCAGGCAATCTCCCTCTTCCAGACCATAAATCTCCAATTAAGTCACGTTGTCCCAAAGAGGTCACAATGAAGTCCAACACTTTGCCTTTGTCCAGGATTTTGACAGATGTTCATTTGTACCTCTGTGTAAAGCAGACATAGGTATGTGACTCTGGGAACTGGTCTACATAGCTTATAATAAGGGCCATGCTTAGTGTCGTAAGGACACTGTATGCAAGGAAACCTGGAGTGGCCCCAGCAAGACTCAAACTGGGGAAACACTGAAGTATATTCCTTATCTTTCAAATAAATTTTATTTCTCAACATGTTACCTTTCTAATTCAACAAGTATATCATGGTACGCGTGGTGAATGCATAGAGTCCTTGCTATTTTTTTTAATGTGCTTTATGTTTTTTATTACTTATTTACCACAGTAAAGGTCAGGAATTGTTCTTTCTTTGAGTCCTTGCTATTTTTAATGTAAATTCCTTGTGTTTTGGATTTTACTCTTTTTAACATATTTGTAATTTCTATTTGTTCTAAATATGCTGCACTAGAAAATGTATGAGTCATTAACATATCCAATGAAATCTATTAATTCTAATCTTAGATTTAAAAAAAAAATTCTCACCCAAAGATATGTTTCTATCAATTTCTATAGAAAGGAGGAGGGAGAAAAAGAAAGTGGGAGAGAGAGACAGGGGGGAAGAAAGGAAAAACATTGATCAGTTTGTTCCTGTAATGTGTCCAGACCAGCAACTTCTCCCCAGTGTGGGTCCTCTGGTGGACAATGAGGCTGGAGTTCTGGTTAAAGCTTTTCCCACATTCCCCACACAGGTATAGTCTCTCCTTGGGGACCATGTCACTTGCTTTTCACCATATGCATGGGGGCCAAGGACAATGGACAATGTACCAACTTTCTGCCACTTCATATACATGGATATTTCACAAAAGCTTAAATTTTTATGCCTTGTTGTAGATTGGTAAGTTTTAATTTGGTTCTACTGCTCCTTAAACCTAGCTTTCCTTTCACCTGCAGTCAGAGCCTCCCCCAGTTCCTGCACTTTCCTTATACCTATGATCTCCATTCTTGTTGATAGCTCAAACCCTATTCCTCCTTTCCCCATTTCCTGTCCCTTATTTTGTCTCTGTATGTCCTACTGCCCTGAAGCAAGTTCTACACTTACATCCTTATCAGGACCCTGCAGGCTTCAACATGAGTGTGAGGTTTCTAATTGAGAAAACTATAACCAAAGGCCAAGGAAGTGGAGGGAGAAACTCCTTTATTTTAGTCAGTAATGATAATACTTATAAATTTGTAAAAAATCTTTTAAGGGATAAGAAACCAGGAACTGGGTTGGGGATGGTGGTAAAATGAGAAATCTTACAAAATTATATATTATGCTTGCTAAAAGACTAGGTTGCATAGATTTAGAATGGCTTAATGTATCCTTCCTTTCCGTTGTTCCTTTTTTGGTGGTGGCTGTGTTGTAGAATAGTGATCTTCCCTGAAGGTCACAGTAGTATATAACAGTAAGTGCCTAGAAGTCAATTATTGGTTTAGAATAGATCTGGGCTATTAAAATTCTGGATGTGGTCCCTAGGAGAGGGGAAGAACTTCTTCCCTGATATGGCCCAGAAAGTTCTCAGGCCACTTGCCATGCATTCTTTGTTCAGAGCAAGGATACTCTAGTTTCCCAGCAGGAATTATGATGGGTTTTTAAAAAATATATTTTTATTGATTTCAGAGAGGAAGGGAGAGGGAGAGAGAAACATCAATGATGAGAGAGAACCATTTCTCGGCTACCTCCTGCATGCCCCCTACTGGGGATCAAGCCCAAAACCTGGGCATGTGCCATTGATCAGAATTGAACTCGGGACCCTTTAGTCCTCGCTGATGCTCTATCCACTGAGCCAAACCAGCCAGGGCAATTATGGTGGTTTTTAAAAAATCTACTTTTATTGATTTCAGAGAGAAAGGGAGAGGGAGAGAGAGAGACAGAAACATCTATGATGAGAGAGAATCATTGACCGGATGCCTCCTGCATGCCCCACACTGGGGATTGAGCCTACAACCCAGGTAGGGCCCTGACCAGGAATCAAATCATAATCTCCTGGTTCATAGGTTGATGCTAACCCACTGAACCACACTGCCATGCAGAAATTATGGATTTTATAGCCTTCTCTCCTTCAAAGCAAAATCGAAATCCACAATGAGACAGGATTGTGAAATTCTGAGCAGAAATAGAAAGAGGCCCGTGCATTCTTAGGCTGATTCCTATTCCTGGACATGGTTCTTGAGATCCAGTTGTCAAGTTTAGTGCTGAGCCAGGGATTGGCTATTAGAACTATCCACAGAACAAGGAAGCTCTCAGAAACACATGTTGACCTAAGGAGTTGATGTCAGGTTTTCTACATATTTGTCACATCTCTTGCTTCCTGTAATGTATCTCTTCTATGTATATCCCAATGGCAGATGAAGGAAGAGTTCTTAGTGAAGCTTTTCTCACACTGGAAGCACTTATGTGGCTTTTCCCCAGTGTGGGTTTCCTGGTGGGCACTGAAGTGGGAGCTGTTCTTGAAGCTTTTCCCACACTGGGCACATTGGTACAGGCCCTCCACAATGTGGACTTGCCAATGAGTGCTAAATGGGAATTTGTTGACTCTCTTCCCACAGACAGTGCACTGATAAGGCTCCTCCCCAGTGTGGGTCCTCTGGTGGACAATGAGGCTAGAGCTCTGGTTGAAGCTTTTCCCACATTCCCCACACTGGTATGGTCTCTTCCCTGTGTGAGTCCTGAGGTTGGAGTGCTCACTGAAGCCTTTCCCACATTCACTGCACTTTTGAGGCTTCTTTCCTCAGTGGATTCTCTGAAGCAAACAAGATAAGAAACTCGGCTAAAGTTTTCGCCCATTTTGTGACATTTGAAGTTTTTTCCAGTTCAGGGGCTGGCTGGTGATGAGAGGAGAGAGAATTCTGAGAGCATTCTCTCCAACACAAGAGATGTATCCAGGGCTTCTCCTAAGTCCAAAGTCTCTGGTGACATATCCTCTCCTGGGATGGAGCTGTCTCCTCATTCTCCCCTGGACAATGTCTATGTTGCTTTCCTGACATTGGTTCACCCACCTTGCCTGTATTTAGCTCAGAGTGCCAAAACACTTTCCTACTAGAATTTCTCTGTAAATCTTTGTTCATTTCTACTTCTTCTGAATCATCCCATTTTAGATTCTCTTATAGTCCCATTCTTCATCTCAGAACCTGAAAGAATAAAATTACATTGGACTCTTCTGGAGAAGGAAAACAATGGAATGAGTAAAGAGTTACAAATAAACTACCATAAAGAAGGAATACCTAATTGGAATCCTTCATGTGACTCAGTCACAGTCAGTCTTCTGCTAATGAAAAGCCTAAATTTTATTTTCCAATTATAATACTTTTTAGCTCCAAATTTGTGGTCACTGGTAAATATACTGTACACCCCCCTATTTTTCTCCTATTCTCTATCTTTTGGGATATTCTGACATAATGACAAAACTGAAGCAAAGAGTTAAGCTGTCAATCTGTCTGTAGGTGTATTCTCAATTCTTGAATGGCCTAGCTTCTGGGAGCAGAATCATAAAAGGCCACTCTTGTGTTTGGGTAGCTGAAACAAGAATAAAGCAAGTTTCTTTGTGTGTGTGTTAAATATGTTTTTCTTGATTTTTAGAGAGAGAGGAAGGGAGAGGGATAGAGTGATAGAAACATGGATGAGATTGGCTGCCTCCTGCATGTCCCCTACTGGTGATCGATCCTACAACCTGGGCATGTGCTCTGACCAGGAATTGAACTGGTGACCTCTTGGTCCATGGGTTGACGCTCAACCACTGAGCCACACTGACCGGATTAAAGCAAATTTTTTCATATCTGGCAAGCACAGACTTAGGTTATGAAAGGAGAAAAGGGGAGAGAGTCTGAGCTGGAGACCTAACTGGCAATCTAAGGAAGGAAAGTAAGTGAAACTCCATGAAGAAAAAAATGACATGGACCCTGTGAAAGAGACCAGCAAATGTAAAATTTGGGCTCTAAAGTGCAAGGAAATAATACTTAAACTCCATGAAAATCGAAACTCTCTGGCCTGTATATGGTCATTCATCAAGAAGATGACAAGGCCAAGAGCAGAAACAACCCTTTCTAAGTATACTTTCCAATCCTTTGACCATCAGAGCCAAGAGTCTTACCAAGTATGTTTGGGCACAGGACTGGCAGGTCAACTCCCTTAACTTTTTGCCAGGCCCCTGTAGTCCTTTTCATCCCTGGCTATATTATCTTTAGTAGTACCTTGTCCAACCTCTGTGGACTCCCTGTTCTGCTGACTCAGCTCTCCAGACTCCATACAATTTCCCTCTTGGCCAGAAACAACATATTTGCCACAGGAGGTGCAGAGGAGCTTGAAAGGGCATCCATTTCCTCATAAAAGATACAAGGCTCAGGCAAATGACCTCTCCTCACTTTGCAGTAACCTGACTATAGGCTTTTGAATTTGGTGTGACACTGCTATGGGGTCCCCAGAAAACCCTGCTACTGGAATTGTTCCCGCATGGCCTGTAGATCTGGGTGTTCTGTGGATGGGTCTGGAGTTATGAAACAGAATTGCTGGGAGTGGCCAGGAGTATTTTGGTCTCATTTCCCCAATGTATACCTGCACCAATGGTCAAAAACACAGAGATCATATCAGAAAGGACTGGATACCTAAATGCAGAGTTTTAGCAACCCAATATACGAGTTTCTCAAACGATGCTACAACTAGCTACCATCATTCCTGGAAGGTATCTCACTGTGGGCATTTTTCCTAAAACAAAAACTCTCAATAGCACAGACAAGACATCCTCTCCAACTGAGAAAGATTGTAGTATATTTACTAAAGCTGCTCTTTGTATTTTTCTTTAATTATCCTGAATCCCACTCATTTTCCCTGAGAAAGGATTCAATAAGGATAGTGCTTGCCTGTCTCCACACTGGTGAGAAACCCTGAGGGGATTTGGCCACATAAGAGGATATGGTGAACAGGCAAGACTTGGAGGAAAGCAAAGAATCAGAGGAGAGAAGAGCTGATCATAGGAGACTTCTGCCTACTCCCACTTCTGATGCCTGAGTACCACCTGATCTACCCATCACCATCTGTTACATCTCCTGTCATCTTTGTAGAAGCAAGAAACTACATCAGTTATTATCCCAAGGTTAGAATAAGCAGTTAAAGTCTGAGAGAGCAGTTCAGGCTGGCTGGTGATACAAGATTCCCTCAGCACACACTCCTGCACCCAGCTGAGGCCCAGCATTCCTTTTAAGGGGTGCCCATCTGGGCCAGTTGATGAGGACTCATTTGGCTAGAGCTAGTCCAGCACATGCCTTCTGATTATATCTGGTTGTGATTCTCTGAAGGGCACACAGCCTCTATCATCACCCCTTTCTAGTCCCCTCTGCTCTGAGCCACAATCTCATATAAGAATTACACTATAGCTGCATCTTTGTGTGTTTTTTAACTTATTTTCAATTACAGATGACATCCAATATTATATTCATTTAAGATATACAGCATAGTGGTTAGACATCTTTATAACTGCAAGGCTAAATCGCTTTGGAAAGAAGACAATGCTCTGCCTTTGGTGGGATCAAGAAGGTGTGGTATACTATGAGCTTCTAAAACCAGGTGAAACAACTAATACTGATCACTATCGACAACAAAAAATCAATTTGAACCATGCTTTGATTGTGAAATGACCAGAAAGTTCCAGAAGACATGGCGAAGTAATTTTGCTTCATGATTACGCACCATCACACACTTCAAAACCAGTTAAAGACACATTAAAAGATCTTGCTTGGGAAGTATTAACCCACCCGCTGTATTCACCAGACCTTGCTCCTTCAGATTACCACTTGTTCTGATAGATGGCACACACACTTTCTAAGTAGCACTTCAAAACGTACGAAGAAGTGAAAAATTGGGTCTCTGAATGGTTTGCCTCAAAACAAGAAAAGTTCTATTGGGACAGTATCCACAAATTACCTGAAGGTTGGGGGAAATGTGTAGCTAGTGATGGACATTACCTTGAATAAAGCACTTTTGATATTTCGCTTGAAATTATCATGTTTTCTTTTATTACAAAATCCACATTATTAACTGGTACACCTGGTAAGTAGAGTTAAGTACCAAACAAACTGAAATATTCAAAGTTACTGTAAAACTATTACTCCCCTGAAAGACTACTGCCTTATAACTCAGAAAGTCCAAGTCCTTACAAAATTTTTTATGTAGGAACTCAACGCCCTTTCTTAGTGATTCTCAAATGATCTTTGAAAAACCATTTAAAAAAAAAATACAACAAAAATTCAGTTGGGAAGTACAGCAATGTCAAACTGCTATAAAATTTTCTAAATACTTACTCTCAATTTCAGTTCATGTCACTTCCAAAGGCACGGCCCTACATGATCTGGCTCATGTATCTCATTTATTACCCTTTTTCTCTCTCAGTCTGCAGTAGGTCACAGTGGCCTCCTTGCTCAGGCTCCCCTCTGGCCTCAGAGCCTTTGCACTGGCTATTCTCGCTGTCAGTTACACTTCTTCCCCAGAGAACCACATGGCTCATTCCTTCTCCTCCTAGTCTTTGTTCAAATGTCATTTTTTTCAATGAGGAGTACCCTAACTACCCAAACTAAAAATGAAACCCACCCTCTGCTTCCACACTCTTGATCATTCTTATTCTGTTCCATTACCTTGCAGCTGCAATGGAACCTGATTCCTAGACTAATGAATTCCTAGCCTTTTGAATTCAGTGATGACACCTACTAGGACATCACCCACCTTCCACAGAGAATGCAGTACTCATTCCCTAGGCCAGTGGTTGGCAAACTCATTAGTCAACAGAGACAAATATCAACAGTACAATTGAAATTTCTTTTGAAAGCCAAATTTTTTAAATTTCTCCTAACGCCACTTCTTCAAAATAGACTCGCCCAGGCCATGGTATTTTGTGGAAGAGCCACAATCAAGGGGCCAAAGAGCCTCATGTGGCTCGTGAGCCGCAATTTGCTGACCACGGCCCTAGGCCAATGTTACCTTCATTCTTTTATGTTCTATTGACGTTTTATTGACAAACTCTAGATATAACACCTACTCAGACAATTCATTACTTTGGTGATAGCAACATACCTGACTTTGGACTTCCAATTTCAGAACTTGAAACAAAATCCCCTAGACTAGCCAGACAACATATGGGTTTAAATACTACTTTCTCCTGTGTATAATCTGCATATGGCCAACTGAATGGCTTTATGTTGGGTTCCACTATACGTTTTATACCAGTGTACCCCCAACAGTGAGGGAACAGGAAGCATTCAATTTATAGCTAGAAGACAAGACCTCGTTTGGGGGAGCGGTTTGCTAATAAGTGATCAGTACCAGGATATGTACAGAGAGGTCCTCAAACAAGTGGCTCTGGAGCAGGCTCTATGTGCCAGACCTTCCAGTTTCCAGGACTGGCTGCTTGCTGTCCAATTTTTAGCTGTATCAGTCCTCCACTGTCCTCGCACCCCTCCTCATTCCACTTCCATGGGCGTTAAGTTGTCCCTTTTGCCTCATAGCCTTGTCTGCCAACCTCCTAGAAGAACTGGAGAAGCCTTATGAGGTCAGCAGATTTTCCATCTTCTCTTGAGAGACACAGGGCTCTCGACAGCCACAGTCCGCTTATGAATTATGTTTGGCACTACTCTAGAGTGCAGTGGAAACTTCATTCACAGAAGAGCTAATTCCCTCTGTAGCTGGCTGCTGTGCTTCTGTACCTGGGGTTTCTCATAAAACTGAGGCTCACTGACAACAGACAGGAAAGTCCTGGTTTCTTAAGATTCCCATGGAGAACCTGCCACTTTCAGTGCTTTTGTGTGACTCCTGATTTGTTCCCCACTTTGCTAGTTAGTGTCTCATGGTATCTAAATGAAAGTATCTAAATGAAAGAGGCCAGACACAACAGGTTTCGTATTTTAGTATTCTAATTCTATGAAATGTCCAGACTAGGCAAATCCATAGAGAACAAGGAGTAACTGCTTAATGGATACAGGATTTACTTTGGAGGGATTCCAATGCTTTGGAACAGTGTTACTGTACTTAATGCCACTGAATTGTTCACTTGGAAATGGCTAATTTTATATTACATGAATTTCACCCAAATTAAGAAAATTTTTAAAGATTTTTTCCGAAAACATTGAAACAAGTAAAAACATAAAATAGAGATTCATAAGAAAGGCAAAAATAATTGAAATGTATTCTGAAAAAGATTAAGCTGGATGGGGCTAGGGGTTTAATGTCTTTAAATACATGAAGAACTGCTATGCAGAAGCTCAGGGTAAACATGTTCACATTAATACAACTGATTCTGAAGTAATAGAACAAACAAAGGATCTTCACTCTGTTGATGTGCTATTAACTAATTTGAAATCTTGATCCACCTGCTGGACTCTCTAATCCATTCTCATCTACACAGAATCCGGTAGAACTTTTAAAAATGTAAGATCATGTCCATCCCTGTTAACACTCTAAAGTGGCTTCCCACTGCACACAGAATAAAATCCAAACTCCTCTCCCCAGCCTGAAAGGCCCTGCATAACGTGGCCCCTGCCTTCCTCTCTCACTTTCTCTCATACCACCCTTCTCCTTGATCCTGAAGCTCTAGCCACAAACCCTCCATTCTATTCCAAACATGCAAAGTCCTCTCCCACCTGAGGCTGAGTGCGCTGTGCCCTGGGGCTGCAGGCACAACTCTTGGCACAACCAGCTCAAACGTCTCAGCACAAACGTCTCCTCGAAATGTCCTTGTCCCACTACTGTCTCCCCCAGGTCGTTGTCTACTAATATCAGGACCCAGTTCCTTACCTCGCGGCACGCCCCATGAACCGCGCGACGCTTAACGGCTTACGGCGAGAGGGCGACACGCGCTGTCAAGCCGCACGGAAGCTACTCTAGGCGCAGCGACTAGGAGACTCGGCGGCATTAATTCTAGGCTGCCACGCTGAACTGGGGGTGGAGCCCGATTCTTCCAGCGGGTCCTGGTGTCGCGGCGCTGGCGACAACGCGGAGCTGCACCGGGCTTGGCCGGAAGCACTCGGCTTTCGCTTCCGGTAGCAGCGCGGGCCCTTGACCAGGAGCAGTAACGACCTCTTGTGGGGGAAGGGGACTTGTAGGCCTGCGCCCCGAACCTGAGCTGACCTCCCAGCTCGGCCCTCGCGGCTCCCCGAGTATCGCGCAGCGGATTTTGCGGTTGAGCAGTAGGAAGAGAGAGTGTCCTCTTAGAAACCGAGCTACCAGTATCCCAGGTAATCGCTTTCCCTGTGGAGTTGGCTGCGGAGTCCCTGAGACCTGCCGGCCGCTGCAGGCGGTTGGAGACGAGACGCCATTTCTCGTGGACGAACGGCCAGAGCCAGACGCCTTTGCGCAGATAACTCCGGGGCCCGCGGCGAGGTCGCGCTCGCACACTGCCCACTTACACAGTGCTCACGAAGCCCGACTGCCCTCCAGAAATGTCGCGATCCGCCTCTGCTGGCGTGTTTTGGTTGTTTTTGTTTGTGGGGGTTACGTGTGTGTGTGTGTGTGTGTGTGTGTGTGTGTGTGTGTGTGTGTTTTGCGGACTGATGTTAACAGTCGGAGAACCTTAGTTCAGCGTCACTTGTCACTTTCTCCTGATGCAAAAGCATGGGACGTGTCCCCGGGCCTCCTGAGGCGGGTGGACAGCGAGGAGCCGGCCATTCATTTGTGAATACCGTGGCATCCTGTACAGAATCTCGGTGCGGGTTCTGCGGCATCACCTCTGGGGGAGAGAGGTTCACGAAGCTCTCCATAGCCTCCCTTAGAAGTCTAAAAGACCCTTGAAACGTAAAGTCAGCAGAAGGTTAGCTTAATCATCACCAACTGCCATTCTACCCCTTTTTATGTCTTGGTATATGGGCAAACTTTGTCAAAAAAGATCGGCTGTATTTTTCCTAGTGGAAGTAAACAAACATTTTAAAATACAGGTTTTAAATCTGCATAGTTGCCTTCATATGTGTGTTTTGTTTTGTTTTTTAAATCCTCACCCAAGGATATTTTTCCCCCATTGATTTTTAAGGGAGAGAAAGGGAGAGCAACATCCGATGTGTGTGTAGGTGGGGATGAGCCTTCAACCAAGGTACATTGAAATCGAACCCACAGCCCTGCTCTAACTACTGAGCCAAAACCATCTAGGGCCTCTTCATAAGAATGTTGAGCATCTCATTACTTAATTGGGGGATGCTTTCTGAGAAGAAAAGCTACTTTTTGCTTGATTATTTTCCTTCTACTCTGGTCTCAACTGTCTCAACTCTCCTGCCAGTATTCATGAGAATGTCAGATGTTCCATGAAGTGGAGGCTTCCATTATCTCAAGAGGATATAGGGTCATAGAAGTTGTACCCTCATACTAAAAGCAGAAGACTAGGGTAATATTTAAAATGTAAGAAAAACTCAGTATGTTCAAATCTTTTGACATTGGGAAGATGAGATAGAAGCCACATCAATGAACTCTTCTGCTAGTCCCCAAGCTCTTTGGAGCCTGTGGTTGCCAGATTTAACACGCACCAAACTTAAAAAAAAAAATTATTGATTTTAGAGAAAAACATTTAATTGTTTGTTGTTCCACTTATTTATGAATTAATTGGTTGATTCTTGTACGTGCCCTGACCAGGGATTGAACCCACAACCTTGGCTACCCGGCCAGGGCTCACCCAACAACTTTTTTTGAAATTTATTCAAAGTACTAGTATGCCCCTCGCTCCCCTGGCCACCAGCAGCCCCCCTCCCCATATGAGCTGCCCTCCCATCTCCCATGTGAAGGGAACCTACAGGACCTTCGCTGCTGTGCCGGGCCCGCACCCCGGGCCCCCCTCCCTCCCCCCCGCCCCCCAATTACCCAAGCCGGGCCCTACCGCATCCCCGGAGCAGCTGTCCTTCCGCGAGCGGTAGAGTACTTTGAGTTGGAGGTGCGGGTGCCCCAGGCCAAGGGCATCCCCAAGCACGTGTTCCTGGTGGGTACCGACGACCTGCGGAAGATGCAGGAGGACGAACCCAGGAAGCTGCAGCAGAAGAGGGTGCAGATGCTGCAGGAGGCGGCCGATGTGGGGCTCATGGACTGGAAGCCCCCAACAGCGAGGAGCCCGAGGACCAGCCTCCCTGGGTCGGCGCCCCTGCTGCAGGGCTGGTCCCCGCATCCCTGTCCCCTCCTGGGAAGCAGCGCGCCATCAGGAGCGGCTGCATGTGCAGAGCCTGGAGCTGCCAGTGCCTGAGCGGGCCCTGTTCCCTGCCAAGCGCCGCGCGCTGGAGGCTGAGAAGCGAGTGCTGTGGAGGGCGGCTAGGATGAAGTCCCTGGAGCAGGACGCCCTTAGCGCACAGATGGTTCTCAGCAAGTCCCAGGACGGCTGGAGTCGTGCCCACCCCATCACCCACCCCCTGGAAGACCTTGGCCCCCTGACCAGCACCTCCCCGGAACGTCTGTCCCCAGATTTTGCTGAGGAACTGAGATGCCTGGAGCCGTCTCCCAGCCCTGGCCTGCAGGAGGACGGAGAGGTGGCCCTGGTGCTTTGGGCAGGCCCTCACTGGACACCGTGGGCCCCGAGGATGGGGCCCTGTGTATCAGCCGCTGCCCCCTGCGGCCGGGGCTCCGAGGCCTGGGCCCAGTACCCTCCTAGAAGGCTGGGTCCCTTCCCTGGACTTGGGGTGGCAGCCCTGCCAGCACCAACACCACCCTGACCCCAAGTCTTTTAACCTGGTTGTTACCATTTTAGAGACCTCTCAGGAGTTCTGGCCACCGACTAACAGCTCCCTCCCCAGCTGGGACCTCTTGGCAGGACTGTAACTAGTGATGTTTGTACAACCAAAGATTCTATTTTGTTGTTTAAGGAAAATAAAATTGACTACGTTTAAAAAATAAAGTATTAGTAGAGGCTGGATGCAGGAAAGTTATGCAAGGGCCTTGGCCCCGGTCCCTGCTTGCTGGTGGCCAGGGGCCTCT
The DNA here is from genome assembly GCA_026230045.1 of Corynorhinus townsendii. Lineage (NCBI taxonomy): Eukaryota > Metazoa > Chordata > Mammalia > Chiroptera > Vespertilionidae > Corynorhinus > Corynorhinus townsendii. Next base: position 67,172,528 of record JAPDVU010000009.1, read on the forward strand.
GCAGCCTCTGCCTCGCCCCCGCCTGATGCTGCTTTGTCCAGAAGGAAGGACATCCGGAAGGCGTCTGGTCTAATTAGCATATTATGCTTTTATTATTATAGATATTTTATTGGTTTGAGAGAGGGAGAGAGAGAGATGGAAACATCAGTGGTGAGAGATTGGCTGCCTTCTGCACACCCCCTACTGGGGATTGAGCCCAGAACCTAGGCATGTGCCTTGACTGGGAATAAAACCAGGATTTCCTGACCCGTAGGTTGATGCTCAACCACTGAGCTATGCCAGCTGGGAATGAAAAGTTTTTTATTTTTTAATAAAAAATAGTCATCACTTTGCATTTGTCTTCAGTGAGCCGTGCTGTAGTTCAGTTAAATAAAAGGAGAGAAAGAGCCCGGCAGTTGATAAAGACAAGGCAGGATGTTTTTCCTTCATTTTCTCATAAGTAGCAACTAGTAAAGTTCATGTGACCTTATTATCTGTACTTTTTTTGTTCCCTTAGTGACTTAGGAAGAAGATCCTTTTTTGTTCCAGACGAGACTGGGCCTCTGTTCTCAAAGTTAGTGCTCGTGGTGTGTCCAACACAGGAGCAAACTGTTCCAGAGCATAATGACGGTAAGTCTGAAGGTGGCTGAGCATTAGAATCAGGGCTCTGTGGGAGACTAAGGGACCTGTGACAGTAAGAAATATACAGCACAAAGGGACAGTCTCAGCTGGAAAGCACTTCCAGAGCTTCCACTATCATGAAGCAGGTGGCTGTTGGCCAACTTCAGGAATTATACTGAGGCCAGAGGTCTACTCAGAAGAGCAGATCTTGGAACTGCTAGCAGTTCCTAACCATCCTGCCCAGGAATACCGAATCCCAGATAAAGAAGCACCATCTACAGAGCATTGAAGAAGCTGTGGCCTTGGTATATCACTTGCATAGAGTGAATCTGCTCAAATGGGAAATGGGTGAGAAGAAAAATTCCTGATAATGAAATAGGATGAAAGTAGATATTTGGGGTGTAGGGGCATTTAATTGAGAAATAAGATGAGTTAGGTCAGTGATCTTTTATTCCTTTGGGCCATTTAAGGCAGGACCAGAGACCACAGACATACAGCAATAGTCATTCCACGGATTGCAGAGACCCTGGCAGAGACTTCCATGGCCTTAGAAAAAGAATTGGTTTTTTTCCTCTCTTTATAGCAGGGTGTATTGAGGGTAATAAAATTAGTTAGTCTGGCTTAACCTATGGGATGAATCTTAAATTCTTAGAGACAAAGGGCAACAAGGAGTTGGAGAGTAAGGGGAGAACAAAAAATGGATTACACTTAGAGAACAAAAGAGAGAAGATAACAAAGAGGAAAAAGAATAAAAGGGAAATCAAGGTTTGGAAATCCCAACAGAGTGGCTGAGATAAGAAAGATGTTGAGGGCCCTAACTGGTTTTGCTCAGTGGATAGAGCATCGGCCTGCATTCCGAAAGGTCCCAGGTTCGATTCCGGTCAAGGGCATGTACCTTGGTTGCCGGCACATCCCCAGTAGGAGGTGTGCAGGAGGCAGCTGATCAATGTTTCTCTCTCATTGATGTTTCTAACTATCCCACTCCCTTCCTCTCTGTAAAAGAATCAATAAAATATATTTTTTTAAAAAAAGAAAGATGTTGAGGGATAATGTCTTCCATACCATAGTCAAGCCCTCCACTGCCCTCTCTTAGTGGTTGGTCCTTGGCTCAGCTGGTGAGTGGGAATCCAGGGTATGCCCTTGGGCAGGTGGCAGCATATCAACTGGCTTCGGGTCTACTGTCAGGAATACAGGACAGGCCTGACTGGCATGGCTCAGTGCTTGAGACTCAACCTAGAAACAGGAGGTCACGGTTCGATTCCCACTCAGGGCACATGGTGGGTTGTGGGCTTGATCCCCAGTAGGGGTTGTGTAAGAGGCAGCCGATCAGTGATTCTCATCATTGATGTTTCTATCCCTGTCTCACTCTCCCTCTCTCTGAAATCAATTAAAATACATATGTAAAGAAAAAAAATTAAAGACTACAGGGCAGAACTTATGTTTGGTGTCAAATCATTTGGAAGGATGTTGGAACCAAGTTCATTCCTCCCCCTTCTCCATTTTATCAACATTCTCTGATCATAGAGAAAATCTGGTTGATAGGACAGTTCAAATTTTTAATCTTTTGAGAAAAGTATAAGATAAATCACTGCAGTAGAAGAGAGAGTGGCTGTCAAGACAACACGAACACAGGCGGCCCTCACAACCCTGCTAGTGGTCTGAGCTAGGCTGTATGTAGAGGGGTGGAGGCTACTCTTGGAGGGCTGGCAATAGCCACATCTTTTTCCTTTTATCCTAAATTTCACAGACTTTGTGGAAAATTGGTGGGTGTTTTCCCACTTCCCACAATCTGGACTATATGCTTTCTCCCTCTTCCACAAGCCTCAAGTAATTCTGGTAACATGGATGGGAATTATTTCCAGGTTGCAATCCATGTGCTGGGAAAGGAGGCAGTGCTCTTGGGAGAAACAGCAGAGACCTCAGGCTTCAAATTAAAGCCAGCAGAGTCCCAGCCAGTGGGCAGGTCCCAGGATGAAGAATTTTGGAATGAATATCAGGATCTACAACACCTGAGCAGGAATACTCATAAAGAAATTGAGCCTATGTGTGAGAGGGGTAAGGAGCTTCATGATAATTTCTTTCAGCTGGGAGCTGTGATCGTAATTTGTTCAGCCAGAACATTGTGAGCACTTTCTGGGTTCCCAGCTTTGTGGATGTGCAGATGTAGTCATGTTAGCAATTATGATTACCCCTCCCCCCTCCCCTCACAGATGGCCTTAGAATAGACCAGCTGTTGTGAAGGTGGGGATTGGCCTAAGGTACAGAAATATCCAAACCTGAGGACCTGGTAATAACACTATGAACACTGTTCCTTAGAAAAGTGGAGGATTGGACCACCCCATCCTCAAATCACAGAAGGAATTGGGATTACAAATGGGCTGTCAGTGGCAGTATATGAACTATAATTGTGTACCATGAAAATAAGTAAATGACAAATAATACATCTCCTACTGTACACTGGAGTCCCTGAGTATTTCATTTTCAAATCCATTAAATTTTAATTCAGAACTATCTATATATATAAAAGGCCATTATGTACCCTGGCTGGTTTGGCTCAGTGGATAGAGTGTCAGCCTGCGGACTGAAGGGTCCCAGGTTTGATTCTGGTCAAGGGCATGTACCTTGGTTGTGGGCACATCCCCAGTGGGGGGTTGCAGGAGGCAGCTGATTAATGTTTCTAACTTTCTATCCCTCTCCCTTCCTCTCTAAAATCAATAAAGATATATATATATACACATATATATATATACTTTTTTTTTTTAAAAGGCCAATATGCTAAGTGTCCCTCTGGTCATCTGACTGGTTGCTATGATATGCACTGACTACCATAAGGCAGATGCTTAACACAGGAGCTGCCATGATGTGCACTGGCCATTTACAAAGAAACGGCACCACAGACCTGGTGCCAACAAACCAACATTCAGCTTCCCCAAAGTGCGACACAGGCCTCACCACCACTTTGGAGCAATACCCCACCAAATTGAAGCCAACGCTGCCAAGACCCCATGGCACAAAATGCAGTCCACAGCCCAGCCCAGAAACGGTCGCTGTGGATGCCGGATATGATATCACTCAACGTAGCAATGCCCAACTTCCTCTCCCTAGCGACTAGCCTCCTTGGAGTTTCTTCAGCCCAGGAATACGACTTGCTTTAGAGCCAGGTGCAAACATTTTACACTTTAACCAAATGTCTGTGAAGTGTTTTCCTGTGCCTCATCTCATTTGATTCTCACAGAAGTCCTGGAGTAGGTAGATAGGAGACTTGGTGGAATCCTATTTTCTTTTCATTAGCTGGAAAACAGATTTAGAAACTTGACCCAACTAAAAAGAGGTAAATGGTGGACCTTGAAAATGACTTCAGGTTTTCCCACTGTGCAGAATATAGTCAAACACTGCTGCAGTTAAGTATTTTACCATTCTCCCTGCATTATCTACAATAATAATCTGCTTCGTGTTGATATTTACTGCTGTGTGACTGACAATTACCTGAAAGAGAAGTTGGGGTGCTTCACTGGGCTGGAAAAGGTTTACCTAAATCAGAAAGCAGGTCTAATTAAACAAGCTTATTCTATATATATAAAAGGCTAAGTTGACTCGCACATGCACAATACATATAAAGCTCTTTCTCACGCCAATCGCATGCATTTTGATCTATCATTGTCGATCATGAATTTGATTGACACTTCTATTACAAAGAAAGGGCAAATAGTGATATTAAAATATTTCTTCTAATTAATTTCCTTTCAATGTGCACGAATCCATGCACTGGGCCTCTAGTTTGTCATAAGAGGAAAATAAGGTTTTTTGTTTTAACTTCATGAAAACGAGGCAACCTGTTCAGGGGTTGATACTTGGTTCTTTTTTTTTTTTTTTTTTTTTAATATATGTTACTGATTTTTACAGAGAGGAAGGGAGAAGGATAGAACGAAACATCGATCAGCTGCCTTCTGCACACCTCCTACTGGGGATGTGCCCGCAACCAAGGTATATGCCCTTGACCGGAATTGAACCTGGAACCTTTCAGTCCACAGGCCAACGCTCTATCCACTGAGCCAAACCGGTTAGGGCGATACTTGGTTCTTATTAACAATGATAAGATCACTTATGGTCACCACACATACTTGAAAAGGTTTCCCATCTACTGAAAGAATCAAGATTTTATTTTAGAAATGAGCGCAGGATGTGCATAAAAGTGAGAAATTTCTGATGGCTCTTTTCCACCCATAGCTGTGCCTACTCAACAGATCTTAGACTTTCCTGAGCAGACAAACATCAAAGACTGGACAGTGGCACCTGAGCTCATCTTACCTGAGTCCCAGGTGAGCCATGCTTTTGAGCTTTTCTCTGTTGCCCATGACCTACACTGCCCAGCAGGTGCTCAGGGGCATGTTAGCCCAGGTGTTTTCAATGGGGAACTGGACACCTCATGGACTGTTTGCTGATCCCTTGCCTCCTTCCTTTCTGCGTTATCACTTAAAAAAAACCACACACAACAAAATATGTGCTGGGCCCTGGTGGGGTTGCTCAGTTGTTTAGAGTGTCATCCCAATATACCAAGGTTGCAGGTTCAATTCTCCAGTTAGGGCACATACAAGAAGCAATCAGTGAATGCATAAATATAAATAACTGGAACAGCAAATCAATGTTTCTCTCTCTCTCTCCTCTCACTTTTTTCTCCAATCAAGCAATAAAAAATTTAATAACAAAAAAATCATGTGCTGTTAATGCCTTCAGCCTATCATGCAGTTCATGGGCCAGATGTTAGAGCTGCTTCTGGAGTGGCCAGTACTGAGCTGAAGCCCATTCTCTTCTTTAGAGCTTGTTGACATTTGAAGAAGTGGCCGTGTATTTCTCCCCAGAAGAATGGGAATTACTGGATCCCAGTCAGAAGGCCCTCTACAATGATGTAATGCAGGAAAACTATGAGACTGTCATCTCTCTAGGTAAAGGTTCTCCCCTTTGTGTAGAAGTTGAGTGATATGTCATGTTTTCAACTTACTGGGAATGCACATTCTTGTGAGAGCGTCTGTTCCAGTAGCTGGTTGGTTCTCAGCTCGATGGTGTGGGCAGGGAAAAGATGAATGCAGATCACTTCGGAGCTCTTTTCAAGTACATATTCCTTATCCTACATAGAATATTTTACCTCTTTTCCCTCTTCCCTCATAAACCTGTTCTTCTCAGATCTTTCTCTACTCAGTAAAGAGCACCTTCATCCACCCGGTTGCTCAGAGCAAGAAAATATAGTCATCGTTTACTCTGATCTTGCCATGATATCCCACTACTAATGCATCACTAGTCCTCTTGAGTCCACATTCACAGTATTGTGTGAGTCCAACCATGTCTCATCTTCTTGTGCTATTAACATCAGGTCTAAGCCATCTCTGACCAGATCTACCTCATTCACTTTCTAACTAGCTCTTCCTGCCATCAGCCTTGCCCTCCCATAGTCTGTTTTCCATGTAGCAGCCAGAGTCTTTTAAAACCTGATCAGATTATGACATTTTCTTGTTTCAAAATCTTATGATGACTTCTCATCCATTTAGAATAAAATAAAGCCTCCTTATCAAGGCTTCCAGTACTCTCTCAATCTGGCCTCTATAACTTCCTTGCCCTCAGCTCCTCTTCAGTCTCTTCAGCCACACTCTTCTTAATGCTGTTTTTTGAACTTGCCATGCTCATTTGTACTTTCGGTTTCCCTCTATTCAGCACACTTTCCTGCTACATGGCAAAACTCAATTTTAGGTCAATTCAAATATCACTTTCTCAAAGAGGCCTTCTACACAGCTTTATCTCGAATAGCTTAACAGAAGCAGAATCTTTTTTTTAATGTGTATTTTTTTAAAATAAGTTTTCATTGATTTTAGAGAGGAAGGAAGGGAGGGGGATAGAGAAACATCAATGAGAGAGAAACATTGATCATCCCCCACCAGGGATCGAGCCCACAACCTGATCTGGGAATCAAACCGGGGACCTCTTGGTTCATGGGTTGATGTTCAACCACAGAGCCACACTGGCGGGGTGGGAAGTAGAATCTTAAATGCTCTCTTAACATGCTTTTGTTTCTCTTAAAACATTTATCACTTCCTGGCATTTCATTTGATTATTCATATTTGTCTCACTCTCCTACTAGCAGGTAAATTCTCTGAGATCAGGGAACTTTGGCTTATGCATCACTATATCATTCATAGAGAGTGTCTGGCACACCATGGCCATTTGATACACATGTTAAAAGACTGAATGATGACTACAACTCATATTTGATAATACATAGTTACAAAAAGTCTACTAAGTGATTTTGGTTTGTTTCAGTCAATGGAATGTGAACTAATGAGCTATGAGTGGCAGAAATACCAGTTTAGTGTCTGGTGTTCAGTTGCTAAATAAAAAGTATAATTATGACAGCAATCACTTATGCATATGATTCCCACTCCACTGGCCTTTACATTGACCCTGCTAGACCAGGTGTTATTCAGGGTGAGTCCTAAAGAGTTGAAAGAAACAGCCTGCATTCCCTGAAACCTCTGGAGTTTTATTCCAACTCAGTCAAGTGTGGGGTATTATTGGTGGCAGAAGAGGGGGAAATGCACAAGATTCCCATTAACTGTGTCCTTTTGATCAATCAAGCTAGTTAGGTTTTTTTCTTAATCTCCACTTTGCATATCTATTCACAAATGCAGTGTACTATCAACCTGATACCTGATATGAGAGTCTATCCATTTAACCATTTGGGGTACAAACTGTAAAAGTGTTTTTTGTTGTTCCTGAAATAGTCTATAATTAATGGACATTGTTAAGTTAGCGGTCCTTGACCTCATTTCATAGCCATATTTGTGTTCTCCAAACCTAAAGTCATCCTGTCTAGAGCGAGAGAAAGAGCCATGAGTTCAAAGGATCCATGGAGTTCAAGGACAGCCCTGGAGTGCTGCATATAGATAAATACACCATGGGAAGACAGGAAATGTGCCCTAATAGGAACCTTTGCAAAGACTTAACATTATAAGATTCTGCTTATCTATATTTTAAAATTGAGTGATCATTGAATTTTTGTCTCTATTTTTTAGGTTTCTTTCTGCCATTTAGTTGGTTGATTTTATGTTTATTCCAACAGGGTTAAACCTCAAAAATAACACTGAAAATCATCAATCTATATGCCTTTCTGACTTAGAAATGCCAACACCAGAAGACATAGTTTCAAAAACGGACAGAGTGAAAGTTCTCCAGAAAACAACAGTCAAAGAAAATCATGGTGATATGCACAGGGTGGGGAAATGTCACCAAGACTTTTCAGTGAAGGAAAGAGAGAAACTTTCAACATGGAGACAAGAGCTACTGAAACTTATAGATCGTCACAAGAAAGAACGTGCAGGAGAGAAGTCTTTTAATTGTCAGGAATGCAGGAAAAGCTTTAGAGTTAGCTCTGACCTTATTAAACACCAAAGAATTCACACTGAAGAGAAACCGTATAAATGCCCACAATGTGATAAGAGATTTAGGTGGAGTTCAGATCTTAATAAGCACTTCACATCACACCAAGGATTAAAACCATATAAATGCTCATGGTGTGGCAAGAGCTTTGGTCAAACTTCAAATCTACACACACACCAAAGAACTCACACTGGAGAGAAGCCCTTTACATGCCATGAATGTGGGAAAAAGTTCATTCAGAACTCCCATCTTATTAAACACCGGAGAACCCACCTATAGCATATGCATGAGAAACTTCAGCAGGTGGTCAAGCCTTCTCAGGCACCAGAAACCACCAATGAAGGGAAGCTTGTTCAATATCCTCAGTCTGAAGAATTTTACCAAGTGGAGCTTGACCCTAAAGTTTATGAAAATGCAAATTTATGAAGCATGAAAAATTTTTCATCAGTGGAAAATTTGGGGATATAAACTTTCACAGAAAGGAATCAAGCTGGACTCTGCAAGGGACACAGTAGTAGTTATATTATTATTGTTTTTACTTAGCCTTTGGGGAGTTTCTTAGCAAAAGGTGTTTGAAAAACAGTCTGAATGAGGGAAAAATCTGTTTGGGATTGTACCTGGCAGTATAGCAAATTCAGCCTCAAATAGTACATGAAACTAGGAATCATCTGTGGTCACAGACATAAATATTGTTGGTTTTCCCAACTACTCTTAAACATGTGATAGAAACATTTGTAGCATGATCTTTTGTAACAAAAGCAATAACAGCCTTGTTTTATTGCATACTATTACTTCAGGGTAATAGGATAATTTCAATAGTCCCATAGGATAGAAATGAATTCTTTTTTTAAAAAAATGTACTTTATTGATTTTTTACAGAGAGGAAGGGAGAGGGAGAGAGAGTTAGAAACATTGATGAGTGAGAAACATCAATCAGCTGCCTCCTGCACACCCCCTACTGGGGATGTGCCCGCAACCAAGGTACATGCCCTTGACCAGAATCGAACCTGGGACCCTTGAGTCCGCAGGCCAACGATCTATCCACTGAGCCAAACCGATTAGGGCGGATAGAAATGAATTCTAATGTAAAGTTTTCCAAGAACCAAATTGGACTTTCTTCCTCTCTCGTCACTGGACATCATGTGAGTCCTTCTTGAACTTTTTAGCTATTTTAGCTCTTGAATCCTATTAGCACAAGTTTTCTGTGATGGAATCATATTTACTTCATCACTAGGGTATCTGCCAAATAACTATTATCTTATGCCTCTCATTGGTGGTATTTGAGAAAAGAAAACATTTCTAGTAGATCATATGGAAACAGTGGAAATTTTTAGCTATGGAATATGTATTAGATGTAAAAAAGAATTTTCTGCAAAACAAAGTAAACTGTTTCCTTCCCTCACAAGGTTAATAGGATAAGACAATTATAAAAATTAGCACTTTCCTGAGGCCTACAATAAAATTGGAGTTTATGGTCAACTTCTCAGGGTTTTGTTTGTTTATTCATTAATTTGACTTGTTTTTAAGAACAAGGAGAGAGTTATGTGTGCTGCAGACAGGATTCTGTGGTTCACTGGTCATGGTGGGAATTCAGTCAGCATAAGACCAGGTTTCCAAAAAAATGTTTGAGGACTCATGCTCAGTGGTGGGCAAATCCACACCCATGTTGGTTGCCTTTCACTGTAAACTATTAAACAGGCATGGTCCACCAGTGTCTGTTTTCTCCAGCGCAGCAGTTAGCAAGCTTTGGGAGAGTTTGATAGACTGCTGAACATCTCTCTAGACTGAGTTTTCTTCTTTTTAATTTTAAATATATTTTTATTGATTTCAGAGAGGAAGGAAGAGGGAAAAAGAAACATCAACGAAGAGAGAATCATCAAGTGGCTGCCTCCTGCACGCTCCCCACTGGGGATGGAGCTCACAACCCAGGCATGTGCCCTTGACTGAAATTGAACCTGGGACCCTTCAGTCCGCAGGCTGACGCTCTATCCATTAAGCCAGACCGGCTAAGGCTCTTAATTTGTTTTAGAGAGAAATATCGACTTGTTGTTCTACTTAGTCACGCACTTATTGGTTTATTCTTAAGTATGCTCTGACTAGGGATTGAACCCGGAACCTTGGCGTATCAGGATAATGCTCTAACTAACTGAGCTAACCAGCCATGGCTAGAGTCTGTGGGTTTTCTAATGCAGGACTCTGATCTGGACCTTCTGATTACAGATCCCAGACTGCTCCCTCTGCACAGCTGCTCCTCCCGGGTGTTTATTCTCCCAGGTAGTCATTGATGTTCACGACAAATCTCCTCCACTCAGTGCAAGCAACGGAAAGTCAGATCAGTGTCCGATTCACCCAGGTGGATCCCCAAATTACCCAGATTGATGCCAACCACTGGGACACCTGGTCTGTGTTACATGGGTAGGTGAATGGAAGACAAGATTAGTATATTCCTTTACCTTTGACTCAGATTTGTTCCTTTAAGAGCTTTTAGATAGTATTAGGAAAAAAGTTAAATATCTCTTCCAAATGTGTTATTTCACAAACGAAGTTAGGGCTCAAATACTCAGGGACTTGGTCTGTTCAAGACCCCATAGCTAGTGGGTCTGTTGGCTGTCGCTTAGCTTCATCAGTCAGACCTGAAGGCAGGATTATCAGGACTTTGTCATCTCTATGGAGCCAGCCTAAATGACATTGTATCTATTTCCAGCTTATAAAACATTGCTGATTGGCTACTGAAACACTCTCAAGTCTTTTTTCTTAATGAAGTAGAACACCTCAGGGTTGATCTGGGGATTACAGGGATTGATGAAAGAAAAACACCTGTCATCCTGGCTCGCTCAATGTGTGTGTGTTTTTCCCCTGCTTCCTAGTAATATGTTGGGTGGACTGACTACGTTAGAGGAGCAGATGCATTTGTGGCTCTTTTTTTTTTTTTTAGTTGATTTGAGATAGAGAGAAAGACATCAATTTATTGTTCCACTTACTCATGAATTCATTGGTTGATTGTTGTATGTGACGCTCTGTTGAACTACCCAGCCAGGGTGCATTGGTGGCTCTTGCAGCTTTCAGGAGCTGAGCCCTGGTAGTAAGGGATATGCTATCTTGGTCTGTGGCTTCATTGCTTTTCTGTGTAAATCACCTGAGCTATATGGCGCTCTCAGTGGGATTTCTTTTGTTCCCAAGATAAACTACATCAAGTATTTTTAAATCAAGGCCAGCTCTGAATCTCTACTCTGCATAGCTCTTACCCAACAGCCTCAGCCTTAGACCCCTGGGGCTCTATCTCTAATCCCAAGATACATGTGGATTTCTTCCTAGTCCTACTCATTCATTTAATTTGATGAGGGCCTGTTATCTGCCCAGGCATGGACTGTTGTAGACCAAGGATATAGTAGTGAACAAAAGAGAAAAAAATGCATATCCTCATGCAATTTGTATTTTAGTGAATAGTAAAAAGGAGAATGGTTATGCTTTTCTGCTCCTTGCAGTTAGGCTCATCAGGTTGTTCATTGGGTTGTGAGCAGAAGCCTCATTTCTAGACTGAAGCATTTATTTGTTGGTGCGGAACTCTAGTGCTCTCCTTTCCTTGCCTCAATCATGAAAGCACATACAGAGAGAGGAGCCATGAGATCAAACCAGTTTGGAATGCTTTGTCTCCCACATGGCAGGACAGTTGTTCTGGAGCAGTGGTCGGCAAACTCCTTAGTCAACAGAGCCAAATATCAACAGTACAATGATTGAAATTTCTTTTGAGAGCCAAATTTTTTACACTTCTTCTAACGCCACTTCTTCAGAATAGACTCGCCCAGGCCGTGGTATTTTGTGGAATAGCCACACTCAAGGGGCCAAAGAGCCGCATGTGGCTCACGAGCCGCAGTTTGCCAACCACGGTTCTGGAGAGTCCCCAGACCTATAATGGGCTTTGTGGGAATGAGAAATAAACTCTTGTGCTTAACCACTGAGACATTAATGCTGTGTGTTTCTACTACATAACCTGGCCTGTTTCAAAAAGTTCAAAGGTCTTAGTGACACAGTCATCTTCTTGATCTCCATGGGCTTGACCTTTGTCACCTGTGGCAGTTTTGGCAAAGCTAACCAAGTGGGATTCTTTTCACAATCAGACTCTGCTCTTTCCTGTCAATGCAACCAACAACAGAGAGAGGCAAAGGCTTTGGATCCTGAATTTTCCAGGTGGTGGTGGTGGTGGACTACTCTTTAGCATAGTCACTTGACTAAAACTACCCTAAGAGCTACTTTCTTAATCAGATCAAGTTCCTTCTCTTTATCCTGTTTGTTTTTAATCCTCCCTGGGGGATTTTTAAAAATTCATTTTAGAGAAAGAAGAAAAAAATAAAACTATCCATGTGAGAAACATGGATCTGTTGCCTCCTGTACAATCATTAAAACCATGCTCCACTCTCACTTGCAGCCTAAGAAACACACCTTAAGGGTGCACTACGGAAGTTTCTAGGTGACTGAGAAGATTCATGACAAGGGCTGCAGAGAAGCACTGTTCTGCCCCTGCTTCTTTTCACAGTCTGCTCTTTCCTGTCAATCAGCCATCTAGTTACATTGTCCTCTGAATAGGGAGACAACAAGATACCCTAGAAAGTTCATAGGTACTTGAGCATTTTGTTATATTCTGCAATTATGGTAGTCAGTGGATCTCTCTAATACTGTTTCACCATCTGTAAAATAAATATAATAGCTTGCAAATATGTTGCAAGGATCAACAGATAAGGGTGCTTAGAATAAATTGCTCAGTGTTATGCTTAATCAAAAATGGGATACATAACCTAAGGAGGTGTATCAGTCTATTTCACATTTCACCTCCCTCCATTTATATCCTGATGGACTACTCACCTTCATTGTACAGCGAGTATTTAGAAATGATTGAGGGATGAAGGGGACAGAATAAAGGCAGACCATGTAGAAACTGCCACTATTTTTTCCCTTATACTAAACACCCCAACTCATTAGCTCCCTCTTGAATATATATCCAGAATATTGCAATCTAGAATAACACATGATTAAGGAAAGTGTCATATCAAAAGGAAGTGAATGAAGATTGAATATGTTGCAGTACATACCTAAATGCAGCAGTTTGTGGGGTTTTTTTAAAGATGAGGTCAATATATTGAAATAAAAACTTAAAAAGAGTACATGGGCATAAATACTAGTGCAGATTAAGGTCCAGAAAGTTCTATACAGTACTATTCATTTCCTCTGAGGAGTGTAATTTTTGAGGTAAGAAAATGACAAGACTTGCCCTAACCGGTTTGGCTCAGTGAACAGAGCGTTGGCCTACGGACTCAAGGGTCCCAGGTTCGATTCCAGTCAAGGGCATGTACCTTGGTTGCGGGCACATACCCAGTGGGGCGTGTGCAGGAGGCAGCTGATCGATGTTTCTAACTCTCTATCCTTCTCCCTTCCTCTCTGTAAAAAATAAATAAAAAAATATATTAAAAAAGAAAATGACGAGACTTTATTTTTAGGTGAGAATATTTTGCAGTACCTATTTAGTATTAATAACAGGATAAAACACTGAGTTAAGAAAAGAATTTAGTCCCACTTTTGGCAGTAGGCACTAAAAAAATGCTCAGTCTTCCCCTTATCTCTACCCAGAAGTCAAGCCAGAATGAGCAACTGGACTACAAGGAGGCTAGAGCTAATAACAATAAAAGCAAGGATTCATCCATGAGCAATGAAATGTTCAGGATACCAGAAGTCCTGGGCTGTTCTTAAACTGACTGGCAAAGAATCCCCTTACAGAAGAAGCATAGAAGAGGTAGCAAGAGCAAAGGAGAGTGGGGTAAGGAGGTGTCAGGGGCCTAGCTCTGCTTTGGCTATCACCACCCATCCACCACCTTAGGCTGAGGAAAAAGGGTAACAATCAATAGCCTTTGCCCTACATTTCTCTGGATTATAGTGAGAATATCGGATCCAGTCTATGGGAAATGGTTAGGAATTCTTGGAAAAAAAGAAATAGTGTTGCCCTGCCAGGTGTGGCTCAGTGGTTGAAGGACGACTTATAAACCAGGAGGTCATGGTTCGATTCTGGGTCAGAGCACATGCCCAGGTTGTGGGCTCTATCCCCAGTAGGGGACATGCAGGAGGCAGCCAATCTATGTTTCTCATCAGTGTTTCTCTCTATTCCTCTCCTTTCCTCTCTCTAAAATCAATAAAAATACATATTTTTAAGTTTAAAAAAAGGAATAGTGTCAATTGAAAAATTTAACCAATTAGTTAAAATGTTTCAGTGATGGAGATACTAAGAAACCATATGAAGAGCCCTAGTAGTTAATTTACAGGGGGAAAATCTGGCTTCTTAATGAACATCTAAAGGGCTGAATCAAACCAAGAGGATATTGTTACACATCTGAAGACTTGGGAGTGTTGCCTTTTGTACAACCTACTTCAAATTCATTCTCAAGTGGGTTAGTGCACTGAGGCAATGTTAGGCAATGATACATAAACACTAAGCTAATAGAGATCTTAACTATAGGAAGCACCATACAGGGGTTTGGGATAATACAAGAAAAAGTCTGTGTTTATCAGAAATTGGAAGCTTGGGAGAGAGGCCCTGCCGAGATGGCATTCAGATCTTGGGGGGTTGGTGGCTAGGTGGTGCTGCCAGACTGGCACTGATATTTCTTTTTAATATATTTTTATTGATTTTAGAAAGGAAGAGAGATAGAAACATCAATAATGAGAGAGAATTATCTATAGGCCTGCACGCTGACTGGAAATCAAACTATGACCTCCTGGTTCATAGGTCATCGCTCAACCACTGATCCACACCTGCCGGGCATGACACTGGTATTTCTGAGGTGTCCAATGAGGATAGTTCTAGAAGATAGTGTCTTTGTTCACTGCTTTGTATGTACCTCCTACTATAAAACCTAGTACACTATAGACTAGTGGTTCTCAACCTTTCTAATGCCACGACCCTTTGATACAGTTTCTCATGCTGTGGTGACCCCCAACCATAAAATTATTTTCGTTGCTACTTCGTAAGTGTAATTTTGCTACTGTTAATGAATTGTAATGTAAATACCTGTGTTTTCCGATGGTCGCGACCCACAGGTTGAGAACCCCTAGCAGGGTCACCTAATCAACATGAACAAAGGAAAGAAAGGATAGGTTAAGCCAGTGGTCGGCAAACTCATTAGTCAACAGAGCGGCAAACCGCACCTTGCGAGCCGCATGTGGCTTGCAAGCCGCAGTTTGCCGACCACTGGCTTAACCTGTCCTTTCTTTCCTTTGTTCATGGCTCTGTTGCAGAATATGACCTGAAGATTGCAACTTTATATAGCAGTAGGTACCTAGTGTTCAATTATTGGCTTAGAACAGATCCAGGCTATTAAAATTCTAGATGGTACTCCCCAGGAGGGGACAGTATTTCTTCCCTGATATGGCTCAGAAACAGTTCTCAGGCCACTAGCTACACGTTCTTTGTTCAGAACAAGGATACCGTAGTTTCCCAGCAGGAATTATGGGTTTTATATCATTCTCCTCTTCAAAGCAAAATGGAAATCCACAGTGAGACAGGACTGTGAAGTTCTAGGCAGAGATAGAAAGAGGGCTCTGCATTCTTAGGTTGATTCATATTCCTGGACATGGCTCTTGAGATCCAGTTGTCAAGTTTCCTGCTAAGCCAGGGATTGGCTAGTACGGTGGTCAGCAGACTGTCGCTTGCGAGCCACATGTGTCTCGTGAGCCGCGGCTTGCCACTCTGTTGACGGAGTTTGCTGACCACTGGGCTAGTAGAACTATCCACAGAGGAAAGCTCTCAGTAACACATGTTTACCTAAGGAGTTGATGTGTCAGGTTTTCTACAAACTTGGACATCACTTCCTTCCTTTTATGTATCTCTTATGTATATCCCATTGGCAGATGAGGGAAGAGTTCTTAGTGAAGCTTTTCTCACACTTGGAAGCACTTATGTGGCTTTTCCCCAGTGTGGGTTTCCTAGTAGGCACTGAAGTGGGAGCTGTTCTTGAAGCTTTTCCCACACTGGCACACTGGTACAGTCCCTCCACAATGTGGACTTGCCAGTGAGCACTAAATGGGAACTTGTTGACTCTCTTCCCATAGACAGTGCAGTGTGGGTCCTCTGGTGAACAATGAGGCTAGAGCTCTGGTTGAAGCTTTTCCCACATTCCCCACACTTACCAGTCTCTTCCCTGTGTGAGTCCTCAGTTGGGCAGTGGGGCTGGAGTGTTCACTGAAGCCTTTCCCATATTCACAGTACTTGTGATGCTTCTTTCCTGTGTGAATTCTGATGCCGAACAAGGTAAAAAACTCGGCTAAAGCTTTTCCCACATTCATGACATTTATAAGTTCCTTCCAGTTCAGGGGCTGGTTGGTGATGAGAGGAGAGAGAACTCTGAGAGTATTCTCTCCCACACAAGAGATGTGTCCAGGGCTTCTTAGTCCAAAATCTCTGGTGACTCATCCTCTCCTGGGATGGAGCTGTCTCCTCACTCTCCCCTGGTCATTGTCTATGTTGCTTTCTTGTCATTGGTTCACACTCCTAGCCAGTTTTGAACTCAAAGTGCCAAAAAACTTTTCTACTAAACTTTCTCCGTAAATCCTTATTCATTTCTACTACTTCTGAATTATCCCATTTTAGATTCTCTTATAGTCCCATTCTTTATCTCAGAACCTGAAAGAATAAAATTACATTGGACTCTGGAGAAGGAAAACAATGGAATGAGGAAAGAGTTACAATTAAACTACCATAAAGAAGAAATACCTAATTGAATTCTTCATGGAACTAAGTCTTCTGCTAATGAAAAGCCTAAATTTTATTTTCCAATTGTAACACTTTTTAGCTCCAAATTTGTGGTCGCCCTACTTTTCTTGGGTTAAGGATTAAAAAATAAAAATAAAATAATAAATAAATAAATAAAATTAAGTAAAATAAATAAAATAAAATAGCACTGCTCTAGCCTGGGGTGGGGGAGAGTCAGGACAATAGTTATCAGGTCAGAGGCAAAGCAAGGTAAGGGAGAAGCCTCTTTGGGAAGGATTGGAATAGGTAAACAGCCATGTGATGCCAGAGTAGAAAGAATAAGAAAAGAACCCACGGCAAGCTCAATAGACCACATAAAATTCTTTATAACATCTCTGGGAAAGAATGAGTTTTAGAGTGAGTCAGCACAAAGTGAAATGGGAACTTCAAGAGACAAAAAACATCAACCACAGCTCACCTGATCTCAGTGGTACAGAGCTCAGCAACATCTCCTGGTTTTGAAGACCCCTCTCCTGGTAGCCTGTGGAGTAAGCCAGGCTAGGGGAGAAATATCTATTATTAGAGGGCAGCTTCCACATAACGGGTTCCGAGTGGAATCCCTGGGCCAACAGCATCAGCACTACCTGAGAACCTGTTACACATGCATTTTCCTAGGACCCACTTCAGATCTACTGAGAAAGTCTGGAAATGATGCCTGGGAATCTATTTAACATGTCTCCAGATGAGTATGATGCACAATCAAGTCTGAGGAAGACTTTCATAGCCAATGCCTCACTGCGTATAGAGAGGTTAATTTACTGGATGATTACTACTATTCGCAAAACAGCTTTTTTTTTTTCATTCCAAAGAAATATGTGCACATTATAGAAAAATTTTAATACAATAATGGTGGTGGTGGGGAGTGTCTCACAGCCAAATACTAGAGATAACTAAAAACTCTTAAAAATACCACAACTCAAACCTCTTTTTTTTTTCCAGACCAAGATTATGTATTCTTTCCCAGATCCCACCTTCAAGAACTCTACAGAAGAAATGGTTCATTTTGATGACATTCAGAGGTCTGTGGACTTGGGGAGGTTACAACACTTGGGATCTGAGTGGCCTGTGGGCATGGTGAGTGACGGGAACAGAACTGGAACATAGTGAGTCCTACCTCCTTTACTCAGACCCCAAAGCTTCAGAAATCACACACAAGAGAGCACAGATGTTCCCAAGGATTAAAAGGACATAAATGCTAAATGGCAAAGTTTAAAAAGATATTGATAGAGTATTTACATTGCTCAAAAAATACAAAAGTTAATAAATCTTTTAGACAATTACCCCTTTCATTAGCAGAAGCTTACCAATTTAAATAGCATGAAGACACCATGCTCTCCTCCAGGATTTGAGTTATATAAAGATGAGCTAGCTTTTAAAACTTATTTAGCAACTTGCAAGGGCAGCTTTCAATAAAGCGGAAAAGGCAGCAGTGGTCTTTAGGCTATCTAAAAATGTATGGAGCTAAAGTGCTTATATATAAGAGCCTTGGTCTGTCCATGTAATGGAATATCAGTCAGCCATTAAAAGGAATGAAGTGATACATGCTGCAAACATACCAAGTGAAAGAGGCCAGACACAAAATGTCACATATTATAGGATTCCATTTCTATGAAATGTCTAGAACAGGCAAATTCATCGACAGAGAATGAACAGAAACTGCTTAATGAATACAGTGTTTCCTTTAATAAAATGTTTTAGAACTAGACAGAGGTAGTGATTGTGTAATATATATATATTTTTAATCCTCACGCAAGGACATTCCTCCATTAATTTTCAGAGAGCATGGAAGAGAGAGAAAGACCTCCTACATG
This sequence comes from Corynorhinus townsendii, assembly GCA_026230045.1. Taxonomy (NCBI): domain Eukaryota; kingdom Metazoa; phylum Chordata; class Mammalia; order Chiroptera; family Vespertilionidae; genus Corynorhinus; species Corynorhinus townsendii. The sequence continues at coordinate 67,191,158 of JAPDVU010000009.1, forward strand.
TGCCCCAACTAGAGCCTGGGCTGGGAAGGAGCTTGTAACCGAGGCACAGGGCCCTGACCAGAATTGAACCTGGGACCCTTTGGTCCGCAGTCCAACGCTCTATTCACCAAGACAAACCAGCCAAGGCTATATAACATTTTTAATGCACTAAATGCCACTGATTGTTCATTTGAGAATGGCTAATTTTATGTTATGTGAATTTCACCTAAATTAAGAAAATTTTTAATTTTTTTCTAAAATAACTGAAACAAAAACTAGAGCTTTGAAAAAAAGGCAAAAATAATAAGAGAAATGTATTCTGAAGGAGATTAAGCTGGATGGGGCAGGGTTTAATGTCTTTAAGTACATAAAGAACTATTATGCAGAAGGTCACAGTAAACATGTTCACCTTAATACAACCGATTCCAACGTAATAGACTACAAAGTTTCATTTATATCCCACCTTCTCACTGGGAAACATAACTACTTTCTATTCCAGCCACATGGACTCAGCACCCAGCTAGCTGCTTCCTGCTCAGACCACAGAGCCACTTAGGCTATGGCATTCCTCTGACCCACACTCCTCCATTACTCTATGCCTCTCCCAGACTTCTGATCCGGATTTCAGTTGCCTTTTCCCACCAAGTCTCTCACAACCTAACCCTCATTTTACTTTTCCTTATCCTGAGCCTTTTACACCTCCTTTCTCCCAAAGTATACAAGGTGGTTACACTAATTGGATCTCAGACCTAGTCCCTACCTCCACATGAGGATATTGTGTGAAACTTATCACTCTGTCCCTAACTGACCCTGTTAATCCAGACAGGAAAGACTAACTCCAATACAACTTTGTTGAGGGTACTACCCATGGCATTGTGCCCTCAATGTACCTTCTAGCAAGAGAGATTAGATTTTAATTCACCAATTTCTCTAATTTTCCTGACCTCCTTAGTAAAGGACAGTTGTCCTTTCCCTGACCTTGTTTTAGAGAACTGTTCTGAGTATTTTTACCACTTTAATTAGGGTCTCTAAACATTCACTGAATATATGAATGTCTAAGATATTTCAGCAAATGAGAAATTCTTCCCATAGACTAAGAGCGTAAGACCAACTAAAGTTAGTATTTTGGTGGGTGGCAGAGGGCTAGTATACATTTCTCAACTAAGCACCTCTCTTGTAAGTAGATACCTGTGCTCCTCAGCCCGACTTCTTATAATCAAAACCACAAGGTTCTGGTTACCTTTTCTCACCTGTTGCCCAGGTACTCTCTGTACATCCTCAACCAGAGCTACAGCTTCCTCATTTTCTGGACGCTGTTTTTTCAACCAGGTCTGGAGCTCCTCCAGCAAGATTGTGAGAAACTGCTCCAAAATCAGCAGCTCTAGGATTTTCTCTTTTGAGTGTGTCTTAGGCCTCAGCCACTGTCAATAGAGTTCCCAGAGTGTGCTAAAGGCTTCATGGGGGCCAGCTATCTCCTGGTAGCAGAACTGCCTGAAGCACTGGTGGGAAGCTTCATAGTCAAGGCTGTTGTTGTGAAGGGCTGATTTCTGTCTCTGTGTGGATTCCTTGCTTAGGGATGAGTGTGCCTGGGGACTCTGTTGCAGCCATCATTCGCTTCACAAACTGGCTCACTAGTTGCCACTTCCACCCGAGATCAGATTCCATTTCTTTTCATATCACTGGGAAATAGTTATCCTGGATAACAATGAAAGGAATCAGAGATGTGAGAGTGACATAGATGTGCAGAATCATAGTTGAAAAGGGCCTCCCTGGCCAGATAGCTCACTTGGTTAGAGTATCGTCCCAATACACCAAGGTTGCAAGTTCCATCTCCTGTCAGGGGACATATAAGAATCAACCAATAAATAAGTGGAATAACAAATCGATGTTTCTCTCTCCCTCTCTCTAAAAATCAAAACAAGTGTGTGTTTTTTTAAAGGAGGAAAGGGCTCAACTTTGAAGGGATAATGCAAAAATACAACATTAAACTGTCCTGTATTCTTTCCCTCTGCTTCTTGTGATTTATTTCTATCCTTTATCTTTACTCCCTTCACAATCTAAGTCAAGGACCCAAAACATTAGAGATATGAAAAAAACAGTTTTCACCCAGCCAGATTTCTATTAATGAATTCTTCAAACTACTCACAGTGTAGTCCAGCTGTCCATTCTCATGTCTGGATCTTGTCACTGTTCTTCCCCACCTTCAAGAAGCCTGGACCCACCTTTCCAGTTGTCACTTTCTCTTAAGGAGAGAGTAGTGTGTGAATGCCTCTGGGGTAACCTCTTTATCACTGTGATACCCTCCTCCCTATCACCACCACCACCATATACACAATGTGTATGATAGATGACTGATCTGGTTTGCTGTATGTTGCTCCCCCCTTTCCCATCCAGCATTCCTTCCCAACTTCTGATGGCCATAGCATCTTCTTTTTTGAGAGCCCCTCTCCATTCCACTGGCTCTGGTGGGGCTGTTCATTACAGTGCCCTTCTCCCTACCCCAGGAGTGGGCATCTGAAAAAGGCTGGACCTGTCAAAATTCTTCTGAGATTTGACATACAGGTGGGGTGGGAGAAGTTCAATTTCCTATGAATTGCTAACTTGAAAGGATGTAAGACGGGAACTATGTGCAATATGTCCCACTCAACATTCTACTTCTCCACTGGAGTGAGCCTGTTTACAGGAGTAAAAAAATTATTTAGCCCTGGGGAGCGCGCGGGCACGCGAAGATGGCGGCTGCCGCCAGCGAGCTGTGTGTGAGGAGCAGAAGAGAACTGTGGACAATTCTGCTTGGAAGGTCAGCTCTGAGAGAACTGAATCAGATTGAGGCAGAACTGAATAAACATTGGCAGCGGCTATTAGAAGGACTTTCATACTATAAACCTCCCAGTGCAAATTCAGCTGAAAAAGTGAAAGCTAATAAAGATGTACCTTCACCACTGAAGGAACTGGGTTTATGAATCAGCAAGTTTTTGAGTCTTGACGAAGAACAGAGTGTGCAGTTACTCCAGTGTTACCTTCAAGAGGATTACAGAGGTACTCGGGACTTACTAAAGATGGTACTGCAAGATGAGAGGAAGAGCCAGGCCTTAATCCTGAAGATTGCAGATTATTACTATGAAGAAAGAATGTGTATTCTTCGTTGTGTCTTACACCTTCTCACTTATTTCCAAGATGAAAGACATCCCTATAGGGTTGAATATGCAGACTGTGTTGATAAACTGGAGAAGGAGCTAGTTACAAAATATAGACAGCAGTTTGAAGAGCTTTATAGAACTGAAGCACCAACGTGGGAGACACATGGAAACCTCATGACTGAGTGTCAGGTGTCTCGCTGGTTTGTCCAATGCCTTCGGGAACAGTCCATGCTGCTAGAAATTATCTTCCTTTATTATGCATACTTCGAGATGGCACCTAGTGACCTATTGGTATTAACCAAGCTACTTAAAGAGCAAGGATTTGGTAGTAGGCAGACCAACAGGCACCTGGTGGATGAGACCATGGATCCTTTTGTGGATCGGATTGGCTACTTCAGTGCCCTTATCCTGGTGGAAGGCATGGATATTGAGTCGTTGCTCAAGTGTGCTTTGGATGACAGACGAGAACTGCACCAGTTTGCCCAGGATGGGCTTATTTGCCAGGATATGGACCGTTTGATGTTGACCTTTGGGGACATTTCCCATCATGCCCCAGTGCTTTTGGCCTGGGCTCTCCTCCGCCACACCCTGAATCCAGAAGAGACAAGCAGTGTTGTCCGGAAGATAGGTGGCACAGCCATCCAACTGAATGTATTTCAGTACTTGACCCGACTACTTCACTCTCTCTCCAGTGGGGGAAATGATTGAGAGTCAGGCTGTTGGTGTTTGAACTTGAGAATGGGCAAAGAGCAGGGTGGAAGCTCATTAATGAATCATGATAATAGTAATAATAATTGTAGTAGTGATGTGGATAATGATGATGTTGTTATAACTGACCTTTATAGACACTGTGCTCATCACTTTCTGGTACATTATCTTATTTCATCTTTGTATCACTTTTTGGCACTATGGATTAGCATTCTGGGTTTTTTTGCATTAGGAAATTGACATTCAGGGAGATAAAATTTGCCCACAGGAATAATAATTGCCACTTAGTGGCGGATAAAATTTGAACCCACTATGTCTGACTTTTTGCCAGTATAGTTTATCTCCTAGATAAGTGGTTGGCAAACCGCGGCTCGTGAGCCACATGCAGCTCTTTGGCCCCTTGAGTGTGGCTCTTCCACAAAATACCACAGCCTGGGCGAGTCTATTTTGAAGAAGTGGTGGTAGAAGAAGTTAAATTTAAAAAATTTGGCTCTCAAAAGAAATTTCAATCATTGTACTGTTGATATTTGGCTGTTGACTAATGAGTTTGCCGACCACTGATCTAGATGATAGTTTTGGCCATATTGACAGGAGAAATATTTTTGGGAGCTTACTCATTCAGCTATAACAGGATGAACTAGAAATTCTCTTGAGTCTTGTGTTGGGGCTTAATTTGAATGATACTGTTTCATCAGCTTGTTTTGACATGCTGAAATGAAACCTCAGCCCATGGGCCCCACTTGTTGGCACTGTTTGATTTATCTTGGTGACAGTTCAGGCAGCTGCAGAGTGCATATTAGCACATACAGACTATCCTTTCTGTAGGTCGGATATGATTTTCTTCCCCATGGAAACTTTGATCATTTCGAAAATGATTTTCTTTTGATTTGTTTCTTATAATATTTTTTAGAAATATGTTTTTTATTGATTTTAGAAAGAGAGGAAGGGAGAAGGATAGAGAGATAGACACATCGATGAGAGAACCATCAGTTGGCTGCCTCCTGCACACCCCCTACTGGGATCGAGCCCGAAATCCAGGCATAGGCCCTGATCAGGAATGGAACTAGCGCCCTCTTGGTTCATGGGTCAATCAGTGTTCAACCACTAAGCCACACCAGCTGGGCTCTTAAAATATTTTTGGTAATCAGTTTTGTTGCTGCTTCGTATGACTTTCTGCAGCAGTTTTTTTCTTTTTAATTTAATAAATCTTTATTGTTCAGATTAAAAAAAAAATTATTTAGCCCTAACTGGCTTGGCTCAGTGGGTAGAGCGTTGGCTTGCAGACTCAAGGGTCCCATGTTCGATTTGGGTAAAGGACATGTACCTTGGTTGCGGGCACATCCCCAGTAGGAGGTGTGCAGGAGGCATCCGATCAATGATTCTCTCTCATTGATGTTTCTAACTCTCTATTCTTCTCCCTTCCTCTCTGTAAAAATCAATAATATATGTATTAAGTATATATATATATATATTTTAATTTTTTCAAAAAAGGAATTCAGGGGGAGAGAAAAAATGGCAGCCAACAGGTAGACCTGTTGTGCACCTTATCCCAGGGCCAGACTGGAAAAACAACTAAATTGGAGAACATACACCTGTGTGAGAATTGTGAGAATAAACAAGTAATCTTTTCTGTCAGAGAAGGGAGTTTAGGCAGCCACCATTTTGGTCTGTGTGACTTGACAATTGCCATTTTTAAAACACAAAGATCAACTCCTCCCTTTTTCCTTTAAATTAGCCAATTGCACAGAATGTGAGCCTAAATTCTGACCAATCAAGAGTGAGGGAAAGACGGCATGCTTCAGAGATAAAACCCTGAGTGGACTGCCCGCTCAGTGTGCATGATTACCAAGTCCTGTGTCGGTTGCCCACCCTCCTGCAGAAGTAAAGATATTTGCCTCGTCTGGCTCCCAGGTATCCTTTGTGTTCTACCAGGACCCCTGGTTTTGGGGCTCGCCTTCTTTCTAACACCTGGAATTACCAAATGAGGTCCAGCTGAGGAGACAAATCAAGGAAAAATAGAAAACTCCTGGAGACCAGTAGAAAGGGCGAGTTTGTGAGAGGGGATGAACCAGCTTCCAAGGGTGGCAGACGAGCAAGGGCTGAGAGAGAGGAGGCAGCTCCTGGTTACAGGAGGGTTGGTTCCCTCAGAAGATAGAGGCCAGGAACCCGGGCTGGTCTCCACAGCTTGCAGCATCAGAGCCTAGACCCGTAGCCTCTGTAACATCCAGCCATGAAAGGCGGTGGAGCTGCTGGCCACGACAGAGTCTGGAGCCAGCAGGCCAGAGCCAGTCAGAGAGAAATCCACAAATTCATTCTTTTTTTTTTTTTAACCCAAAGCACCGGAGGTTCTCATCTGCAGCTAGTCACATGATGCTTTGGTGCAGGGAGGGAGGTGCAGACTTGAGGTGCCTAAGGAAAGATTGAGGTGGGAAGCATTGTGGGGAGACTTGGAAAAACAACAGCCAGGAGCATTTGGTTGTAGGTTCCCAAACCAAAACAGCCATTTTTTTTCTGAGAGGAGTTAGCTGCTCCTAGTAGCTGCAAGCCAGGAAAAGAAAAAAGCCCTGCCCTAGATTATACAGCCTGCCCCACCCTCAGGAGCCCTGCGTGCACACCCGGCATTTTGAGCTTTCCAGAGGAAATAAAAGCAGAGGCCAAGCTTACAAGTTTGAAAAGTTTCAAGGACCCCTCAGTGACTGGATTGGGCGAGGGCCATCTGCCCCACTATCCTGGGAAACAGACTGGTACTTTCCCTGAATAGGAGAAGTGATGAAAACTCCAGGTTTCCAGCCGACCCTGTTGGTCTTCATAGAAGGATCTCTGTCTAGCCAATGGCAGAGTACAATTTTGGGCCACTCATGGAGGAGTAGCTCTGAGACAGGGAAACACCCACCATATTCCTTCCTTGATCTGTGTCCTCCTCAGCAGCACCTCCCCCACCTAAAGGCCATTCAGAAACAGACTTTTAAGTGACTAAGATTAAAGGCAGGCAAAGGCAAACAGAGGTGGAGCAGGCAAAGAATAAGAATGGCAATAAATAAGTACCTGTCAGTAATAACCTTAAATGTAAATGGCTTAAATGTTCCAATCAAAAGACATAGGGTAGCTGATAGGATAAGAAAACATGACCCATCCTATATAATAAAGAGGTAATATGCAAACTGACAGTCACTCCAACACACAAGATGGCTGCCCCCATGTGAACACAAGATGGCCGCCGCAAGATGGCCAGCAGGGGAGGGCAGTTGGGGGTGACCAGGCCAGCAGTGGAGGGCATTTGGGAGGGACAAGGCCTGCAGGGGAGGGCAGTTGGGAGGGACCAGGCCTGCAGGGGAGGGCAGTTGGGGGCAACCAGGCCAACAGGGGAGGGCAGTTAGGGGCACTCAGGCCAGCAGGGGAGCAGGTAGACGTCGATCAGGCTGGCAGGGGAGTGGTTAGGGGTGATCAGGCTGGCAGGCAGGCAAGCGGTTGGGAGCCAGTAGATCCTGGTGGGATCGGGCCTAAACAGGCAGTTGGACATCCCTCAAGGGGTCCCAGATTGGAGAGGGTGCAGGCTGGGCTGAGGGTCACCACCCCCACCCCCCGTGCACGAATTTGTGCAACAGGCCTCTAGTATAATATATGCTGTCTATAAGAGACCCACCTCAGCACATAGGACTCACATAAACTGAAAGTGAAGGGAAGGAAAAAAAAATTTCAGGCAAATGAAAAAAAAAAAAAAAAAGCTGGGGTAGTAATACTCATTTCTGACAAAATAGAATTCAAAGTGAAGGCCATAACAAGAGACAATGAAGGCCACTGCATAATATTAAAAGAATCGATACAATAAGAGGATATAACTTTGGTAAAGATATATGCACCCAATACAGGAGAATCCAAATATATAAAAAAAAACTTTTGGGAAATTTTAAGGGAGAGATTGACAGCAATACAATCATAGTAGGGGACTCCCCCCACTGACATCACTGAATAGATCTTCTAGACAAAAAAATCAACAAGGAAACAGTGATCCTAAATGACACACTAGATCAGATGGCATTAATAGACATTTTCAGAATAATCTCCCCAAAGCTACAGAATATACATTCTTCTCAAGTGCACATGGACATTTTCAAAGACAGACCACATGTTAGGATACAAACTAAGTCTCAACAAGTTCAAGAAGACAAATCATATCAAGCATCTTCTCATCACAATGAACCTAGAAATCAACTACAATAAAAACACTCAAACACATGGAGGCTAAATAACATGCTATTAAACAATAAATGGGTTACCAAAGAGATCACAGAAATAAAAAACATCCTGAAAGCAGTCCTGAGGGAAATTCATACCACTAGGCCTATCTCAAAAAAAAACAAGAAAAACTTTTAATAAGTTATCTAATACTACAATTTAAAGAATTAGAAAGAGAACAACAAGAAAAGCCCAGAATAAGTAGAAGGAAGGAAATAATAAAGATCAGAGCAGAAATAAATGACATAGAGACTAAAAAAAAAAAAGAAAAGAAAAAAAAAAGATCAATAAAACCAAGAGCTGATTCTTTGAAAATATACACAAGATTGATGAAACTCTAGCCAGACTCATCAAGAAACAAAGAGAACACAAATAAACAAAATCAGAAATGAAAGAGGTGAAGTAATAAATGATCCCCGAGAAATAAATACGAAGGATCGTTAGAAAATACTATGAACAACTACATTCCAACAAACTGGACAATCTGGACATATTCCTGGAAAAATACAATCTTCCAAAACTCAATCAAGAAGAATAAAAACAAACAAACCTGAGTAGACTGATGAAATTGAAGCAGTAATTTAAAAACTTCCAGCAACAAAAGCCCTGGTCTGAAAGGCTTCAAAGGGAGTTTTACCAAACAGTCAAAGAAGAACTAGCACCTATCCTCCTCAAACTATTTCAAAAAATTCAAGAGGAAGGAATACTTTTAAGCTCTTTTTATGAGGCCAGCATTACCCTAATTCCAAAACCAGATAAAGAAACTATATCCCTTATGAACATAGATGCTAAAATCCTCAACAAAATATTAACAAATTGGATCCAGCAATACATTAAAAAGATCATACACCATGACCAAGTGGGATTTATTCCAGGGATGAAAGGCTGGTACAATATTCACAAGCCAATAAATGTGATACATCACATAAACAGATTGCAAGACAAAAATCACATGATCAGCCACTGTTGTTCAACATCGTACTAGAAGTCCTAGCCATAGCAATCAGACAAGAAGAAAAAAATAAAAGGCATCCAAATTGGAAAGGAGGAAGTAAGTCATTAAATGCAGATGACATGATGTTGTACATAGAAACCCTAAAGACTCCATCAAAAAACTACTAGATTTGCCCTAGCTGGTTTGGCTCAGTGGATAGAGAATCAACCTGTAGACTGAAGGGTCCCAGGTTCGATTCCTAGTCAGGACACATGCCTGGGTTGTGGCCTCAATCCCCAGTGGGGGGTGTGCAAGAGGCAAACTGATCAGTGATTCTCTCTCATCATTGATGTTTCTATCTCTCTCTCCCTCTCCCTTCTTCTTTGAAATCAATAAAAATATACTTAAAAAAAAAACTGCTAGATTTGGATGTGAGGGTAATCTGCGGCAACATCTGTCACCCCATTGATCACCAGGATTGATTAGGCTGATCTGGCTGACTAGGTGGGTGTCCTCCTCCTCCCTCACCAATCCATGTGCATCCCTCCAGAAGCTGCGTGCTCAATCGAAAAGGACTTGCTCAGTTGAAGAGGATGGATGACCTTTGCCCCAGAGGAGAGGACCCGTCTTTGGTCAAGAGTATACGAGTAGCTGCATTCCCCTGCTAGAACCTCCAAACAATCTCTCAAAAAACTACTAGATTTCATAAATAAATTCGGCAACATAGCAGAATACAAAATTAACACCCAGAAGTCTATGGCATTTTTTTTACACCAATAATGAACTCTCAGAAAGAGAAACTAAAAATAAAATAAATAAATAAAAAATCCCATTTACCATCACAACAAAAAAATTTAAGAAACTTAGGTATACACTTAACCAAGGTGGTAAAAAGCCTGTACTAGGCAAACTACAGGACGCTGAAAAAAGAAATAGAGGAAGACACAAGTGGAAGAATATACTGTGTTCATGGATTGGTAGAATCAACCATTAAAATGTCCATACTACCCAAAGCAATCTATAGATTCAATTCAATCCCTATTAAAATACCAACAGCATATTTCACAGATCTAGAACAAACACTCCAAAAATTTATATGGAACTAAAAAAGAGCCTAATAGCTGAAGCAATCTTGAGAAAGAGGAACAAAGTTGGAGGGGTCACAATACCAGCTATCAAGTAATACTACAAAGCCACTGTAATCAAAACAGCCTGGTACAGCCACAAAAACAAGCATATAGATCAATGAAACAGAACAGAACACCCAGAAATTGACCCAAGCCATTACGCTCAATTAATATTTGACAAAGGAAGCAAGAGCATACAATGGAGTAAAGACAGTCTCTTCAATAAATGGTGTTGGGAAAATTGGACAGATACATGCAAAAAAATGAAACTAGGCCACCAACTTATACCATACACAAGAATAAACTCAAAATGGATAAAAAACTTAAATGAAGTTGTGAAACCATAAAAATCTTAGAAGAATCCATAGGCAGCAAAATCTCAGACATTTCTCATAGCAATACGTTTATAGATACTTCTCCTAGGGCCGTGGTCGGCAAACTGCGGCTTGCGAGCCACATGAGGCTCTTTGGCCCCTTGAGTGTGGCTCTTCCACAAAATACCACAGCCTGGGTGAGTCTATTTTAAAGAAGTGGTGTTAGAAGAAGTTTAAGTTTAAAAAATTTGGCTCTCAAAAGAAATTTCAATCATTGTACTGTTGATATTTGGCTCTGTTGACTAATGAGTTTGCCGACCACTGTCCTAGGGCAAAGAAAACTAAGGAGAAAACAAACAAATGGGACTATATCAAAATAAAAACCTTCTGCACAGTAAAAGAAACCATCAACAAAACGAAAAGGGGGCCCACTGCATGGGAGAACATATTTGCCAATGATACATCCAATAAGGGGTTAATTTCCAAAATATATAGGGAACTCATACAATTTAACAAAAGGAAGACAAACAATCCAATTAAAAAATGGGCAAAGAACCTAAATAGATAATTCTCCAAAGTTTACATACAGATGGCCAAGAGACATGAAAAAATGCTCAAAGTCACTAGTCATCTGGAGATGCAAATTTAAAGACAATGAGATCACCACACACCTGTCAGAATGGCTATCATCAACAAACTACAAGTGTTGGTGAGAATGTGAAGAGAAACCTAGCACAATGCTAGTGTGAATGCAGACTGCTGCAGCGATTATGGAAAACAGTATTGCATTTCCTCAAAAAATTAAAAATGGAACTCTCATTTTACCCAGTGATCCCACTTCTAGGAATATATCCCAAGAAATCAGAAACACCAATCAGAAAGAATATATGCACTCCTATGTTCATAGCCGCACAATTTACAATAGCTAAGATTTGGAAACAGCCCAAGTGCCAGCAGATGTGTGAATAAAAATGTTGTAGTACATTTACATAATGGAATACTACTGTAAAAAGGAAAGAACTCTTACCATTTGCAACAGCATGGAGGGACCTGGAGAGAATTATGCTAAGTGAAATAAGCCAGTTAGAGAAAGATAAGTATCACATTATCTCACTCATATGAGGAATCTAATAAGCAAAATAAGCTGATGAACAAACCAAAGCATGGAACAAACTGTGGAATCTCAGAGGTAAGGCGGGGGAGGGTGGGTGGATGGAAAGAGATCAACCAAAGAACTTGTATGCATATATGCATAACCCATGGACACAGACAATAGGATGGTGAAGGCCTGGAGTAGGGGGCAGGGGTGGGCTAGAAGAGGTCAATGGGGAGGGGGGAGCAGGAGGGTATGTAATACTTTCAACAATAAAGACTTAAAAAGGGTGGGGGGGCGGACTCAGGTTGCCTTTCTTCCAAAGAACTTGAACTGCCTTCATTTATATTGTCTTTCCATTTAATGTGGCAGTAGGGGCTAGAGATAGAGGAATCAAAAGCATTGCTGTTAACAGTCATTTTTAACAAAAAAAAAAAAAAAAAAAAAAAGGAGTATCATATCTCCTCAGCAGCAAGGCTGGGACTAGAATCTGTAGCCATCCGCGCCCCCCCCCCCCTCCTTGTCTAACACATTTTCGTACATCCGCACTTTATCTGAAAGAATAATTTAACAAATGCTATTCTAGTTTCATGCAGAAGGCGGAGCCGGCACTCCTCTCGACCGCTGACATCATTCATATAAACTTTAAAATTCTGGTCTCTCAAAAACGTGTTTCCCTCTGGCGATGATCCACTCAGCAGACAGGATGAGAATGGGGACCGGACTGATTCACTTTCACTTGTCAAAGATTCACTAAGTACTCCTAGAGCACTTGATGCTAAAAAGGTTCTCTACTGTGGCTGAAGTGGTGTAGGAAAACATCCTCAGGTTCGCGCTGCAGTGAGACGGAGATCATGGTCACCGGCCAGAAGGAGTCAGGGCGCGGGCACAGAGATCGGAACCCGGCCTGGTCCGCTCAGGTGGACGGAGGGCACCAAGGCGTAGGAAGGTGACCGCGGAGCATGCGAGAGGTGCCCGGGCCTGGCTCAACCGCTCTGAAACGACTTGGGAGGCAAAAGGCACCCAGGCCGACATGATGCCCAGCTGCGGGCGCTCCCCCCGACCCCCAGTCAGGAGCAAGCAGAGCACTCACTTGACTTACGCACTCCCACCTCTTCAAAGCCGCCAAGCCGAAAGTCAGGTCTCAAGCGCGGGCGTTAACTGCCCTGGGCGAACGCTCACGGGCCTCGTGGGTCGTGCCACCGGACTACAACTCCCAGGGTGCACTACGACGCCTGGACGCCGTTTTCGTCACATCGACAGATATACCAGCCAATAGACAGGAGAACCTGCCCTCGAAGATCCAATCCCTCTGCGAAGAAGGCGGCTCTCCCGTGGTGTAGTTCCTCCGCAGTAAGTGGGAGTGTCTGCGACGAGAGGCTCTGCCCCGCCCCCAGTCCTGCTCCTGGGTTTTGGTTTCCTGACACTCAGTGAGGTGAGTTCGCTGCTGGTGGGCGCGGGATACAGCCTGTTGGCGACGCTGCCTTCCCAGGGGCCCGCCCGGGCTTGTACGCGGACACGAAGTTGAGCCGCGCCAGGAGTGCCGAAGCTTCGTCGAGCCCGGGGCTAGCTGGGGCGCGGAGCCCGAGCCGGGCTCTTTCGGAGGCCGGAACGACTGGGCCTTCGGAGCTTCTAGAACGAGCCGCCACCGTGTCTCCGACGCCTCTGCTCCCAAGTAGGAGGCTTTCGCTAACTCCCAACCCCCGGCGTGCGCCGCGGCCTGCCTGGGATCACCCTGTAGTTCCTGGTGAGATGCTGGAGGTCTGCCCAACCAGAATACGGGACAGTTGGTGGAGACTGTCTGACAACTTGAACTTTTCCTAGGCGCATTTCTTCTGAGACTTCGTGCGCTCATCGGTGAAATAAAAGCAGTATTTCTCCCACAGTCTCCTTTGAGGACTTTATGACTTTTCTCCTTCACAAGATAGTTCTAGAAACTATCGGAAAGGCAGACTCTTTCCACTCCCAGGGACTTTTGTTGTCTTCAGGAGTTTGGAGTCAAGGCTAGTGAATGCGAAGGGCCTGTCTGTATCCTGCCCTCAACATCTTCAGAAGAACTTCGTTTCTAGTATTTAGAAAGACTTCTCCAGGGCTATGATCCCTCAGGCTTGAGCTGTTTACGAGGAGAAAAAAAGCTGTCTCCTGAGCCCCAAAATGGCAGCTAAGATGGAGATAACTTTGAGCTCTCAGTCCCACATTCAGGCTTCTTCCAAGCAAGAGAGACATATCATAACAAAGCTAGAAGAGAAGCGGGGGGCGGTTCTGCAAAAAGACTGCCCCAATCCTGAAGTCTGCCGCCAGAGCTTTAGACGGTTTTGTTATCAAGAGGTGTCTGGACCCCAAGAAGCACTCTCCCGGCTCCGACAGCTTTGCCGGCAGTGGCTGCAGCCGGAGGTGCACACCAAAGAGCAGATTTTGGAGCTGCTGGTGCTGGAGCAGTTCCTGAACATCTTGCCCCCAGAGATCCAGGCTCGGGTCAGGCATCGATGTCCAATGAGCAGCAAGGAGATGGTGACTCTGGTGGAAGATTTTCACAGGGCAGCCAAGAGACCAAAGCAATGGGTAAGGAGGATCTTCTCTAATGATCCGTAGGATTCCCCCCACCGCTATCTGGATAGTGTTTGGTTTCTGGGCCCTCTCTAATTAGAGCCCAGAAATGGACCAGATGGCTTCAAACATGTTTTCTGGCCTCTATTTTAGGAACATCCCCCTACCCCCATATGTACCAGGTTTTCAGAAAACCCATCCATGGGCGCTTCCATGACAAAGTGGAGGATCAAGTAAGGTTATTGAGTCTTTGCTGACAGATCTCCCCTCCATTCCTTTTGAAGGTTTCCTACAATCAGCATTCTTAGCAGGTAGCGTAATCCTGTTGGGTAGGAATTTGTTTTATGAGCAACTTCATTGAACCTTGTTCCAGTCAAGTGTCTTGCATATTGCCTTTGGATCAGGAAGTCACAGCTCAGTTGGCTAGTATTCCTTTCAACCCTCACCCTCAAAGTCAGACCAAAGTTGGATCCTCAGCAGGAAGCAAACAACCATGTGCTTTGGGGAATGGAAGCGATTAGGGAACAGGAGTGGGGCAGTCCTCTTAGAGCCTTGGGCAGAACAATTTATTAGATAAAGATGGTTTTTAATGGCCCTTACTACACTGCTTCCCAATTCTACAGAGCCTATTTTTAATAGTTGGGAGGCAGGTGGGCATAGGTTGGGAATCTGCTGAACCAGTCATGACTGACCCTGTTGTCTGCGCCTGCTCTTTAATGACTTTGATTCCAGGCCTTGAGCAAGGCCCAAGCTTTAGGATTCTCCACTCAAGAAGTATTGGCTGATTTGAAGCAGCCTCATTCTGGTCATTCCCCATGTCCTTCCCTGTGTTTTCTTTGAGAGTTTCAGCAATCTCTATCAAAGTTTACCTCCAGTCCATTATCAGGAATTCCCAGGGTAAGGGGTCATTACAGAGCAGTGAGAGGTCAAGCTGCCTTGAGTCAGTCCTCTGGCTGCACTCTAATGCATGGGGCTTGTTCCTAGGTGGCTGTTTGTATGCAGGGGCAGAAAGTGCTCTTGGAGAGAACTGCATCTCAGCTTGGAGAACAGGAACTGCCAGACTTTCAACTGCAAACTCCTAGGAGATACCCTAGGGAGAACTGTTTGGAGGAGCCTTTCCAGGCAGGACTTCAGGACCAGTTTAGCCCCCATCAGTTGGAAAAATCCCCACTCTTTCTGGAGCCAGCCACCAAATTGGCTGGGACAGGTAAATGCTCTGTGTCTCCTCTCTCCCTCTCATCAGTCTTCATCTCCATTAAAGCATTCATGGTTCTGAAAAGCCATAGACGAGATGATGATTTTTTTTTAAAATGTTGTATGTAATAGTAGATCTTTATGCCTGAAAAAATTTCACTAATTAGCATGGTAGTGATATGCCCAGCCGGTGTTGCTCAGGGGTTGAGCATCAACCTATGAACCAGGAGGTCACAGTTTGATTTCCAGTTAGGGCACATGCCCAGGTTATAGGCTTGATCCCCAGTGTGGGGCACGCAGGAGGCAGCCAGTCTATGATTCTCTCTCATCATTGATGTTTCTATTTCTCTCTCCCTCTCCCTTCCTCTTTGGAATCAACAAAAATATATTTTAAAAAAAGAATGGTAGTGATACTGCACATAAGAACTATGTTTTTATTTTCTGTTAATGACTACTCGACAATGCAGTACACAACAGGACTGTTCTAGTGCTTTTCTGTCCCTTTTAGAGCTTCCTATATAGTGTAGACAGATCCAGATAATGACCACTGATGAACTTCCATACAAGCTGAGTTTCATCACTTAAAATGGTCCTATACTAGTATTTAGAAGGGGCCTACAGAATATTCTTTTCATTAGAGAAAAAGCCCACTCCATATTATTTTCTGCCTCCTTCTCCTATGACATTTTCTGTGCTTTAAACTTTTGTGTCCACTTCCTTACCTATCTCTGGTACAATGACAGTATAACTCTCAGCCCTACTCCACCCAGCCCTGTGACTGCTAAAACTGAGTGACAGTGACCTTTGGCCAGTCTTGGTGAAGTAAATATAGGATATAGTCAGCAAGTTAGAGAGTTACAAGAAAACTAGAGCCTTGATCCCTTCAGATTTGCTACAGTCAGTGAAACACTTTGATTTGATTATTCTCAGAACTCAAGAATGGAGAACTGGGGCATCCAATAGAAAATCATTGTGACTCTGGCTGAGGTCCTGCCCCATATTCTATGGCCTTCATGGACCTGAATAAAGTGGACCACACACACTCCCTTCCCCTGGCTCAGCAGAGGCATCTGGCTGTGTGTACTATCTTCCTTCATTTGTACATTCTCATTCCTAAGATCCAACAGTGTCTTCCTTCAGAGCTGCACTGTGCAATAGAGTTGCCACTAGCCACATGCAACTGTGTAGATGTTATTTATTGAGATATAATTCACATACTATAAAATTCACCCTTTTGAAGTGTGAATTTTAGTATAATTACAATGGTTGGTTTTTAGTATAATTACACAGTTGTGCAACCATCACCACTAATTTCTGAATATTTTCATAACCTCAAAAAAAAAAAAAAAAAGAGTGACTGTTAGCAGTCACTCTCCATCCCTCCCTTTCTAATCCTTGACAACCACTGTCTACTTTCTGTCTCTTGATTTGCCTATTCTGGACATTTCATTGTCCAGCATCATGTAAAATGTGCTCTTTTGTGATTGGCTTCTTTCACTTAACATATTTTCAAGGTTAATCCATACTGTAGCATGTGTCAGTACTTTATTCATTTTTAAGGCTAAATGATATTATATAATGGAAATTTTGTTTATCAGTTGATGGACATGGGTTTCCACTTTGGGGTGTTATGAATAATGCTACTGTGAATATTTGTTTACAAGTACACGTTTTCATTGCTCTTGGTTATGGAGTGGAATTACTGAGTGATATGGTAACTATGTTTAACTTTTGGAGGAAATACCAGACTGTTTTCTAAAGAGGCTGTGCAATTTTACATTCCCACTAACAGTCTATGGGGATTCCACTTTCTTTAAATCCTTGCTAACATTTGTTACTGTTGTCTTTTTTATAACAGCCATCCTATTAGGTGGGAAGTGGTATCTCGTGGAAGTTTTGAGTTATTTCCCTAATAACTAATAATGTTGAGCATCTGTCCATATGTTTATTGGCCACTTATATATTCTTTGGAGACATGTCTGTTCAGATCCTTTACTCATTTTTAAATTGAGTTAGTCTTTTTATTGTTGAAAGAGTTCTTTACATATTCTGGATACTAGACCCTTATATAGAGTTTGCAAGTGTTTACCCTATTCTGTGGGTTGTCTTTTTACTTTATTACTTTTTATTGTTAATCCTCACCTGAGGATCGTTTTCTCCATTGATTTTTAAAGAGAATGGAAGGGAGTGAAAGAGAGAGGGGGAAAGAGAGAGAGAGAGAGAGAAAGAAACAAACATTGATGTGAGAAAAACACATTGATCCGTTGTCTCCCACAGGCTGGGGATGTAACCTACAACCCAGGTAGGTGCCCTTGACTGGGAGTTGAACCTCTGATTCTTCAGTGCTTGGGCTGATACTCTAAGCACACTGGCCAGGGCTCTTTTTACTTTCTTGGTAGTATTCTTTGAAGCACAAATGTTTTTTATTTTAATTAAGTGCAGTTTATCTGTTTTTTTCTATATCTGTTTGTATTTTTGGTCACTTACATAAATTACCATTGCCTAATTCGAAGTCATAAGGATTTACATCTATGTTTTATTTAAAGAGAGATTGGTTTAGTTCCTACATTTAGGTCTTTGATCCATTTTAAGTTAACTTTTGTATATGTTATGAGGTGAGGATCCAACTTCCTTCTTTTGCATCTGGAAATCCAGTTGTCCCAGCACCATTTATTGAAAAGACTATTCTTTCCTCATTGAATTGTTTTGTCAACCTTGTTGAAGAGCTATTGATTATAATTGCATGGGCTGCTTATTCAAATTAATTAAAAGTGTAAAATCCAGTTTCTCAGTCATACTAGTTACATTTCAAGTACTCAGTAGCTGCATGTGGCTAGTGGCTGCTAGCACTCACACACATATTGCCTACATGTCAAGAATTCTATGGGATAACACAGCTCTGGATCCTCTGAGTAGCCTACAGGCTATCCAGCTAATTTCCATCCTGATTCTCAATCCTGGTTAGAAGTTGGGTAGTTTCTGTAAATAGGATGCATATCTAACCCATATTCCAGGTTCCAAATACAAATGCTGTCAATTTTATAAGGAAAGGAAATCCAAATTCATTAGATTTACCGTTATTTGAAGAGAAAGTGGTGGTCATTCAATGTCCATGAAGAGAGAGTGAATTTGCAAAGTTAAAATTCCAACTCTCTTTCTTCTTTTTATTCCTTAGTTGATACTCAGGTCTTTAGGTTTACTTTTCCCTATTTCTCCTTTCCTAAGCCTTTCCTAAAGTTGGTTCCTAACTTTAACATAAATTTCCAGGTACCACCCCCCAAAGATTCTGACCCAGCAGTCTGCTTGTTTGGTAAGTGCCCCAGATGAGTCTAATGCAGGTTGCCAGTGGAGGACCACAGATTGAGAAACCTTACAGTATATTTCATAACACTTTTGGTGAGGTTTTTTCTTTGAAGCCCAAAATATGAAACAGATTCTTTCTAATTATAGAGGCCCCCAGAATGAAAAGTGAGAACAAGGAGAATCCACAACAGGAAGGGGCTAAAGGAGCAAAGCCATGTGCAGTGTCACCCAGCAGACCCAAAGGGAATCGTCTACAGAGTCCTGAACCAAGAGGGGCAACTATGAGTGAATCCCGGTTGTCACGAAGGCAAGTCAGCCCCCCAAATGCTCAAAAGCCATTCACTCACTTCCAGAGACATTACAGGGAACTGGAATATATCAGCAGCCCCCTAAAAAACCATCCACTGAGAGAGCTGAAGAAAAGCAAAGGAAGTAAAAGAAGCCTGAGCAGTCATTTGCAACGTCTCAGTCACCAGACGACCCACTCAGTGAAGAAACCTTACAAATGTGATGACTGTGGGAAAAGCTTCACATGGAATTCAGAGCTGAAAAGACACAAGCGAGTCCACACAGGGGAGAGACCCTATACCTGTGGAGAGTGTGGCAACTGTTTTGGGCGGCAGTCAACTCTGAAACTGCACCAGCGGATCCACACTGGAGAGAAGCCATACCAGTGTGGCCAGTGTGGGAAAAACTTTCGCCAGAGTTCAAACCTTCACCAGCATCACAGACTTCACCATGGGGACTGAAAGCAGAGTTTTGGTCATTCTGTTCAGAAGGAAGGTATTCGTGTTTCTCCTTTCCCTTAATACATATAAATTATAAAGACTGTCTGCAGGACTTACAAGGAACGCAAGAGGTCCCTGGAGAATGATAGTGTACATTTCTCTGGTGAGGGATCCCAGAAGAAGCTATTGGGGACATGACCATGCATGGTGACAGGGTGAAGAAATGGCAGGTCTGAGCATTGGTTGAAAGGGAACTGGGGTCTCTGCTGGAGAGTGGGGCATAACTACTGAAGGAGCATCAGGATGATCCTGCAGGTATCCCTGTCCCATGTTAAATCTTTTCTGCACTGCTTTATTTATCCTCAAGGGTATATTCTATATATAGTTATACATTTGCTGTTATATCAGGCAATCTTTATCATGCACACACTTCTTTAATAAAGATGGGTGATACACAAGAATTTCAAGACAAAAGTTCATTGGAATATAAATACCCTAGTATTCTTTCTGTAATTCTTGGCTGTTCATAACAGAGGACACATGAAGGAAGAATATGAACATACTTGTGTGAGGAGAGGGTTTCCAGGTAATTAGTGCTTTTACCACACACACACATATTGAGGGATCTTTTTATATCAAAGCATCCTTGATTTAGGAAAAGAAAACCTACACAGCTGCTTCAATCCTGTCCAAGGGATAGGGAAAAGCTACAAGCAGGAGCAAGTAGTAGATGTCGACTGCTAAGCAGATGTCAAAGGGAATCCTTACGACTCTCCTTTCTCACTTGCCAGTAGCTTATTGGGGTAATGAAAATGTTCTAAAACTGGATTATTTCAGTATGTTTACTAAGAAATATTGAAATGGGTTATTATATATGTAATTAAGCCAAAATGAGGTTTCTAAAAATGACAAAATATACTTAGTTAAAGTCCTGGAACTAGGCCTGAGAGATTACCTAATCCCATTCCTTTATTCTCTCATAGTGGAAATTAAAATGCAATTATTATACAATTTTTAGTTACCCTGGGCAAGCCAGCTGATCCCCCAGTTGAGAGAAAAATTTTGGTAGATGGGTGTACTATCTCAAACAGAAAACTGGTAGGTAGCATTCTTCCTAAAGCATCAGTATCCTAAAGCCACTGCCAGTCACCTCAGGACTGTGGCTTGTGCTGTCATTACCTCCCTCCTCATTACATTCTTCCTTACAGCAAAGGGTCAAGTGCACACACTTGCATTCCTGCCTTCCAGGTATTTGTACACACAGTTTCCTTTGCCTTTAGAGCCTGCAACACGCCCCCCCCCCCCCCCCTTCCATCCTCTCTCACTTCACAAGAGTTGCCTGCTCTGCAAATCCTTCTCTGACAAGTTCTAGGCATACTTAGACTTAATGGCATGTCACTCCCTGCACCACTCTGCACACCAGTGGTGCTCAAACTGGGAGTACATTTTGCCCCCAAGAGGAAATTTGGCAATGTCTGGAAACATTGTGGGGAAGGAAGGATAGCTCCTGGCCCCTAGTGGATAGAGACCAGGAGTACGGCTAAATATCCAACAGTGCACAGGATGGCCCCCACAACAGAATTATCTGATCCAAAATATCAACAGTTCTAGGGTTCGGGAACTGTATCATACAGGATAAAGGGTCTTTAAGGACAAGAACCTGTTGTACCACCATTTTAGCTGTTGGACTTAGCCCATATGCCACCAGGAGAAATAGAGAAATAGGTGTCAGTAATTGAAGAGCCAGGGGCTCCTCGGGGCCCATTTCTGTCTGAATCAGAGATCCTGGTGACAATCTGTTGAATGCAGTGGATGAAACCTTTTGGCTTCAGAGCAGAGGTGGACTTAATGGAAGCCCAGTGGCCTTCGTCATGTTTGGTGACCCTTTAGACTCTAATCCACAGTCCCCTTCCCAAAAATATGTTAGATATTAGAAGAGTTCATTTTCATTATTAGGCCTAGACTAGCGGTTGCTACTGGTGTTCCATGGACCACTGGTAGTCAGTGAGGTCCGAAAGGTTGGTGACCACTGGTTTAAGGAAACTTGGAGCAGTGGTCGCCAACTGGTTGTCCGTGGGGTTCGAAAGGTTGGCAACCGCTGGCCTAGACCATACCTCACTCCTGTCTGCTGCCTCTCACTGGTCAGGGCCTCTTTGGTTCCTCATTCTGTTCCTACCCTCCCCACCTCCTTTTTCCACGCCAATTTCACTGTTGTTTACTAACTTTCCTAATCTTACTTAGATCTGTATTAATTTCTTATGGGTGAACAGCACAAACATCTCAGAGTTCCAGAGGTCAGAAGTCCAAAATCAGTTTTGTTGAGCTGAAATCAAGGTGTAAGTAGCCCTGGTTCCTTCTGGGGGCTCTGAGAGGTGAATCTTGTTTCCTTGTGTTTTTCAGCTTCTAGTGGCTGCTTGTATTCCTTGGCTTGTGGTCCCTTCCTCCATCTTGTTTTTAACATTTTAAAAAAATATATTTTATTGATTCCAGAGAGGAAAGGAGAGGGAGAGAGAGATAGAAACATCAATGATGGGAGAGAATCATCGGCCGCTTTCTGCACGCCCCCCACCAGAAACCAAACCCACAACAGAGGCATGTGCCCTTGACCAGAATCGAATCTGGGACCCTTCAGTCCGCAGGCCGATGCTCTATCCACTGAGCCAAACTCGCCAGGTCCTTCCCTCCATCTTCAAAGTGCATCCCTCCAGTCTCTGTCATCACATCACCTTCTCTGACTCTGAGTCTCTAACCTCCCTCTTTTTTTTTTTTAAATATATTTTTATTGATTTTTTACAGAGAGGAAGGGAGAGAGATAGAGAGTTAGAAACATCGATTAGAGAGAAACATTGATCAGCTGCCTCCTGCACGCCCCCCACTGGGGATGTGCCCGCAACCCACATACATTCCCTTGACCGGAATCGAACCCGGGACCCTTCAGTCCGCAGGCCGACGCTCTATCCACTGAGCCAAACCAATTTCGGCACCTAACCTCCCTCTTATAAGGAATATTATGATTATATTGGGCTCACTTAGATAATCCAAGATAATCTCCCCATCAAGATCATTAATATAATCACATCTGCAAAATCCCTTTTGCATATCTAAGATCTAAAACATGAAGGAACATAGATTTCCACTTTTCTTATTTATAAGAGTTGGGACACAAACTTCCTTAAATAAGAGCTCTGTTTCTTTGGTATACTTTGAACCTGTGTGTATATGTTTTCTCTCTTCTAATTACAAAATCAATAATTGTTGAATCTTAATGTCTTTGGGTACCTGTTCAACAGTGAACCTTGAATAAAGGTGACAAAATCACCACTCTGACTATCACTCATTCCCAAAAGGTGATGCTACCTTACCTCCCCCAGCCCAGTTTTCCTTTGGCAGATAAGGTAATGAGTGCCTGTGAGGGTCTGCGGGCCTGGAAGAAAGTTCCTCAGCATCCAGCCACATTTGCAGGTCTGATTTTAAAGAGGTGAAGGGGGAAAAAGAGAGAGTAACATCAATTGGTTGCCTCCTGTATGTGCCCCGACCAGGGATTAAGCCCACAACCTGGGTATATACCCTGATTGGCTTCAACCTGCCACATTTTGGTGTATGGGACAATGCTCCAACTGAGGCACACCAGCCAGGACTGTTCTCAGTTCTTCAGATGTAGGTTCCTCCTGTTCCCTTCACCTATGCATGGTTCCACTAAAGAGTCTCAGCACAAAACACTGATCTGCTGTTTTGGAATCAGCTACCCCATGTAAGAAAATATCATTATTGTATGCTTTTTATGGCTAAATAATATTTTATTGAGAGGATCCAAGATGGCGGCATAGGTAAACACCTAAACTGCCTCGCACAATTTTAAAACTATAACTAAAAGACAAAACGTCTATCACCCAGAACTACGGAAAAGCTGGCTGAGTGGAAGTTCTACAACTAGAAGAAAAGAGAAAAGAGCATTGAGACATGCACAAGCACTGAAAAGCTGAGGTACAGAGGCGCGCGATGCGGGCTGGCAACAGGCGTTGCTTTTTTCAACCCGAAGGGAGACAAGCCCCCCATTACTCTGAAATCCAGTTTCTGGGGAGACACGGGGGACCCAAACTCCTACAGGGAGAAGCTGGACTGTCTGCCATCGGGTTGGAAAGTGAGGGTGACTTGCTTGCAGAGCTGTGTGCAGGAATAATTGTTTACTGCGCTGGGGTGTGGGGACGGGGTTGGAGTCACAGACCCGGCTAACTGGCAGCCATCGCTGTTTGCCACGCCCTAGCCTAGTGACGCCCTGAGACCCCGCCCCGCACAACCTACAAACCCACCCAAGCTCCAAGCAGCGGCTTTAGCATATGAATGGCCTGCCCTATCACAGCTTAACCTAGCAAACTTGCAGTCCGGGTCAGACAGCTCCAAAACCTCCAAACCCCAAGCAAAGAGGAGAAAACTGTAGCTCTCACTGTAGCTCCTGCTGGGTGGCCTCAGACAGTAGCTGACCTGCACCCCATTGGAGATCCAGAAACCAGTGTACCTAGTGGTCAGTGTGAGACACTAGATTTCAACTCTTCACATCCATAAGTGACACATTCAAGAGGCAGACTGAGTGAGTACCAAAGCCCCACTGAAACAAGTCCTGCACCATAAGCGTGTCTCCAGTGCAGCAGTTCTTCCATTATAGACATAGTGAGTCCTCACAGCGAATTGACCTGGAGGTCACTTCCTCCCAGTGTACCAACAGCAATCAAGGCTTAACTACACCAAGACTTTGCACTCAGCCCACAAAGGGGTGTACCAAGAGCGTCCACCTCAGGTGATTGGGGAGGCTGAGCTCCTGGCCCCTATAGGTCACCTACCACACAAAACCACTCCATCAACACAGGGAAGCAGCCAAAATGTGGAGACAGGAGACAAAGAAACATGTCACGAATGAAAGAAATGGAGGAAAGCAAACTACCGGACAATACAGAGTTCAGAACCACATTTATAAGGTTACTCAAGAATCTTCTAAATACCTCTGAGGAACTTAGTGAGACCTTTAAGGATCTTAATGAGAATATAAAAAAAAATGAAAAAGGACCAGTCATAAATTAAGCATACACTGTCTAAAAGAATATACAGAAACTCAACTGTAGATCAACGTACCCCAAGAATCAAACCAAAGATCTGAAATATGAGGAAACAAAAAACACCCAACCAGAAAAACAAAAAGAAAAAAGAATCTGAAAATATGAAGATAGTGTAAGGAGCCTCTGGGACAACTTTAAGCGTACCAACATTCGAATTTTTGGGGTGCCAGAAGAAGAGAGAGAGCAAAATATTGAAAACCTATTTGAAGAAATAATGACAGAAAACTTGCCCTACCAGGTGAAAGAAATAGACTTACAAGTTCAGGAAGCGCACAGAACCCCATACAAGAGGAATCCAAAGAGGACCACATCAAGACACATCATAATTAAAATGCCAAGGGCAAAAGACAAAGAGAGAATCTTGAAAGCAGCAAGAGAAAAGTGGTTAGTACCTACAAGGGAGTACCCATAGTACTGTCGGCTGATTTCTCGGCAGAAACTATGCAGGCCAGAAGGGAGTGGCAAGAAATATTCAAAGTGATGAACAGCAAGAACCTACAGCCAAGATTACTCTACCCAGCAAAGCTATCATTCAGAGTTGAAGGTCAGATAAAGAGCTTCACAGACAAGAAAAAGCTAAAGGAGTTCATCACCACCAAACCAGGATTACATGAAATGCTGAAGGGTATTCTTTAAGAAGAGGAAGAAGAAAAAGGTAAAGATAAAAATTATGAACAACAAAATGACATCAAATACATACCTACCAACAAGTGAATCTAAAAATCAAGTGAATAAAAAATCTGAAGAACAGAATGGACTGGTGAATATAATAGAATCAGGGACATAGAAAGGGAGTGGACTGACAATTCTCAGGGGGAAGGGGGTCTGAGGGGTGCGGGAAGAGATTGGACAAAAATCTTACACCTATGGATGAAGACAGTGGCGGGGGGTAAGGGCATGGGGTGGGGTGGGGAATCAGGTGGAGGGGAGCTATGGGGGGAAAAAAAAGAGGAACACCAGTAATAATCTGAACAATAAAGATTTAAAAATATTGTACGGATAGATCATGTTTTGTTTATCCATTCATTAGTTGATGTACATTTGGGTTGTTTCTACTTTTTATTGAATAATGCTGGTATGAACATTCATGTACAGGTGTTTTGCAAATACCTTAATTTCAAAAACCCAATGAAAAGTTTGTCAGAGAGCCTAGAGCTTGTGAGAGTAGTGCCATACACTAGTGTTTCTAGAGTACCTGCAACCAAGAATAGGTGCAAAGGTCTAGGGAAGGGCTTACTCTAGAAGATGGGAGAGACGGCATCCCCTTCAGGAGCAGCTTTAAGGAGGGCAGAACATCTAAAGATGGTTACAAATTAGGGCTTACCAGTGTCCCACTGGGAGGTATGAGAACAGGGGCATGGGACATGGCATGTCTGTTGCGAGTGATGGGGCGGGGAGGGGGGGGGGGAACACCTGTACAAAGAATTCAACCTTGTCAGGGGAGGACAGGAGCAGTATGCTTTCATCATCAGGAGGGAAAATCTGAGTTGACAGATTCTGAGAGTGACACACTCTTAGGAAATGATAGAGCTCAGAAAGTGATACTGCAGAGAAGTAGAGTTCATGCAGAGTGTGGGTGTTCAGACCAAAGACAATGCCCTGAGGGAGGTTTTTACCTTTTGGAAAACTATAAGAAAGGAGTGTCTAGAGACAGTTCAGTGTAGCCAAGTGTTTTTAGTCTGCTTGCGCTGCTATTACAAAATACCACAGATTTGGAGGCATATAAACAAAAGACATTTATTTCTTATAGTTCTGGAGCTTGAAATCTAAGATCAAGGAGCCAGCATAGGCAGGTCATGTTCTGATGAGAATCCTCTTCCTGGTTCATAGCAGGCTGAGTTCTCTGTGTCATATGAGCATGATTGAAGGGGTGAAGGAGCTCTCTGGGGTCTCTTTTATAAGGGTCCCATTCATGAGGACCCCCCACCCCCACCCCCAAGAACTAAGTACTTCTAAAAGATTCCTGCCTCCTAATACCATCATCTTTGAGGGTTAGGATTTCAACATATGAATTGTGGGAGGGTTGGGGAGACACAAACATTCATACCATGCACCAAGTGTGAATGAACTTTGGCTTTGGATAGACCTAGATCTAACCCTGGCTCTAGTTCCCCTTTCAAATCTGTTTCTTCAACTCAATAAGGTTTAAATAAGAAAATCTGAGTTATGTCTCTCAGCATGATGAGTACCCTAGCTAAGGCAAAGGCTCCATGGAGCATAAATGCCTCATTCCTTAAGAGGCCTGGTCCCCCCTCGGGGTGGCTCTCAGGGGTCTAGTCCAGATATTACTGGAAGTGTGGACCACTGGGCAACGCTGCCTCAGGCAAGGCCAACCTACAGCAAAACTGGAAAGTTGATCAAGTCTGCCTCTAACTACCCCACATTCTACTTTACAAACCTTTTCAAAATCGCAGTCTAGCTCTAGCTGGTTTGGCTCAGTAGATAGAGTGATGGCCTGTGGACTGAAGGATCCCAGGTCCAATTCCAGTTATGGGCATGTACCTTGGTTGCAGCCTCCTCCCTGGCCCAGGCCCTGGTCAGGGCTCATGTAGGAGGCAAACAATGTGTTTCTCTCACGTCGGTATTTCTCTCTGTCTTTCCCTCTCTCTTCTAATCTCTAAAATCAATGGAAAAAATATCCTTGGGTGAGGATTTAAAAAAAATCACTGTCTATTGCTGAAAGAAAAACCAAGATTGTCCACAGTCCAGCTGTTGCATAGATCCTTCTACCATATCTTAATAGACCGTCATCCAAATTCTTGTTAGAAATTTTCATAGATGGGGAACTTGTCACTTTACAAGGTACAATATTTCATTTGGGGGCTGTCCTCATTGTTTTAAGTTCTAAGATGCTGGACTTTCAGTCATGTAGGCCTTTGCCTCTGGATCCCTGGTTGTTTTTGTCAATACCTTGGAGAGGCAATGGGCAGAGGCAGAGAACTGGGAATGAGGGAAATCATGTTATAGCTTCTAGAATGCCCCACACAAAGGCTTTGTAAAAATCTGTCAGTCTTTTTTATTTTTAAACTTTTAAGGTTGACACTATTGCAGATGTCCCCTATTTTCCCTCTCTTTGGCCACTTCCACCCAACCCCACCTCCCCCTCCCTTGGCCTTTACCACACTATTATCTGTGTCCGTGGGGTATGCGTAAAGTATATGTTCATTAGCTAACCCCCTCACCTTCTTTATCTAGTCACCTTCTCCCCTCCCTCTGGCACCCAGCAGTCTGTTCCATGTATCCATGCTTCTGGTTCCATTTTCTTGGTCAGTTTATTTTGTTCATTAGTGAGATTATATGGTATTTGTCTTTCTCTGAGTTATTTTGCTTAACATAGTATTCCATCGTGTAAATGTACCACAGCTTTTTTATCCTCTCATATGCTGATGGGAAAATCTGTTGGTCTTAGCTCCTCAACACAGAGAAGGAGCCCTCAAGGGAAGTTTGTTTTCAGGGTGAAGGTGAAGTAAAACATTTGGAGACTCAGACATCTCTGCAGAACATGTCCCTGTATGTCTAGTTCTGAGGCATATACCACATTGAGCAAGATAATTCCCTGGGAATGAGGTTCTGTTCTAGAAGGTGACAGTAAGAGTCCACTCTGATCCAGGAATTGAAGGTCGTAGATCAACCAGAAGCCAGATATGTACCCTCAGGAAAGGGATATCAAGAGCCAAGGAGAACATCCTTTCTGTTGAAGAAATTTGCTCCTAGTGAGTAAGGGACCTCCTGAGGCAGGTGGATGGGATAGGACAGTTGTATTCCAAAGGATACTTTGAGGACAGCTTCATACCAGCTGGGACTGTACCTAGGAACGTCATACTCTGTCTGTAGGGTGTTGTTGGGCACCTGGATTCTCCAACTTCTGGCTGTTTTTTCCTAGAAATAGAGAAAGTACAGGTGAACAGGATAAGCTTACTATATATACATGGGGTCAGCTGACACATAGCTGAGGTCCTTGTAAGGTTCTCCATTAGAGAAGTCAGCCCACTACCCTGTGCTCTTTCCAGAAGTCTCCAACCAATAAACTCCAAGTCATTGTGTTGCTCCCAGCTCTCCTTAGAAGAACATAGTCTTCCTGGCCAAATGAAATCTCTCTCATAGCATGATGTGCCTCTTCTCTATGGCATGCACCATAACTGCAATGTCACACTCACTTGTGATTAAAGGATCTCTCTAGAAAGTTTAGAAAAACTGTAAATTCATGAAGAGGCAACAGGTCTTCTCTCCACAAAGCTACCAACCATCATCTCTGCTTTCTCATCCCACTAAATTATTACTTTTGCCTTTAAATCTATCTTAAAGTCAACATTTTTTCCTCATTCGCATGACCCCCACTACAGGCCCTCATCTCTCCCTCACTATATTATAGCAGCCTCCTGAGTGTCTGTCATCTTTGGCTGGTCCCAATCTGTAACGTTTGGTTGCAGAATTATCAACACAATGCAGGTCACATTGAAAACCCTGTCCCTGCCTTCCTGCCTCACCTCCACATGGGAGCACTCCTCATCCCGGGATGGTGTGCTGGATTGGTGATGGCCCCCGAACTGACCCAAATAGTGGGAAGCTGAGCCTGGTGTCTCCTCCCCTGGGCTTGGGACTTGATGGGCAGATGGGGCATGGGTACCAATGCCTATGGATGAGGACCGGACCCCTCTACAGAATGTATACTGTCTGGTCACCCAACCTGAGGAAGCTTGTTTCTTTCTTTCCCCCAACTATAGAAGAGCATTTATTTGGTAAATCACAGAGGTAGAAAAAGTAATTTGTAGGCGAAATGGGCTTAGGAAACAAGTTATACAGGCAAAGGAAGAGCCCTTGGAGCTTGGGAGGGAGGAAGGTAATGATAACAGCACCTGGGGGGTAGGGGGTTAGGAAAGGCAAGGGCGTGCTCCCAGGAGGGAGAGCCGAGGAAACCTTGTTTCTTATTGCCTGGCATCCCTGTCAGTGTGAAGAGGGGCCAGGCCATTGAGGAACCCTCTGAGAAATGGGTGTTATGAGGCGGGCAAAATAAAGGAGGCAGACATGGGGGTATATTCCAGGTAAAAGGAAAAGTATGTTCGTAATTCTTGAGAAATTTAATAGCCTGGTATATTTGATGAACTGTAAGAAAGTCAATGCAACTAGAGAGTGAGAAACAGACAAACAATACAGAAAAGAACAGCTGGAGTTGAAGCTAGCAGGGCAACAGAAGTAAGCCTGTGAATTTCAGTTCCCAACCTTGGTGGCAATTCTAATGCATCTGGTCTTGGCACTTCTATAGGCGTGCCCTGCTGGTGGCCGAGCACAAGTTGCAGGGGTTCTTCTCCAAGACTGAGCAAAGATTTCTGGGAGCTCCAGCCAGTGCACCCTCACCTTCCACCCACTAATTGCTGCCTCTGTACTGCCAATGTGGAACAGAGAGGAGGGGAACTTGATGTTTAGTGTTGTCTCCCAGAGTAGCACTGGAATTTTCTTCTGAGTTCCCGGGAGCATATGACTTTACCTCCATTATTAATGGGTGCTGTCTAAACCACAATCCCAAAAGTTTTCAAAATTCACCTCATTGCATCTAAAACCACTTAAATGTTAAAAAAAAAAAAATCACCTCATTGTTATCGTAAAAAAGCAGTTAGCTTTGGCTGGTGTGCTCAGTGATTAGAGTGTTAGCCCATGCACAAAGGGTTAAGGGTTTGATTCCCCGTCAAGGGAGACAACTAATCCATGTGTCTCTTTCACATCAATGTTTCTCTCTCCCTCCTTCCCTTCCACCCTCTATGGTTGAAGATTAACAACAACAACAACAAAAGCATTTATTAGATGTCAAATTGCATATCAGACAGACATAATCACTGCCTAGTAAGAGCTTGCAATCTAGAGCTAAGCCTGATGCAAATACACAAAAAAACAGTAAAATCAAAACATTAAACAACAGTACAAGTGTATACAACAAATATACTTATGAGGTATCCAAAGGAACTGGAAATTGCAGCATATTCACAGATTTCTATACATGTACACTTATGTCATATCCCTATCCTCCCCAAGCTGTTAAAGTGAGGAGGGATGTTAAAAAAATAAAAGACAAACCAGGCTGAGTGGCTCACTGGTTGAGTTTTGACCTTTGAACCAGGAGGTCACAGTTCAGTTCAGGTCAGGGCACATGCCCGGGTTGCAGGCTTGATCCCCAGTAGGGGGCTTTCAAGAGGCAGCCAATCAATGATACTCTCTCATCATTGATGTTTCTATCCCTCTCCCCCCCTTTCTTCTCTGAAATCAATAAAAATATATCCTATATAATAAAAGCCTAATATGCAAATTGTTCAACTAGGAGTTGGACTGCTTGCTATGATGTGTGCTGACCACCAGGGGGCAGTGCAGAACATGGCTGGCCTTTGCAACATGGTGCTGGCAGCGCCAATGGGCCCTGACAAGAGCGGGACTGCGGCGGGATGGTGGAGCAGGTGAGCAGCAGCACCAGGCCAAGGCAGGTACAAACAGGGGCCATCGCCCCACAGATGGCGACCAGAGGCCAGCAGGCCCCCCAGGCTGGGATGGGGAACTGAGGGTGGGTGGTGGCGACCAACCTCCTAAGGCACATGGGCAGGGGGCTGCGACCTCTCGCCCACTACCTGGGGGCGGGGGTGATGGTGACAAAGGTGTGGAGGTGTGGTGAGAATGCAGGGTGTCTGCTGAGCTCACTCTTACTCCCCCTACTACGCTTCCCTGGGACGCCAGGGCTCTTGCACTGGGGAATTCCCCCCACCCCTTCGCTCAGGTGCCGGGTGCCCACTAGGAGCCCGCCCTGCACCCCTGTGGCCCAGACCACAGGGGCCTGCCGGCCGGTCAGTCAGGCTCCCGTGAGTTCGTACAGGAGCTGGTCTGCAAGGCCGGCTGGGAGAGAGCAAGCTGCCTGGCTTCTATGCAGCCCTGCTGGGCGGCCCAGAGGCCCACGTTGCGCCCCTGCCCACAGAGTCTGGCTGCACTCACTGCATCTCCGTGTGGGGACTCCAGCACCATGACTCAGGTGGAGGGGGTTGCGCGGGGCCCAGGTGCTGCCCAGGAAACAGAGGTCAGCTATGACCTGCCCTTCCACGCCAGATGCTCACACTTCACTCGCCGGCCAGACCTAGGGACTGCACTCATGCACAAATTTTGTGTACTGGGCCTCTAGTAAGTAAGTAAGTAACGTAAATAAGTAAATAAATAAAAGTCAAATCAGCCGAAACCCGTTTGGCTCAGTGGATAGAGCGCCGGCCTGCGGACTGAAGGGTCCCAGGTTCGATTCCGGTCAAGGGCATGTACCTTGGTTGCGGGCACATCTCCAGTAGGGGGTGTGCAGGAGGCAGCTAATTGGTGTTTCTTTCTCATCGATGTTTCTAGCTTTCTATCCCTCTTCCTTCCTCTCTGTAAAAAATCAATAAAATATATTAAAAAAAAAAAAAGTCAAATCACCTGTAGTCAGATGGGCCTGAAAAGATGGATAATGGTCATACTGTTATCAGCTCAATAGCTCTCTCTGGCTACAAAATTAAAACAGATGAATGTATACACACATTTCTAATGAAGATCATTTAGTTACTTTTTAAACAGATGGTCAAAGCAAAGACACTTTCCTACTGAAATACTATAGAAATAACAAGTTTAATGAACAATTCAAAACAGACTCTTCAGACAAACTATAACCTGCTTTGCACACATGTGTTCAATTGGCAGATTACTTTGAGCAAAATCTGCAGTTTCAGGTTGTATGACTTATCAAAACAATGCCACTTGCCTGGCTGGCATGGCTCAGTGGTTGGGTGTTGACCTATGAAGCAGGAGGTCACTGTTCAATTCTTGGTCAGGGGACATGCCCCGGGGTTGTGGGCTGGATCCCCAGTGTGGGGTGTGCAGGAGGCAGCCAATCAATGATTCTCTCTCTCCACTGATGTTTCCATCTCCCTCTCCCTCTCCCTTCCTCTCTGAAATCAATAAAAAATATTTTAAAAAGAAAAAAACAATACCACTAATTATATGAAATCTCAGGAATCAAAAACTTAAAACAGAAAAAAGTGGAGCAATTGGAGAAACCAAGATGGCGGCATAGGTAAACACCTAAACTTCTGCCTCGCACAACAATATCAAAACTACAACTAAAAGACAAAACGGACGCCATCCAGAACCACAGGAAAGCTGGCTGAGTGGAAATTCTACAACTAGAAGAAAAAAGGAAAGCACATTGAGACTCAGAGGAGCTGCAAAAGGCCGAGGTACAGAGACTTGCATGTGGAGAGGACAGGCGGCTGTGTGCACGGGCGGCTGAGTGTGCAGCTGGCTTTCTAAAGCGGGAGGGAGAAGGAAGCTCCCGAATGCACTGAATTCCAGTCCCAGGTGAGACACTGGGAAACCAGACTCATTCAGGGGGAATCTGGACTGTCAGGAAAAGAGAAAGCACATTGAGACTTGGGAGCTGCAGAAGGCAGAGGTCAGGAGGCACACGTGCTCAGAGAGGACTAACTGCTGAATGCACGGGCGGCTGAGTGCACGGCTGGCTTTCTAAAGCGAGAGAAAGAAGGAAGCTCCCAACTGCACTGCACTCCAGTCCCAGGCAAGACGCTGGGAAACCAGACTCATTTGGGAGGAATCTGGACTGTCAGGAAAAGAGAAAGCACACTGAGTCTCGGGAGCTGCAGAAGGCAGAGGTCTGGAGGCACGCGCACGGACAGAGGACTGACTGCTGAATGCACGGGAGGCTGAGTGCACGGCTGGCTTTCTAAAGTGGGAGGAAAACAGAAGCTCCCAACTGCACTGAACTCCAGTTCCGGGCAAGTTTCCGGGAACCCCGACTCATTCGGGGAGAAACTGGACTGTCTGGCAGCGGGCAAAACTCAAGGGTGGCTTTCTCTCAGAGGTGCTTGCAGCGATTACCATGGGACACTGAGCTACAGGGGCCTCATAGGGCAGGGCTGATGGGAAACCAAGGCTGTCTGCTCCGCCCTGAAACTCCGCCCCATCCAAGCTGAGCACAGAGGCTTTTGCAAGTTTGCAAGTCTTGTCTCATAAGGGGCTGTCTCCAGCACAGAAGTTCTCCCAGCATAGACACAGCTGATCCTCATAGCCAATTGGCCTGGAGGTCAATTCCTCCCAGTGATACCAACAACAATCAAGACTTAACTACAACAGGGCTGTGCACACAGTCCACAAAGGGGTGCACCAAGAGTGTCCACCTCACGTAACTGGGGAGGCTGAGCCACTGGGCCCTATAGGACACCTACCACACAAAGCTACTCTACCAACTCAGGGAAGCAGCGAAAATGCGGAGACAAAGGAACAGATCACAAATGAAAGAAATGGAGGAAAGCCAACAACTGGATATAGAGTTCAAAACCACGGTTATAAGTTTTTCAAGAATTTCCTAGAAAAGGCCGATAAATTTAGTGAGACCCTCGAGGATATGAAAAAGGACCAACTAGAAATTAAACATACACTGACTGAAATAAAATATATTATACAGAGACCTAACAGCAGACTAGAGGACCGCAAGAATCAAGTCAAAGATTTGAAATACAAAGAAGCAAAAAACACTCAACCGGGAAAGCAAAAAGAAAAAAAGAATCCAAAAATTTGAAGATAGTGTAAGGAGCCTCTGGGACAACCTCAAGCGTACCAACATCAGAATTATGGGGGTGCCAAAAGAAGAGAGAGAGCAAGATACTGAAAACGTATTTGAAGAAATAATGACCAAAAACTTACCCCACCTGGTGAAAGAAATAGACTTACAAGTCCAGGAAGCACAGAGAACCCCAAACAAAAGGAATCCAAAGAGGACCACACCAAGACACATCATAATTAAAATGCCAAGAGCAAAAGACAAAGAGAGAATATTAAAAACAGCAAGAGAAAAACAGTTAATTATCTACAAGGGAGCACCCATACGATTGTCAGTTGATTTCTCAATAGAAACTATGCAGGCCAGATGGGAGTGGCAAGAAATATTCAAAGTGAGGAATAGCAAGAACCTACAACCAAGATTACTCTACCCAGCAAAGCTATCATTCAGAGTTGAAGGTCAGATAAAGAGCTTCACAGATAAGAAAAAGCTAAAGGAGTTCATCACCACCAAACCAGTATTATATGAAATGCTGATAGGTATTCTTTAAGAAGAGTAAGAAGAAAAAGGTAAAGATAAAAATTATGAACAACAAATACATATCTATCAACAAGTGAAACTAAAAATCAAGTGAATAAAAAATCTGATGAACAGAATAAACGGGTGAATATAATAGAATCAGGGGCATAGAAAGGGAGTGGACTGACAATTCTCGAGGGGAAATGGGTGTGGGAGGTGTGGGAAGAGACTGGACAAAAAACATACACCTATGGATGAGGACAGAACGGGGAGGTAAGGGCAGAGGGTGAGGTGGGAACCGGGTGGAGGGGAGCGATGAAGGAAAAAAAAAAAGGAACAATTGTAATAATTTGAACAATAAGTATTTATTAAATTAAAAAACATCTTAAAACAGCATTTACAATGAAGTTTCACTTGTTTTTAGTTTTAATTCTCTGAATTACTTGGTTAGTAATTTTCTATGTTAAATGAGGAGATGTGAGATTATTCATTACCTATTGCAACAAAGTTCTAAATAAAACTATTTTAAATCCAACTCCTTCAAGAGTAACTAAATTACATAGATTTATTCTGAGGATTAAATTATGTAATATATGTAAAGTATCTAGCATGCTCGCTAAACAATCATTTTTACTTTCCTAGATGTAATGTCTGCAGAATGGGAAAGAAAAAAAAAAACCACCTCTTCCTTCTAAAACTTCCTTTAAAACCATGTAAGCGAAATTAAAAGAACTCTATCAATAACCTTTACTTTAATGAAAACTGAATTTAAAAAATTGTGTGTTGTTCTCCAGCTCATACAATTGGAATTTGAACAGTAACTGAGTTACTGAGTTAGAATCCTGGCTTCATTCACTAGCTGTGACATTGTTTATATTTCCTTGATTGTAAAATAGAAATCACAGTGCCTAAATCAAGGTTGTGGTGAAAATTAAATGATATACTACATGGAATGTGTATAAAATGCTTAGCACAATGCCTGGGACAAATAGGGTAATTGTTCCTCAATTTTCAGTATAGGTATTGAGAAGCCAATATCTATCTAGCATTTCATATAATAAAAATTTGCTATATTTACATGATTTTTTATAGGTATGCTGATGAATGAGATGCATATTTAATCTGAAATTTTCCCACACATGGTACATTTATTTATTTATTGTTAATCCTCACCTGAGGATATTTTTTCCATTGATTTTAAAAAATATTTTTTATTGATTTCAGAGAGGAAGGGAGAGGGAGAGAGGGATAGAAACATCAATGATGAGAGAGAGAGAGAATCATTGACCGGCTGCCTCCTGCACACCCCCCACTGGGGATTGAGCCCACAACCCAGGCATGTGCCCTTGTCCCTTGACTGGAATCGAACCTGGGACCCTACAGTCCACAGGCTGATGCTCTATCCACTGAGCCAAACCAGCTAGTGTTCCATTGAGTTTTAGAGAGTACAAGGGAGGGTAAGGGGAGGGAGAGAAAGAAACCTCTATGTGAAAGAGTAACATCGATGTGAGAGAAATACATTGATTGGTTGTCTCCAGAACACCCCAACCTGGCCAGGGATGGAACCTGCAACCCAGGAGCATGCCCATTACTGGGAATCAAACCCAGGACCCTTCAGTTCATGGGCTGACTCTCTAAGCACTGAGTGACACTGGCCAGAGGCCATATGTGATACATTTAAAAGGTTCCTCTCCTGTGTAGCTCTTCTGGTGGCTTGCAAGCTCTGAGTCCAAAATAAAATCTTTTGCACATGTTTTGCATTTATTTATTGTAGAGAGGAAGGGGGAGGGAAAGAGAAGTAGAAACATCAATGATGAGAGAGTATCATCCATTGGATGCCTCCTACTGGAGATCTAGCCTGGAACCAGGGCATGTGCTCTGACCAGAAATTCAACTGTGACCTCCTGATTCATAAGTGAAGCTCAACCACTGAGCCACACAGGCAGGCAACCTGAAGGTTTTGCTTGTGTTTATTCAACAGGTGTGTAATGAAGCCTCGAAATCTGTAATTTGGGCAGCATTTCAGACAGACACTTTGAGGTACTCTGTTACAGCCTACTCCAATGTGCCCTGCTCCCAGGTGGTGATTCTGAAAGCAAGAATCTGGTAAGCCGTTTCTCCTAGGAGCAGACACATAGGTGAAAAGGCTATTTGGAGATAAGTCCACCCCACCACCACCACCTCTATTACACAGGGCGTACCTTCTTCTAACAGATTGGGAGAAGGGACCTGATCTCACCTGCGACCCAGTTTTCGGGAGCGTGGACACCATCTCCGGTGTGGGAGTGTCTTTTTCAAGATGCCACAGGGACTTCAGGTCAGAAATGGGAGGGGTGAGAATTAGTCCTTAGAGGTCCAATTTCTCTGCAAAGCTCCTTTACGCACTGCACCCAAGGGCTTACTCGTGGCCGGCTGGGCTCCACTTACTGCTCTGGAACTAATAATTTTGGAAAGCCTCCCGCTACCCAGGCAGAAACCGCAGAATGCGACCCATTAAGGTCTGAGACCATGAGTCCCAGCCACTGTGCGTCCCACGCTCCCATTCTCCCCACTTCCCCAAAGCCGCCGGAAGTGCTCGGGCCCTGCAGTTAGGCAACTCTGCCTTGTGATTGGCCAGTGTGACCAGGGCCAGTTTTTTTGTTTTGTTTTTGTTTGTTTGTTTTTTAATCCTCACGCTTGGATATTTTTCCATTGATTTTTAGAGAGAATGGAGAAAGGGAAAGACAGAGAGAAATATCGATGAGAGAAAAACACACTGATTGGTTGCCTCCTGCACGAGCCCTAACCAGGGCGAGGGGAGCCTGAAACCGAGGTACGTACCCTTGACCGGAATCTAACCGGGACCCTTCGGTCAGCAAGCCTAAGCTCTATCCACTGAGCAAACCCAGCCAGGGCGGAGGGGCCAGTTTTCTCTCTTTAAAAAAAAATCCTCACCCAAGGACAGAGAGGACTGGAGGAAGTGTGTGTGTGTGTGTGTGAGAGAGAGAGAGAGAAAGAGAGAGAGAGAGAGAGAGAGAGAGAGAGAGAGAGACGGGGGAAATGGGGGGGAGAAACATGGATGTGAGGAACATTTATCCGTTGCTCCCCTACACGTCCAGACCAGGAATGGAATCTGCCTGCCTTTTGCTGTCTGGGAGGATGCTCCAACCACCTGAACAACTCGGCCAATCAGTCCCAGGCCAGTTTTCCAGTGTTGACCAGCCAGACCGATGGCTCACCGGGCATGCTGGGATACGTAGTTTTTTTCCGGGTTTCCAGTCATATATTTCCGGTTCCGCTGCCTGGGTCTCCCCGGTGAGCTCCGTGCAGTCTGGCGCCCTGAAATGGAGCTAACTTAGGGTGACTCCCCAGATTTTTAATGTTTCAGGGCAGGAAGCAAGCAAGAAGACAAGGAGACTCTGGAACCTGAAAGATTATCGATACTGAAAGTTGGGCCCATCCGGCAGTGCCCTGTGGTCCCAAAACTTGGGTCCTGCCGGCGTGAGGTGAATGAGTAGCCCGGAGTACTGGTCCTAGTCTTGGCCTGAGCTGTCCTCTGTGTCTGGGGCTGTGGGTATGTGTAATGTAACCAGGTGGAATGTATAGGGGTGGAATGTAACAGAGGGGGTAGTCTTCGTGTGGACAAAGTTCATTCATATCTGCTTAGGCCTGGTTGCTAGTCGATGTAATCTAGCGCAGCAATTATCAGCCTTTTTCATCTCATGGCACACATAAACTAATTACTAAAATTCTGGCACACACAAAATATATTTTTTGCTGATCTGACAATAAGAAGGTTATAGTTTTGATTCATTCACACTGGACGGTTATTGTTGCATTGGCTGTTGTCATTTTTTTATTTAAAAGTCTTATGGAAAAGAGGTCAGTGCCCCTGACTAAATAGTCTGGTATTGCACGTGTTAAAAATCTTTGCTCACACCAGTGTGCCTCTTGCAGCACACCGGTTGAAAATCGCTGATCTAGGGGCATTGTGCCCCAAGACTCAGCAGAACTGAGATCAGGTTCAGAGCCTGAAGCAGGGAGTAGAGTTGGCCATTTGCTTCTTCAAAAGTATGCTAATGATACCAAACATTGAAACAGCCCCACCGCTACATATTTTCCACATTAATGACACGGGTGCTGTGGTGTAGGGATTTGGAATTTTAAAAAATTGAGTTCCTTCCCCAATCTCTGCCACTAATTGCTTAGCTCTTAGCCAATATATAACTTTGCTTTCCTCAGCTGCAGAGAGCTGGTCAATAAGCTGACTGTCCCCCAGGGCTTGCCATGAAAGGATTTTTTCATGATCTGTTTCTGAGACTCTGGAAAAATGTTTTTAAGGTCCTCCTGGAAAGACTGCGTTTGGAAACTTAGCTGTCCTCCTGGGTGTGTCAGGAAAATTATGATCCAAGAGAAGGCATCATGCCTTTAAATCAGGGGTCCTCAAACTTTTTAAAACAGGGGGCCAGTTCACTGTCCCTCAGACCGTTGGAGGGCCGGAATATAGTTTAAAAAAAGATTATGAACAAATTTCTATGCGCACTGCGGGCCCGGGACGAGTCGGTTGCTAAGCAGGACAGGCAGCGGCACCCAGCGGGCCGGATAAATGTCCTTGGCGGGCCGCATGTGGCCCACGGGCTGTAGTTTGAGGACCCCTGCTTTAAATGATGAACTAGCCCTAACCGCTTTGGCTCAGTGGATAGAGCATTGGCCTGTGGACTGAAAGGTCCCAGGTTCGATTCCGGTCAAGGGCATGTACCTTGGTTGTAGGCACATCCAGCTGATCAATGTTTCTCTCTCATTGATGTTTTTAACTCTCTATCCCTCTCCCTTCCTTCCTCTCTATAAAAAAAAAAAATCAATAAAATATATTTAAAAAAAATAAACGATGAACCAATTCATTTGTTCCTTGGCTTTCATTCTTTATGGTGTTGCTGGGGAAAGAAGCTTCATGCTGCATGCTACAAAGACCTGGTTGGGGTGGGTGTCTTTCATCATCTGTAAATGGGACAATACCTACCTTTGAGGGCCATTAGGAAAGTAGGACATTCAGGAAGTACTATAACACAATGAGTAGCATGTAACAGACACTTAGTAAATACGCATTCACTCATTCCATTGTCCTGTGTAAGTACCTCTGTTGAAATCCTTATCAAACCATCTTGTAATCTCATGTCTTCTCAAAGGTAGAGAATGTATCTCAGTCACCATTTATACCCACAGATCCTGGCACAGTGCCCACTGTCTGTTCTGGAAGAAGGAAGAAAAGAATCCAATATCCAAGCATGGCCCTCATCTCCCTCATACTCACTTTTTATTTATGAAAATGTCATACTGCTTGTCTGTGTAAATAAGATCTCTGAGCGGATACCAGACACTGGTAGCAATAGTTACCTGGAGAATTCTGGTATTCAGAGTCAGAGGGAGGGAAACTTACTTTCCATATACCCTTTTGTTTTGCTTTTAAAAAGTTACCATAGGCATGCATACTTCCAAAAAATGTTTATGTCAGAAAATTCCCCCAAATTAAATCAAAATATTATGTTGGACACATCTGTAGAAATCATATAGAGAAGAAATATAAATGGCTAATGAAAGTAAGAAAAAGTGATCAAACTTACTAAGAAATACACATTAAAATAGTGAGATCTTTTTCACCTAGCTTGCAGAGAAGGAATGATAATACCTTACCTCTTGATAAGGATGTGTGAGACAGGAGCCTTCTCACTTGAAAAATTTTAACCATTCCAGGAATTTTCCCTAAGGAAATAATTGAGCCCTGTAGAGGTTTCTGTACAAGATTGCTCATTGCAATGCCATTTATACCTGAATGTCTTTGTATTTGTTGGGGAAACCTGATCACCAACCCCTGCTATTCCTTCTCCCCAACCGCAGTCCATCTGATGGAGTATAGTGAGTAGGGCCCTAGGCAGTGCGATCCACCCTAGTTGGTATAAGAGAGCAGTACCCAACTTTGTTCCTCTCTAGGGCAGATGAGACTCTGGGAACCAGAGGGGAGAGGTGAAAATTAAAATGCTTTAATTTCTGAAGAGATCTTGGCCTTAGATATTTGTGGAATTGCAGAGAAAGGTGACTCTTATATGTATAGTATGTATTACTTTTATAATTAGAAGAGTAATTAAGCCAGGGCTCGAGAAGGACTGAGCCTGCAAATATAGATGGTAGCTTGTTGCACTCCCAGGGCCAGAGGAACCTGATTACCTTCCTATCTCTCAGGCTGGGGGAGGGTTCTACAGCTGAGGAGTCAGGAATTGAGGGATTTTTTCCAAGTGCTCCATAAAGGACGATCTTTACTTGGCAGCTTGGAATGTGGCTAGACTAGAGGAGTAAAGACTGCTGGCTTTGTCCATTGGTAGTGCCTCTAGTTATCTCTCTGCTTGACCCATGGCCAGAGGATTAAAAGAGCCACGAGTAGGCAAGAGAAAAACAGCCCTAACCAGTTTGGCTCAGTGGATAGAGCATTGGCCTGTGGACTGAAGGGTCCCAGGTTCAATTCCGGTCAAGGGCATGTACCTTGGTTGCGGGCACGTACCCAGTAGGGGGTGTGCAGGAGGCAGCTGATCGATGTTTCCCTCTCATCGATGTTTCTAACTTTCTATCCCTCTCTCTTCCTCTCTGTAAAAAAATCAATAAAATATATTAAAAAATAAAAATAATAATAAACCTGTAGAGATCTTGGAGCGATTGCCAGAGGGAGGGGGAGCAGGCAGAACTCTCAGAATTGGCAGTTCCTGCTGAAACAGTACTTCTGGAGGAGACAGATCACAGCTCTACTTCCAATCTAAGAACTGGAGATTTGATTGTAGCAAAACTTTTTGAACTGAAAAGCATGTTTTGTTTGTTTTTTTAAATTTTAATTCAGTAGATACATTAAAGGAGAGGATGGTTATCACAAAGCCAGCAGTCTCTTAGATCAAGTGGAAGAACTATCTCAAAACACACTAAAAAGCCTGGCCAGCATGGTTCAGTGGTTAAGTGTCGACCTATGAACCAGGAGGTCACTGTTCAATTGGGAGGGTAGGGGGGCATGCCTGGTTGCAGGCTCGGTCCTGGTGGGGGGTGTGCAGGAGGCTGCTGATTCTCATTATCGATATTTCTGTCTGTCTCTCCCTTTCCATTCCTCTCTGAAATCAATTTTTAAAATACTAAAAAATTAAAAAGAAAAAATAAATAACTTCAAAAAGAAAGAAAAAGAGCCCTAACCGGTTTGGCTCAGTGAATAGAGCATCGGCCTGCAGACTGAAGGGTCCCAGGTTCGATTCCGGTCAAGGGCATGTACCTTGGTTTCAGGCACATCCCCAGTAGGAGGTGGGCAGGAGGCAGCTGATCAATGTTTCTCTCTCATAGATGTTTTTAACTCTCTATCCTCCTTCCTCCCTGTAAAAAATCAATAAAATAGAGGAAAAACCAAGATGGCGGCATAGGTAAACACCTAAACTGCTGCCTCGCACAACAATATCAAAACTACAACTAAAAGACAAAACAGACACCATCCAGAACCATGGGAAAGCTGGCTGAGTGGAAATTCTACAACTAGAAGGAAAGAGGAAAGCACATTGAGACTCAGAGGAGCTTCAAAAGGCTGAGGTACAGAGACGTGTGCACATGGAGAAGACGGGTGGCTGAGTGCACGGTTGGCTGAGTGTGTGGCTGGCTTTCCCAAGTGGGAGGGAGACGAAAGCTTCCGATGGCACTGAACTCCAGTCATGGGCAAGACTCTGGGAACCCAGATTCATTCAGGGACAATCTGGACTGTCAGGAAAAGAGAAAGCACACCGAGACTCAGGGGAGCTGCGGAAGGCAGAGGTCTGGAGGCATGCGCAGTGAGAACTGACTGCTGAGTGCATGGGTGGCTGAGTGTGCGGCTGGCTTTCTAAAGTGGGAGGGAGACGGAAGCTCCCGACTGCACTGAACTCTAGTTCCAGTGAGTTTCTGGGAACCCCGACTCATTCGGGGGGAAACTGGACGGTCTGGCAGCGGGCAAAACTCAAGGGTGGCTTTCTCTCAGAGGCGCTTGCAGCGATTACTGAGGGACACTGAGACCCAGGGGCCTCATAGGGCAGAGCTGATGGGAAGTCAAGGCTGCTGGCTCCGCCCTGAGACTCCGCCGCATCCAAGCTGAGCACAGAGGCTTTTGCAAGTTTGCAAGTCTTGTCTCATAAGGGGCTGTCTCCAGCACAGAAGTTCTCCCAGCATAGATACAGCTGATCCTCACAGCCAACTGGCCTGGAGGTCAATTCCTTCCCATGACACCAAGAACAATCAAGACTTAACTACAACAGGGCTGTGCACACAGTCCACAAAGGGGTGCACCAAGAGTGTCCACCTCAGGTAACTGGGGAGGCTGTGCCACTAGGCCCTATAGAACACCTACCACACAAAGCCACTCTATCAACTCAGGGAAGCAGCGAAAATGCAGAGACAAACACATCACAAATGAAAGAAATGGAGGAAAGCAAACAACTGGATATAGAATTCAAAACCACGGTTATAAGGTTTTTCAAGAATTTCCTAGAAAAGGCTGATAAATTTAGCGAGACCCTCCAGGATATGAAAAAGGACCAACTAGAAATTAAACATACACTGACTGAAATAAAAAATATACAGAGACCTAATAGCAGACTAGAGGACTGCAAGAATCAAGTCAAAGATTTGAAATACAAAGAAGCAAAAAACACTCAACCGGAAAAGCAAAAAGCAAAAAGAATCCAAAAATTTGAAGCTAGTGTAAGGAGCCTC
This sequence comes from Corynorhinus townsendii, assembly GCA_026230045.1. Taxonomy (NCBI): domain Eukaryota; kingdom Metazoa; phylum Chordata; class Mammalia; order Chiroptera; family Vespertilionidae; genus Corynorhinus; species Corynorhinus townsendii. The sequence continues at coordinate 67,234,398 of JAPDVU010000009.1, forward strand.
TGGGACAACCTCAAGTGTACAACATCAGAATTATGGGGGTGCCAAAAGAAGAGAGAGAGCAAGATACTGAAAACGTATTTGAAGAAATAATGACCAAAAACTTACCCCACCTGGTGAGAGAAATAGACTTACAAGTCCAGGAAGCACAGAGAACCCCAAACAAAAGGAATCCAAACAGGACCACACCAAGACACATCATAATTAAAATGCCAAGAGCAAAAGACAAAGAGAGAATATTAAAAGCAGCAAGAGAAAAACAGTTAATTGCCTACAAGGGAGCACCCATATGACTGTCAGCTGATTTCTCAACAGAAACTATGCAGGCCAGACGGGAGTGGCAAGAAATATTCAAAGTGATGAATAGCAAGAACCTACAACCAAGATTACTCTACCCAGCAAAGCTATCATTCAGAGTTGACGGTCAGATAAAGAGCTTCACAGATAAGAAAAAGCTAAAGGAGTTCATCACCACCAAACCAGTATTATATGAAATGCTGATAGGTATTCTTTAAGAAGAGGAAGAAGAAGATAAAGATAAAAATTATGAACAACAAATACATGTCTATCAACAAGTGAATCTAAAAATCAAGTGAATAAAAGATCTGATGAATAGAATAAATTGGTGAATATAATAGAATCAGGGGCATAGAAAGGTAGTGGGCTGACAATTCTGGGGGCGAAAGGGGTGTTCGGGGTGTGGGAAGAGACTGGACAAAAATCGTACACCTATGGATGAGGACAGTGGGGGGGAAGGTAAAGGCAGAGGATGGGGTGGGAACTGGGTGGAGGGGAGCTATGGGGGGGGGAGGAACAATTGTAATAATCTGAACAATAAAGATTTATAAAATTTTTAAAAATTAATAAAATATATTTTTTTAAAAAGTAAGAGAAAAAAAACCAGGAAGGCAAAGAGTAGGAGGACCAATCAGTACTGAGTTCATTGCTGATTAGACCTTTCCTGAGCCAATCCCTGTGACCAAGAGATATCCCTCTCACTAGCTGAGCTATCTGAGCCAATCACCAAGCCAGGGGGGAATGACTGACCTTAATGGGTTAGAAGATTAAGACAATTTTGCTGGTGGAGTCAATACCACCCATACAATGGGAGAAGATACAATGTTTTTAGGAAGACAACCATCTTAAATATCCCTGCAGTAACATATGGTACCTAACTGAAAAATTGTCCTGAGAATAAAAGATCCTGTGTAAGATGCTTAACACAGTGCCTGGCACATAGTAAGCCCTGGGAAAAGAGCTATCATTATTACTTTCTCATTTGTGTTTAAAAAGAGTGTTTTTAAAGTTTGAATGGATATGTATGCCTGTTTCAGTTTTGACAGTTTATCTGAAACTCATTTTAAGCTCAGCTGTACATTGAACCCTAGAGACAGTAGAATGTTGTTACTCTATCATCAGCTAGGGCATGCTTCTCACACTTTAATATGCATATAAATCACTTAGGGATCTGTTAAATGCAGAGTCTTAAATGCAAATTATGACTCAGTCAATCTGGGTGAGGCTTGAGGTTCTGCATTTTTAACAAGCTCCCAAGTGATGCTGCTGCTGCTGGACCACAGACCATATTTTGAGTAGCAAGAACCTAGGTAGGGTTTTGCCTCTCTTGTATGATTGAAGGGGCTTACCACTGCATCCATGTTCCGTGGGGAAAGGGGAAATAGAGGAGAAGGAAAGCAAGCAAATTCCTTTTTTTAAAAAACCCTATTTTTATTTAAATGTTTTTCAAATAGGATTAATTGAAAGAATAATGCAGTAAACAACTATGTACCCTTCACCTAGTTTCACCAATTGTTAACATTTAAGCAATTTTCTTTTGAGGACATGACACAAATTGCCTACATCCCATTCACTCTTGTTTATTGGTAAAAACTTTGGCACATAGCTTTACTTTTGCCCCAAGGAAGGCCAAGAAACATAAACCTAGCTTGACAGCTATTTGCCTGCTATAGGGGGTAAGATTCTATCACTACAAGAAGATATAATAAAGTAGTTTTTAAAAAATATATATTTCTTTATTGATTTCAGAGAGGAAGGACGAGGGAGAGATAGAAATATCAATGATGAGAGAGAATCATTGATTGGCTGCCTCCTGCACGCCCCCTACTGGGGATTGAGCCTGCAACCCAGGCATGTGCCCTTGGCCAGAATCGAACCTAGGACCCTTCAGTTCACAGGCTGATGCTCTATCCACAGGGCCAAACCGGCTAGGGCAGCAGTTAATTAAAAAGAAGAAGAAGAAGAAGAAGAAGAAGAAGAAGAAGAAGAAGAAGAAGAAGAAGAAGAAGAAGAAGAAGAAGAGAAGGAAGAGGAGGAGTGGGACAATGGACACCAGGGGACAATTAGCAACTCCTGACACACTAATTTGTCAAATCTTATAACCAGTTCTCTTCAAAGTGGATTCTGGAAGGATTGGATCTAAATTTGTAATCCATGGCATGGCTCAGTGGTTGTGCATCAAATTATGAACCATGAAGTCTCCAGGTCATATGCCCCGAGTTTCAGGCTCAATCCCCAGTGGAGTGTGGGGTGTGGGGGTCGGGTGCTGGAGGCAACCAAATGATGATTGTCTCTCATCATTGATGTTTCTCTCTCCCCCTCCCTTCCTCTCGGAAATCAATAAAATATAAAAAAATAAAAATAAATTTGCAGCCCATCTCTAGAAAGGTTGTAGGGCTTCGAAGTCTGCGTTTTATACACCCACTTCACTCTTAAGTGCCCTACTGTCCTTTCATATTATATGGATTTTCTAATTCCTCTTAATTTTTTTGCAACCAAGTGTTCTGGGCCTAAACACAGTTTACTATAGCATTTTTGCTTACAGTAGCATGTTTGCAGTATTTAAACCTAAAAGTCTGCAAAGTTGTAAATAGTATTATAGTAATTTTCACTTTGTCCAAGTGACTTTTCAGCCTTTAAAAAAAAAGGAACTTAACAGAAACACTACAAAAAGTAAATATAAATACAGGTTATTCTATCTAATAAAGAGGGAATATGCTAATTGACCATCACTCTGTCACAAAGATGGCTGCACCCACAGCTGAGGCCAAGTTCCCATCAGGAGCCTTAAGGAGCAATCAGTAGGGACTGAGGCTACACCCTCTCCGCCCCTGTGGGGCTTGACAGGGGACCTCAGGCCACATCCCCCACCCCAGTGCCAGGCCAGGGGACCTGAGGCTTGATGGGGGACCTCAAGGTGTGCTTCCTGTCCTGGTGCTGGGCTAGGGGACCTCAGGCTGCTCCTCCCACCCCAACGCCAGCCCAGGGGATCTCAGGCTGCGCCCCCCACCAGGTGGGGCTTGACAGGGGACTTCAGGCCACGCCTCCCCACCCAGCAGGGCTTGATGGGAAACCTTAAGGTGCACCCCCAGTGCTGGGTTGGAGGAACTCAGGCTGCACCCCTGCCCAGCGGGGTTTGACAGGGGACCTCAGGCCATGCCCCCACCCAGTGGGCTTGACAGGGGATCTCAGGCGGTCTCCCACCTGGCAGGGCTTGATGGAAGACCCCAAGGCATGCCCCCCCCCCTCCGTCTAGGTTGGGGGACCTCAGGCCACGCCCTCCATCCTGGTGCCAGGCCAGGGGACCTGAGGCTACGATCCCTGCCTGACAGGGCTTGACAGGGTGGGACTGGCCAGGTATGGATCTAGTCCAATGTGTGTGTGAGGGGGGCGGCCGGGTTTGGGTCTCACGCAATTTTGAGGTGCATGTGAGTGGGCGGGGACTTGACTCTGGGTCCCATGGTGTGCCCCAGACTCTGACAGGAGGAAGGTTTTCATATACATTTTACTAATTTTTTTTCATCTCTGACACTTCTATTATAGAGAAAGGGCAAACAGCAACATTAAATTATTTCCTCTAATTAATCTCCTTTTAATGTGCACGAATTTCGTGCACAGGGTCACTAGTTTTACATAAATCAGGATTCCACCAGCAACTACACATTATGTAGACAGTAGGTGATCTATTCCTTGTTGTTTTATATCACTTTGATCTACGTATACCAATTACCTTTGAAACTTCTAATCTCTGTGCCATGTGGTTCAGATCATCTCCACCTATGAACCAGAAGGTCACAGTTGGATTCCGGGTGAGGGCACATGCCTGGGTTTTGCCTGGAGTTCTGCTCTATTCCCAGCAGGGGGTGTGCAGGAGGCTGCCAATCCATGACTCATCATTGATGTTTCTATCTCTCCCTCTCTGAAATCAATAAAAATATATTTAAAAATCTCTAAGTGCCATTTCCTTGTCAAAATGTTAAACAATGTACTTTTAACACTTCTGTTATTGTCTTTAGACTTTTAATCCGTGATGATGTTTTGTTCTCCTAAATAAGATTTAAATCTTTTAAGGATTGGTCATTGTCGCCCTTGGCTGTAAGCAGGTCTTTTTTATTCCATTCCTTGGCTATGTGGACCATTGTTTAAGTTATTGAAAGGCAAAGAATAAATTCCTGCTTTAAAGTTAACATCGGATTTTGGTCAACCAAGTTCCCTGGATCTTGTGATACAGACCCTCCTGCAACTTGAGGGCGAGTGACACCTGCCCATTACACAGCCACAGTCCTAAACTGCCTTTCTGCGGAGACGAACCTCTGGCTGTTGGCTTGATGTCCGGCGATGGGCGGGGTGGAGCTGCCCGCCGCCGGGGTGGGTCTCGCAATCACTTTAGCCTGGTTCGGTACCCCGCACGGGCTGGGGATGGGCCAGCTCAAGCCCCAAACCCAACAAGGGAAATGATAGCAAGAACCGGAGGGTTGTGAGCCATCTCGCGATCTGCCCGCCTCGTCTGGGCGCCTCGCTCGGTTCTCAGAGCTTCATTCGCCCCTGCAGACGATCCCCAACCTGCATCCCTGGGCCTCCGCCACCTGGTTTCAGGGGAGGCCTGCCCACTCCTAAGATGGCGGCGTCAGCCTCGGGGAGGCGGCGCCCTACGTGGGCGCTAGTGGCCAGTGGGCTTCCGGTCTGCGCCGCTGGCCCAGCGCGGGAGGCGGAAGTGCCGTGGGCCGCCACCTCAGTCCCGGCTGCGGCCCCTGCCGGTTACATAACTGGTTGCGGGCTCCGCGCGGACCCACTTCCGGTTCCCTGCGACCCCAGGATGCGCTGAGCCCCACGGCACCATCCGCTGCCGCCGGCTCCCGCCCGAGGTGAGGTTACCCTGGTCTCGGGCTTGTGGTGGAGGCGCCGGGCCCGGCTCGGGTTGGGGGTCGTGAGTGGGGAGGAGCTGCAGCTCGGGTTGGGGCGGGAAGGGGCGCGGGGGCCCCTGGTGGGGTGCGGGCCACCCGGGCCAGTGGAGGGAGGCCAGTCGGTGCCCAGATCTCCGCGGGGTTTGGGGGCTGCCTAGGAGGTCGCGTCCGGCAGGGGTGAGGAGGGGTAGCGCCCCAGATCCTAAGGGTGCCGAGGGACGCGGTTCCCAGCTATAGGTGGGAGCCGGCCCTTTCTTCTAGGGCGCCTCGGTGCCATGCCCCAGACGAGTTGTTGGAGAGATTTAGAACCGGAGTGTAGCCTGCCCTTCGCTACCCGCGGAGGTGAAGCGCCTGGTGTTGTCACAGTTGAACGATTTGCCGCCTCCTCGCTGGGCTTTGGTACTTGTTGAACGGTTTGGAGTTATTTTGCCGACTTGTTTGCCCTCCTTTGAACTCCTGAAAGCCTGGGGCTCTGTCTTGGTCGTCTCAGCGTCTTTCTCAGCTGTACCTTTTCGTATGTAACTTCTGCGGTTTGCCCCCCTGGAAAAATTTTGAGGGGGGCTGTGGGCCTTCGCTGCACCCCTAACAAATATCTGTGTGCCTGCCCAGCGGGTGACGGAACCCAGGACCTGAGGTGAGGCAAGGAGTTACTCTGCAATAAACGTGGACATTGGCTGCTTCATTGATTTGTTTTCACTCTGCCAAGTCCTTGAGCCGAGCCGTACGATTTTGTTAGTCATTTGTCCTGAAGGAAAGGATAACAGCCCCATGTAGTAGTTCCCTATGGTTCTTGAAGTGATTGTTACTTGGAGTGTCAGAACTGGAGAGACCACTTCGGGTTGCAGACATTTTACCAGAAAACTAAAGACAGAAAACCCCTAGTTAATGTTTAATTGACTGAACCGGCACAAGCTGCTCCAGGTCATCCACAGAAATACCGCAATCCTCCTAGCATTTTGTGATGTAGAGATAAGTGATAGAAGTTCTTTGGCCCATAGTACAAGGGAAGAAGGGGAGTCTTGAGCATTATTGAATTGAAAGGGACTGAAAGCAAAAACAAATTCATAGTCTTCCTCTGGGTTTCTATAAAGTCAGTTAAAACCTACAAGCAACAAAGTCAGGGCATGGTGTGGTGTTAACAGGTCAGAGTAAAAAAGTCTCTGTGTTTCCTATCTTTAGCCCCTCCCAGTTGTAACTTGCAGTGATTTTTGTCACTGTGTTTATTTTAGCCACATCTATTCCATATTTGGGATATGACTTGTTGAAGTTGCTAAGCAACAGCATGCTCTGCGCTGGGTGGAAGAAAATTCCTGGATGGTAGGAGATTTGAGAGATAAAAGATACACCTGAACTGAGAAGAGTGATGCTGTCCTGGCTGCTGTGCCTTGTCTCGAAGGCGCAGTACCTGTTAGCAACAGTTTGGTGTCTTACAGCCTTAGGTGTGTTTAAACCAGGTGGACATGGCAGCCTTACATTGCAGCAGCCACATGGAACACAGCGTAGAGAAGACTCCCAGAGCTCTCAGTTCTGTTTGCTGAAATAGCCCAGAGGTCTCACTTTGTTGATGACAGCTCTCCAACCTGAAGGGAAAGCTGACTGCTTATCAGACAGTGTCTTCCCTGAAGTGGTAGCTCCTCTATCTCTACATCTTATTTCCAAGAGCTCATCTTGAAAATAACAGAAGCAATTTCATTTTATAAAATAGTCTGTGGGTAATTGTCCCTTAGGTACTGGAATGAATTCTTATCTGGTATGTTACCGCAACAATGTTTCATCATTTCTGTAGTTCCTGAGAGTGATGCTGGATATGCTTTTCAAACTTGTTGCTTTTTAGACATGACTCCTTCTGACTCTAGTTGTAAACTATTCAAGAGGTCTTGCTGGTCAGATATTTGCTGTTCTTTATACTTAGTTTCAAGTTACTTTCTCTGGCCTCCCATTTTTAACCCTTTCATTGAAATGCACATACAAGCCCTGGTGGTTAGCTCACTTGGTTGAAGAATCGTCCTGATACCCCAAGGTTGGGAGTTCGATCCTCCCCTCCCATGCCCCCCCCCCAACCCCGTCAGGGCACATATAAGAATTAACCAATGAATGCATAAATAAGGGAACATCAAATCAAATCAGTGTTTATCTCATTCTCTCCCTCTCCCTTTTTCCCACCTTCTTCTCTCTCTCTCAAATCAATTAAAAAGAAATATACATACAGAAAAGTACATTGCTTGATGACTGGTCATGAACTACCTGTTTGAACCACCACCACAAAAGGCCCCTCAAGCTCCTTACCAGACAAGCCCTCTCTATTTAAAATACTGATTTTCTGGTAAGAGACCATTAGCAGTCATTTTGGGGGGAAGGAGTAGAAGGGGATTCCTAAATTTTGCTTTATATTGCATGTGAATTCTTTTTTTGTGTTCATAGTAAAACAAAAAGATTTAAAAGAGCATGCCCTTCCCTCAAAAAAAAAGGAGGAATGTTTTTTTAAGCCCCTTTTTTAAAATGGTTGTCTTAAAACATATTTTTTAAAGTTAAATTTTATGTAGTCATTAAAATTGCTTTTTTAAATGACTACACAGGAACTCTTTAAAATATTTGTACAAGTCTGTTCGGTGTCCTTATCCACAATCACCCCCTCTTTGCTTCATTACAGCTTTGAATCTGTTTATTTTTGGCATCGGTGCACAAAATGCCATGTTACTCCAATGGTATCGGGTTTAAAAGTTGGCACTAAGTCTATTTTGGGACGAAATGGGTAATTATTCTACTTAGAATTTGAAGAGACAGTGTAAAATTTCCAAGTTATTACTAATTAAAAACAACCCATGAGATTATTTTAATACAAAAATATGTTCACAATTTTTACATTACCACCTGAAAAAAATTTTTTTTTATATTAAAAGCAACCCAAACTCATTGTAAGAAAAACAGAAGTTAAGTGGCATAGAACACAAACATCTGCCATAACCCCAGAGGCAAATGCTGACAGGAAGTTGAATTACTTTTCAAAAATCATTTTTGGTATAAAAGTCTACCTCATGATCCTGTGTTAATGTATACCACATTTGACCCATTTTTAAAAATATTTAACTTCTGTTTAACTCTGAAGGATCCTAAATGTAAACCCAGAGAAGCAGAGATTAAAAGTCATAATAAAACCCAGTAGAATGAGATGGAAAAGGTGAAAAAGGTAGAGAGGGCTGATATGCTGGAGGGGCAGCAGCCAGGGGACCGACAGGGTTTCTGAAACCGGATTCTCCTGTTGCTGTACTTTTTCCTTTCAAACTGAGTAGCTGCTTGTCCATTTCACCCACCGCTCCCTCCAAACAATGTTAGGGTTTCTTGTTGCCATTGAAGTTCTCTGTGGGAGAACCAATTTGCTCTTGATTTTGAGCCCCCGGTGGGGTCCATTCTTGGGTACTTGACTACCCTTTGATTCCCACCCCACAAAAATGTAGTCATTACAGGTGATTTTATTATTGTTTGATTTGTTTGGTTTTTTACACCCAACCAGTTGGCTCACTGAACTGGGAATTATATTCTAGGCATGTCCTCTCAGATGGCCTCCTATCGAGATCCCAGCTTAAAAAGCCACTAGGCAGCCCTGGCTGGCATTGCTAGTGTTGGCCTGTGCACTCAAGGGTCTTGGGCTTGATTTCCGGATTCAATTCCCAGTCACGAGTACGTACCTCGGTTGCAGGTTTGATCCCTGGCCCTGGTCAGGCATGTGCAGCAGACAACCAATTGATGTCTCTCTCCCACATCAATGTTTTCTCTCCCTCTCCTTCCTGTCCCCCCCTCCCCTCCCCTCCCAAAACCCTTCCATTGGTTCTAAAAAAAAAATCAATGGGGAAAAAAAATAGTCTGGGGAGGATTAACAAAAAAAGAAAAGCCTCCAGGCAAAGGCACTTCTTGACCAGGCCATCCTTACTGCCCATCCAGGCCATGCCCCACTTGTCACCTGCTTTTACTCTGGCTGTATCTTCCCATGTGACTGTGTGAGCTGGCAGCGCAGTCTCATCTGCGCTCTCATTTTCTGTTCCAGGAAGATGACTGCTGAGCTTTCAGGTGAGGGGACCACGGGTCTGTCTGGTCTTGGCTTCATGTCTCTGGTCCCCAGTTCAGACCCTCCTGGGTCCTGTTCTTATCACTGCTCTTCCTCTTCATCCTGTCTCTCTCTCAACCTGAACTGTCTTCTCTAGTTCTGACAATGACCTAGTGGGGCCACAAAAGGCAAATAGTCCTTGGGCGGCACACCACAATCCAGTCCTTCTTCCAATAGAAACTTGTCAGCTGCTCTGGTGTACGCCCTTAGGAAAAGAAGAGGATTCTCTCAGACTGCCATGCCCAAGGTTAGCCCAAATGCCTTCTGAAGGAGCATTGGGGTTTACAAGTGCTACACACACACAGTGGCCCAAAAGCCTGTCCTTCACTTTGGGTCATTTTACTGTGAATATGAAGTAAAAAAGCAAAATGGTAAAATAAAATTTTAAACTAAGATCTAGCTCATCTTGGACACAATGGAAAGCTAAAAAGCACCGCTCCAAAATGCATGATGCCCCAAACTGCATGTAGGCCCTCTGTCATGCTGAAAAGATGCTCAGGTCTGGAAACCTGCCTTCTTAGGAAGTCGAAAAAGCCATATTGGTTGGAGCCACATCTGTGGGAGACTTCGATGGAAGTCTCCTACTAAATGAAATTAAAGGTTTCCTTCTCAGTTGACATTTTGAGTTAAGAGGTACCACTAAGCATAAAAAAGTGGTCAGTGTTATTTGTGGAGACAGAAAGTGGAATGGTGGTTGCTGGAGGCTGGAACAGGAGGAACGGGGAGAGTTCAGTTTGGGAAGATGAAAAAGTTCTGAAGATGATAGTCATTGGTGACCATCATCGGTGGTGGTTGCACAACAATGTGAATACCACTGACCTGTGCACTTTAAAATGGTTGAAATGATACAATTTATATATATTTTACCACACTTTAAAAAAAGATAAAGAATGTTACAACATTTGACAGTTTTCATTTTTTAGTAGGACTGCTTGGGTCTTAGGTGCAATTTGGGGGAAATGCAAGGGGATTGATCTCCTGCCTTTTTCCTTGTGGCTCAGGTTGGAGAGCATTCCTTCCACACAGTTGAATTAACCCTTCTCTACACAGCTCGGTTGCCAGCACTTTTTGTGTTCACTAATGTGCTGTTTGCCATGGAAATCCTTGAGCAAAAGAAGTGGCTTCTGTGAGTATTTTGGTAATAGTGCAGGAAAGCACACACCCTGGTCTCCCAATATACCCCTCTATCCTGTATAATCAGAGATTTCTGACTCTGCTTATTGCTGCAACCACAGCATCTAGAGCAATGCCTGGATTTTCAATACAGTTTTGGTAAATAAAAGACTAAATGAATTCTCAGTATGAAATTTAGGGGATGACAGAATCTTTAGCCCAAAGGAAAGAATGGTCTGGAGTTGGGACCACACTGGAACCACCTGTTACTGTCTTTTTAAAGTTGAGGTATGGTTAACATGCAGCCACGTGGTCAGATCTTAACTGAGCAGATCCATATGTTTGATGACCACAAAGGAGACATAGAACATCATCATTGCCCCATTAAGTTGCCTATGCCCCGTCTCAGTGTCCCCCACCCCACTATCTGATTTCTGTCACTATCAGTTCCCTTAGCCAGTTTCAGAATTTCATGCAAATGGAATTCTCCCAAATCATCAATTCATGCTTGAAGAGATGTGTCTTAAATTGTATGTCACGAATATACAGGCTCCCCTCTGAGCACAATGGCTTGAGTTTTAAGAGGGAGGCTGTTTGGAACTAGAGTGCTGGGTGTTTGTTTCTTGTCACCCTGTAAATTAATCATGTTCCTCCTACACTGAAGTTTTGGAAGGAACCCAGGCTTCCTTGGAGATGGCTCGCTGTCCACACCGGCAGCTGCTCCTTTGAGCAGACCAACTATGAAGAGTGCTCACTGTTTCCCCTCACTCTCCTTTTAGCCCTTGACCCATTTTACTGATGAGCAAGGCAGTGTCCTGTGCCCATCACTGGTTTATTTTTCCTTTTCTCCCCTCTCTATCCTAAACACAAGAGCCTGGAGTTGATTGTTGGGTTGTCCAAGCCAATAAACCTGGCGTCTGCAGAATTTCCCATTCTCCAAGGGCCTGGTGGTTTTTAATACTTGTGCTATGGAAGAGTGCTAATCTTCCTTTGTGCTTCATTTGAGAAGAAGCCTGGAGTGCCAGGGAAGGACCAGGGTGGTGCTTTGATATAGGGTGAAGGGAGTCAGGGGCTCAAGAGGAGTCAACTGAAGTGTGAGCTGTAGAGAGACAGGGGAGGCAATTCCCAAGAGAGGGCTGCTGGATTTCAGAGGGGAAGCTATTGGTTTGTCACCAGTGGTATGTTGGAGCAGAAGGGGGCTGGGTGCAGGAATAAAGCAAGAAGGTGGCAGCAAATGTGGTGTTGTAAGTAGTTACATTGAAGGAAAAGAAGGTGGCAGGAGACTTGTCCAAAAGAGGGTACACATGGTGTGTTTACAGCCCATTGGAAGGGAGTTTGTAAAAGAGAAGGTTGAAAATGTTGGAGAAAGGGGGTGCTTGAGTCAGGGAGGGAGGAGACAGGAGCTGGACCAAGGACTGGAGTGTCCCATTGGAAGTGGCCATCTCATTTGTCTTCCCAGAGAAAGATAAGAAAGCTGAAGCATGGAGTAGGACAGAGATGTCTCAGTGGACATCAGAGCTGGGATTTGACCCCGGGTCATTGTGACTCCAGCATCCCTGCAGGGTCTGGGAGCACATGGAGGGCGCAGCATCCAGAGCATAAGTGGAGATTGGGCTAGTCTTGGCAAGGAGGGAGGATGCTTTGGAACCTATGGAAGTTAAGAGAAGAGAAGGAAAGGGCAAGGTTCTAGGGCTGATGAAGGGTGTAGTGTGGTCATGACTGGTCTTTAAATCTGCTGAGGTCAGGGGTAGGGTCCACAGCACTTCTTAAGCCATTAAGAGGAAAGGGTGGTTTTTAAAAGTTAAGTGTGGTTTGTCTGTGATCCAGAAGCATTGCTTTTGAACAAGGGAGAGGCCCTGTGGACCTCTGGTATCAGGATACAGTCTGCAAATAGGATTGCTTCTGGCTTTATTACTTGAGTGGGAATAGAGGGCCCTGTGACAATGCCAGGGAACCCCTCCAGAACCTGGAGCAATTCTATTCTGAGCCCCCAAATTCTGAATCCCCAGCACTTGTCAGGGAGATGGAAAATGCTCATGTGGACATTGGGGGCATCTTGGCAGCCATTCCTCCACTTTCACTCTGACGGAGCATACAGAGGTGCTCAGGAAGTGTTGTGGGTGAGGGAATGCCCAGATATCCAGACCCCATCCCCTTGCAGCCATCACTGAGTCCTCAGGAAAAAGTAGCCTTGGGTTCAGGGACCAGAAAGGTCATTTCAGCACAGAAGGAAGACAAGGCTTGCAGACAGTGTCAGGAGGATGATATTTGGGGAAGGGGAAAGAATGGGCTGAGGGGTGAGCCAGCAGGCCCTTCATTTGGGTCTTGGAGAATCTAGTTTTTGCCCCTCCTTAAATTGCTCCACTCACCAATCGCCTAAAGGCCAAGGACATGCTGTAGACCCAAGAAACCCCGGGAAGAATTCTCACTACAAGCCTGACCTTTGCAATTTCATGTTTCTACTTAAAAACTCAAGCGGCCCAGGCTGGGTCGCTCAGTTGGTTAGAGTGTCATCTGGGTATGCCAAGGTTGTGGGCTCAATCCTGGTCAGGTAACATACAAGAATAAACCAGTAAGCCCTGGCTGGTGGGTCAGTTGGTTGGAGCATCATCCCTCCTATGCCAAAAGATTGCGGGTTCAATTCTCAGTCAGGGCACATACCTAGGGGTCAGGGTGCGTAAGGGAGGCAACTCATCCATGTTTCTCATATTGATGTTTCTCTCTCAAAAATCAATAAAAAAAACATATCCTCAGGTGAGGATTAAAATAATTTTTTTGAAAAGAAGAATAGCCCTAGCTGGGTTGGCTCAGTGGATTGAGCATCGACTTATGGATTGAAGAGTCCCCAGTTCGATTCCAGTCAAGGGCACATGCCCGGTTGCAGGATCAATCCCCATTAGGGGGCTAGCAGGAGGCAGCCAATCAATGATTCTCTCTCATCTTTGATGTTTCTATCTCTTCATCTCTGAAATCAATAAAAAAAATTAAAAAAAGAATAAACCAATGAATGCATAAGTGAAACAACAAGTCAGTGTTTCTCTCTCCCCCCCTCCCTTTCTGTCTCTAAAATAAAGTTTCAAAAAACTCAAGTGAATTTAGAATTCTCCTGTACAATACATTCCTACTGTTGTAATATAGACATGTCAGTGTCTGTAGGAAAATATATACCAAGGGATGGCCTGTGCATCTGTGCCTTCAGTGCTGTCCCATCAGCACCCTAGGGTTCAGGATGGAATAGAGGGCCTAATACAGGGCCTCTGCTCTGTCTTCATTCATTGCCACCTGTTTCTAGCAAATCTCAGAATCCTTGTCCCTTGAGCCTTAATGGTAGCAATAAGAGATCAGTACTTGGTGGAAGGTTCAGGATGGACAAGTGGAGTCCGCACAGGTGCTAAATAAGGGTTTCCTTACTTGCTCCTCCAGCTTAGCCACTTGCCATACCCGCCACCTGCACCACCACCATCTCTAAATTTGCCTCCTCTGACTCCATTTCTTCCTTTCACTGGCACATAGGTGCAAGATTCTCCTCCTGTGCCTTCCTGCCACCTTCTCTACCCACTGTCAGTTGGGCTGGGACAGATTAGGCACTGTAATATCCAGCTTTCTCCCTTAGTTAAATGTGACATGTTTCTATTTTTAAATCAAGGCATCTAAAGAACTGGCCTTTGAAAACATGGAAATGCTTTTAATAGGGATGTGAGAATCCACAAATAGCTGTATTTCTTGGAGCCCAATATTTTTATTGAACGCTGAACAGGGAGGGAACAAGAGCTTTCCCCAAGGATACTAGGAGAAAAATTTGTAAACCCCAGGGCATAAGAGATGCTCATTTATTATGGATCTCTTCCTTTGCTATTAAACCTCACTGTAAAGTGATTTTTTAATCTTTTAAAGTAAACTTTATTAAAGTTTAACATACATACAAGAAAACGTACTCAATGAGTTTTAATGTGTGCATATATGTTCGTATGTGTAACCACCGCCATCAAGATATACAATAGTTCCATCCCCCCTAGGGATTGCCCCACCCTCAGCCTCTTTGCAGGCAACCATGGAGGTCAAGGCCTTACAACTTAGCACTTACTGACTGGGCAGCAGCTTTAGCTCTTCGGGTGCCCCAGGTCTACCTGTGGCCATCCAAACCCTGGCTCTACTGGCTGGTTTTGCCAGTTGCCTGCACTTGTCTGGCCAGCTCTGGTGTAGGGACGGAGAGTGAGCTGACAGTATCCTGTCATGCAGCTCCTTTTTGTAGGAGGAGCTCAGAGCACATTTCCTGTTGGTTGAGAACAAAACTGTGGGGCACAGCTGATGAGACACCTGGAGCTCTGCCAAGGGTAATGAGGGCGAGCAGTCAAGTCACCCTGTTTCTTGGGCTAACTTGAGCCTGTCAAGCCCCAGATGAACCACTGGAACTGGTTTTCCAGGGAAAAGGACAATATAGAGTTTCCTGGCATAGATCACTCATTGGGACTGAAAATTGATTTGAGATTTATCCGGTGATTTGTGGTTTGTGTTGATTTCCTAGCTATGGAAAATCTGAGAATGATCTTTCCTTTCTCAAAATATCTGAGCAGCTAAGACTGCATCGATGAAAACTTGTGGTTAGTTGAGACTTGATAACTTTCTTTGGTCACTTCTTACACCAAGCAAATGACAGATTTTTTTTTCTTTGAATATGAAATATTAAAATTGGCCCAAATTCAGAGTAAGCTATAGGTTGGCCTTGGTGGGCTGGTGGCTCTTCAAGTCTGTATCTCCTGCCAGCCTCCCTGATCTTCAGCCTCGTCTTCCCCAGAGCACCCCCAACCCCACCCTAGCAGACCTGGCACAGTGGTAGCCCATGGGAGGCAGGATTGGGGCCAGCCCCATTAAAGGAGCCCCACCATGCAGCACCAGCACAAGTCCCTGCAGTTTGACTTGCAGGTTGGAAAGTTTGTGATTCTTTCTGGAATTTACTATGACTTCCTTCAAAATGAATCTTTCTTAACCTTTTGCTCACGAAAGAATAATTTATTCTCAGGATTGGGGCTGTTTTTTGTTTGTTTTTAACAGCTTTATTGAGGATATAATCCACATGCCATATAATTCAACCATTCAGAGTGTATCATTCACTAATTTTAGTGTATTCACAGAGCTGTGCACCCTTTACCACATTTGTTTCAGAACAGTTTCAGCATTCCAAAAGAAACCCCACACCCTTACCCTACAGTCCTCGCAACTGTAGGCAACCACTAATCTACTGTCCGTTCCTATGGATTTGACTATTCTGAACATTTCATATAAATGGAATCATAAGTTATGTGGCCTTTTCCTCATTCAGCATCATGTTCTTAGTGTTCATCCACGTTGTAGCAGGTGTCAGTACTAAATATCCACTATATGGGTAGACCACATTTTATGGGTCCAGTCATCTATTGGCAGACGTTTGGGTTGCTTCCACTTGGGGGCCATTTTTTGGTGAGCCTGTAGTGAATTCCCACTTATACTTCCTTGCTCAATTTAGAGAAGGGATTTTGTTCTCATTAGGGTGTTGAGCAAAATTTTTGTAAATCATACTGTTTAGCTGCTTGGATTGAGGTATTTGGGCTTCTCTGCCAGAATTTCCCCTAGAGGTGGTTGCAATAGGGAGAGGAAGACCCTTGTCTCAGGAGCCTTCTCTGGAAAGACTGCATTGATGGACAGGCCTTGGCCTGGGATGATACAGGGTTGTTGACTTTGTTCCAAAGGCTCTAAGTTTTGACAGTTTCCCTCAGGTCCTGAGGGAAAGGGAAGGGCGTTGCCCTAAAGTGGCCCTGTGGTTGATAATCTAGCATCTTGGGTAGTTTCAAGCACAACTCCTAAAACAGTGCCCTGTGTCCTTAGACTGCACAGCGAATGTCTACACTGTCACTCTTTGAAACCTCATTGGAAATTTTTTTTTCAGTGTAAAATTTTTATATTTAGAATTAGTCATCTGGACTCAGTTTAGATGATCCCAATTTTGTTGGCAACATCCAAAACATCATAGTCAGGAGCCAGTCGAACATATGACTTCTTCTCTTCATCAGGCCTGACCAGGGTGTTGACCTTGGCCGCATAATGTCATAGAGCTTCTTCACAGCCTGTTTGATCTGGTGCTTGTTGGCCTTGACATCCACAATGAACATAAGTGTATTGTTGTCTTCCATCTTCTTCATGGCTGACTCAGTATTCTGGGGGAACTTGATGATGTCATAGTGGTCAAGCTTATTTCTCCTGGGTGCGCTTCTTCTGAGGATATTTAGGTTGCCTTCAGAGCCTCGGTGTCTTTGGCCGTTGGAAGGTGGGGGTTGTGTGAATCTTCTTTATTTTGTAGCTGTGGACACTTTTCAGCACTACGTTCTTTGCATTCAAAGCCTTTGCTTTGGCTTTGGCTTTGGCTTTGGCTTTGGCTTTGGGAGGAGCAGGGGCTTCCTTTTTCGCTTTTGGTGCCATCTTCATTAAAAAAAGAAGCACTGGAATTTGAGGGTCCCAAGCAATATTCCCTGTCCCCATAATACTCTGAACCAGGTGCCTGACCCATCTGCAATCCAGAGTGCTCGGCAGTAAGCCAGCCATGATTTGCTGAGAACTCACTGGTCCCAGTGAGGAGTTGTGCAGAGGCTGTGACACTGCTCCCCAAAGCTCTCAATGAGGATGCCAAAGGCATTTAAATCAGTGCCCTGGAAAACCTGCTATCCATAAGTGAAATTTGGCCTATGTGAAGAAGTTTGGTTGGTGGTTAATTTTTTAAATCCTCCCTCACCCAAGGAGTGAGGATATTTTTTCTATTGGTTTTTAGTGAGAGTGGAAGCGGGGAGGGAGGGAGGGAAGGAAACAGCAATATGAGAGAGATGTCGATTGGTTACCTCCCACTCGCAGGGCCGGGAATTGAACCTGCAACTGAGGTTCGTGTCCTTGACCAGGAATTGAACCCGAGACCCTTCGGTCCGCAGGCCAATGTTATAACCACTGAGAAACCGACAAGGACTGGTGGTTAATATTATTTTTTTATTATTATATTTTAATCTTTATTCAGATTATTACAGATGTTCCTCTTACCCCCGCCCCCCCCATAGCTCCCCTTCACCCGGTTCCCACCTACCCCCGTCCTCATCCATAGGTGAAAGATCTTTGTCCAGTCTCTTCCCACACCCTCCATACCCCATTCCCCCTGAGAATTGTCAGTCCGCTCCCTTTCCATGCCCCTGATTTTATTACATTCACCAGTTTATTCTGTTCATCAGATTTTTTTATTCACTTGATTTTTAGTTTCACTTGTTGATAGATATGTATCTGTTGTCACTTTGTTGTTCATAATTTTTATCTTTACCTTTTTCTTCTTCTTCCTCTTCTTAAAGAATACCCTTCAGCATTTCATATAATACTGGTTTGGTGGTGATGAACTCCTTTAGCTTTTTCTTGTCTGTGAAGCTCTTTATCTGACCTTCAGCTCTGAATGATAGCTTTGCTGGGTAGAGTAATCTTGGTTGTAGGTTCTTGCTGTTCATCACTTTGAATATTTCTTGCCACTCCCTTCTGGCCTGCATAGTTTCTGTTGAGAAATCAGCTGACAGTCGTATGGGTGCTCCCTTGTAGGTAACTTAACTGTTTTTCTCTTGCTGCTTTTAATATTCTCTCTTTGTCTTTTGCCCTTGGCATTTAAATTATGATGTGTCTTGGTATGGTCCTCTTTGGATTCCTCTTGTTTGGGGTTTTCTGCACTTCCTGGACTTGTAAGTCTATTTCTTTCACCAGGTGGGGGAAGTTTTCTGTCATTATTTCTTCAAATAGGTTTTCAATATCTTGCTCTCTCCCTACTTCTGGCACTCCCATAATTCAGATGTTGGTACACTTGAAGTTGTCCCAGAGGCTCTTTACACTATCTTCATATTTTTGGATTCTTTTTTCTTTTTGCTCTTCTGGTTGGGTGTTTTTTGCTTCCTCGTATTTCAAATCTTTGACTGGATTCTTGGGATCCTCTAGTCTACTGTTGAATCTCTGTATATAATTCTTTATTTCAGTCACTATATGCTTAATTTCTGACTGGTCCTTTTCCTTTTTTTTTTTTTTTTTTTGGCATTCTCACTAAGATTCTTAAAGTTCTCACTAAGTTCCTTGGAGGTTTCTAGAAGATTCTTGAGTAACCTTTGAACTCTATATCCAGTATTTTGCTTTCTTCATTTCTTTCATTTGTGACATGTTTCTTTGTCTCCGCATTTTGTTTCTATGTATTGGGTAGCTGCTAAGTCTCCTGGGGTTGATAGGGTGGCCTTGTGTGGTGGGTGTCTAGTGGCTCAGCCTCCCTAATCACCTGAGGTGGACACTCTTGGTGTACCCCTTTGTGGGCTGTGAGCACATTCTTGTGGTTAAGCCTTGATTGCTGCTTGTATCACTGGGAGGAATTGACCTCCAGGCCAATTGGATGTGAGGACCAGCTGTTTCTATAATGGAAAAGCTGCTGTGCAGGAGACACCCTTATGGGGCAGGACTTGCTTCAGTGGGGCTTTGGTGCTCACTGAGTCTGCCCCTTGAGTGTGTCACTTATGGATGTGAAGAGTTGTAATCTGGTATGGTCTCACACTGACCACTGGGTACACTGGCTCTGGGATCTCCAGGGAGGTGCAGAATCAGCCACTGCCTGAGGCCACCCAGCAGGAGCTACAGAGAGATCTGCAGATTCCTCCTCTTTGTATGGGGTCTGGAAGTGCCCAGACGAGGCCCAGCTGTGAAGCTAGTCAGGCTGCTGCTGCTGGCCTTGAGCCTTCTTTTGATAGCTTTGAGGCTCCCTGACCCAGCTGCTGCCTGCTTGACAGGTTTTAGGCTGAGAAAGGACAGGCCATTGGTATGCAAAAGCCACTGCGCACAGCTTGGGTGGGGTTGTAAATTGGGTGGGGCAGGGTCTCAGGGAATCACCGGGGCAGAGCAAACAGCAATGGCTGCCAGTCAGTCCTGCACCAGAGAGGTCCCAGCCCAGGAACAATGACAGTTGTGAGCATCTCTGTCTGAAAGAAAGCCGGCCTCGCGTTCCTGCCCTGATGCCAGACAGTCCAGTTTTTCC
Organism: Corynorhinus townsendii; assembly: GCA_026230045.1. Lineage (NCBI taxonomy): Eukaryota > Metazoa > Chordata > Mammalia > Chiroptera > Vespertilionidae > Corynorhinus > Corynorhinus townsendii. The sequence continues at coordinate 67,253,869 of JAPDVU010000009.1, forward strand.
CCGTATGTGTCTGGGTCCCCCAGAGTCTCACCTGGAACTGGAGTTCAGAGCAAGCGGGAGCTTTTATCTCCCTCCTGATTAAAAAAGCACTGCACTGGGCTGCCAGTCAGTTCCACGCCTCCGCACCTCCTACCAGTCTCAATGTGCTTTCTTCTTTACCTCTCTGGTTGTAGTAGTTCCACTCGGCCAGCTTTCTTGTGGTTCTGGATGATAGTTGTTCTTTTAGTTGTAATTTTGATGTGGATGTGAGAGGCAGCAAGTACAAGTATTTACCTATGTCGCCATCTTGGTTCTCCTTCCTGGTGGTTAATTTTAATTGGGAATATTTTTAAACATACACTTGACATACCCATCATTCAATTCAACGGTTATTAATATTTTGCACTTCTGCTCCAACTGAATGAAATTCGAGAACATTCTGTCATTTCACCCTACATATCCTGTGTGCATCTCTTAAGGAATACGGACATTTTCTACATAACCACAATGCTATTCTCATACCTAACATCACTTTCAGTTTTTAGAGGATTTGTGTGTATGTGTGGAATTTGTTCCCTTTGTAGGGAAAGGGAGTATTGCCTGAGAGATGGGGGTTGTGCAGAAATCTCCAGGGAAGCTGTGTTTCCTACTGGGGAATGTGATGTGCTGGACTCCATCCTGCTTTTGGTGGGTGGACCCCTTGAACCTGTACAATCATGTTCTGTGGAGCAAAACAGCCCTTTATCCAGGATGACAGGAGAGTCACCTCCAAGCCAGTGATCGCTAGGATATATTTTGGACAGTATTGACACATGAAAAATGCAGGACTTGCCATTTTTTGTTGACCAGTCCATTTCCTAAGAGGTAGCCACTTAGGCAGCATGAGATCCCTGAGGTCACACTCACCAGAATGTCCTGGGCGCCATCGAGGATGGGGGCTGGAGCATTGGCCATGGAAGGGGGTGCTAAGCATTGGAACGGCCCTACTGTGTAGGGACCAGGTAGACAAGCTGTTTAAAAAACATTGTACAAGACAGTATCTTGGTTTCTGAAGGCACATCCCAGTGAAAAGGAAAAAACAGGTGATGTGGAAAGACCAGATTTGCCAAGTCTGGGGGTATTTTCTTGTTTGGTTGGTGTTTTTGTTTTGTGTTTGGAACTAAGAACTCATTTAAATAAGCTCAGCCCAGCATCTGTGGCCTGCCCTTTCTCAACAGGCCTCTCACATTAACTTTTGTGATGGCCCTGTTTTGCAATCTCTGCCCAGAGAGACTTGTCTGGGTCAGCTCAGCTCTCAGAGGTTCTATCAAGATCGTGCATCCAGAGAACAGCTTTGTTCCCTTCTAAGCAACTAGTCTTTTCTAGCAGAGTGCCTACTGGAATGCTGCTCCTTTCTAAGGTGTAGGTGGTAGGTACCTCAGCTTCTTACGGACCTAACATCTCTAGGGATCCACTAGGACTCAGGCAGGAACACTTGTGGTTCTTGTCCTGAAGAGCTTCCATTCCATACCCCTCGAAGCCCCTTGGCCTGCAGGCCTGGTGAGGGTACCCAGTGCTGCCAACAGGGTCACAGGAGGGTGCCATCTTATCCCCCACCCCCATTTTGCAGACATCATGTGGTCAGTGTCCAGGTGCTAGCTAAAAACAAAAAGGAGAAGAAAGCAGGTCCCTTTTTATTTCAACTCTTGAGCCATGCTATGCAGAGGGACATGTCAAGGAGGCACAGTCCCCACCCCTTGGAGTCCAATGTATTCTAGAAAGATGGAACCTAAGGTGGCTCCAGAGCCACAGAGCTCCTGCAGTACCTCCTCCTCCCCTCCTGCCCAATGTCTGCTTCAAGGTCACAAGGTAGCCCCACTCCAGATGTGCCCCCTTCCTCCTTGGCTGGCTAGTACTATGAAGGGAAGAGGGTACAGCATCAAACTTGTCACTACCCAGACTGAGGGGCTTCTGTCCTCAGCCTGACTGCCCAGCAGCACCTGGTCCTTGGGGGACTGCCAGCCCAGGACTGGTCCTCAAAGGAGCCATTCTTTTTTTTTTCTTTCCTTTTTTTGTGTTAATCCTTACCCAAGAATATTTTTTCCCATTGCTTTTAGAGCAGCGGTTGCCAACCTTTTGGACCTCACGGACCACCAGTGGTCCGCGGACCACCAGTTGGCAACTGCTGTTTTAGAGAGTAGAAGGGGGGGCATCAATGTGAGAGAGACGTAGAGATTGGTTGCCTCCCGACTGGCCCCAGCATCAAACCTGCAACCCAGGTATGTGCCCTTGACTGGGAATCCAACCATGATCCTTTGGTACATGGGCCAACGCTCTAACCACTGAGCAACCGACCAGGGCAGAAGCTGAGATTTTTTTTTGAACCATTTAAAGTTAGTTTTAGACTTCATAATGCTTCACTCCAGAGTATTTCAGCATCCATCTCCTAAGACTTTCTACATAACCACTTATATCCTGTCTCATCTAAGATAGTTAATAGCAATTTTATTTGCTTTCTAGCACATAATTAAATTTCCACAAAATGTTGTTTTGATTTTTTTTCTAGTAAAGGTGTTATATATTACATTTGTTTATAGATCGTCTTGTCTCTTTTAGTCCACTTTTGTTTTTTTAATGGCATTGACTTTTAAAAAATATATATTTTTATTGATTTCAGAGAGGAAGAGGAGAGAAAGATAGAAACATTAATGATGAGAGAGAATCATTGATCAGCTGCCTCCTGCACACCCCCTACTGGGGATGGAACTCGCAACCCAGGCATGTGCCCTTGACTGGAATCGAACCTTGGACCCTTCAGTCCACAGGTCGACACTCTATCCACTGAGCCAAACTGGCTAGGGCAGTGGTCGGCAAACTGCGGCTCACGAGCCACATGCGGCTCTTTGGCCCCTTGAGTGTGGCTCTTCCACAAAATACCACGGCCTGGGTGAGTCTATTTTGAAGAAGTGGCGTTAGAAGAAGTTTAAGTTTAAAAAATTTGGCTCTCAAAAGAAATTTCAGTAGTTGAACTGTTGATATTTGGCTCTGTTGACTAATGAGTTTGCCGACCACTGGGCTAGGGCATCATTGACTTTTTGAAGAGACCAGGTTGCTCATCTTGTAGAATATCAGCATTTTGTGTTTGTTGGATGTCATGATGCTGTTGAATATACATGCCTGTGTGCCGGCTATTATCTGTAGTTGTGAAGTTAGGTCTGGAGGCACAACTGGCTTTTGGCCCAGCATTTTAGGTGGAAACCTGAAGGCTTTGTGGATTTCGTATGCATGGCACTGGTCAGAGAAGCTGGGCTCCATTACTGGGGCATTGTGACTGCAGGATCTTGAGGTTGAAAGGCTTTTCTTTGGTGATTGGTAAGTCCTGGGGCTGCAGGTACTTTGCCTCCATGCCTCACACCTGCTCCCTCCACTGTGTGGTTAAAAGCCTTTGATGATTCTTGCTTGATTTATTTTCATCAGCATTTTCAAAGTGATGACATTCCAATTCTATCATTATTTCTACTTTTTTTGGCTTTCATTCTTCTGTTCTATAGAAAGAATTTTTCCTCATCCATCAAGGATGACCCCACCTCTCTCCCTGCAGGTGTGAATGACAGAGGAGGTGCCATCCAACGCCCTCAGCGAGGTCAGCCTGCGCCTCCTCTGTCACGATGACATAGACACTGTGAAGCATCTCTGTGGCGACTGGTTCCCCATCGAGTAAGTTAAGTGGTGCCCTCTGCCCCACAGTTGTAGATTGGAGGGGCGGGGTAATGCCCATGGAGCTGATGAAGCTGGAAGGCAAAGGTGAGGATGTCCTGGAGGTGCCATGGTGGCCCAGAGTCATCTTGCCTGTCAGAGGAGCCCAGGCCCCACTCCCTGACGGCCATCACATCCTTTCCATCTCACTCTACCTTATGCAAAGAGTTCTCCAAAAGGGCTTTGCTGAGAAACTTTACTTACAAAGATGTTCGATGCAGTGCTATTTATAAATCAGACAATTGAGAAGCAACTTAAGTATCTTAACAGTAAAGAATGGCTGACATATGTTAGAGTATGTGCATGCGAAAATGAAATATTCACCAGGAAAAGTGAAATCTGTCATCAAGATATACTTGACAAGGCGAGTTTTTTAATGAGATATTAAGTGAAAAAAGCAGACTAGAAAATTGTATGTACCACAATTTCACTTTTATTTGAAAACATGCATAAGATAAAAGCCTATGAAGATATGTACCGTCTAGCATAGTGTTTTTGGTATTTTGGAATGGGTAGATTATTAGTAGCTACAAGTTTGTTTTATTTTGCTTGTCTGTATTTCCTCCATTTTTCTATAATATGCACATAAAGCTTTTGATGTGAGAAAAATAAGTGCGAACTTTTAAAAATTAAAAATAAACAAGGTCCTGCTAAACATCATGTTTCTATGAGTCTTAACTTCAAGTTTCACCCACTACAATCAGGAGAGGAATTTGGGCGATGCCAGGCCTCATAAAGCCTTTTGGTGGGTGGTCAGTGGCCTCTGCAGAGCAGACCTGAGCGGAGAACCTCTTCACTGTGTCTCCACCCTCTTCCAGCTCTTGGTCTCAGGAAAGGCATCTGGACTAACTTGTTATGTCTCAAGCCCACAGACCAATAAAACCCAGAATGTCCTGTCCCCTCACCAAAACTCCTTTCTGGGGTTGAGTCATCTATCTTTCATCACTGTGTCATAGGGCTTTGCATGAAACGTTCTCTTTTCTGCTCCCCTTGGGTCTTGAGTTTGAACTCTTCCAGCTGCCCCTCCAGGTACTGCTTTCATGGAGACAATGTCATGGTAGGTTTCCCCCCTCTTATCTCTATATCTTATAAAATCATTTTCCATCAGAAATTCCCCATCCTGTCCTGATAAATTGCTGCTTTAAGATGATGATTCACTGAGAATGATACACTTTGGTGGAGCCTAAGTGGTGGGCAGGCTCCTTATCAATCCTGGAGCAGTGGACAGAGGTGCCTCGAATCCCCTGTGGGTCCACTGTCTGAAGCACGAGGTTAGTTGGACTTGGCCTTTGGCAGTTTCACCTAAGTTTGTTCTCCTCAGGTACCCAGACTCATGGTATCGTGACATCACCTCCAACAAGAAGTTCTTTTCCCTTGCTGCAACCTACAGGGGTACCATTGTAGGAATGATAGTAGCTGAAATAAAAAGTAGGACCAAGATACACAAGGAGGTAAGTATGTGTGGTGGTGATGGGGCTACCACGCCCTTGGAACAGAATCACGCTGCCTGCTCTATGGCTCTTTCTCTTAGGAGCCCAGACCATGTATGAGACTCATATCCAGGTGGTTTCTTTCTGTGTGTACGTAATACAGTCATATGTACATTAAGTAACATGTCTTAACTGCAGGCTTCTTTCTAATGACTGTCATTTTGAAATTGGGAGGGGGTGTAAAAGATTCATTGAGAATCTGCTGAGTTGTAAGAGTCTGTGATTTGTATTGGTAACAGTGTCACAGAAACTGCTAATACTACTGTGATTTGTTAAAGGGAATGCTAAGTTCCAGTTACAGGTTAGTAAAAACAAATATTTTTTTCCCTGTTTAACTTCATAGACCCTGCCAGGATCTATCTAAGAACTCTGGAGAGTCTTTGGACCCTGAGTTACCAAGTCCTGCTCTAAATGTAAAATGCAAGGTTATGGTCACAAACACATTGTTCCATGTGGTTGACTTGCATCAAGATTCTGCCTACCCCTAGCTGGTTTGGCTCAGTGGATAGAGCGTCGGCCTGTGAATCAAAGGGTTCCGGGTTCGATTCCAGTCAAGGGCACTTAAAAAAAAAAAAAGACAATTAGATCTTCAAAATAAATAAAATTAAAAACAAAACATTCTCCCTAATGATTTTGGTCATTTTATAAAGTGACTGAGTAGCATTTATACATGGGTATTTACTCCATGGAGGGGGAAAAAACCCACCACCAACTGGCAACTGCTTCTATCTGTTTGGTTTGAGGCTATTTATTTAAAAGTGCAAGAAGGATATCTCTCTCTCATCTTATTTTTTTTATTTTTCAAAATATATTTTTATTGATTTCAGAGAGGAAGGGTGAGGGAGAGAGAGAAACATCAATGATGTGAGAGAATCTTTGATTGGCTGCCTTCTGCATGGCCCCCCCCCCCCCCCCACACACACACACTGGGAATGGATGCCCACAACTCGGGCATGTGCCCTTGACTGGGAATCGAACTGTGATCTCTTGGTTCATAGGTTGACACTCAACCACTGAGCTAGCTAAGCCGATCTCTCTCCCTTTTAAAGACCCGACCCACTCAGGTCTACCCTAATTTGCCTGTAATTTGATTCTGGTAAAGTTGGTTTCTTTTAAGATTAACTTTTCTATCCTAGCTTTCTTCTGAGTTTTTTTCTTCCATTTTTCTGTGCTAAGATACAGCAAAAAAAGAAACATTGGCGTTTTAAGCGAGCATCAATATCTTTTTGCTCTTTCACAGAACAAACTATTCCACCTTCCTCTCCCCTGACTTGTTCTCCAAAACCCTCTCTATGAAGCTCTTCCTATGGTGCCCCCAGCAACTGTCCAGCCCCACACATATGGTGACTAGATCTCTGAACTCCTTTGAATATGTGGGTTTTCCCATGAGGGCAGAGATTGGAACCCTTTCCTTCTACTCCCTGGGTATCAGGAGAGCCCTTGCACTCTGGCACTTTCTCTGGCCCCGCTGAGAGGCAGAATGAATTCAACACTGAGGAAAGAGAGCAGGGGCTGTCAAGAAGACATCAGCTGGGTAATGAAGTACCTGCTTTACCTTCCTGACCGTTCCATGGGCTTCAAGTAACAAGAGCAATAAGGATGCCTCCCTAAGACTGAGTTTGCCTCTGTCCAGCTTAACTGTAATATGGAGTGCTGGGACCGGGGTCAGGGTCAGGAGAGTGGTGAGTAGGGACAGGGACAGGCCAACCCATGCCCAGCACACGGGAGCCACTCAGTGAACAGTGGATAGGGATGAGAGAGGCCAAGTCACCAAGCTTTCTTTCCATGGGGGGAATCCACCTAGCCCTCTTTACAAAGTAGAAGAACATCAGGACCTCATGATGGTTGAATTCACAACTCTCTCAGTCCAGAATTTTATCTCTGAACCAAGAGACCAGCAACAAGGGTTGGTGGGTCCTGGTGTGATGCTCTGCCTGGTGTGGACAGCAGAGAGGCCACTCAGACTCCCCACCCTCTGTACTCTAAGATCACCTGGGGGCAGCACATGATCCTTTAATTAAACTTTTTTTTTTTAAGATTTTTAAAAATTGATACTTAGAGAGAAAGTGAGGAGGAAAGAGAGAGAAGGAAACATTGATATGAGAGGCTGCCTCCTGCACATCCTCTAATTGGGATCAAGACTGCAACCTGGATGTGTGACTGGTAGTCAAACCGGCAACCTTGCACAGGACAATGCCCAACCAGCTGAGTCACACAGGCCACAGGGCTAATTAAACTTTTAAAACTTTGTGTTTGTCTGGCTAGTTGATCTCTTGGAGTGTCAGTTGACACGTGTGAGCACCATTTAATGCCCACACAGCATAGTCATTTCCTTTTTACCATCATAGCTTTACTTGTCTGGTATCAGTGTCCTTCCTTGTATGCTCTACCACCCTTCCAAAGAGAAGCGACTTTTTGTGAGTGTTCTTATTTTAGCAGAAAGGCCCACATTCCCTTGTTTCCATGGGATGGTGTTGACTCCATTATTCTCTGTTCTATCTCTTCCTGCTCCAGTGGCCCCACAGGTGTTGTGGCTGGGAGAGTTAGCACATAAGATATGTTCTGCAGTGGGACCGGGTGCCTCAACTGTGAACCTGACTTTATTTCTGACTTTTTCTTTAGGATGGAGATATTCTAGCCTCCAACTTCTCTGTTGACACACAAGTTGCATACATTCTAAGTCTGGGAGTAGTGAAGGAATTCAGAAAGCACGGCATAGGTAAGGGGCGGTTAAAATAATGATTTTTGGCATATACACTCCACCACCACACCCACTGCCCTGTTGACCTTCAATTCAGCCCATGCTCTTTCCACACATTACCAGGTCTTTCTGTATGACCTCATTCCCAAAGCTTACAAGATCAGATTACTAACAGCTCCCAAAGGTCCTCATTACAGAATGGGCACCTTTTAACCACACCCGCTGACACACACACAACTTATATCAGGTCACAAGGTATGCTTGATTAAGAATAGAAAACATAATTGATGAAACAGTTCTAGCTCCTATGGATCAGATTCCTATCACATCCAGGGTGCCATGCCATCTTTATGTCTCCAACTTCCCATCCCACTCAGCCACAGCAGAGTCTTCATTGTAACCCAGGTCTGCCCATTCCACATTTTCCTGGGCTTAGGTTTACATTTTTTGTTGTCTGAAAGGCTAGTGAATCTCCCCTGTGGATTCAGCCTCTGGGAGGGAACTATGCAGCCTGATCCATGTTCCTGGACAGCCAGTGGTCTGCAGCTAACAGGCCCTGTCTGGCTGTGGGATTTTAGGGACTTTGACAGTGGCTGGTTATGGGAAGTCTTTGATATAATGGCAGAGAGATCTGTAGAGATCTCTGAGAAGGTCACTTCCTTGTCTGCCTTATGCTTCCTCCTCACCTGCCCCACCATGTATGACTGTTGCCTCTTTGCCTACAGGTTCCCTTTTGCTTGAGAGTTTAAAGGATCACATATCCACCACTGCCCAGGACCACTGCAAAGCCATCTACCTGCATGTCCTCACCACCAACAACACAGCAATAAACTTCTACGAAAACAGAGACTTCAAGCAGCATCACTATCTCCCCTATTATTATTCCATCCGTGGGGTCCTCAAAGATGGCTTCACTTATGTCCTCTACATCAATGGTGGCCACCCTCCCTGGACCATCTTATATCCTTTTCTTCTCAGGGGTGAGAGACTGTGGCTTCCTAGCATTAGCTGGAGCTGTGGTTGATTTCAGATGACATTCACATAGCCAAGCTCACAGGATGCATTTTTTCCTGATGAGATGATGTGGGTAGATCTGATTTGCATGTATTGGGAATTGATGGTCTGGTTGCAAATATTGGGAAAGCAGACATTCTCTGGCACTCATTGTTCCCTGGACTTGAGCCCAGTACAAGGGGTGGATTTTTAATCCTCCTGGTCCAAGATCCACCCATCCATTCATCCTTCTATTCACCCAATTAAGTATTGGTTGAGAGTCTCCTGTTCCTGGTATGGGGGGCTACAACAGTGAACAATAGACAAAGCCCCTGACCTGGTGGGGCCTGCATGCTGGCAGGGGAGAAAGCAAATAAGGGAGGTGAAAGAGTTGTTTGCTATTTTGAACACTTAGTTCAAACCTTTCTTACCAGAATGTAGGGTATGTGACCCAGTAGTGTGTCCCATCCCTGCTCCCTCCCTTTTAACTATCTCTGGCCCTAAACAGGTAAGACGGAGGCTAGAAGACTTCTTAATAGTCATAAGGTGTGGCCCAGAAAATACTGTGTGTACATGTATTGGTGTGTAAATACTAGTAAATAAATGAGTCTAGGATTTATCCATTTCATAAGGAAATAAATGGGAAAGAGAGATATGGTACAAAGCTCCTTGCTCATGTGAAGATGGGTCTCTGTGCTAAGGGCTTAACACTGTTGACCCCTCTATGTCACAGGAATGAGGCCCTGTCCCTCTGAGGACTGAGGGTAGGGGAGAACCAGGAACACTTGCTCTTTTGCTTTACCCCTCCCCGCAGCACCCAGTCCCTGTCTGTTAACCTTAGTCTGGGTGTCCATGTGCCTGAGGCCTCACCTGGAAGGTCCTTTTGTACCCACATGCTGCCCTTATTATTTTGCATAGTGGAGGCACCTCCATCTATGGAGGTTTTCCAGTACTCTGCAGAGGCTAAGCGGACTTTTGGCTCCCTTGAGAATGTCATGCTACCTGCACTCAGTCCTGCAGGTTGCTGTTTGGGCCTCTACTGACAGTGCCACTCCAGGGGTGTGTGGGCAGGGACGGCGAGTTGGAGTCTTCCTTAACAGCGTCCCACGGACTACATCCAGCACCTGGGTTCTGCTCTAGCAAACCTGAGCCCCTGCTCCATCCCACACAGGATTTACCGCCAGGCCCACAGCCTGCTCTGCAGCTTCCTGCCATGGTCGAGCATCTCCACCAAGGGCGGCATTGAATACAGCCGGACCATGTGATGCCAGCCAGGCAGTCTCCAACAGGTCCCTCCCCTTGGCGCCCTGTGGAGCCCACCTTCCTGGCCATTTGACCTCAACTGTGTTCTGCAGAGGAGCTGGCCCATCACCTGCCCCAGCTGCAGGTCTGGTGCTACATAGGCTCGGGAGCAGAGCGTCGTGGGGCGGGCATGCCCGGTCTCCAACAGGTATGCCAGAACAGGTGGTGGGGAAAAGGGGATCAGAACTGACTGGGATGATGGTCTTGAGAAATGGAGGGCCTGGCACTTCCGACAATAAAAACAGAAGGCTCTGGATAGGCACCTGCTGCACTGAGAGCTGAGGTAGTACCTGAGCAACTCTCAGAAATTTGAAGGAGGACTGCCCTAGCCAGTTTGGCGTAGTGGATAGAGTGTCAGCCTGCGGACTGAAGAGTCCCAGGTTTGATTCCCGGTCAAGGGCACATGCCTGGGTTGTGAGCTCTATCTCCGGTAGGAGGCAGCCAATCAGTGGTTCTCTCTCATCATTGATGTTTCTCTCTCCCTCTCCTGTCCTCTCTGAAATCAATAAAATATATATTTTATATATAAGTGAAATATTATATATTTTATATATAAATAAAAGAAATTTGAAGGAGGAAAGCAGAGTCCTGAGCCCTTGCCCAAAACTTCATCTTTTCCCTTGAACGACTTATAAAAAAATATTGCATTCACAGAAATAGAAAAAGTTCCAAAAGATCAAGCGCTTTCTCTGCCCCCACCCTGCCATCCATAGCCATTTATTACCTTTCCAAGGGATGTCTGGAGCTGATGTCAGCTTTAACACCAGTGGCATCATCAGCTCACAATGAAGTTCCCTGAGATGGGCACCTTATAGATGAGGGCTCTATTCAGACATGGCCACTTCTTTTTTGTTCTTCTTTCTTTCAAAACAATAGCTCTATTTTATTTTTTATTTTTGATATATTGATTTTTTTACAGAGAGGAAGGGAGAGGGATAGAGAGTTAGAAACATCGATGAGAGAGAAACTTCAATAAGCTGCCTCCTGCACACCCCCTATCGGGGATGTGCCCGCAACCAAGGTACATGCCCTTGACTGGAATCGAACCTGGAACCCTTCAGTCCGCAGGCCGAAGCTCTATCCACTGAGCAAAACCGGCTAGGGCAAAATAATAGCTTTATTTTTATTAGGATTATAAACATGTTACATGGTCATTACTTTAAAACTCAAACCATATAGAAAAGTGAAGAAAAAAGTAAAACTTCAGCACTGAGAGAAAACCACTAATATTTTGATAAACCTCTTTTCAAACATATTTGTATGCATATAAACCTATACAGACATAAAGATATAAACATGGCCACTTCTGAACACTATGAGTACTATGGGGAGCCAGCCAGTCTCTCTCAGACCTCACAGAACACCAGAGCTGGAAAGGGTCATGGGGACCCCAGGGCTCATCTGCTAATGCATGGCCATGGCCTAGAGCAGATTGTTGATTTGAGCCAAGCTCACACAGCGTGCTCCATGGCCACCTGGGCTGGCATGTCCAGTGCCTTGATTTGTGCTGGGACTGAGGAACCCAGATGTCACTAAAAGGGACTCTGGGCCTAGAGAAGGGTTCACCCTTCGGAGGCACCCAGGGCCAGCAGTGGGTTCCTAGGCTGGACATAGTGTGGGCATAGTGTTTCTGTGGAGAACTTCACCCCTGCTCCCCTCTTCTCTTTCCTGCAGGCTCTTCCAGCCCTCCTTCCTACTCTGGAAACCTCTGCCCTTGCCTTGGTCTGGCCCCCATGTGAGTGCACCAGCCTTATAGGCTGGCCACAGTGTTCATTATGGCCATTTGCTTCTGCTTCCCTGGGAGTATGGAGGCAGGAGAGGGCTTCCTTCTCTGCACGTCCTCACTGGCCTCTTCCCCTGCACTGCCTGTTCCATCCAAATCCTTCCTCCAAAGCTGGAATTAACTCCTCGGAGGGAGGAGCCCAAGTGTTACGGATAGACTTGGCCCTAAAGACACAGGAGCCTCAGAACAATGAAGGGGTGAAATAAAGGGAACACCAAACCCTTGTAAAGAACCAGCCCTCAGAAGCCTGGTGGGCAGGAGCAGCCCCTACCTCCCCAGGAGGGACTGGCGAGTGGTGGGAGGCTTTTCACCCAAGCACAGAGCTCTGGGGCTTGGTTCCCTGGCATGGTGGTCAGATAATGGGAAGGTTTCCCACTCCTCTGTTGGCAGTCCTTCTGTGTCAGAGAGCGAGGAACTACCTATCACATGCTGGATGTGCCATTCAGTTGAATTGCCGCAGGGAGCCCGGGCTGAGGACAGGTGCTGGTGAGGGTCCCAAGGGTCCTCCTCTGGCCCCCTAGTTCCATGAGATGCAATTCTGAGGCCTGACCAGATGCAGACAAGAAGAATTGAGTGTGGTGTTTGATCAAGTAGGACCTGGCCTTTGAGACTGGGGGTAATCGCTTGCCTTGTGGTCCTCAGCCTCTGGGAACAGAGACAGAAGAGGCTGTGTCAGTGCCAGGAAGCATGCATGTGGACATCACTTGCTTCTGGCGTTCCCTCCACCCTGTCCCCCAAAGCTGCTTGCTCCCTGCCCTGCCCTCCAGAGTAAAAGGGGTTGGCAGAGTCATGCCCAGCATTGCTGCAGTGTCCTGGAGCCATCGCCACAGTGCACCAGTCTGAGTGGGAGGAGAAGGTGGAACAACCAAGCAAAGGGGCCTCGAATTGGCATCCTTCCCTCCCTCAGAACTCCCAGTCCAGGGGCTCCTCTGGCCTTGTTGTGGGGGGAAGGGGTTTGTCGAGATGAAGGCGAGCCTGCGCAGGAAAACCACTTCTCCTTCCTCGGCCACTTCATACTCTCACTGACTGGTCCCCACTCCGTGCTGACAATGACTTTGAGCTGAGGGCCCAGCTCAGTGTCCTCGCTAATCTGAATCAACGGTTATCATGTGGTTTTTATTTCTGCCCCACGGGGTAAGGGAAGAGTCTTCCAGAAGGTTCTGCCTTGGACTTCCATATTGAGGTGAGGCCTTGCCCTGCCCCTTCCTCCTTGCCCCTAATCACGGCAGTGTCTAGCCCAGTGTTGAACAGATTGTAGTGTTCTGTCTGATTACAAATAAATAAATAGACTTTAATTGGTCACATCCTGTCTTGCACTTTGGGCCATTCCTGGGAGATTTGCCCCCTTGCTGGGACAGTGGTTTTAGATGGCCCAGGAGCTGCTTATTGGTTGCTGTCAAGTCCCAAGGATGGCTTCCAGGTAAAAGGACCGATTGTTTTGTGTCATTTGTCCTGCCAAATAACGCAGTCCTGGGGAAGAGGATCTAGAGTTGCAAAGCACAACTGGGTTCTTTCTTTAAACTCAGAAGATCCTCAAGCAGCTGCCCCCATTTGTTTAGGAGTCTCCTTGACCAACCTTAGGCCTTGAGCTGGGGCATGGTCCTCTGGGGGTCACTATCCTGGCTTAGAGAAGGCTCGATAGGTGACACAATGTAGTGGTCAGATAGGAACCCTGGGCCAGGCTCCTGAGACCTTTGGTCCAGGGCACCTCATCATGGGAGCCTGTGGTTGGCCAAGTCTGGAACCTCTCCTTGGAGTTTCTGGCCACCCTGGGGTATGGAGTCATGCTAGTTGCCCCATTAGACAGATGAAAACTGGTTCAGGGGCTGGCAGTTATCCAGGAGCCACGCAGCTCTTGAATGGCCCCTCTAAAATCTGTGTGTGTACTGCTCCCTTGATGGTGGCGCATCACCCAGACAGCCCTCCCCAGAACAGGGCCTGAGGCACCTGCAGAGCTGGGTGTCAGGGAGCACATGAGGTTGTATGGAGGCTGGAGGCATTGACTGTTTCAAGGTCAGTGAACTGGCCTGGTCTCTGAGTCCTAGCAGCATCCTAGTGCTGTGAGTTACACCCTTGCTAATTGAGGCAGATACACCTTGTTTAATGGGTCCGCTTCAGGATTGAGGGGTGACTCCTTGGGGCCCTTGGTTAGTCATGTGGCCAAGTATTAACTTGCAAGGGTGGGTAGGGGCAGGGGTTCTGGAGACCATTGCCCTAAAGGTAACTGTGCCCTTCCAACCCATCAGGCTTCAAGGATAGGCTCCCAAGAGCTGAGACTGGCTCCTGGTGGCCCAGTTCCAAACCCACTGGCCATTCAGGGAATGGGGTGAGGATGCCCCAGATTGGGCAGTGTACATTTCCACAAATGTCTGCTTGTTTGAGGCCCTGGGTGCTCCTTCACATCAGTTCCCTGTCCCCAGCATGCCATGGCCATGGCTTTTACACTTGTTAGCCTCTTTGGAGTGCTTTTCAAAAAAGCTTTGGGAGGTTTAAGGAAGAATGGTTTGGAGACCAACTCAGCTGCAGCAGATGTCCTTCCTTGGGGGACACAATAGACTGTGATTTGTCTCCCCTCCACGCTTCAGCAAGGGTGGCTCAGCGGGCTGAAGGATCCACTCCCAAGGTGGTTCAGAGGTCAGTGGCGGCCTCCCCTGGTGTGGGTTGGTTTCCCACTGTGTGGTGGCTCTTTATGTGGATACTGATCTTCCAACACACACACACACTAGAAGCTACTAGGCTTCCTTCATACCAGAAGTGATGCCAAGTTACTTCTACCACATCTATTGGTAAAGCAAGACCCAGAGTCAATTCTAAGTCAAGATATGAAGTAATACACAGGGCCAGACCACTGGGATGTGGCCCAGTGGAGGCCACCACAGACTGGACTCAGATTTGAACCCTGGGGGCAGTCTGGAAGGAACCCAGCTCTCCTGGTCTCCAGAATCATAGACACTATCACGTGGGTATGACAGGAGCCCCCAAAAGGGGCTTCCAACCCGGGCTGCCAGGACTGGAAGTTAGCCAGACAGTGAGGGTCACTGAGGGCCAACCTTGGCCTTCCCATCCTGTCCCCACAGGGCTGAGGCCTAGCGACATAGACCAGGAGTGATTTACCCCCAGGGGATATTGGACACTATCTGGAGAAACTTTTGGTTGTCACAGTTTGGAGGAGGGAGCTAGCTGAATCTAGGGGGTAGAGGCTGCTGACACTGCTAAACGTCCTACAACACACCTGATGGCCCCCACTACAAAGAATGATCTGGTCCCACATATCAACAGGGCCAAGAACATGGAAACTTGCTCTCAGAAACACAGGTGCCAAGGGGCTGTTTCTCTAACTGAACTGGCCTGATGATAGACGGAGGGACAAAGGTGCATGTGGGCTTTGGCTTTTATTGAAATTAGACCAGCAGGCTCCCCGGCCTCTTTGGGAGCCCCACTCTCCACTCAGCCCAGCCTCCCAGGTTCAAGTGGTTTACTTGAGTTGGAGCAGGCTGCAAGGGCATGCCCAGGCTTCTATTTTTTTTCTGTCCCTCCCTCAGGACCTCCTCCTCCCTCCCCTCGAGTTTTCCCAAGGCTGGCCCAAGCACTGGTGCTGGGTATCTGCAGATGTCTCCATCTGGAGGGGCTACTGGTGGGGCTGAGCCCTTCTTCTCTGGACCTGCCACCTCCTGGATCATCTTTCCCCTCCTGTCCTAAAGCTGTGAAAACAGCACTCGGATCCCTACGGCCTCTTCAGAGCCCCAGAGCAGATTCTCTTACACAATGGACAGGTGGACTCCTCTGAGGCCTCCCAGGATCTCTTGGGCCTGAACCCCAAGCCTTCGTGGGTACCAGGCTGAGAGGGGGCACCCTTGGCTGGATCCATGCTGGAACTGGATGCTGAGGAAAGCGGGGAGGGAGGAGTTACTTGGAGGGCCCCCTATCTTATCTTATGATGCCCCCCTCCAGAACCTGACATCCTTTAAAACAGGAGTGGAAGGGGAGGAGGGTGTCTCTTTAAAGATAATCCATGAGGGAGGGAGGAGGAAGAGGGCACATGGTTTAAGTTCTTCATCTAACCCAAACCCTTCATTTCACTAATGGGGAAATTGAAGCCCAACCAGAAGTGGGGGAGCTTGTCAGTTGCAGAGAGGGGACAGAAATCCTGAGGCTTGGGAGTGGAGAAGGGCCTATCTGCATCCATCTGAGTCTCCAACCCTCCCCTTCCCTGAAAGGGTCTCTCCCTCCTGCTTCACCTAGACAGGTGCTCACCTGTATTTCCCAGGCTGTCCCTGGGCAGTTGAGCTTCCAGAAGGGCTGAACGGTGGCTGTTACCTGGGTTCAGAGTACCCTGTGGCAGGTCCAGGGACCAGGCCATGCCCTCAGGCCATGGGAGGCAGCTCCCAGCCATGAGCCGGCCCAGCCAGTGACTCTCACACTGGCCAGCAGGCTGCATGTGGCCTGGTAGATAGAGTGCCAGGCCCCGGAGGTGGCGCAGCCGGAAGTTCTTGGGCTTGCTTCCCTGGGCACTGGGACACTGCTGCTGCTGGGCCCCCAGCCCTCCTTCGTAGATGTTGGATGGTGTGTCGGGGTGACTGGGGAGTCCTTGGGCCCAGCTCATGGAATCTGTGGAGGGGAAAGCAGGAGGGTGGTGGCCACAGCAGCCATGATAGGAGAACACCAAACACACAAACTTGTGACTTACCCACTCAGAACCACCTTGTCAGCATGCTCAAAGCACTGACCCAGGTTTCACTAAGTCTGTATGTACCCCTAGACCTCATTTCTCAACCACAGATGAGGAAACATTCCCATGAGGTCACCTCTGGAAGTGACTCCTCAGCCTGCAAGAGCTGATGTTCATGTGATGGGCTCCATGTCAGCCTGCCAAACCTCAGCTTACCTGTCAAGTGGACTAAATCCTTGCCTCCAGTCTCCCCTCACCCAATGTATTAATCCTCTTTTCTCTCCCAGCCAACAGGGAGGTCTGAGAAGCCTTAGCCTTGGCACCAAATTCTCTTTCAGGACTTCAAGCCTTCCTGCCACCTTCCCCCCCTTTTTTTTTTAATCCTCACCTGAGGATATTTTTTTCCCCATGGATTTTTAGAGAGTAGAAGGAAGGGAGGAGAGGAGAGGGAAGAGGGAAGAGGGAAAGAGAGAGAGATGTAAACGAGACACATTGATTGCCTCCTACAGGCGACCCAACTGGGCCGGCGTTTGAACTTGCAACCCAAGTTCAAATCCTTGGTATGTACCCTTGACCAGAAATTGAACCCATGACCCTTCAGTGAATGGGCCTACACTCTAACCACTGACCATACTAGCTAGGGCCTTCTGCTACCCATTTTTTTTTTTTTTTACCACTACCTTAGATCACTCTGGTACCAGTATAGATATTTCACAGTGGATTCAGAATCATACAGCCCAGGTCACACGTCCTGGACCAGTGGCCATTCCTCTCCCAAGTATACATGTCCCTAGTGGCTTTGGGCCCACGTCAGACAGTAGGACCTCTCTCTTCCTGCCATTCTTTCCCATAGCCCCGCACCTTCTCTTATGTGCAGCTCAGAGAACGCACAGACCAAGGCTTCCATTGAGGGCCAGTTTGGTGGGGGAGGAGTGGCCCAGCCTTCTGTGCAGCAGGGCTCTTCTCTCCCCTGCCTAGGGGGTGGGTCTGCAGGTTTCCCTTAGCAACCAGCTGTGTGATGTCACAGGGAAGCCTTCCTGGGCCCCCTGAGTTAGAGGTAGGATTATGCCCTGGACAGAGACAGGGTGGGAGGAGAGCAAGGGAAGGGGGCAGAACCCGAGAGGAGGTCCCTGGTCCCTCTGGCTTGGGACAGGCCGTACAAAACAGACTCAGCTCTTGCAGGCTGAGGAGTCACTTCCAGAGGTGACCTCATGGGAATCTCAGTTTCCTCATCTGTGGTTGGGAAATGAGGTTTAGGGGTACATACAGACTTAGTGAAACCTGGGTCAGTGCTTTGAGCATGCTGATAAGGTGGTTCTGAGTGGGTAAGTCACAAGTTTGTTTTTTTTTTGGTTTTTTTTAGTCACAACTTTTTTAACTGTCCATTTTCCCATAAGTAAAGTAAGGGTATTGTGTGGCTCATATGAAGTGTGAAGAAATACTGTGGAGGAACTATAGCTCTTACATACTACTAGTGGGAATGTTAAATGGCACCACCACTTGGGGAAATAAATTTTTTTTAATTTATTGATTTTTTACAGAGAGGAACAGAGAATTAGAAATATCGATGAGAGAGAAACATCGATCAGCTGCCTCCTGCAACCCTCCACCCCCCCACTGGGGATATGCCTGCAACCAAGGTACATGCCTTTGACCGGAATTGAACCTGGGACCCTTGAGTCGGCAGGCCAACGCTCTATCCACTGAGCCAAACCCGTTAGGGCAGGAAATAATTTCTTAAAAAGTTAAACTTTCAAACAAAAGGCATCCAAATTGGTAAGGAAAAAGAAAAACTTTCATTTTCAGATGACATAACTACATATATAGAGAAACGATATTAGAAATAGTAAATAAATTCAATAAAATAGCAGGATACAAAATTAATATCCAGAAATCAGTTGCATTTTTATATACTAATAATGAACTATTAGAGAAATTAAGGAAACAATACCATTTACAATTGCATTTAAAAAAAGTAAAATACTTAGGAATATATTTATACCCATGAGGTAAAAAAGCTGTATTTGAAAAATTATAAGACCTTGAAGAAGATACAAATAAATGGAAGTATATACATGGATAGGAAGAATTTAACATAGTTAAAATGTCCTTATTTCCCAAATCAATCTATAGTTTCAAAGCAGTCCCTATCAAAACACTGAGGGCATTTCTCATAAAACTAGGCAATCCTAAACTTTATGTGGAACCACAAAAGACCCCAAATAGCCAAAGCAACCTAAAGGACAAAGTTGGGCTGTGCTCTTTCTCTGGAGCGCTCCCATGCTTTCCCCCTACTTATTTCCCCAGGCATGTTACCTTTGCCTTTCTTCTAAGCTGTAAAGCCCCCTTTTTTGACTCTATAACTTGTTTCCTGAGCCCATGCAGCCCAGCTGGCTCACTTTTTCTATCTCTGTGACCTTCTAAATAAACTTTTGCTTGTAAAAGGAAAAAGCAACAAAGTTGGAGGAGGCATTGTGCTACTTGATTTCAAACTATACTACAAGGCTATAGAAATCAAGACAACATTGTACTGGCATAAAAACAGACACACCGATCAGAATAGAGAGCCCAGAAATAAACCCACATCTATATGGTCAATCTATGACAAAGGATGCAAAAATATGCAATGAGGTAAAGAATCTCTTCAATAAATGGTGTTGGGGAAACTGGATAGGTTAAAAAAAATACATCTAGACCACTTTCTTACACTATATACAAGAATAAACTCGAAATGGATTAAAGGCTTAAGTGTAAGACTTGAAACCATAAAACTCCTAGAAGAAAACAGGCAGTAAACTCTGACACCGCTCTTAGCAAAAATTTTCTGGATATATATCAATTGGGCAAGGGAAACAATCCAACAAAAAATAAATGGGTCTATATCAAACTAAAAAGTTTTTGTGCAGCAAAGGAAACCATCAACAAAAAGACAACCGAGTGGGAGATGATATTCACCAATGATACATCAATAAGGGGTTAATATCCAGATATAAGGAACTTATACAATTTAGCACCAAAAAGATTTAAAAATGGGCAGAGGAAAAGATTTAAACATGCCTGAATAGGCATTTCTCCAAAGAGGACATACACATGGCCAACCCTATATAATAAAAGCCTAATATGCTAAGTGTCCAGTCATCCGGTTTTCCATTCAACCAATCAAAGTGTAATATGCTAATATGCTAAAGCCACTGAACTGCTTGTTATCATGTGCACTGACCACCAGGGGGCAGAAGTTCCGACTGGTAGGTTAGCTTGCTTCTGGGGTCCGACTGAGTGAGATGGGCTGGACATGCCCTGGAGCCCTCCTGTGGTTCCTTCCCGGCTGGCCAACCTCCTGTGTCCCTCCCCGGCCCCGATTGTGCACCAGTGGGATCCCTCGGCCTGGTCTGCACCCTTTCGCAATCCCAGCTGAGGGACACCCCTAACCCTTGAGTGCATGAATTTCATGCACCGGGCCTCTAGTAAGATATAAGAAAAGATGCTCAATGTCACTAATCATAAGGGAAATACAAATTTAAACTACAATGGGATGTCACCTCACAATTGTCAAAATGGCTATTATTAATAAATCAACAAGTGTTGGCGAAGATTTGAAATACAAAGAAGCAAAAAACACTCAACTGGAAAAGCAAAAAGAAAAAGAATCCAAAAATATGAAGATAGTGTAAGGAGCCTCTGGGACAACCTCAAGCGTACCAACATCTGAATTATGGGGGTGCCAGAAGAAGAGAGAGAGCAAGATACTGAAAACCTATTTGAAGAAATAATGACCAAAAACTTCCCCCACCTGGTGAAAGAAACAGACTTACAAGTCCAGGAAGCGCAGAGAACCCCAAACAAAAGGAATCCAAAGAGGACCACACCAAGACACATCATAATTAAAATGCCAAGAGCAAAAGACAAAGAGAGAATATTAAAAGCAGCAAGAGAAAAACAGTAAATTACCTACAAGGGAGCACCCATACGACTGTCAGCTGACTTCTCAACAGAAACTATGCAGGCCAGATGGGAGTGGCAAGAAATATTCAAAGTGATGAATAGCAAGAACCTACAACCAAGATTACTCTACCCAGCAAAGCTATCATTCAGAATGAAAGGTCAGACAAAGAGCTTCACAGATAAGAAAAAGCTAAAGGAGTTCATCACCGCCAAACCAGTATTATATGAAATGCTGAAAGGTATTCTTTATGAAGAGGAAGAAGAAGAAAAAGGTAAAGATAAAAATTATGAACAACAAATACATATCTATCAACCAAGTGAATCTAAAAATCAAGTGAATAAAAAATCTGATGAACAGAATAAACGGGTGAATATAATAGAATCAGGGGCATAGAAAGTGAACCTGGAATCCTTCAGTCCGCAGGCTGACGCTCTACCCACTGAGCCAAACCGGTTAGGGCTATAATTAAATTTAAAGAATTTGAGAAATGTTAACAAGAATGTGGAGAAACTGGAATCCTCCTACACTATTAGTGGGAATGTAAAATGGTGGAGGCAATAATGTACTAAAGTTCAAGTTGGTACACATCCTCTTGAGCTGTTCCCACTGTCAGGCTTTTTGTTGTTTGTTATTTTAGCCATACAAATAATTATATAGTGATATGTTATTGTGGTTTAATATGCGTTTTCCTAAGGACTAATAACCTTGAGCATCTTTTGCTTTGCTTATTTGCCATATATCATCTTCTTTGAAGTATCTGTTTACATTTTTTGTCCACTTTCTAATTGGATTTTGAGTTTGTTATGTATTCTGGGTAAAACTTTTCATCAGATGGTTTGTGAATATTTTCTTCTAAATGTCTGGGCTGTAAACATTGCACAGCTCCTCCATTTCCTGGAAGCAGGATGCCTTAAGACAGAGGGAGGTGGAGTAGGTCACCAAACAATGGGTCGGTTGGAGTTTGGAGGGAGGTGATGGTTCACGCTCCAGCCAAGTGTGCCCAGGCATTGCACCTGTGCCCTGAGTTTCTTGGAAAAGGCTGAAATGGCTTTTGTAACCTTTGAGTTGTCATTACAACTGTCCTAACTCCCTCTTGTGGTTTCCGAATATAAATTTGCTGTAACACCTGTGGTCTGCACTGCAGTTCGGCCTTTACCGCGGTGAAGTGCTGCAACTGTAGTCGCTGGCCAGCTTAATAAAGGCTCATAAATTTTGATCTCTGTCTCTGGTGGTCGTCTCTTGTGGGTCACCCCATAACACTAAATGGTGGATTATCCTTTCATTTTCTTTGTTTTGTTAATATTCACCAGAGGGTATTTTCCCATTGATTTTGAGAGAGTGGAAGGAATGGGGAAGGGCGAGAGAGAGGAGAAAAATATCAATGTGAGAGAGACATGTTGGATTGGTTGCCTCCCGCAACCAATGTCATGTCATGGGTTAGGGATCAAGCCTGCAACCCAGGCATGTACCCTGGACTAGAATTGTACCCTTGACTGGAATTGAACCTGGGACACTTCAGTCCTCAGGCTGATGCTCTATTCACAGAGCCAAACCGACCAGGGCTAGTCTTTCGTTTTCTTAAAAGTACTTTGCCCAACTGGCGAGGCTCAGTGGTTGACAATTCACCTATACACCAGGAGGTCAGGGTTAGATTAAGGTCAGGGTTAGATTCCGGTCAGGGCACATGCCTAGGTTGCAGCTCTATCCCCGTTGAGGATGGGGAGGGTGTGTGTGTGCAGGAGGCAGCCAATCAATGATTCTCTCATCAATGTTTCTCTCTCTTTCCCTCTCCCTTCTTCTCTGAAATCAATTCAAATACATTTTTTAAAAAGTGTCTTGAAGAGAAGTTTTAACTTTTAAAAATATATATATTTTATTGATTTTTTACAGAGAGGAAGGGAGAGGGAGAGAGAGTCAGAAATATCGATGAGACAAAAACATCAATCAGCTGCCTCCTGTACATCCCATACTGGGTAGGTGCTGGCAACCAAGGTACATGTCCTTGACTGGAATCGAACCTGGGACCCTTGAGTCCGCAGGCCGACGCTCTATCCACTGAGCCAAACCAGTTAGGGCAGTTTTAACTTTTTATAAAGTCTAGTTTACTTAAAAAAATTTTTTTTGTGTATCTAAAATCCTGCTTAATCCATTCATAAAGCTTTCCCCTAAGTTTTCTTCTAGAATAGTTTTAGTTTAGGTGTGTGTGTGTGTTTTTAACTTAAAAATACCTTATTGGGCACTTGATATAAACAGTAGTTTCTTGTAAGGTGACAGTTTTAGGTTTTATACTTAGGTAATTGTGAAAGTTCATTTACTTGAATTTCCAATTGTTATTTGCTTCAAACCATTTATTGAAAGACTATTCTTTCTCCACTGAAGTGCTATGTCACCTTTGTCTTACTGACCATATATGTGTGGATGTATTTGGGGATTCTCATTACCGTCCGTGCATTTATGTGTCTGTTACTTTGCCAACACCAATACGGGGGCGGAGGACATCCCAGCGGTTGGCAGTCCCTCCTCTCCCATCCTTCCAAGCTCAGCTCACTTCATCTCCCAGTTCTTCTTTTCACCTGTCTTCCACCAGAGCAGCCGACGGAAGGCTCCCACCTGAGGCCCCAGTTGATCTGGCCGGGTGTTGGGGCGCGGTCATCACCCTGGAGCCTTCCAGTCCCTCAACAAGGAGCATAAACACTCCGCAACGGAGGGCACGGTTACCAGGACAACCGCCGGCGCGCAGGACCCAGACCGATTTCCGGCCTGTTGTGAGAACAAGCCCTGTGCGCGTGCGCAGTTCCAGGCCTGCCATACTGTCGCGATACCGCGGTCAGCCCTGACTTTCCATCTGAAGTTCGGGGTTATACCCTTTAAAGCTGAGGTCTGTTTTCGGGGGCTTCTGACGCAGCCACAGCTAGCGGTTTGCACATGCCAGAGAGAAGTATGCTGGGCAAGGGATATGCAGCTTCGTGAGAGTATCGTACATTCTTTCAAGAGGAGTTGAGGAGGAAAGGGGAAGCAGTATGTAGAACGCCTAGCATAGTTTCATATACATAATAGGTGCTCAGAACGTGTCAGCCAGTGTCAAATATCTCTGCAAGAGAGATGCCCTGCGGTTTGAAGCTCCCCGTCGGGCGGTAATCCCTCATCTCCATCCTTGATTCCGAGGCATCCCCAACCCCGCCTCCCCTTTTCTCGCGCATGCGCGCGCAGTCCGGCCGTTTCGCCTCCCGTTTTGTTTGGTCCCTGCCGCGCGCCGTAGAGAGCTCCGTGCGTTGCCATAGAGACCCTTGAGCACTGAGTTGGGGGAGGCGGAGACTCCGGGCTAGTAGGGACCAGAGCGCCATGTCCTTTCGCGACCTCCGCAGTAAGGCAACCCTGCCCCTTGTGACCTATGGGCCTCCCAAGAGACAGGGGCTCCGGCCTCCGGGTTCTCTCGTCTGGGCCGCGCCGAGCCCCTCCCGGCCTCTGCCGCCCCCCCCCCCCCGCCCCGGGCATAGTGCCCCGGCCCTGGCTCAGCACTTTCTGCGGTGATGGGAAGTTTTGTATCTGCCACTGGCTGTGGCTAGTGCGGCTGAGGAACTGAAGTTTTATTTTATCTGATTTTAATTGATTTGTATAGCCACTTCGTTACCGTGGAAAACGCAGAAACCGTTTTGGGGCTGGGTTAGGTTAGATTCTAACCGTTAGAACCTTGAGAAACGAACAATAAAACCGAGGGAGGGGGGTACGGCTGAATAATAATTGCGGCTGACATTTTTTTTTTTTTTTGAATCTTTACAATTTTCCAGGTAGTAAATGTTCTCTGTGTACGCATCATTTTATTTACTCCTCTAAACACGCTTCTGTATTTAGAAATGAGGGAACGGGCACAGAGAGGACACACCCAGGTGGTAAGAGTTGGCGCTAGAGTTTGAATTCAGGTTGTCTAACTTCCAAAGCCTTCATACTTTCTGAAGGGGCTGATGAGGGAAATGGAACCCAAATGCCTTTGCTAGAAGGTTGGAGAAGTGGAAGAATGGGTATGAGAATTAGTTACTACTACTTTGGGGGTACGTCTGTTACATTTTACATTCACTATCTTATTTTAGTCCTCACTTTAACAGCGAGGTAGGTGGTATAATTCCTGGATGAAATATGAGGCACAGATAGGTAAAGTATCTTTAGGCCACACAGCCAGAACTGGGTGGAACCAAGGATCGGGCCATAGTGCTGTGTGAATCAAAATCTTTTGCCTTTTGCCCTGGCAGGGTGGCTCAGTTGGTTGAAGCATCGTCCGGTGCACCAAAGGGTTGTGGGGTCTATTCCAGGTCGGGGCACACGTGGTTCCAACCCCGTTGACGTGTGTACGGGAGGCAGCCAATCCATGTTTCTCTCTTTACCTCTCCTTTCCTCTCTCTCTAAAACCAATGAAGAATATTCTCAAGTGAGGATAAAACAAAATCTCTTGCCCTTTATACAGTGTCATTTGCTGAATCAGAAGCAGTTCAGCTAACTGGCTCCACTTTCGTAAATGTGGCGGGATTGCCAGTTTGGTGTGATCTGTAAGGCCAATTTTCTAACTAAATTGCTGGTACCCGGAATTTCACCATTAAAGATTACTCCTTTCAGTTATGAGTTGCTCTTTTTCTACAATGTAAATATACAGGAAGATGCATCATCACATTTTGTTAATATACCTACTAGCCCCATAGTGTGAATTATTCCCTCTAGGATTTGAAGGTTCTTGGTGACTATATGTTGTAGAGACAAGTTTCTCTTTCCTGGTAGTTTAGAGAGAGCACTCTGCTAGGTGACATTGAAGGGAGTTGTATTGGGAAGAGTGTACAAGGAGGGGATTTCTGAACATTTTGACATTAAATGAATGCTATACAATTGTGCAATTTATGGTAAGAATCTTACTCTTTTTGAAAATGCTGCATAATAATAGAACTACTGCTTAGTGGGAAGAAGTATTTAGGACCGTGGTCTGCAACTGCAGCTTGCGAGCCACATGCGGCTCTTCGGCCCCTTGAGTGTGGCTCTTCCACAAAATACCATGGCCTGGGAGAGTCTATTTTGAAGAAGTGGTGTTAGAAGAAGTTTAAGTTTAAAAAATTTGGCTCTCAAAAGAAATTTCAATCATACTGTTGATATTTGGCTCTGTTGACTAAGGAGTTTGCTGACCACTGATTTAGGCAATGCCTGACTGTGACGGGGAGACTGCTGCTTTATTTTCCATCACTCTATTCAGATTTTCCAAACAACAGTGACAGATGCCCTCAGTACTGCTGCTCTTTTCTCTGCTCATGCCTTCTCTTTTGTGGTCTGGTGGAATCCAACCTAATCTCTGATGCCTGGGTAGCTTCTTTGTGACTGTTATTAGGACATTTTGAACATCTACCGTCAAGAAGAGCGAGGACAGACATTAAATAGCCTTGAACACACTAAGTATAGATCTTGGCATATTGTTGGAACTCAAAACATGGTTGTTGTGTTCATTTCCAAGTTCTGCTTAAATCTTATTGACAGCAACCTCCAGTATCAAAGAATGTTAGTATTACTGTTTTTTAAATCTGTTTTATAATAAATTAAATAGTGCTCTATAGTTCAACTATTCTTTTAAGATTTTTCTAGGTACAGTGCAACTCATCTTTAAAATTTGTTAGTAAGTTACTATGTGCTCACTAAAAGAAAAAAAAGAGACAATTCAGAAACATGTGCTTTACCCTACCACCATCACCACCCCCCATAATATCACTGTTAACATTTAAAAACATTTTTATTTATGACATTTTATTAGACCAGGTATTTCTCATTTTTAGTGGTAAGAAGATATTCAAAAGAAGATATTCAAGAGAGATATCAAAGAGAAATTATATTCACACCCAGTCTCTAAACCCCATTTTAATGTACAGTTTCCACTTCTCCCAGGCACTTTAAATGTTTTTCAGGAAGCAGAGTATTTTAAGTTTTAACTACTTTTTTATTTCCCTCTTAGAAATAAAAATAGTTGATAAATAGTCCCTAAAACTGTCAATAGATTGGGAATAAGAAGGGAAGACAGAGAAAGTAAGTTAATTAGTTGTTGTTTGACAATGAGTTGACTGAATTGTATTTTACCGTGGACAGATTTTACAGAGATGATGAGAGCCTTGGGATACCCTCGACATATTTCTATGGAAAATTTCCGCACACCTAATTTTGGACTTGTATCTGAAGTTCTTCTCTGGCTTGTGAAAAGGTTAGAATTGCACTTTATTGCAGTCTAAGAAAGAATACTCAATTTTATTTATTAGCCACCTAGAAACAGGTTATTGTTGTGAAGCTAAAGGAAGAGTTCAATAAAATTTGAGTTTGACAGATTTAGGTGTAACCTGTTAAAAATCAGTTGACTTTTAAAGAGTGTTGTGGGAATAGAAATATACTAGTGAGTGGTAAAGGGAGACTATTTCTCCGTAGGAAGCAGACACTGGGGTCCAAGAAGTTCTCCTCCATTCCCTCACCTTCATCAGGGAGTGACAAGGTACCTCCCTACACACACGAATGAGTACACTGGATTAGAAATAATTTCAATTTCAATTTGTGTGTAAAACCCAGTATCTAACATTTGCGGTTGGCAAACTTTTTGTTAAGAAGATAGAAAAAAAAAAAGAAGATAGCAAAGACCTTAGGTGTTGCAGGCAACACAAGATCTCTTGCATATTCTACCTTGTGTTTTGTTTTTTATAACCCTTGAAAAATATAAAACCCTTCTTACTGGCAAGCTGTACAGAAAGACACTAAGGGCTACAGTCTGCTGACTCCTGGTCAGTCATTAATAACATAAAGAAAGTAATTCCAACAATTCTGCTGTTTCTCAGAGCTAACTAGTTAGCTCTGGGTCAAGGCCTGTCAGCCGAAGTAGTCATTCTGATTATTTTAATTAAACTTTGAGGTCTGAGACATTTCATTTTATAAGCTGAGCCCCAAATTTGATTTTTTAAATTAGTTAGACCTATTCTTGGAGTGAGGATTTGCTCCCTTGGATACTTGGTATTTTGTGTTGCTTTTGAAGTCTTTCTTAATCTTACTGACTTCGCAGGGGACTCAGAGAGCTTCCCGTTACACATCCACTGACCTCTCAGTTGCCCACTTTCTCTTTCGTGGACTTTATAGTAATTAACTGGTGTCTTCTCTCTGTGTCTGTCTGGCTCTCTCTTATAGGTATGAACCTCAGACTGACATACCTTCTGATGTTGAGACGGAACAAGACCGAGTTTTCTTTATTAAGTCAGTTGCCCAGTTCATGGTTAGTTCATGCTTATTTGATGGAGTTGTAAAATTAAATATGTTAGAAAGAGAGAAGTCCTAGTTAGGGCTGCTTTCAAGTTTCTAAACCTATTCTATTACCAGGTTTCTGTAAAGCCATTTTTCCAGCAGAGTATTTAGTTTTAATTCAGTATTTGTTAAGATCTTAATTTATTTTTGAATAGGTTATATATTTCATGGTTCAGAAAAAAACTTTTGTAGATCATGAAATGATAGATTAAAATGGCTTCTTATCCTCTATGCTGTCTGCCTTCTGCCCACTTCCTTTCCCAGTAATCACTATTAATATTTTCCAGAGTTTATGCATATGTAAGCAAATAGGATATAAATTATTTTCCTTCTTTTTGCACAAATGGTGGCATACTGTTTAGAATCTTGCTTCTTCACTTAATGGTACATTTTGGAGAACTTTCCAAATACATATAGAACTTCTTATTCTCTCTTAACACCCGAATAGTATTGCTTGCCTGGATAAATCACAATTTATATAATTTATATGGATAGGCATTTAGGTGTTTATAACCTTTGCTCTTTGAAGCAATGCTGTAACAGATAACCTATACACTTCTCATTTCCTTTGTTACTATATCCATCTCTAAGATGAATTCTCAGGATTGGAATTTCTAGGTCAAAAGATATGTGTATTTGTAATTGTGTTGTCTTTTACCAGATGCTCTCCATCAAGATTATATCAGTTAAAAAAAAAGGTTGTATCAGTTTACACACCCACTTGAAATGTATGAGTCACTTGAAAGTTTGATTCTTATTATAATCAGGTTATATCCCAATTGTTCACAGAGATATTTTCAAATTACCTACATGAGATTTGGTTTAGATTCTACATGGAAAAGGCCTTAAATTTTTTGTTTGTTTTGGTCTGAAAATAGGCCACAAAAGCACATATAAAACTCAATACTAAGAAGCTTTATCAAGCAGATGGGTATGCAGTGAAAGAACTATTGAAGATCACCTCTGTCCTTTATAATGCTATGAAGACCAAAGGGATGGAGGGCTCTAAAATAGGAGAGGACGATATCAGCAAATTCAAGTTTGATCTTGGCTCAAAGGTAAGGACAATGAACGGCTTGTAGTGAGGGATGAAATGTGTATTTCTCACTCTGAAATGGAACATGTCATGTACTCATAGAACTACTTCTTTTCTTACTCCTTGAATGAGGGCAGTTTGTCAGTTTTGTACTCATCAGCATTTGGATGGAAGCAGAAGTCATAATAAAGTAATTCAACTATTTACTAAAAGCCTGTTGCTAGTAGGGTAGGAGAAGTAGAGCTAGCAGAAACAGAATCCTAGAGGACTAAGGAAATAGGAAGAAAGTCAGCGGTGAATGAATATTGAGAGTCGTTGCTGATGGTTTGATAATAAAAAAGAGACACCGGGGCCCTAGCTTGTTTGGCTTAGTGGGTAGAGCATTGGCCTGCTGACTGGAGAGTCCCGGGTTCGATTCCAGTCAAGGGCACATGCTCAGGTTGCGGGCTCAATCCCCAGTAGGAGGTCGGTGCAGGAGGCAGCCATTCAATGATTCTCATCATTGATGTTTCTATTTTGATATCTCCCTCTCCCTTCTTCTCTGAAATCAATAAAAATACATATTTTTTAAAAAGAGACACTGGGGATTTGTTGTTTAGGAGAGGGAGCATGAGCAGAGCAGGGAGATGTTGTTTGGACTCTGAAAATTTAATGTATTCGAGGAAGAAGAGGTGACATGCAAATCCTAAAAAAGAAGTTGCTCTCAGGGCTAGATGCTAAATCATCGTCATCAACATCATCTTCATAGTAATGGCTGCCACCCTTGTGGGAGCTGGGTACTATTGTATGTTAACTCATTTGATCCTTGCAGCAGTCATGTGAAGTGCAGTCTAAAGGCAGAGAATGAGGGGACAGAAGGCATCAGGATGCTGCACTAGGAAATGTGCCCCTCCGATTGCCCCCTGTCACTCACCACTGTAGGGGTCCCCTGTGGTGACCTAGTCCAAATAGGAAGCAAGTCAATTGCATTTGACGTGACATTTGGGTTTTTTAAGAGACCTGAAGTTGTTCTAATTTGTTCTTAGATCAGTGTTTCCTAAACTGGTATCCTCCGAACTCTCTTCCACAGGGTGTAAGGATATGTCTTGTGGAAAATGTGTTCCGTAGACAAGTATTCTGACTGGAGGTAGGGATTGGTATTAGACTGGTTATTTCTGAATGCTTATTAAAAACCTGTCACTGAGGTTCCTGTTTTTGATATTCTCCTTCCAGATTGCAGATTTGAAAGCAGCCAGGCAGCTTGCTTCTGAAATCACCTACAAAGGAGCATCTCTGTATGACTTGCTGGGCAAGGAGGTAGAGTTGAGGGTAAGCAGTGCTCAGATAACTTACTTTCTCAGCTAAGCAGATTTTCAAGGCTTTCTTTTCCAATTCTTTTTGCCCCTGTTCTTCTGATTTTATTAAACTGTACCTGATTAAATGATATAATGTGTGAGAGTAATATATAGTGTTTGCTGCTATTCCTGCTTCATTGGGTACTGGTCTATTTTTAATAACTTTGACTTCTAGTTCAGGAATGGCAAATACTAGTATGTGATATGTTACTGAGACTTTTCTCCTTTGTCCATGTCATACTTTATTGATCATGGTGCTTTTCTTAGTGAACTCAGCTTCAACATTCTTCTCAACAAAATCCTCTTTTGAGCCATGATGGTTCCCAAACTTTGCTGCCCAATGCAATCACCCAATGCAACTACAGATGCCTGGCTTTCCATTTTGATATCATTGGTATGAAATGTGACTTGGGCATTCGGGATTTTACAAGTCTTCTGTGTGATTCTAACACACAGCAAAGTTTGGGAACCAGTAATCTAGGCAGTCACTACTGATCAGTTAAAGTTAATGTTAACAGTTTAAGTTTACTTGCAATCCTATTCTAGCTAATGTCATGTGAGGAGTATGCTCCATCATGTTTAAGAAGCTATTTAAGAGTGTGGTTCTGGGAGAGAAACCAAGATGGTGGCATAGGTAAACACCTAAACTGCTGACTCGCACAACAATTTCAAAATTACAACTAAAAGACAAAATGGACATCATCCAGAACCACAGGAAAACTGGCTGAGTGGAAATTCGACAACTAGAAGGAAAGAGAAAAGCATATTGAGACTCAGAGAAGCTGCAAAAGGCTGAGGTAGGGAGACGCGAGCACAGAGAGGACTGGCGGCTGAGTGTGCGGCTGGCTTTCTCAAGTGGGAGGGAGATGGAAGCCCCTGACTGTGCTGAAGTCCATTTCCAGGGTAGACTCTGGGAACCCAGACTCATTTGGGGGGCATCTGGGTTGTCAGTAAAAGAGAAAGCACACTGAGACCCAGGGGAGCTTCGGAAGGAAAATGGACTGTCTGGCAGCGGGCGAAACTCAAGGGCGGGCGGCTTTCTGTCAGAGGCGCTTGCAGCGATTACCGAGGGACACTGAGACCCAGGGACCTCATAGGGCAGAGCTGACGGGAAGTCAAGGCTGTCTGCTCCACCCTGAAACTCCACCCCATCAAAGCTGAGCACAGAGCCTTTTGCAATTTTGCAAGTCTTGTCTCTTAAGGCTGTCTCCAGCACAGAAGTTCTCCCAGCATAGACACAGTTGATCCTCACAGCCAGTTGGCCTGGTGGTCAATTCCTCCCAGTGATACCAACAACAATCAAGACTTAACTACAACAAGGCTGAGCACACAGTCCACAAAGGGGTGCACCAAGAGTGTCCACCTCAGGTAACTGGGGAGGCTGTGCCACTGGGCCCTTATAGGACACCTAGCACTTCCTAGCACATAAAGCTACTCTACCAACTCAGGGAAGCAGCAAAAAATGTGGAGACAAAGGAACAGATCACAAATGAAAGAAATGGAGGAAAGCAAACAACTGGATATAGAGTTCAAAACCACAGTTATAAGGTTTTTCAAGAATTTTCTAGAAAAGGCCGATAAATTTAGCGAGACCCTTGAGGATATGAAAAAGGACCAACTAGAAATTAAACATACACTGACTGAAATAAAAAATATTATACAGAGACCTAACAGCAGACTAGAGGACCGCAAGAATCAAGTCAAAGAGTTGAAATACAAAGAAGCAAAAAACACTCAACCGGGAAAGCAAAAAGAAAAAAGAATCCAAAAATTTGAAGATAGTGTAAGGATCCTCCGGGACAACCTCAAGTGTACCAACATCCAAATTATGGGGATGCCAGAAGAGAGAGAGCAAGATACTGGAAACCTATTTGAAGAAATAGTGACCGAAAACTTCCCCCACCTGGTGAAAGAAATAGACTTACAAGTCCTGGAAGCGCACAGACCCCAAACAAAAGGAATCCAAAGAGGACCACACCAAGACACATCATAATTAAAATGCCAAGAGCAAAAGATAAAGAGAATATTTTAAGCAGCAAGAGAAAAACATTTAATTACCTACAAGGGAGCACTCATACGATTGTCAGCTGATTTCTGAACAGAAACTATGCAGGCCAGAAGGGAGTGGCAAGAAATATCCCAAGTGATGAATAGCAAGAACCTACAACCAAGATTACTCTACCCAGCAAAGCTATTATTCAGAATTGAAGGTCAGATAAAGAGCTTCACAGATAAGAAAAAGCTAAAGGAGTTCATCACCGCCAAACCAGTATTATATGAAATGCTGAAAGGTATTCTTTATGAAGAGGAAGAAGAAGAAAAAGGTAAAGATAAAAATTATGAACAACAAATACATATCTATCAACATGTGAATCTAAAAATCAAGTGAATAAAAAGTCTGATGAACAGAATAAATGGGTGAATATAATAGAATCAGGGGCACAGAAAGGGAGTGGACTGACAATTCTTGGGGGGAAAGCGGTGTAGTAGGTGCGGGAAGAGACTGTACAAAAATCATACACCTATGGATGAGGACAGTGGGGAGGAGGTAAGGACAGTGGTGGGGGAGGTAAGGAGTGGGAACCAGGTGAAGGGGAGTTATGGGGAGGAAAAAGAGGAACAATTGTAATAATCTGAACAATAAAGATTTATTAAATTAAAAAATAAAGAGTGTGGTTCTGGAGGACTTCTATAGAGTTTCTATAGAACTTTTAAATCACCTGATGTTCAGGTTGTCCCAGAAACCAATGAGTCAGAATGTCTGGGGGTGAGAGCCAGGCATCAAGTTTTTAAAGATTTCCAGGTGATTCCAGAGTGCAGCAAATTTGGGGCCCACTTGTTTAAGAAGAAATGGAATATTATTTAGTTCTTACGTGTAAGGATTTATGGCACTTGAAGGACACATGTTCTCATCTAATGTTTTTAAATTAAATACATTTAATTCATTCCATTCCCATCAGGTATGTCAGCCATGACCACTCTTTCACTTCCTTACCTATGTTCTGGCATTGCTGCTACAGTGTTATGGTATTTTTCTTGCTTTTCATTTCTGCCCTAGGAGAGAAGACTACAGTGGGAGACTTGGATGCCAGGTCACCATTCCTGCTTTTGATATAGTGGCTGCCACCTGCTAAGGTGCAGTTGGAAGAACAAAACTGCCACTAATGTCTAATAGCTAATTTTGATAACTAATGAGGCAACTTTGGGCTTTCACTGTTTTCTGTTTATAGTGCACATGTCTGTACATGTTCATAACAGACCTAGAGACAAGAGCTGGTCACCTGCTATTTGTCAGTGGAATAGAGTGATGGCTTCATTGTGAGATTTCACTAGGGATCCTTTTAGCACCTTTCCGTAATGAATTGATGAAATAGTCAGTGGCTGTACTGTTGCCATGAAAACCATGAGACCCTTTCTCTCTTTTTTAAAAAATATATTTTATTGATTTTTTACAGAGAGGAAGGGAGAGAGATAGAGAGTTAGAAACATGATGAGAGAGAAACATAGATCAGCTGCCTCCTGCACGCCCCCTGCTGGGAATGTGCCCGCAACCCAGGTACATGCCCTTGACCGGAATCGAACCTGGGATCTTTCAGTCCGCAGGCTGATGCTCTATCCACTGAGCCAAACCGGTTTCGGCATGAGACCCTTCTCAAATTCTGTGTTACAGTCATGATCTGAGGAAGATCCCTTAGCCAGTATTTGTTTTTCATACACTCAACCAACATTCATCGAGGAACAAAACCAACCACAAACAAGGCACTGAGCCTTGAGTAAGTCTTAATCCCTTCTCTCAACTTTTCTACCAATGGGGAGATAAGGTGCACTGTGGAGTAAAAGAAGCACAAGATAGAGTGTGATAAAGTGATTCAGGAATCTGAATGCCCATTAAAATTCCATATTTCAGAAGCTCCCAGTATTGATATAATAGGTACAAAATGTCTCTGTTGATTGGTCCATGATTAATGCTAGGGGCAGGGCAAAGGCCACTTTTCTTATTGGTTGCAGTTGTCAATGATAGTCAACTTAGAGGAACTTAATCATAAGAAAGATTGTAGAGGCTGGCAGGTGATTCAGACAGCAAGTTAAGCTGTACTTGGTTTGGGAGTCCCCTAAATAGAATGCAGGTAAAGAAGCAAATTTAGGAGAAATGAGGGATGGTAAGTTGCCCATGGTGCTATGGGGACCTGGGACCTGTAGCTGAAAAGGAGGCCTTGAGCACTAGAGAGAGGCCAGGTTGGCAGTAGAATTAGAGAAGACATTTGGAGAAGGTGATGGTTGAAATGTTTTTGCATCAGAGACCCACATTTTAATTAAACTTTTAGGAACCAGTCCGTAAGCTGTTTCTAGATGTGGAAATTGGTTTTGAGAATTCCTCTTCTGAAAATATATGTAATTTTATTTCGTTGTTTTCCATAGGAACTGAGAACAGAAGCAATTGCTAGACCTCTGGAAATAAACGAGACTGAAAAAGTGATGAGAATTGCAATAAAAGATATTTTGGTAAGATTAGTTTGCTTTTATTTAATGTTTTTGTGCCTGTGCCTGAAAAATATTGATTTCTGCCCTGGCCATTGTGGCTCAGTGATAGAGATCAGCCCGTGCACTGAAGGGTTGTGGGTTCGATTTCTGGTTAAGGGTAAGTACCTGGGTTGTAGGTTTGATCTCCATCCCTTGTTGGGAGGCAACCAATCGATTTCTCTTTTTCACATCAGTGTTTCTCTCTTTCTCCCCGCTCCCCCTCTTCCACTCTCTCTAAAAATCAATACAAGAAATAACCTTGGGTGAGGATTAATTGATATCTTGCCTCCATAAGACAGAACAAAAAGCTAGCCCTGGTTACAAAGAAGGATATGTTAGTAAGGAAATGAAAAATTTAGAGAACATGCTAGAATATTTAGCTCACTTACTTTTTCCCTCTTATTTTAAATATGAACAACTCATGTTTACTAAAAGTTTGTCAATTTTAATAGTTTAAAAATTATATTAATAATTTCAATTATTTTAATAAATAATGCTCTATTTTATGGGCTCCTCATACTTTATTTAACCAATTCCTCCTTGCTATGCCTTAAGTAATTTCTAGGTTTTCTTAATTCTTTACATCACTGTAATAAGTAGTATGATCACTGGTCAATTATTATTTGCTCATTCATTTGGAAGGCAGATAGTGAGGGGCATTCTAGACTCAAACTATTTGGGTTTGAATCCCACCATGTGATCTTAGGCAAGTTATTTAACCAGGTTCAGTTCTAGTCAAGGGCACGTACCTTGGTTGCAGGCTCAATCCCTGACCCCGGTCAAGGTGCGTGCGGGAGGCAACCGATGGATGTGTTTCTCTCACATTGATGTTTCTCTCTCTCTGTCTGTCCCCTTCCCACTCTCTCAAAATCAATGGAAAAAATGTCCTCTGGTATTAACAAAAAACAACAAAACACAAAGTAGCTCTCCACAAAATACAATTAATTACAAAGGGGAAAAGAGTAACTTCACATGAGATTCCTGACAAACACCCCCTTAAATCAGGTGATCAAAGTGAACATCACTAGTAATGGGACAATTCAAAATTATGCACACATGATATGATGTAGTCATATCTGTGCTATTTCTGCTAAAGATTCATAACCTGAAGCTAATCAGACAAAGACAAATTTGGGACATCCTATAAATTATCTGGCTCGTACTCTTCAACAGTGAAAAGGTCATTCCAGACTGAAGGAGGCTAATGAAACATGATAACTAAATGCCAGCGGTTGTGACCTCTGTCTGCTGTTAAGGACTTCATGAGGACAAACTTGGGTGGGTGTGAGGGTTAAATGGCAATAGTGCATCAGTGTTCATTTTCTGTTCTGATGATTGTATTGTGGTTCTGTAGGAGAAAGTCCTTATTCATAGGAAATACACACTAAAGTAGCTAAAAGTGATGGGGCATCGGGGTCAGCAATTCACTCACTTAGGTCCAGAAAGAACTGCTTTGTGTTATACTCCAGCTGTTTGTAAGTTCATGATTGTTTCTAAATTTTAAAAAATTGACAATATTCTTATACTTGTCATTGTTCTGCCTGAATAAATTTAACATGGCATGAATGTGCCTTTAGCACTACGTATATATAAAAAATAGAACAGCCAGATGAGGGCACAGTCTGTTACTTAGTGAATACTTTTTAAGATATTATTTCAGCCCGCTGGTTGAGTATCGACCTATGAACCAGGTCAAGGCTTGATTCCCAGTCAGGGCAAATGCCCGGGTTGCTGGCTTGATTCCCTGTAGGGGATGCTCTCTCATCACTGATATTTCTTTTTTTAAAAATTTTATACATTTTCTTTTAACACATTTTTAATGCTTTCAGAGAGAAAGAGAAAGGGAGAGAGATAAACATCAATGATGAGAGAATCATTGATCAGATGCGTCCTGTTCACCCCACAGTGGGGATGGAGCCCACACCCTAGGCATGTGCCCTGACTGGGAATCAACTGTGACCTCCTGGTCCAAAGGTCAGCACTCAACCACTGAGCCATGCCAGCCAGGCTCATCATTGATGTTTCTATCTCTCTCTCCTTCTCCCTTTCTGAAATCAATAAAAATATATTTTTTAAAAAGAAAAAATATATTATTTCAAAAGACAACAAAAAATAAACAAATGGGACTACATCAGACTAAACAGCTTTTGCAGGCCCTGGCTAGGTAGCTCAGTTGGTTAGAGCATCATCCTGATGTGCCAATGTTTCAGGTTCTTTCCCCAGTCAGGGCACATACACAAATCAACCATGAAAGCATAAATAAGTGGAACAACAAATGAATGTTTCTCTTTCTCTCTCTGCCTCCCTCCGTCCGTCCCTCTGTTGCTTTAAAAAAAAAAAACACCTCAAATTTTTAAAAACTTTTTTGTACCACAAGGGAAACCATCAATATAACAATAAGGCAACCTACCGAATGGGAGAAGTTATTTGCAAGTGATATATTGGGGTTAATATCCAAAATATATAAAGAACTCATAAAGCTCAATATAAAAAGAAATCCAATTAAAAAATGGGAAGAGGAACTGAATAGATATTTCTCCAAAAAGGACATCCAGGTGGCCTGAATAGACACATGAAAAGATGCTCAATGTCACTAACCATAAGGGAAATGCAAATCAAAACCACAGTGAGCCCTACCCAGTTTGGCTCAGTGGATAGAGCATCGGCCTGTGGACTGAGGGGTCCCAGGTTCGATTCCGGTCAAGGGCATGTACCTTGGTTGCCGGCACATCCCCAGTAGGGGGTGTGCAGGAGGCAGCTGATTGATGTTTTTCTCTCATCGATGTTTCTAACTCTCTATCCCTCTACCTTCCTCTCTGTAAAAAATCAATAAAATATATTAAAAACAAACAAAAAAAAAACCACAGTGAGATATCACCTCACATCTTTCAGAATGGCTCTTATCAATAAGTCAACAAACAAGTGTTGGACAATATGGAGAAAAGGGAACTCTCATGCACTGTTGGGATTGTAATTGGTAAAACCACTATGGAAACATGGAGATTCCTCAAAAAATTAAAAATGGAACTGCCATATGACTCTGCAATTCCACTTCTGAGTATTTAGCCAAAGAAATTGAAAACACTTATTTGAAAAGCTATAACACCCTATATTCATTGTAGAATTATTTACAGTAGCCAAGATATGGAAGCAACATAGGTGTTCATCAATAGACAAATAGATAAAAAAGTATTTTATACACACACACACACACACACACACACACACAATGGGATATGACTCAGCCATAAAAAGAATGAAATGTTGCTATTTCCAACAGGGGTTGACCTAGAGGGTATTATGTTAAGTGAAATAAAGCAGACAGAGAAAGACAAATACCATATAATATGTGGAATCTAAAAAACAAAACAGAAACAAACTCACAGATACTGAGAACAAACTGATGGTTGCCAGATGGGAGTAAGGTTGGGAGGCTGGGCAAAAAAGGTGAAAGGGATAAGAAGTGCAAATTGCCAATTACAAAAATAGTCATGGAGAAGTAAAATACAGTATAGGGAATCTACCTAATAAAATAGTAACATGCTAATTGACTGTATCTTTGTGTCGCCCACCAGCCAATCAGGAATGAGTATGCAAATTAACTAACAAAGATGGGTTAATTTGCATATGCAGGCTCTAAGCAGCCAGGGGCAAAGGTGGTGCTGGCATCCAGGGAAAGGAAGGCCCATTCTGGCACGAATCTTCGTGCATCGGGCTTCTAGTATAGTTAATATTGTAACTACTATGAAAGATGCCAGGTGGGTACTAGATTTATTGTGGTGAACATTTCATAAGGTATACAAATGTATATTGTATACCTGAAACTAATATACTACTGTATGTCAGCTATAATTGAAAAATAAAATTTTAAAGTATATGTTTTAAAAATATATCTTTTCATTATTGGAAAATATCCATGACATTTGATAATTCTAAAAACAAAAACATAGTAACATGGATACTTAAAAGGGGTTATGAAGTACAGGCCATTTATATTTCAAAAAACTAGGGAAATTGTGTTTATGACATTGATTTTTCTTATTTGAGGATTAGCTACGTTTTAAAAAATCATTTTTATTTTTGAGGTCAGGTAAATTCACTAGATTTTAATCTGATTTTGATTCAGAGAAATAGTTGCCATCGACTTGGGGTTGTTTGTTCAGAAAGGAGACTCACCTTGTCTTCCTATGAGATTGAACTCATATCTCTGCTATATTTTTTTATAAATTTTTCAGTTACAGTTGATGTACAATATTATATTCGTTTCAGATGTACAACATCTGAAAACTGTGATTAGACATTTATATAATTTATGAAGTAATCACTAATTCCCACCTGACATAACAGTTATTATAATATTATTGACTATATTCCCTATGCTGTACTTTATATCCCTATGACCATTCTGTAACTACCAATTTGTAAATTTTTATAAAAAATATATTTTTATTGATTTTAGAGAGGAAGGGAGAGAGAGAGAGAAAAAAATCAATAATGAGCTTAGATCGACTGCCTCCTGCACTTCTACTAAGGATTGAGCCCGCAACCCTGGGCATGTACCCTGAGTAAAATCTGTGATCTCCTGGTTCACAGGTTGATGCTCAACTACTGAGCCACACCAGCAGGGCCCAATTTGTGCTGCTTAATCCCTTTACCCATCACTCCAACCCACCTCCCATCTGGCAACCATCAATATGTTCTCTGCATCGCCCTAGTTGGTTTGGCTTAGTGGATGGAGCATCAGTCTTCGGACTGAAGTCCCCAGTTCGATTCCGGTCAATGGCACATTCCTGGGTTGCAGGCTCAATCCTCCCTAGGAGGAGTGCAGGAAGTAGCCAGTCAATGATTCTCTCTCATCATTGAGGTTTCTATCTCTCTTTCCCTCTCCCTTCCTCACTGAAATCAATAAAGATATTTTTTTAAAAAATGTTCTCTGCATCTGTGGTTGTGTAAGGATTTGAGTACCTATGCTGCCACATTGACCTGCTTATTCATGTATTTTTTTTAGGTTTCACATGTAAGTGAAATCATATGGTATTTGTCTTTTTGTCTGACTTACTCTATTCAGCACAATACCCTCTAGGTCTATCCATCTTGTTGCAGATGGCAAGATTTCATCCTTTCTATGGCTGAGTCATATTCCATTGTATATATGCATCACTTCTTTTTTATCCATTCATCTAGTGATGTACATACTTAGGTTTCTTCTATATCTTGGCTATTGTAAATAATGCTGCAATGAACATATGGATGTATACGTCTTTTGTTTTTTGTTTGTTTACCAAGATGGGGTTCTCCCCTCCCTGGGAGAGAGAGAAAGGGGGAGAATGAAAGGGAGAGGAAAGGAAAGAAAAAGAAACATTGATGTGAAAGAGACACATTGATTGGTTGTCTCTCACACATGCCTTGACCAGGGCCAGGGATAGAACCTGCAACTGAGGTACATGTCCTTGACTAGGAATTGAACCCATGACCCTTTGGTATGCGAGCCAGTGCTCTAACCACTGAACACACCGGCCAGGGCTATATATCTTTTATATTTACTACTAGTGTTTTGGGGATAAATAGCCAGAACTGGAACTGCTGGGTCCATTTTTATCTCATAACATTTGTTTTAAAGTCTGTTTTGTTTGGTAAAAGTATTGCTACTCCAGCTCTACTGATGATTGTTCTGTAGTTCAGTTGTAATTTTTTAAAAATATATTTTTTTATTGCTTTCAGAGAAGAAGGGAGAGGAAGAGAAAAAGAGAGAAACATCAACAATGAGAGAAAATCATTGATTGGCTGCCTCCTGCACACCCCACACAGTGGATTGAGCCTGCAACCCAGGCATGTGCCCTTGACTGGAGTCGAACCCAGGACCCTTCAGTCCATAGGCTGATGCTCTATCCACTGAGCCAAACCGGCTAGGGCAGTTCAGTTGTAATTTTGATGTGGTTGTGTAAGGATTTGAGTACCTATGCTGCCATATTGACCTGAAGCTTTCTGCTGGTGTTTTTAAAGCACTTGCAGCAAATGGATGGTTAGTGGTAGTATTTTCATGAAAGCATCTTGGAAATGGTTAGGTGTCTCAGACAAAAATAACTTCACCATAAATTCATTATCAATGAAAGTAGTTGCTTCCAAGTACACACTGTCTCTGTGAGTTGTGGCGAGTGCCTGGTTTCCTTAGGCGATTTCTTTGTATACCCCATAGCATTTCAGAGACCTACAGTGTACTATTATGGTACACTGCACATGTGCAAAGTATTGGAGGGGAGAACCCCATCTTGGCAATCAGGAACTTAAAGCATAGTCAGAGAGCCCGAACTTGGGGAGGCAGTTGCACACTCGGCTGGTTGTATTTTAGGCATTATTCCTAATATGGCAGATTGCTATAATACATAGGCCCCAACCTGGCCAGCTTCCCAGACAACACAAGTGTAAAGACACACTGCGTTTACTTGTACTATAACTGCTTCAAATAAACTTGCTTTTACGAAAGGACAGGGAGGCCTGTAGTTTTCATCAGTGATCCTTCATCCCCTTTACTTTCTTACTCAGCCCCCCTCGCCCAAGAGCCTCTGTCCCACTGCTGCCAAGGCACCCTCCCAGTGGCTGGTTTATACTGCGTGAGGCAGCCACTTTCTGACTTCACAGTGGTTTCTCTGTTTCTTGTAGTCTGTAGTCAAGGTTCAGTGGCCAGGGAGCGAAAAAAAGGAACTCTCTCAATCCCAGCAGGCAGGGACCAGCTAACGTTTCTTTTTGTCCCCTCCTAAATAAAGCCATACTTGTGTGTGCCTACAGGGATGGGCAAAAGTAGGTAAGAACTCTGTGACAAAATGTGCTTGACTATAGCAACTAGACTACAAGAATGTGTAAATACTGAAAGGCCAGCAATTTGAGCACTTGCAAGATTGTACCTAAGTGCACTGTGCCATTGTGACATTCTTTTGAGTTAATAAAGCTATTGTAATCATCATAACCTGCATATCTTTTTCCATATGATCAACCATAAACCTACTTTTGCCTATCCCTGTACATTCTGGAAGTCCGGTATTTGTAACTATGGGAGTAGCCTGAAAAAGATGTAAATAAAAGCAGACTAACAATTCAAAATGATATGTAACCAGTCTATAAACAAGTGAGCAGGCCAGGAGATCTCAGGCCTCTTTCTACTCCGCTTAGGACACTGTTCTTTCCATCTTTATTTGTTTCCCTGGGCAGAAACACCTTCTCATGGGGGAAAACAAAGAATAATAATTTTGTCTGAGCCTATGTGATGTTCCTCCTGGGAACAGTCGGTTACATAATGACTTGAGGGAAGATTTG
Organism: Corynorhinus townsendii; assembly: GCA_026230045.1. NCBI lineage: Eukaryota > Metazoa > Chordata > Mammalia > Chiroptera > Vespertilionidae > Corynorhinus > Corynorhinus townsendii. The sequence goes on from JAPDVU010000009.1 coordinate 67,295,962, forward strand.
CTCTTTTTGCTTACTTTTGTTTTTGTTTAGTATGGTATTGCTGTGCCAGAGGATTTGAGAAATTCCACTCTTCCAACCTTCCAGGTTGGAGGTCCTTATTGGGACATTGTTTCATTCATTTCCTATTAAATGTAGGCTCAGGTTCAGAAGATGAAAGACCTGCTCAATAACGTGGCCTCTGACGAAGCTAATTTAGAAGCCAAAATTGAAAAGCGGAAATTAGAACTGGAAAGAAACCGGAAGCGACTCCAGACTCTGCAGAGTGTCAGGTAGGTATGAACACCCAAAAAATGAGCAGAAAACTGTCTTTGAAAGTTCAAATAGATTGAGAGAATGTACTGTCAGTGATATTAACCCTTCAGGCAGTGGCAGAAGCCTTGAATAAGACTATCTCAACTGCAGAATGTACGTGTGTTGCTTGTTCAAACAAGCACACCACTATACTCATTTTCTTTTTTTTTTTTAAATATATATTTTATTGATTTTTTACAGAGAGGAAGGGAGAAGGATAGAGAGAAACATCGATGAGAGAGAAACATCGATCAGCTGTCTCCTGCACACCTCCTACAGGGGATGTGCCCGCAACCACGGTACATGCCCTTGATTGACCAGAATCAAACCTGGGACCTTTCAGTCCGCAGGCGGACACTCTATCCACTGAGCTAAACCAGTTAGGGCTAAACTCATTTTCTTTACTGCTTTCAGTATGTCTGGAAAACTGCTTAATTCTTGAACTTCCATTAGTTTTTATAGCTTCTTGGAATTTAAGGCGAAATAAGCAAATCCAGATGGTAAAAGTTATATAAGACTTAGTCTCCTAAGATCTGTGCCTTGCCATAAATTAGGTGGAAACAAGCATACTTTCATTTCTTGGTTTAAGTAGACTTAGACATTTATTTCCTCACCAGTAATTCATCTTTCTTCCAACATTCCCTCACTGAAAGTGTGTTTTCCAGGGAATATAGATAGATGATAGTGGTGCAAAACACCTTTTAAGTCATTGGAGCCTTTCAAGCATGTTCCTCATATTTTTTGGTATCTCTCTCTCTCATTTCCTTCCCTCTTCCCTCTCATTTTGTACCCTCCTTCCCTTGCTGTTTTGTGTGGGTTTTTTTGGTTTGTTTTTTTTTGGTCTTTCTCCCATGTCACTACTCTTTCTCCCTTTTCAATCTCCTTTTGTTTTTCTTTCTTTACTCCTTCCCCTGTTTAGCAGTACCTGCTCTAAATGTGTCTTGCTCTTTTGAGATACTGGTGACTGGCCTACAGTCTAGCTACTGTCCTAGATCTGTGGGGAGGCAGCACCTGGGGATAGCAGCCAGTTACTCAGGGAACATCAAAGGCTTCCTTCCAACCCAGGGACCTCACCTGTTCTGCCTCTAGAATCAGGATCACCAGCTAGACTTGTCTCATTAAAAAGTTCTGCCTTTCAAGTGTCAATTCATTTTTGTTAAGCCTCAAATCCTTTTAATAGAAAGGTTTCTGTGTTTTGCTTTAGTACAAAAGGTTATAAAATTGTTTTTTAGTTTATCTGTTTATATTTTTAAAAGAACAGATTTTTCCTTTAATAAGAAAAAGGTAATTCAGCAAACCAGTTGAAATAGCTTTTTATGTTATGGTTTTAGTTTGCAATTTTATATTGTTTAAAAACTTTTAATTTATAGCAACCTATATTTCCCTTTTTAGGGGACTGATTAAATTTTGGCATAGCAAAGTATTATGCCAAACTAAGATATTGCATATATTTAATTTATTGATTTTGAGATATGTGTATGCTATATGCTAATTTTTAAATTATTTAAATCTGTGGCATATCGAGTGAGAAAAAAGACTGCAGAGCTTCATTTAAGACAATTTTCAACTTTTCTCATCTTACGGCACAAGTAAATTAATTACTAAAATTCTGTGCCATACCAAAAAATATATTTTTTGCTAATCTGACAAAAAATGGGTATAATTTTGATTCATTCATACCAGATAGCTCTTATTGTGTTGGCTGTTGTCAGTTTTTTTTAATTTGACAATCTAAGGGAAAAGAGGTCAGTGGCTCTGACTAGTCAAGTATTGAATGTTTTAAAAATTCTTGTGGCACAACAGTGTTGAAATAACTGATTTAAGGTAATATACTTAATGTTTATTAAAAAAATGTGTCAATATAAGAAAGATTCAAACCTGTGAAGAATTTTTGTGAGTTTATTTGAGCCAAAGTGTCCACAAATGCCAGGAAGTAGAATCTCAACAGATTGAGATAATGCTCCAGAGAATGGCAGTTTCGCACCTTGTTTTATACATTACAATCAAAAGAGGAGACGTATGTGGTTTACATGAAATCCATTGGTTCCCCTGCAGGCCTGGTTCTCCCGTACTGCCCTCCCCTGCAGGCCTGGTTCTCCCATACTGCCCTCCTCTGCCAGCCCAGTCACCCCTAACTTCCCTCCTCTGCAGGCCTGATCGCCCCCAACTGCCCTCCTCTGCTGGCCATCTTGTGGTGGCCATCTTTGACCATATGGGGATGGCCATCTTGTGTGTTGGAGTGATGGTCAATTTGCATATTGCCTCTTATATAGGATATGTATAGAAAAGTCTGGAAGAATGTATGTCAAATATTAAGTGCTTATACCTGGTGATGGGATTATGAGTAATTTCTACTTTATTTATACTTCCAGCATTATTTCAAGTTTTTATAAAAATCACATCTTTTTTGATGAAAAAAGTGTGTTCATTTTTGGGGGATGGAAGAGGAAAGGGGAAATTAGCTTCAAGCTGTTGGAGAACTGTGAAGCATTTCCTCCAATTAATTCAAGGCTTTTTAAGGAAAGCCATGACAGAATATGAAACTCTGAATACCAATTTCAAACTACTGTATATCGATTAGTCTTTCACTTTTTATTTCATTTGATCATTCTAGGCCAGCCTTTATGGATGAATATGAGAAGATTGAGGAAGAACTGCAAAAGCAGTATGACATTTATCTGGAGAAATTTCGAAATCTAGCTTATCTGGAACAGCAACTTGAGGATCATCATAGGATGGAGCAAGAGAGGTTTGAGGTATGTGCTTAGCCCATTCTTCTGCACAGACCATTCTTTCTGGTGTGTTACTTTGTACTTGTTGACAAATCAGTTTGTAAATATCATTGTGAAAAAAATGCCAGTGAATCTTTGATACTAGTTTATCATCAGGGTTTGGTCAATTAGGACTACAGACAGAGCTAGCATGTGACCTGTGCAGTCACATAAGACAGCTTAGAAGAGCCTGTGTTTGCTTTAATGCTCTGCTGTTGCCATCTTGAATACATTTTTTTAAACAGCATTCTTTTTTTTCTTTTTTTTAGTTGATTTCAAAAAGGAAGGGAGAAGGAGAAAGAAATAGAAACATCAATGATGAGAGAGAATCATTGATCGGCTGCCTCCTGCATGCCCTTTACGGGGGATTGAGACTGCAACCCAGGCATGTGCCCTGACCAGGAATCAAACTGTGTCCTCTTTCATAGGTTGACACTCAACTATTGAACTACACTGGCCAGCCTCCTTAATAATTTTTAAGTACATTTTATTTTGCACTGAGTTCCACAAATTATGTAACTTCTCTCACTTAAAGGTTTTTCAAGCCTGGTTAATTGAATCACCTGAACTAGCTTATCAAAGACTGCTTTATACATAGGAATCACAGTTGATTATTCTCTGTCAGGTACCTTTCATCTCAGTATTTAAGGCCATTTAGGAAGGAGTATTTCAAATCCTCCTTCAGTATCTATACTAATAAAAGAGAAAGATGCAAATTGACCATACCTTTGCAATGCCCACCAGCCAATCAGGAGTGAGTATGCAAATTAACCCAATAAAGATGGCTGGCTAATTTGCATATGCAGGTGCTGAGTGGCCAGGGGCGGGGCAGGACGCTTGCATCATTGCCATGGCGATGACGCAGGTGTTCCGCACCGCCCCAGCAGCTCCAGGCCTCTGGGCAGTGTGGGAATGCGGAAAGGCAGCTCTGGCCAGAGTGAAGGTGGTGCCAGCAGCCAGGGGAAGGAAGGCCCATTCTTGCACAAATCTTCGTGCATCAGGCCTGTAGCGTATTAATAAATATGGAATTCAGAGCAAAGGAAGTTGGACCAAGTTGCTCTCCCTTTTTGAATATCCTTAGGGATATTTCTGTTTAACCCAAGAATAGTCACTTAGAATCTATGTTCATGGTAAAACTAGTCTACAATCTCCCTTTCTTACATTGTCCCTGACAGCTTTTAGTATAAAGGTTATGCTAATCATCTTACAAACCTTAGTGTTTGAATTAGTTGGAACTATTTTGCTGTCCAGGAGGGCTGGCTGGGAGTAACTACCACATGGACATGTTTATCTTGACGAGGACCCTATTGCTGACATTACTGTATGGCAGAGGCAGGCAGTGGAGAGAGCCTGGAGTCCAGGATATTTTAAAAATAGGTGCCTGGGAAAGAACAATAAAGGGTCATGAAAATAAACTGACCATTTTGTACTATCACCTGGGGCCACCCCTGGGTTCAGAGAATGTACTGAAGAACATGCCTCAGGCTGCATATTCTTACTTCAACAAGTACTTACCCTCTTTTTCTCCTGTGGTCATATCTACTCTCTGTGCTTGTAATACCTGGTACCTCAAAATATCTTATGCATGAAATGCAGTGCTTTTTAAAAAAATGTTTATAGCAACAACAAAATTTTGAAGGCTAATTTCCTCTTCCATTATTTGTTTTGACAATAATCAGGGTCACATTTGTGACCTAACTGAAATACTAGCTTTCTTTAAATCCTCTAGGAATTAAAACTAGTATTTCTTTATTTTTTAAAAAATAATATTTTTATTGATTTCAGAGAGGAAGGAAGAGGGAGAGAGAGATGGAAACATCCATGGTGAAAGAAAATCATGGCTCGGCTGCCTCCTGCAAGTCCTCTACTGGAGATTGAGCTCACAGCCCGGGCATGTGCCCTTGACTGGAATAGAACCTGGGACCTTTCAGTTCACAGGCCAATGCTCTATCCACTGAACCAAACCGGCTAGGGCTAGTATTTATTTCTTTCCCATCCTGATCAGTCCCACCATTTAGTGTCTTTCAGGGCTTGAATTGTGCAGGGCAGAAAAACAATAAAATTATGCTTTACTCTTTCCAAAGTAAGAGGCCTGTAGTGCCCATATATCTATGCAGGCACACATGATGGGTATTTAATTGTGTCATTCAGTTTTCTTCAGAGTTATTGAGGTGTAGTGGGAGGATCACAGGTTTGGGAGCCAGTCAAGCCCATCTTAGGTCCATTGTGACCTATCTGGGAGCCTCCCTTTCCATAGGGCTGCTGGGTGATTATAGAGAGAAAGGGTATCAGGTTTCTCAACTGTAGTAGTATCTTAGGCAGTGTTAGTTCTCTTCCCTTTCTTCTTTATTTTTTATTTTGTTAATCCTTACCCAAGGATATTTTTCCATTGATTTTTAGAGAGACAGAGAAACATCGATGTGAAAGAGACACATCAATTTGTTGCCTCCCACATGCACCCTGACCAGGGCCACGGATCAAGCCTGCAACCTAGGTTACATGCCGTGCCCTTGACCAGAATTGAAGTCAGGACCCGTCAGTCTGCAAGCCCATGCTTGATCCATTGAGCCAAACTGGGTAGGGCTCTTCCCCTTCTTTTGGTTTAGATTTTTTTCTGGTTCTGTATCACAAATTTAGCAGTACTTACTCAAATGGTAAAAAATAATAAAATGTCCAAAAAGGGTCATCTCTTCTGTATCTTTTTTTCTGTTCCATAGGAAGCTGAAAATACTCTCCGTCTGATGCAGAACAAGCTGAAGGAAGAAGAAAAGCGTCTACTCAAGAGTGGAAGTCAGTCTATACTCTTTTTAAATTCTGGAGTAGCATTTTTAGCATTGAAAAATTTATATGTATATTTTATTTCTTTTCAAAAGGCAATTTTCTCACAATTTTTATATCTGGTACCATTTTATTTCAGTCAAGAGCTCAAGAGACTGATTTAAATTACATAACATTTAAATTATGTTTGGTTTTTTATGCCAACTAAAATAGTGTTTTCCTCTTTCTAAATGATAGTTTGAATATATATAATATATAGTTATAAAAGAAAAGTTTGTCTTGGAGGTCTGTAGAGTTCCTTATTTTAGGGCAGATTGATGGAAAACAAGCAACATAATGAAGTGCAAGTGAATAGATCATTTGCTTAACCCCCAACACACACACCCATCGTCAGCAGAGCTATCTATCATCTATAGAGAAATGGGAGTTACCTCTATATAAGATCTAGATTCTGGGAAGGAATGTTCTCCATGTCTCGTTAGCATAGTTCATCCATGAACTAACTTTACCAAGGTGTCAACTCAGCCTTGGGAGCTATAGCAGCACATGATCTTCCTGCTGAATTGATGGCTTTGTCTCATAGTGTTACTTCTTGCCCTTTTTTCATGATGATATATTTTATTCTCCCATGCTTAAAGATAGTATACCTGGGACATCAGGCATGCTCTTTCTCTCTGTCTTTTCTTGTCTCTCTCTTATTTTGCACTTGCTCTGTGCCTCTCCAGAATCTCAGGGAACTCTGGAAGGAGAATAGGGACTGCTGGGAAATCCTCTTGGGGTAAGGTTAGGAAATTCAAGGGCCTCTCTAGCCAAAGCAGCCCCTTGCCTTTATGGTTCCAGGTCAGCCAGGAGAGCCCGAAGCTGCCCTAGGTGATAAGACTGCATGGAATTTATCCCCTCCTGGGAGGCCTGGCACAGGTAAGAGCTCTGGTTGGTTGGCTGTATCCTGCTCTGCCCCAGGCCAGCACAGTAAGATCTTTCTCACTGATCTTGATTTGTTCTTCTGAACTCAGACTTTCATTTTGTGACCCATAGGTTTGGGATCTCTTGAAGGACAGAGATTCTTAGAAGCATGTGTGATTTAATTATTTCAGAAAAGTTTCCATTTTAAACCAACTTAATGAAGGATAGCACTTAATTAGCTTGGAGTGGACAAAGAAGTTAGGAAAATACTTAAGAAGGCGCATTCTCATTTCTACTCACCCTAAGGTTCTTTGCTTTCTTTGCATATGTGGGAACATTGCCCAGAGTATCGGGATCAGAGAAGAAATATATAAAGGCAGACTCTATGAGTTTTTCTCCATCTGTGAAAGATTCCTCCAAACAGAAAAATATAATAGTACATAGACATGAATCAGGAGCAAGAATTAATAAAATCTAAGAGCTGCAAGAGATCATCTTGTTCAGGCCACTCTTCAGGGAGCCGATTCAACCTAGCAAAGCATTATTAAGTATCTGGGTGCTAAGGATACATGAGTGGATAAAAGATAGGGATCCTTGCCCTAACTGATCTCACATGTTAGCAATATGCTAGCAGTATGCTAGCATGCTAGGAGACAAATAGTAAGCAAGCTGTATGGAGAAGGTGAAAAATGCCATGGGGTAAATGCAGAGCAGGGTAAGAGGGATAGGGAAGGTGACAGATTTGCTGCTTTAAATAGGGAGTTAGGGTAGGCCTCACTGAGGGGATGCTGTTTCAATAAAGACTAAATCAGTAGAGCTGGAGAGATACCAGATGAGGAGAGTCTGGAGGCCAGAAAGACTGGGAGCCGGAGCCCAGGTGAAGGGATGACTTTCAGTGAGTGAGGAAATGTGTGAACCTGCAGGACTTGAGTTTAGGTAGGTTAGATGAGCTGGAAGGTGTAACGTGCTTGAGGGGCTCATATCTGATTGAAACCATCCTTCCTGAGCAGGAGGTAAAGTCATCTTAGATTTGGTTTTGGTGGTTTAGAGTAAGGGACTTTAGGAAGAGAAAGTTTGAGTGATGAGAGATGGGAGAATGCCATCGGGGCCCAGAGATTAAAAGGGCAAAGTACTTTGTTTAGATAACCTGTAATAGAGGTTTTTCATTTTCCCACCATCCTTTTAAACCTTGTTGCTAGTGGTAGATTTGTAACTGTATCCTCAGTAGAATTCTTCACTATAGCATTAGAGTCCTCTGAATTTATGAAATGACCCAGAAATTTCTAGAAAGCACTTGAGTAATTGAATGGGGTTCCTGGTCCCAATTCCTCTGTGTGTGTGTGTGTGTGTGTGTGTGTGTGTGTGTGTGTGTAGGCAGGCTTCCCCACACTGAGCAATTTTTGGATGCCAGCATGGTGTCCAAAAATTCAACTGAATTCTACCTGGAGGTGGAATCAGATTCCATAGGTAAAGGGCTCAGTCCCACAAGATGGCCCTCCATTTCAGATGCCAGGTTGTTACTTGTACTTCTGACTGGCTATAAATCAGAAGTTCCTACAACCCCCTCACAGGAAAACCTATTTACTCAGTAAATTAATGATGCTTTACAAAGGATATTAAAGGATACAAATATTTACAAATATTTTGTAAATATTTGTATCCTTTAATATCCTTTGTAAATATTTAATATCCTTTACAAAGGATATTAAAGGATACAAATATTAAAGGATATTAAAGTCAGTTGAAAAAATACACAGGGCAAAGTCTCCAACAGGAGGTCCTGTCCTTGGATGGCACATGGAAGCTATCTAGAATAGACCCTTTTGGGTTCATTACTTCGTCTTGATTGGCCACTGGAGATTGATTCAACCTCAAGCTCCTCTCCTTTTCCCAGAAATCAGGACTCAAAGTTCCAATTCTCTAATCACATGGTTGGCTCCTACTGGCAGCCAGGCCCCACCCTTGGGTGAGATCCAAAAGTCACTTCATTTACTTAACTAGAGATACCATTGTTACTCTCATCATTTAAGAAAGCCCTTGCTTGGGATTTGGGAGCTCTGTGCCAGGAACAGGGAGGAAGGCCAAATCTGTATTTCTTATTATAAATCACAATATCACAGTAACCTTGCTGTGACTCCATTTTTATAGTATAGTGGAAAGCAGGTGTTTATACATTTAACACATACATGGTGGGACAAAAGTAGGTTTACAGCTGTTCATATGGAAAGTAATACAATAAAATAAAATACAATAATTAGTAAATAACCAGAATAACCTCTGTGTTTTGAGTACTCCCAACTGTAAACCTTTGGCCCTGCCCTGTATTTACTGCATGCCTACTGTGTATCAGGCATTGTGCCAGTCCACAGTGATTGGTGAGGCTCTCAGGGAGCTCCAAGGCTAGAACTGTACTATCCACTACTTAGCCACCAGCTACATGTGGTCTTGAGCACTTGAAATGTGTCTGGTTCAAACTGAGGTGTGCTGTTTGTTGAGAATATGTAATCAGACAACCAATGGGTCTGGCCTGCCTGTCACTGCTTGAGCCAATTAAGCAGAGACAGGGTTGAATCATGTATGAGTGTTTATTCCATTAATGCTGGAAGTATGGGAAAGCAGCAAGTCATCCACAAAAATCTGCTCTGCAACCCCCCATACATTGAGTAGGACACAGATTACATGGGTAAGTAGGCAATGTGGACTAGGGCGGGACTCCATTGTTTGGGCAACAAGGTTGTTAATCTTTCCACTATAATAGGCAGTACTTGAATGAGATTTAACTGCATTCCAAGGTTGACTCCCAGGTCCAAGGTTGACTGCCAGGTCTAAGGTTGACTCCCAGATCCTTGGGGCCTACCATTCCCAGCCAGGTTAGAAGGTCCTTTCTCTAATCAGAACAAGGCAATCACAGTTAACAGAGCATGATAATATTTCTTATAACTATAATCCCCAATATCCTATTTTTGCCCCTAACAAATATATACCAGATTTTGAAAGAAAAGTAAAATTACTCATAATTTTTTACATTGGTTACTTGTTGAAATGACGTTTTAGGTATATTGGGTTAAATAAAACATTAAAAGTAGCTTACCAGTTTCTTTTTACTTTAATATAGTCACTAGAAATTTTAAAATTACACCTGTCACTGCCATGATATTTCTATTGGATAGTGCTGTTCTAAAAGGAGAAACTTACAAACAAACTGCCTATAGTTTGGGTATGAAGTAGTATCTCATTGTGGTTTTCATTTTAATTTCTCTGATGGCTAATGAAATGAAGCATCTTTTCATGTGCTTATTGCTGTTTTTATATCTTCTTTGGAGAGATATATCTATTCAAGTCCTTTGCACATTTTTTAATTGGCTTATTTATCATTTTATTATTGAGTTGTAAGAGTTTTTTATATATTTTGGGTACTAGAATATATGAAGTATTTTATAAATGATTTAAGTGATTTGTGAATTGCAAATAATTTCTCGTTCTTTAGGGTGTGTTTTCGCTTTTTTGATGATGTCCTTTGCTGTACAAAGTTTTAATGAAATCTAGTTTGTCCGTTTCTTCTTTGTTGCTTGTGCTTTTAGTGTCATATCTAAGTAAAAACCCCTGCTTAATTCAAGGTCACCAAGATTTATGCCTGTGTTTTCTTCTAGAAGTTTTATAGATTTAACTCTTACATTTAGGTCTCTGATCCATTTTTTTAAATCATAAAACCATTTTATTTTTGCGCCCACTGTTCCTTTAAGCCCCCTCATTTATCTAGTTCAGTGGTTGGCAAACTGCAGCTCGCAAGCCACATGCGGCTCTTTGGCCCCTTGAGTGTGGCTCTTCCACAAAACACCACGGCCTGGGTGAGTCTATTTTGAAGAAATGGCGTTAGAAGAAGTTTAAGTTTAAAAAATTTGGCTCTCAAAAGAAATTTCAATCGTTGTACTGTTGATATTTGGCTCTGTTGACTGAGTTTGCCGACCACTGGTCTAGTTATATCTATGTGTCCAGTGATAAGTATAGTCCTCAATACTTTTCTGATGTATTTTACTTTAAAAAACAAATAAGCAAAGTGAACATAAAAACAAAACACCAGTTTACATCCAAAAGCACAGTCTATGTTCAGTATTTTTACTACATCCAGACAGCACCAATAACCAAAACTACAAGGTTAATTTAAGAGTAAATTCTCCTCTCCTCCATGTCCAGCCAGCTACAGGATGGTACCTGCAGTAAGTAAGAAGGCATCCCCTACTCTTCCCTGGAAGGAGAGTACCTTGGGTAAGCGAACACAATTAAAGATAGGATATGAATCTAGGGAGTCTGGTTCTGAAATCCATGAATACAAGCCCTTGAGAAAATCCTTTCAATTCTTAAGTAGACAACATAGTCTGATCCATTTAAAATTAATTTTTGTAAATGATTACTTCATTCTTTTGCATGTGGCGAGCTAGTTGTCCCAGCACTATTTGTTGGAAAGACTATCCTTTCCCTGTTGAATTATACCAGCACTATTGTCTGCTGTACTTAATTTTAACATATCACTGACAACTCGGTGATTTCAGTGTCAGCATGCTTTAGTTTTAGTTTACCTGCTTAGTCCTCAATGAAATGTTTTGAGTTGTCAGAAGAAATCATGTTGAGCCTGAAATATCTGTCTTAATGTTGTTTTAAAATTAATGATATCATTTGGTTTATGTTGCATTGGGTACCGATTTAATATCATAATTTTCCTGGATGAAGTAAAAAGTGAACGAAGCTGAAAAGTGATTTCATTTTATAATCATTAATTTGTGTTAATATTTAATCATATTCTCTGGTTAGGGCTTTTGGAAGGTGGTAGTTTTCAGATCGATTGTATTGAAGTCTTGCAGGATGCTATTATTGACACTCTGTGGCTCCCAGGTTTGTTCCTCTGTGCTGCAGAGCTCCGCTCTTCTCTCCATGGCTAAAGAAAGCAGAAAACGTTCACTCTGTTCTCAGCTAGACATAGCCGCCACTTCATTTTTCCTCTTAGATCAGGGCCTAAGCAAAGCTTTTTTGTAGACAAACGCTTCCTATACTTCCAAACTGACTTATGAGTCAGTGATCAGAGCAGCAACTGCAAACTCCTTCAGTGCCATTCTTTTTTTTTTTTTTAATATATTTTATTGATTTTTTTTTTTTTTTTTTTACAGAGAGGAAGGGAGAGGGATAGAGAGTGAGAAACATCGATGAGAGAGAAACATCGATCAGCTGCCTCTTGCACACTCCCTACTGGGTATGTGCGTGCAACCAAGGTACATGCCCTTTGACTGGAATCGAAACTGGGACCCTTGAGTCCGCAGGCCAACACTCTATCCACTGAGCCAAACCAGTGAGGGCCTTCAGTACCATCCTTAAAACCTATGTGTGTCCCTGGATGCAGAGTAGTCAGGTGCTGGGCGGTAAAAGGTTTTTCTCCTCACTGTGGAAACTCTCATTCTGTAGGTTTCCATAAGGAAATGTTCAACGTGCACCAAACTACAGGAGAGTATTTAAGAAATTAATGTAAAAGGCCATGATGTTGAGAATGACCTTCCTTTATATATCTTTTTTTAATTTAATAAATCTTTATTGTTCAGATTATTACAATTGTTCCTTTTCCCCCATAGCTCCCCTCCACCCGGTTCTCACCCCACCCTCTGCCCTTGCCTCCCCACCACTGTCCTCATCCATAGGTGTACAACCTTTGTCCAGTCTCTTCCCGCACCCGCCACACCCCTTTGCCCCTGAGAATTGTCAGTTCACTCCCTTTCTATGCCCCTGATTCTATTATATTCACCCGTTTATTCTGTTCATCAGATTTTTTATTCACTTGATTTTTAGATTCACTTGTTGATAGATGTGTATTTGTTGTTCATAATTTTTATCTTTACCTTTTTCTTCTTCTTCCTTTTCTTAAAGAGAACATTTCAGCATTTCATATAATACTGGTTTGGCGGTGATGAACTCCTTTAGCTTTTTCTTATCTGTGAAGCTCTTTATCTGAACTTTCATTCTGAATGATAGCTTTGCTGGGTAGAGAATCTTGGTTGTAGGTTCTTGCTATCCCTCACTTTGAATATTTCTTGCCACTCCCGTCTGGCCTGCATAGTTTCTGTTGAGAAATCAGCTGACAATCGTATGAGTGCTCCCTTGTAGGTAATCAACTGTTTTTCTCTTGCTGCTTTTAATATTCTCTCTTTGTCTTTTGCTCTTGGCATTTTAATTATGATGTGTCTTGGTGTGGTCCTCTTTGGATTCCTTTTGTTTGGGGTCTGTGCACTTCCAGGACTTGTAAGTCTATTTCTTTCACCAGGTGGGGGAAGTTTTCAGTCACTATTTCTTCAAATAGGTTTTCAGTATCTTGCTCTCTCTCTTCTTCTGGCACCCCCATAATTCAGATGTTGGTATGCTTGAAGTTATCCCAGAGGCTTCTTACACTATCTTCAACTTTTTGGATTCTTTTTTCTTTTTCCTTTTCCGGTTGAGTGTTTTTTGCTTCTTTGTATTCCAAGTCTTTGACTTGGTTCTTGCAATCCTCTAGTCTGCTTTTAGGTCTCTGTATAATATATTTTATTTCAGTCAGTGTATGCTTAATTTCTAGTTGATCCTTTTTCATATCCTCGAGAGTGTCGTTAAATTTATCGGCCTTTTCTAGGAAATTATTGAAAAACCTTATGGTTTTGAATTCTATATCCAGTTATTTACTTTCCTCCATTTTTTTCATTTGTGACCTGCCTCTTTGTCTCTGCATTTCAGCTGCTTCCCTGAGTTGATGGAGTGGCTTTGTGTGGTAGGTGTCTTAGCAGGGCTCAGTGGCTCAGCTTCCCAGTTATCTGAGGTGAACACTCTTGGTGAGCCCCTTTGTGGTCTGTGTGTGCAGTCTTGTTGTAGTGAAGCCTAGATTGTTGTTAGTATCACTGAGGGCAGTTGACCTCCAGGCCAATTGGCTGTGAGGATCAGCTGTGTCTATGCTGAGAGAGCTTCTGTGCTCAGCTTGGATGGGGCGGAGTCTCAGGGTGGAGTAGACAGCCTTGGTTTCCCATCAGCCCCGCCCTATGAGGCCCCTGTGTCTCAGTGTCCTGCAGCAATGGCTGCACGCACCTCTGAGAGAAGGCTGCCCTCGAGTTTCGCCTGCTGCCAGACAGTCTAGTTTCTCCCTGAATGAGTCTGGGTACCCAAAAGTCTCACCCGGAACTGGATTTCAGTGCAATCAAGAGGCTTTATTTCCCTCCCAAACGAGACAGCTAGCCATATGCTTGCTGCCCGCCCTCTCCTTACACCGCGAGTAAGCCAGCCATGTATTCAGCCGCTGGCCCTTTCCACACGCGCGGGTCTCCGCACCTCTGTCCTCCACACCTCCTCTGGGTCTCAGTGTCCTTTTATCTTTCCTTCTAATTGTAGAATTTTCGCTCAGCCAGCTTTCCAGTGGTTCTGGACAATGTCCGCTCTGTCTTCCAGTTGCAGTTTTGAAATAGTTGTGCAAGGCAGCAGTATAGGTGTTTACCTATGCTGCCATCTTGGTTTCTCCAATGCCTGCTATTCATCACTTTGAATATTTCTTGCCACTCCTGTCTGGCCTGCATAGTTTCTGTTGAGAAATCAGCTGACAATCGTATGAGTGCTCCCTTGTAGGTAATCAACTGTTTTTCTCTTGCTGCTTTTAATATTCTCTCTTTGTCTTTTGCTCTTGGCATTTTAATTATGATGTGTCTTGGTGTGGTCCTGTTTGGATTCCTTTTGTTTGGGGTTCTCTGCGCTTCCTGGACTTGTAAGTCTATTTCTTTCACCAGGTGGGGGAAGTTTTCAGTCATTATTTCTTCAAATAGGTTTTCAGTATCTTGCTCTCTCTCTTCTTCTGGCACCCCCATAATTCAGATGTTGGTACACTGGAGGTTGTCTCAGAGGCTCCTTACACTATCTTCAAATTTTTGGATTATTTTTTCTTTTTGCTTTTCTGTTTGAGGGGTTTTTGCTTCTTTGTATTTCAAACCTTTGACTTGATTCATGTGTTCCTCTACTCTGCTGTTGGGTCTCTGTATAATATTTTTCATTTCAGTCAGTGTATGTTTAATTTCTAGTTGGTCCTTTTTTATATCCTCGAGGTCTTGCTAAATTTATCTGCCTTTTCTAGGAAATTCTTGAAAAACCTTATAACCGTGGTTTTGAACTCTATATCCAGTCATTTGCTTTCCTTCATTTCTTTCGTTTGTGATCTGTTTCTTTGTCTCCACATTTTCACTGCTTCCCTGAGTTGGTAGGGTAGCTTTGTGTGCTAGGTTTCCTATATGGCCCAGTGGGTTGGCCTCCCCAGTTAACCTGAGGTGGACACTCTTGGTGCACCCCTTTGTGGACTGTGTGCACAGCCCTGTTGTAGTTAAGTCTTGATTGTTGTTAGTATCACTGGGAGGAATTGACCTCCAGGCCAATTGGCTGTGAGGATCAGCTGTGTCTATGCTGGGAGAACTTCTGTGCTGGAGACAGCCTTATGAGACAAGACTTGCAAAATTGCAAAGCCTCTGTGCTCAGCTTGGATGGGGCGGGGTCTCAGGGCTGTGCAGACAGCTTTGGCTTCCCATCATCCCTGCCCTATGAGGCCCCTGGGTCTCAGCGTCCCTCGGTAATCGCTGCAAGCACCTCTGAGAGAAAGCTGCCCTCAAGTTTTGCCCGATGCCAGACAGTCCAGTTTCTCCCCCAGTGAATCTAGATTTCCAGATTCTCGGCTGGAACTGGAGTTCAACGCAGTCGGGAGCTTCTGTCTTCCTCCCGCTATAGAAAGCCAGCGGCACACTCAGCACTCACATGTGCGCCTCCAGACCTTTGCCTTTTGTGGCTCCCCTGAATTTCTGTGCCCTCCTCTCTTTTCATGACCGTCCAGATTCCCCCCGTAAGAGCGTTGGGTCCCCAGGGTCTCGCCCGAAACGGGGGTTCAGTGCAGTTGGAACTGGAGTTCAGCACAGTCAGGAGCTTCCGCCTTCCTCCCACTAGAGAAAGCCAGTGGCACACTCAGCAGTCAGTCCTATCTGTGCACACTCGCGTGCGCACCTCCAGATCTCTGCCTTTCGTGGCTCCCCTGAATTTCCGTGTGCTCCTTTCTTTTCCCAACAGTCCAGACTCCCCCTATATGAGTCTGGGTCCCCAGGGTCTCGCCTGGAACTGGTGGTCAGTGTAGTCGGAACTGGGATTCAGTGCAGTCAGGAGCTTCCATCTCTCTCCTGCTAGAGAAAACTAGCCAGGCATTCAGCTGCCCGTCCTCTCCACATGCGTGTCTCCGTATCTCAGCCTTTTGCAGCTCCTCTGAGTCTCTGTGTGCCCCTCTCTTTCCTTCTAGTTGTAGAATTTCCACTCAGCCAGCTTTCTTGTCATTCTGGATGATGTCCGTTCTGTCTTTTAGCTGTAGTTTTGAAATTGTTGTGCGAGGCAGCAGTTTAGGTGTTCACCTATGCCACCATCTTGGTTTCTCCCTATATATCTTTATAATGGAGTTTTCTCTAGTGAAGAATGTCATGAGCACCAGTTTTCATTTTCAGTCAGTAGGTCACCATCTTTCTCATGCCAGCCCTACTCAGGCTATTCCTATCTGGTCTCCTCCTTGCCTCCAGTCTTGTTTTGGTGCAGTCACTGACCTTTTCAGCGGGCTATTCTTCATCTTTGTTATCCTCAAGGAGCTTGAATTTTGGTGACACAGCCTAAGACTGAACAAAGAATTTTTTTTTTCTTCCAACTAACCAAGAACTCCTAGCTATCTTGACAGCTGGCTAGTCAATTGTTTAATTCCACATACTGGAATAGTGTTTCTAGCTAATGTATCAGACCCACTTTTTTCTAGCTTTGGAAAATAAAAAATAAAAACAAACTGCCTATTGTTTGTATTAACTCTTCACTAAGTATCTACTAACAAATCCTGAAGTTCTCATAAAATCTAATGCATCAAAAGGAAGGCTGAGAAGTGCATATGACTTGCCAAGAGCCTTACTGGACAGAGGCTGGTTTAGAAGTAATGATGGACCCACCCCTCTCCCCCCTTTTTTTCCTTATTTGTGTTCCTGCCAGGTAATGATGACTCAGATATCGACATCCAGGAGGATGATGAATCTGACAGTGAACTGGAAGAGAGACAGCTGTCCAAGCCACGGACAGCCATGGAGGTGCTCATGCAAGGTACCAGGGCTTCTTTCACTTGCCCTCCTCCCTGTGCCTGTCATAGAACACCACGGCAAGAACTGGGTCAGGGCTGCTTGGTATTAAGGCCCATAAGCACACTGTGAGTGGCCCTGCTCTAGGTTTTTTTCTGCCCTGTTGTTTATCAGGATTTGGCTCTTAAACTGCTCAGTGGTCATCTTTGTCACTAATGCTTTTACCTGGAGTCCCAAGAATGGCCAATTCTTATTTGTGGCTTGGTGTTTCTCAGAGTTTACTGGAACACACTGCCTCTGCCACTGAGCTATATTCTGCCCTTTTTGGGTCCAAACTGTTCTCAGTGCAATTAATACCTTATAATCAGATAATGTCCAAAGAAAGGACTTACAGAAACATCTCTGCCTTTTAAAAATGTTCTTCTAATTTCTACTTTCTCACTGTAACAAGATTCAAGCAATAAAATGTGTGGAGCAAATCTGGGTGAGAGGTCTTCCTCATGTTTCATTCCCCACCTTAGGCCAGGTTGCATCCTTCCGAATTGCCTTCACACACACACATACTGAAACATGGACACAAAGAGCATATGAAATGTTTTTTAATCAGAGTGGGACCAGGCTATGTGTATGGTTCTGCAATCTGCTTTAAAAAAATTTAAATATATTGAACTCTTCCCATGTCAGTAAAATATAGTTCTCCTTCTTTCTTTTTGATAGCTGCATATTAGTCCATAATATGTCCATACCTGTAAGTTACTTGGGCATTCCCATGTTAACAGATACTTAAGTATCTATCAGTACTTAAGATACTCTTTTCCTTGTAGATTTTTCTGCACATCTGCAAGTGTTTCTTTAGGCTATGTCATTAAAAGTGGAATTCTTAGGTCAAAGGTTATATAAATTAAATTCTGATAGATACTACTAAATTGCCCTATATTTGCCTTTAAAAACATTTCTTATCTACCACTTATTAATTTTTGGAGCACAATTGCATTTTTATATACATAATAAATTTAAATGATAAATTATCTTCCATTTATCATTTCATATTAACTTTTGTTAACTGTTTTATTTTAGGTCCAACTATCTTTACTTATTACATTTTGCTTTGTTCATAGGATAGTTAGATAATCTGATTTCTTTTTTCTTCCTTTAATTTTTTGACAGCTTCATGACATCACTAGAGGTTAGAGGTTATGACTCCTATTCTACCATATAGGAGCCAGGGCTCTAAAATGGTATGTGATTAGTTCAGGAGAACCTCGTAAAGGCACTAGTGCTCCTAAATTCTACTTCTGACAATTCACTGCAGAAGTGAAACAACACAATATCCGCATTTTACCTGACCCAAGGAACAGTATCCTTAAACAGCTCCTGGTGGTCACTCCAGGCCTATCCTGAGTGAACTCCCCTCTGAGCTGCCCTCACTGCCTTTCTCCGGAGGCCTGGACCTGGGGTCATGGGTGTTGGTTTCTCAGCCTTCAGGTATGAGAGCAGCTTTCCATCTCCACCCAGTAAAGGCTGCCTCCTGCCTGAGTCTTTGCATAATCACATCTAGACTTCCACAGGAGGATTATAGAAACACTCAAATAACGATGATGTTTTCAAAGATGAACTTTTAAAAATATATATTTTTATGATTTTAGAGAGGAAGGGAAAGGGAGAGAGATAGAAACATCAACGATGAGAATCGTGATTGGCTGCCTCCCTAAATCACTTTAGGGAAAGTGATTTTCCCCTAAAACATTTATAGAATGCATCTTTATTTTTCTGATTTATGATTCATGCTTACATTTCACTGCCCTTTTCTTGGTGTTAATGTGGATATGCAGAAAATCCGTTACCATTTGTCGGCAGTTCTGATTAGTTGGGATGCTACTTGAGTAAATTTTTCTATGATTCTTCTTTTTCCTAATGTTCTAAAAGAAGGAAAATCTTAAATGCCATTTTAAGCCTTATTTTACAAGGTTTTTTCAATTTCTTCATGCTTTTATTCTCCCCAGGAAGACCTAGCAAACACATCGTGGGCACAATGCAAGGTGGAGACTCCGATGATGATGTGAGTCCCGACCAGCCCCCTTTAGCGGTTGTATTCTTTCTAGTCTTGGACTGGCCTCTGTGACTGGATTAGCCAGGAACTAAGCACATTTGACCAGCTTAGTGTCAGGTGTGGTTTCTCAGCCCCCATCACTGGATTTGTGGCAGTTTGGCCTCCCAAGGAGCTGGATTGTCTTCTTTGATTGTTGATGGCTCATTTCTTTTCAAATGAACCTGCTTCCCCTACTTTTTTTCCTCTCATGTTCTGTCTGCTCTCACTTTCCAAAGATGGAAGGAGCACCAGCTCTGTTAGGTAAATGCAAGACCTCCAACTCCAAGAAACAGGTTGGTTTTCTTTTTCACCCCATCCATCCATCATCCATTTGTGTGTGTGTGTGTGTGTGTGTGTCTGTGTGTGTGTATCAGCTTGCTCAGGGCCAGCAGAGAACCTTCCCCAAGAATGATGCTTCTGTATCTTGGGAAAAAAGCCACTCAAAATGGATACCACAGTGAATGGTGAAGTTACCTAGAGGTGCCTATTCTAAGAAGGAGCAGTATGTGCTGAACCAAGAAAGGTTGTGGTTTGGGAGTCATCTGGCCCTTGAATCATAACCTAGAAAGGAAGGGATGCTGCTGAGGGCCTGGGGTCAAGACCAGCCCTCTCTTCAGCTCGTTTCTGGGGAGAGAACATGATAAGGAGGCTCTCCTGAGACCAGGCCCTCTGAGAGGCTGGGCAAGGAGCTGCAGCACCTTGATCATTATTAAGTGGGATAACTGACTGGGAAATGAACCAGAATGGGGAAACAAGGGTTCCCTGCTGGGGCCCAGCTGTTGGGGCTCTTTGGTTCATCACTCTGGGACTGCCTTCTTTGTTGCAGTCCCTGGCAATTCTGTCAATTCCAAGTAGCAAAGGGTGACTAGATTGACACCAATCACAGATCTCCCCATCAGGTTGAATGCCACATGTGTCTATAATGTGGCACTAGTGGCTACACAGAGACAGCGTATGAGTCTTATGTTCTTTTTAAAAAATATATATTTTTATTGATTTCAGAGAGGAAAGGAGAGGAAGAGAGAGATAGAAACATCAATGATGAGAATCATTGATTGGCTGACTCCCGCACGCTCCCCTATTGGGGATCTAGCCCGCAATGCAGGCATGTGCCCTTGACCAGAATTGAACCTGGGGCCCTTCAGTCAGTAGGCCGATGCTCTATCCACTAAGCCAAACCAGTGAGGGGGAGTCTTATGTTCTTGTATAAAAGGTCCATTTATTTAGTATCAGCAGTATGTACTATCACAGAAATTCACAGGAGGGAGAGGTCACTCAGGTGTGCTGGGCAGGATGCATAGAAATTGAATCTTGAATACATAGAAGATGATCTTTAGAGAAGCAGAGAAACTACCTCAAAAATTTTAACAAGGTAGGGGATGGATGGTTAAATAGCTTCTTATTCATCCAAGATAGAAATAAGGAAAGTCTGGTGATACCTAGCAAGCGCTGGCTGGCCTCTTTATGATTTGCTTGATCATTTATAGCTTTCTACTTTTCAGAACAAATGCATTATTGTAGCTTAAATCTCCTCTGTGCCTGTTGTCAGTTGTTTATTTCAGGGAGGATGTTTTCATGCACCACCCCCTAAGCATAGGAGTTTGTCCTTCATGTGTTCACTCAGTCACTGGACAGATATTTTTTGAGTGCCTGTTATGTGCCTGGCACTATTATAGATTGTGGGGAATACAGCAATGAATAAGAATAAGGTCTTTGCCTTTGTGAAGCTTACAGTCCAATGGTAGTGAAGCAGATCCATCAGGGCCCATAGTGGTTAAGAAGAAAAATAAAGTAGGTTTTGGGGGAGAAACCAAGGTGGTGGCATAGGTAAGCACCTAAACTGCTGCCTCACACAACAATTTCAAAACTACAACTAAAAGACAGGACGGACATCATCCAGGATCACAGGAAGGCTGGCCGAGTGGAAATTCTACAACTAGAAGGAAAGAGAAAAGCTCACAGAGAATCAGAGGAGCGGCAAAGGGCTGAGGTTCAGAGACATGCGTGCAGAAAGGAAGGGCGGCTGAGTGCCTGGCTGGCTTTCTCTGGTGGGAGGAGAAAGGAAGCCCCCGACTACACTGAACCCCAGTTCCGGACGAGCCCCTGGGGACCCACGCTCTTACGGGTGGAATCTGGACTGTCAGGCGGAAAAACTCAGGGGAGCTTCGGAAGGCAGAGGTCTGGAGGTGCGTACCCAAGAGCAGGGCTGATGGGAAACCAAGACTGCTCCGCTCTGAGACTCCACCCCATGCAAGCTGAGCACAGAGGCTTTTGCAATTTTGCAAGTCTGATCCTATAAGGCTGTCTCCAGCACCGAACTTCTCCCAGCATAGACACAGCTGATCCTCATAGCCAATTGGCCTGGAGGTCAGTTCCTCCCAGTGATACCAACAACAGTCAAGACTTAACTACAGGGAACTGTACCTGCTGCTCGTTTGTGAAGCCCGCCTTTTGGGCTCAGCCCTGGCGCACACATGCTGTGCCGGCTTGCATTAGTTGTCTGCGGGCCGCTGCCTGTCCTGCAGCCTGGAGCCTGGGGCCCGCAGTTTGCTCCGGTCCCGACCTGCGGTGCCAAGCCCTCGGCTCTGCTAGTGTGGGCAGTGGCCTCTGTGTCTGCAGTTAACCCGGGCAGCGCCGGCAGCTGGTACAAGGCGCTGGCCACTTCAGCGCTGGTGCAAGGTGCGGAGGAGATGCTGCTTGCCGCGCACGGCGTCACGGGGCCTGCCCTGGTGGGGCAGCATCCTCTTCACCACCGTGGCCCTGCGTGGCGCTGTCACGCTGCCCCTAGCGGCCTACCAGCACTACATCCTGGCCAAGGTGGAAAATTTGCAACCAGAAATACAAAATATTGCACAACACCTTAACCATGAAGTTACAGTTCGTGCAAAACAGTTGGGGTGGTCCAAAAGAGTTGCCAGGTTCACTTATCTAAAGAATATGCAGAGGCTTGTTTCAGATCTGTATGTTCGGGATAATTGCCACTCTTTCAAAGCCACAGTGTTGGTCTGGATTCAGCTTCCAATGTGGATCTTTATGTCTGTTGCTCTGCGGAATTTTAGCACAGGAGCAACACATTCAGAAGCAGGTTTTTCTGTGCAGGAGCAGTTAGCGACTGGTGGGGTACTGTGGTTTCCTGACCTCACTGCACTGGATTCCACTTGGATTCTGCCTATCTGCATTGGTGCCATCAATTTAGTAATAGTAGAGATTGTTGCTCTACAAAAAGTTGGAATGTCTCGTTTTCAGACGGGTGTTACCTACTTTGTTCGGGGAATATCTGTGTTGATGATTCCAATTGCTGCCACAGTACCTTTGTCACTTGTTCTCTACTGGTTTTGCTCCAGCTTCATGGGCCTTTCACAGAACTTGCTGCTGCGTTATCCTAGGTTTCGCCACTTTTGCCGTATACCGTTGACCAAGGCAGATTCAGACACTCCTTATAAGGACCTCTTTGCTGCTTTCTACGCCAAGTACATTTCAAGAAAATAACATATTTTTCAGCAATTTTGAAACAGTTAGAAGTATCACTAACACTTTAATATACTTAGATTTATTCAGATATGGTTTAATTTGCCCTTATTTAAGATCTTAAACTCTGTGAAGTATTGTGTTAAAATATAGTCCAGTTATATTTGACATTACTTAAAATCTTTTAAATGCTAGTATGTAGGTGGCATCTTTGATTGTATCCCAAGAATATAAAGTGCCTGGTTTTGTTTATAAAATTACAACTTGCTAGAGGTGGTAGAAATTTGGAGAACAGGACTAGATACTAAATGATGTCAAATTGTACTGAATAGTCCCACCCATGAAAATTATATAAAACAAGAGAATCCAATGAGGCATTTCTAAAAATTTTGGAGGTCTGAATGATCATACTCCTGTTTGAGCATCTAATAAAACTATGTTTTCTCTTCAAAAAAATCCTCAGACTGACAACATGGGGGCCTTCAGGCCCTGAAATGCCTCTGGTAACTCCTGGTTAAGGAATGTTATTTGAATGGAACATACATTAGCAGTGAGTCATTTTGTGATTTTTTAAAAATAGACTTGAGATACATGGTGGTAGAGGAGTCCATGCATGCAAGAAAGTACCTAATATGGTAGGTGGTGTGGTCTCCTAACCACATTCTGAAAGAAGACAGTGTGCATTCCTTTTCCTAAGATTTAAGAAGTCTGAAATACAAAGTATGGAACTAAGTACTGCTAGAGCAAAGTGAAACATCTTAAGCTTAAGCTTATTTAATCAAAGGAGGGTAAACCAGAATGGGCTACTGATTTTGGAGGTGATTTTATAAACTTATTTATTTGGGAGGATTAAGTACTCTAATGGGTTTAAACAGTGGTAGATGTTTGATATAGGAAAAATTGACAGGTAATATAAATTGTGAACCCAGTAGTCTGCTTGTTTAACTCAAAAAGATGATGAAATTAATTCTGGTTGAGATATTTAGGAATAAATTTGACAGGCATTTGAGAAGATTATAAATTTTCACTGAGTTGGAATATGGACCTGTTTCTGAGATGCCCTATTATTCCATCTTCTGTTTTATTACAATAAAAATTAAAATGAAGGTTAGGAATCCAAGATGGCGGCGTAGGTAAACACCTAAACTGCTGCCTCCCGCAACAATTTCAAAAATACAACTAAAAGAAAAAATGTCTATCACCCAGAACCACGGGAAAGCTGGCTGAGTGGAAGTTCTACAACTAGAAGGAAAGAGAAAAGAGCATTGAGACGTGCACGAGCGCTGAAAAGCTGAGGTACGGAGGCGCATGATCCGGGCTGGTGGCGCACATTGCTTTTTTCAACCCAAAGGGAGACAAGCCCCCGATTATTCTGAAATACAGTTTCTGAGGAGACGCGGGGGACCCAAACTCCTATGGGGAGAAGCTGGACTGTCTGCCAGTGAGGGTGGCTTGCTTGCAGAGCTGCGCGCAGGAATAATTGTTTACCGCACTGGGGCACGGGACTGCTGACAGGGACGCGGAGCCGGCTAACTAGGAGCCATTGCTGTTTGCCACGCCCTAGCCTAGTGACGCCCTGAGACCCGCCCTGCACAACCTACAAACCCACCCAAGCTCCAAGCAGCGGCTTTTGCATAAGAAAGCCCTGCCCTATCGCAGCTTAACCTAGCAAACTTGCAGCCCGGGTCAGACAGCTCCAAAACCTCCAAACCCCAAGCAAAGAGGAGAAAACTGTAGCTCTCGCTGTAGCTCCTGCTGGGTGGCCTCAGACAGTGGCTGACCTGCACCCCATTGGAGATCCAGAAGCCAGTGTACCTAGTGGTCAGTGTGAGACACCAGATTTCAACTCCTCACATCCATAAGTGACACATTCAAGAGGCAGACTCAGTGAGCACCAAAGCCCCACTGAAACAAGTCCTGCCCCATAAGCGTGTCTTTAGCGCAGCAGTTCTTCCATTATAGACACAGCGAGTGCTCACAGCTAATTGGCCTGGAGGTCAGTTCCTCCCAGTGTACCAGCAGCAATTAAGGCTTAACTACACCAAGACTTTGCACTCAGCCCACAAAGGGGTGTACCAAGAGCATCCACCTCATGTGATTGAGGAGGCTGAGCTACTGCCCCTTATAGATCACCTACCACACAAAGCTACTCCATCAACACAGGGAAGCAGCCAAAATGTGGAGACAAAGAAACATGTCACAAATGAAAGAAACGGAGGAAAGCAAACTACTGGATGACATAGAGTTCAGAACCACATTTATAAGGTTACTCAAGAATCTTCTAAAAACTGCTGAGAAACTTGATGAGACCTTTAAGGATCTTAATGAGAATGCCAAAAAAATGGAAAAGGATCAGTCAGAAATGAAGCATACACTGTCTGAAATAAAGAATATACAGAAACTCAACTGTAGATCAACGTACCCCAAGAATCAAACCAAAGATCTGAAATACGTGGAAACAAAAAACATCCAACCAGAAAAACAAAAAGAAAAAAAGAATCAAAAAATATGAAGATATAGTGTAAGGAGCCTCTGGGACAACTTTAAGCAAACCAACATCCGAATTTTTGGGGTTCCAGAAGAAGGGAGAGAGCAAAATATTGAAAACCTATTAGAAGAAATAATGACAGAAAACTTTCCCTACCTGGTGAAAGAAATAGACGTACAAGTTCAGGAAGTGCACAGAACCCCATACAAGAGGAATCCAAAGAGGACCACACCTAGACACATCATAATTATAATGCCAAGGGCAAAAGACAAAGAGAGAATATTAAAAGCAGCAAGAGAAAAACAGTTAATTACCTACAAGGGAGTACCCATACGACTGTCAGCTGATTTCTCAACAGAAACTATGCAGGCCAGAAGGGAGTGGCAAGAAATATTCAAAGTGATGAACAGCAAGAACCTACAACCAAGATTACTCTACCCAGCAAAGCTATCATTCAGAGTTGAAGGTCGGATAAAGAGCTTCACAGACAAGAAAAAGCTAAAGGAGTTCATCACCACCAAACCAGGATTACATGAAATGCTGAAGGGTATTCTTTAAGAAGAGGAAGAAGAAGAAAAAGGTAAAGATAAAAATTATGAACAACAAAATGACATCAAATACATACCTACCAACAAGTGAATCTAAAAATCAAGTGAATAAAAAATCTGAAGAACAGAATGGACTGGTGAATATAATAGAATCAGGGACATAGAAAGGGAGTGAACTGACGATTCTCAGGGGAAGCAGGTGTGAGGGGTGCGGGAAGAGATTGGACAAAAATCTTACTCCTATGGATGAAGACAGTGGCGGGGGGTAAGGGCATGGGGTGGGGTGGGGAATCAGGTGGAGGGGAGCCATGGGGGGGAAAAAAAGAGGAACACCTGTAATAATCTGAACAATAAAGATTTATTTAAGAAAATGGGAAAAAAATAAATAAAATGAAGGTTAAAAAAAAAAAAAGACTTTAACTACAACAAGGCTGTACACACAGTCCACAAAGGGGTGCACCAAGAGTGTCCACCTCAGGTAACTGGGGAGGCCGACCCACTGGGCCATATAGGAAACCTAGCACACAAAGCTACCCTACCAACTCAGGGAAGCACTGAAAATGTGGAGACAAAGAAACAGATCACAAACGAAAGAAATGGAGGAAAACAAACGACTGGATATAGAATTCAAAACCACGGTTATAAGGTTTTTCAAGAATATCCTAGAAAAGGCCAATAAATTTAGCGAGACCCTTGAGGATATGAAAAAGGACCAACTAGAAATTAAACATACACTGACTGAAATAAAAATATTATATAGAGACCCAACAGCAGATTAGAGGAACATAAGAATCAAGTCAAAGATTTGAAATACAAAGAAGCAAAAAACACTCAATCGGAAAAGCAAAAAGAAAAAAGAATCCAAACAGTTGAAGATAGTGTAAGAAGCCTCTGGGACAGCCTCAAGTGTACCAACCTCCGAATTGTGGGGATGCCAGAAAAAGAGAGAGAGCAAGATACTGAAAACCTATTTGAAGAAATAATGACTGAAAACCTCCCCCACCTGGTGAAAGAAATAGACTTGCAAGTCCAGGAAGCGCACAGACCCCAAACAAAAGGAATCCAAAGAGGACCACACCAAGACACATCATAATTAAAATGCCAAGAGCAAAAGACAAAGAGAGAATATTAAAAGCAGCAAGAGAAAAACAGTTGATTACCTACAAGGGAGCATCCATACGATTGTCTGCTGATTTCTCAACAGAAACTATGCAGGCCAGATGGGAATGGCAAGAAATATTCAAAGTGATGAACAGCCAGAACCTACAACCAAGATTACTCTACCCAGCAAAGTTATCATTAAGAATGGAAGGCCAGATAAAGAGTTTCACAGATAAGAAAAAGCTAAAGGAGTTCATCACCACCAAACCAGTATTATATGAAATGCTGAAAGGTATTCTTTAAGAAGAGGAAGAAGGAAAAAGTAAAGATAAAAATTATGAACAACAAGTACATATCTATCAACAAGTGAACCTAAAAATCAAGTGAATTAAAAATCTGAGGAACAGAATAAACTGGTGAATATAATAGAATCAGGGGCATAGAAAGGGAGTGGAATGATAATTCTCAGGGGGAAAGGGGTATGGGGGCTGTAGGAAGAGACTGGACAAAGGTTGTACACCTATGGATGAGGACAGTGGAGGGGAGGTAAGGACAGAAGGTGAAGTGGGAACTGGGTGGAGGGGAGTTATGGGAGAAAAAAGGAGAAAAAGTTGTAATAATCTGAACAATAAAGATTTATTAAAATAAATAAAGAAAGTAGGTTTTGGAACAGAGTGACAGGAATGAGGAAGCCTTTTGATTGCTCATGAAAAATCTCTCTGATAAGTTGACATTTGGGGAGAGGTCTGAATGGAAGGAGGGAGATGGTGCTGGGGAGGGGCATCTTGATCACAGGAAATATGGTTTCTGCATTGGAGGTCCTAGAGACGATGGCATGACTGGAATGAAATGAGCTGGGGGCAGGAGCAGCAGGGACTGTGCAGAACTTTGCAGGGTGTGATGAGGACTTAGCATTTTCTCTGAGAACAGTGTGAAGGTGCTAGAGAATCCTGAGCCTACGAGTGCCAAGAACTGACTCACATTTAAGAGAGCCCCGTGAGGAGGCATTTGCAGGAGTCTAGTTCAGAGGTGATGGTGGTAGTGGCTTAGCCTTGGGTTGTAGCAGCGGAGGTGTTGAAAAGTAGTCAGGTTCTGAAATGTTTCTAAGGTAAGAATCATTAGGTTTTATTAATTAAAATGAAGGATGCCTTAGTTGTGGCAAAATTGGCTAAAAGCACAAAACTGTGAGGCAGACCTGAGGAAGGAGCTTGGCTAGCAGATTGAGAGTTTGGATTTTGGACATTCTAAGTGTGAATTGCCTGCTAGATGTCCACACGCTGATGCTGACTTGAAATTCAAGTCTGGAGTTCAAAATCAGGTCTGGGCTAGAGATTGAATTGGGGGAAACATCCATATCTGGGTGGTCTTTAAGCACAAGGTTATTATGTGATTGTTTGGAAGAGAGAGAAGGAGAAGAGAGGAGGCCCAAGGCCCTGAGCCAACCCCATATTGTGGAGGTCAGGAAGATGTAGAGGGTTGGGCAAGCAAGACAAGACACAGGAGTGAGGTGGGGTGAGAACCCAGAGAAAAGGGTGCCCTAGAAGACAGAATAGTGGATGCCAGGGAAGAAGGATCCTGTAGGTCAAACAGAAGGATGGAGAATTACTACATTGGATTTGAACCCACCGAATGTATCAGTCTTGACAAGAGAAGTTTGAAGGATTGGTGGGGTGAGAGCCTCACTAGAGTGTGCTTAAGAGGCAGTGAGAGCCCTGGTCGGTTTGGCTCAGTGGATAGGGCGTTGGCCTGTGGACTGTAGGGTCCCGGGTTTGATTCTAGTCATAGGCACATGCCTGGGTTGCAGGCTCTGTCCCCAGAAGGGGATGTGCAATAGGCAGCCAATCAGTGATTCTCTCTCATCATTGATGTTTCTATCACTCCCTCTCCTTTCCTCTCTGAAATCAATAAAAAATATATATTTAAAAAATTTTTTAATTTTTTTAAAAGAGGCAGTGAGAGGGTAACAGGTGAGGACAGTGAGTTCAAAACTCATTCAAGGAGTTTTGTTGTGAGGGGAACAGAGAAACAGGGCAGAGTAGCTGGAGGGGAAGGTAGGATTAAGTTTTGAAGTTTTTACTTTTTTTTTTTTTAAGAAGAAGGAAATTACAGTGTATATGTATGCTGGTGGGAATGCTTTAGCTAGAGTGACCAACCATCCTAGTTTACCTGGGATGCAGGACTTGCAGTTTTAAAACCTGGCTGAGTTGGTCACCCTAGAGCTAGATGATAGAGGAGAGTGTTTCTTTTTTTTTTTTAATCCTTACCTGAGGATGGATGGAGATAGATAGATAGATAGATAGATATAGATATATACACACACACACACACATCCCCCCCCCGCTCCCCCCCTCCCCCCCCCTATTGATTTTTCAGACAGTGTGGGAGGGAGGGAGGAAAGAGGAGGGGAAGAGAGAAACATTGACATGAGAGAGACACATTGATTGGCTGCCTCCTGCTCTTCAGGGATCAAAACTGCAACTGAGGTATGTGCCCGTGACTGGGAATCAAACCCATGACCCTTTGGTCCATGGGCTGAAGTTCTAACCACTGAGTCAAACCAGCCAGGGTGACAGTGTTTCTTTAAAAAAATTTTTTTATTGATTTCAGAGAGGAGGGGAGGAGAGAGAGAGAGAAACATCAATGATCAGAATCATTGATTGGCTGCCTCCTGCATGCCCCACACTGGGAATCAAGCCCACAGCCTAGGCATGTGCTCTGACTGGGAATTGAACCGTGACTTCCTGGTTCGTAAGTTGACGACACTCAACCACTGAGCCACGCCAGCAGGGCGAGAGTGTTTCTTTTATTTTTCTCCCTACAATATTTTCCTTTGTGGCTCTCCATCCCCAGTCTGTCAAAAGTCAAAATAAGCTTTCCTTCCCTCTCTCCTAACCACTGATGGATCTCTGAGCCACTAGGAGCAAAGCAGCATCCAGTGAGCCTTGGGCAGGTCTCATGTTCCTGAGTCATCAGTGGGAAAGCCAGTCCCTGTGGCACCTACCTTGGATTATTGCATCTTGGTATTTGAAGGTTACCGCTTAGAGGATACATTGATCTTAGAGGATACATTGATTGTATTGCAGCCAGCAATATCTAAATGTTGATCCATTTTTATGCCCTCACAACCTGACCACTTCTCTGCCAAGCTCCTCCTTCACATGGAGGTGTTGCTAGTTATTGAGCTACTAGTAAAAGGGTGAGGTAGGGTCTTGGTGATAAGATGTCAGGAACAAAGTGGGACCTCAGTTGTATTTGCTGTCTTTTTCCTATAGGAAGACTCAGAGGACAGTGAAATTGACATGGAAGATGATGCAGAAGACGACGATTTGGAAGACGAGAGCATTGCTCTCTCTCCAGCTAAGTCTAGTCGAAGGGTCCGGAAACCTGAGCCCCTGGAAGAGAGTGACAATGACTTCTGACTTTCTTGTCAAGGGACCTAAGCAGATTAAAACCCTCAGAGTTGTAGGTAAATGAGAATTTAGAAGGTTAGAAAGGTAACATGTTTTGTTTACTAAGTCAGTTGGACTTATTGTTACTGAAGTATTACCTGTTTTTTGCTTTAGCCTCCTATGTGTTACTCCATGAAGCTTAAACAAGAACCAGAGCAAACTCCAAAGATGATTTTTTTTGGCCTTATTTCCTAAAATGTGGGAAATATGTGTGTGCTTAGTGATTCACATCCACAGGACAAAAACTTGAGGAGAAATAAATTTCTATGTAAGTTTTGATTATTGTTGTTGTCACAAGAGTCAGTGGGATAAACCTGGGGCTGGCACTGCACATAAGGACTCATTTTAGGAATCAGTGTCAGACTATTAGTAACTTGTACAATTTAGAGGCTTTTATTCTAGCTTTTATTCCATTTTATAGTCTTTTTTTTCTTTTGGCATGCTCACAATATCAAGCTTTAAATGTATTTTACTAAAATTTTCTGAATGAAATGTAGCTAAGTCAGATGAAAATCAACTTTCTTTGAAAATTAGGCAACAGAAGATCCTCCAGATTATAAATACTCCATTTTCTCTCAGAAGGCCAGCATTCCTTCTTAGGAAAGTTGACTTAAAAAATAAACCAGAATTGAAATAGGTATAGTAACACTAGAATTTCCCTATTGTGAAAAGACAAGTGACAGAGAGGTGGCATTTTTTGTTTGTTTGTTTTTGGAAAGCACAGAACAGTTTTCATTGTTTTTCATTTATAAAGTCAGAAGACTTCTGAAGTTACTTCTCTTAATGTTTTTAATACTATATTTTTATATTATTAAATAAATTTTACTTGAAAATGTAATTATTTTGTTTATTTGCACTGATAAATACTTAAGAAAAGTTCATAGTAACATTACTATGGTACATGTAAACTTTAGGAGACTGTGACAATTAGTGCTATCACCTTTGCTTTCTACCTATCTTTTTCTAAATTTTATGTATGATATTACCCCCTTTTTTAAACATTCAGCATTCAGTTAATTCATCAGTAATTTGAGATGTGCCATCTTTTTTAAAATTAAATATATTTTTATTGATTTTCCCCTAAAGAGAAAGGGAAAGGGAAAGAGAGAGAGAAACATCAATGATGAGAGAGAATCATTGATTGGCTGCCTCCTGCATGCCTCCTATTGGGGATTGAGCCACAACCCGGGCATGTGCTCCAACCAGGAATCAAACTGTGACCTCCTGGTTTTATAGTTCGATGCTCAGCCACTGAGCTATGCCAGCTGGGTGAGATGTGCCATTTTTGAAGCAATAAGCTAAATGGGAAATAGGTGTGTTGGGAGCCTTGCTAACCACCTCAGGTGCCATGGCTTCTAAGGTGCAAAAGAGTCACTGCATCTTTTTAAAA
This sequence comes from Corynorhinus townsendii, assembly GCA_026230045.1. Classification (NCBI taxonomy): domain Eukaryota; kingdom Metazoa; phylum Chordata; class Mammalia; order Chiroptera; family Vespertilionidae; genus Corynorhinus; species Corynorhinus townsendii. The sequence continues at coordinate 67,327,362 of JAPDVU010000009.1, forward strand.
AAAAAAATTGACTTCAGAGAGGAAGGGAAAGGGAGAGAGAGATAGAAACATCAATGATGAGAGAGAAACATTGATCGGCTGTCTCCTGCACGCCCTCTATAGGAGATCGAGCCTCCAACCCGGGCATGTGTCCTTGACCAGAATCGAACCCGGGACCTTTCAATTCACAGGCTGATACTCTACCCATTGAGCAAAACCACCTAGGGCAAGTCACTGCATCTTCTTGGATGTTATAGCTTTGGTTCATCTGAGTCTGACCTTATATTTTGAAATAAAACTAAAAATGTGTTACTATTTTTCATATGTGATGCTTTCTTCTAATGGGCATTAGTTTGGGAGTCCTACCCAAGCTACTGATAAAATGTCCACAGATAGAGGTAACGGCTGTAATGGGTGATTCATTCTTTCACCTGCTTCTTGGTCATCCTTCATTCCTTGGTTAATTGAATTTGTGCAGGCTCTCACTGTGGTATGGCACTTTCTTCAGTGGCTTCTGTCAACAAAGGAGGCACAAGTACTCGATCATGTTATCAATGTATTTCTGTCACTGTAATGGATCCAGGAGTCAAACATGTGCAAGTGCCTTATGGCCTGGTGTCATTTGCTTTTAGTTACGCAGCAGAGCAGACTCAGGCCCCACAGAAACTTGAGTGACTAGGTCTGTGAAAAACAAGCACTTAGATCATTGCTGACAGTGGTAGGTTTTTGTTTTTTACTGTATAAAGGATCTCTTAAAATGCTTTAAAATATGTGTATTGATAAAATATAAAGGAATTTTTTTAAGTTCTCAATTTTTATTGGTGATAGCCATCAAGAACAAAGTACAAAGACTTCCTCTAGGAAATCAGAAGAACTGCTTCCCTTTTAGCTGGGACAGGAAGAAATAAATGCAAGGTTATCTTTCAGTAGCATTTTAAATGGTAATATCAGTACCAAACATCTGAAGGGAAGATGTGTCTCTTTGGTTAGCACAGTGGTCGGCAAACTCATTGGTCAACAGAGCCAAATATCAACAGTACAACGATTGAAATTTCTTTTGAGAGCCAAATCTTTTAAACTTCTTATAATGCCACTTCTTCAAAATAGACTCGCACAGGCCATGGTATTTTGTGGAAGAGCTACACTCAAAGGGCCAAAGAGCTGCATGTGGCTTGCGATCGCGGTTTGCCGACCACTGGGTTAGCAACATACTACATAAATATCACAGCTGCTAGATCGACCCAGGGGAGCTCTTGGCTGCTGGACTCCAGGACTGGTTGAATTGGAAGGGAATGAAAAGGTTCTGCCTCCTACCCAGAACAGAAGTCCTTTCAATAAGGATGTGACTGGAGCAGGAAGACAAAGGGTTCAAGAAGGTGTGTCATTGGGGAAAACAGAACTGATGGAATGACCAGTGTATCTGTGAGAGTTAGTATTCAGATTTTACACTTCTCTTGGACAGTTTGGAAAAGAATTAAGCAATAGTGACATAGAAAATTCATTAAATTAAAAAAATAATATAACTGTTCTTTCTAGAAAGAACAATGACATAGGAAGAAAATGGCTTAGCAGTGATCCATACTAATAAAGTCATAAGATAAACACTAAATGATGATTCAACCCCAAATCATACTATAACTATGTTGGAAGGAGGAAGAAAAAAAAAAGTGGGACATAAGGTGATGTATGTACAAGTGCCATTTCCCATAACAGAAAGTCAATAGATACTTTCTAAAATGATTAAGCAATAAATAGTGGACTTTGGAAATTAGGAAATCGGGGACTTACCCAGGAGAAGTGAGATAGCAGGAGAAGTTGGAATTTAAAGTGAGTACTGATGACTGTTCAGAAAGGGATGGTCATAGTGAAAAGAGAGGACAGAGTTGGGGGAGAAAAGTAAGGTCAAAGAACATTTTGGAGGACTTGTTTTAGGAATCAGTGTCAGACTATTAATCATTTGTACAATTTAGAGGCTTTTGATTCTAGACTTTGTTTTATGTCTGTATGTATATGAGGGAAACATTTTTTTTTTAGCTGAAAGAAACTAGCTTGTGAAATGGGAGGGACTGAATCAGAGAGAGAGAAAAAATTATGCAGCAAAGTCTGCATTAGGAGTCATTGTGCTTAAATTCATACTTTATATTGAAAATATACATACCAGAAAGCCAGTTGGGTAGAAGCTACTATTTGGGATAAGAAGGCTAAGATTGATTTCACAATTTTTTACACCTCGATTTCTATACACTATAACACTATAGAAACTGTTTTCTTGACTTGGGCAATAGGTAGAGTACCCATAATATTGAGGTATTTCCTCAGAAGATGAGCAAAAATAACCCTAGAATGAGGATGGCTGACTCTAGCTAACAAAGCTTAAAAGCAAGTTTTGAAAGGATCCAAGTGTTTCTAAGTAATTGTGTGCCAGAACAAAGATCAAGAATATTTTAAGAAATACAAAACCAGCACCCAGAAAGATAAAATTCCCAATTCTGGTGTTCAATAAAAAATTACCAGGCATGAAGACACTGCGGCTCCAAAGGCAGCCAAGATATCCTCGGAAGAGTGCCCTAAGCTTGACCACTAGTTCTGTCTTACTATGGAGCCAATCATGAAGAAGATAGAAGACAACAATACACTTGTGTTCATTGTGGACATCAATGTCAGCAAGCACCAGATCAAACAGGCTTTGAAGAAGCTCTATGACATTGACGTGGCCAAGGTCAGCACCTGATGGGGCCTGATGGAGGGAAGAAGGCATATGTTTGGCTCCTGACTTTAGGTGTTGCCAACAAAATTAGATCATCTAAACTGAGTTCAGCTCCCTAATCTTATATAATAAAAGCCTAATATGCAAATCAACTGAACAGCGGAATGACCCGTGGAACGACTGCTCGCTATGATGTGCACTGATCGCCAGGGGGCAGACGCTCATTGTAGGAGCTGCCCCCATCCTGCAGGCCCCAGGCCAGCCAAGGCAGGTGCCAGCAGGGGCCCCCAATTGCCCTGCCAGTCACTGCGCAGAAGGAGGTGACTGGCAGTGGTGGCAGGGGGTAGGGCCGACGAGTGGGCGGCACCAGGCTGGCCAAAGGGGGTGCCAGCGGGGGCCCCGATCGCCCCAGCGGTCATCCCAAAGATCGGCCCTGATCACCTGCCAGGCCTAGGGACCCTACCCATGCATGAATTTTGTGCACCGGGCCTCTAGTTCTAAATATAAATTTTTTTCACTGTAAAAAAATTATCAGGCATAATGAGAAAAATCAATAAATAACCCATAAATGATAGGTGATAGAATTAGTAGAAAAGAACATTCTTACAGTTATATATTCAGAGTATTCATGAGCATATTAAGGACAGACATGGGAGATATAAAGTAAGCCTCAAACAAAACTTCTAGAGAGTAAAAAAATGAGATGAAACTAAACAAACTGAGATTAGAGTAGTCAGACACTGCAGAAGAAAACATTACTGATCGTGAAGACATAGCAATAGAAACTATCCAGGATGAAAAACAAGACATACCACTGTGCTGGTATCAATTTATTGCTTCAGCTCCAAATTCACCTTTTGGCCTGCTCTATTGTAACGGTGCTATTTTTTGTGTGATAGCTCTCCTTTATTAGCCAGCAAGATGTTAAGTGTTGCCAGTAGAGGGTGCTTGAGAGACTTTGGGGAAAGTCAGGGCTTTCCTTCCAATTATTGTATGGCTTGCTCTTGAAGTCCATGAAGAGCACTCTTTTTCTCCACTGCTTCGGCCCCTGAAGTTTCTCCAGGGCTAGGTTCCTGCATGGCACAGTTTGCTTCAACATTTAGCTACTGCAACTCTTGTTCTGATGAGTTCTCAATTCAAACCAGAAACAGTGCAAACCAAAAGACAGTATATAACATCTTGAAAGTACTGAAAGGAAAAACTGTCAGTACCCAGCAAAAATATCTTTTTAAAAAAGTAATCCAATAAATACTACACATGACCCATGTTCAAATGTCCCCAGTTAGCAAATAATGTTCTTTATGGCTGATTTCCCCCCTCCAGTCTAGGATCCAGTCAAAGATCTTAATGTCTCTTGAATCTCCTTCAATTTAAAATGGTCCCAAGTCTTTTTGGTTTTTCATGACATTGACATTTTTTAAGAGGTCAAGCTAGTTTTTTTCCTTTTTTTGCAGAATGCTCCTCAATTCTGATTTTGTCAGATTATTCCTTCATGATTAGATTCAGGTAAACCTTTTTGGCAAAAATACTACATCAGCGATATGTCCTTCAGTGCATCACATCAGGGCCCCTGATATCCATTTGTCCCATTATTGGTGACAGTAAGTTTAATCACTTAGTTAAGACAACATTTGTAAAATTCTGTAAGGTACCTTTTAAATACCCTTTGTGAGGTGATGTTTTGAGACTGAATATCTTCTTTCTCAATTGGCTTTCATCCAGGGTTTTAGTATCCATTGATTCTTGCCTGAATACTCATTTTTAAAGAATCGTTAGGAACAACAGTGCTTCCTGTCCAAATTTTAAAACAATAATTACTTTATAATCTTTGTAAGCATTTCCCTTGGTTATTTAATTGATGAGAGCTATGGTGTCCATTTAGGATCTTTTCCCTTTCAGCACAGACATCTGAGGGAATCTATGCCACATGGAAACTGAGCTTGCCTTGCCTTCAAAGGGAAGTTGTAGTCAGAGTAATAATAATAATTATTGGAAGCCCAATAATAACATTATTACTAAGAATAACATTATTGAACATGCTATTGATAACTAGTGTGCCAGACTCCAAATAACATATGCCAGACATAATCCATGCCTGTAAGAGATTTTGTGATGGATTTAAAAAACGGCAAAAACTTTCGGAAAGTTTTTCCCCCTCTGTCTTCAGAATTCTATGATTAAAACCTTTATTTCTCTTTTTAAAAATCCCACATTTTTCCATATATATCTAAGGATCATACTCCTAAAACTTTCTTCTTGAGAAAAGAAAGGTCCTCTCTGTCAACAATGCCAAATTGATACTCAATTCACTGGAATATGTCAACTCATTTCCGAGGGAGGGGAATGATTTTTAACCAGATGAGTGGAAAAGTAGTAATTTTTAAAAAGTTGGGGGCACATGAGGACCTCAAGGCTAGCTTCTTAACTTGCTGAGCTTTAAGGTGTAAGTCCTGGGTCCCTCCGTGGAAGACCCTTTCCTCTGTCCCAGACCAGAGTGTCCATCTCACCCCTGCCTAGACTGACCCTGGACCAGAAGAGGTGCTCGTGACCTCCTTTGGCAGCACCTTTCCTGCCTCTGCAGTATACCAGCTCTCGTGCAGGTCAGCATCATTCCCAGATAATAGGAAATCACCCTGGAAAATGGTCTTTTTGTTTAAAGGCTTTCAGCTGCATCTCTGCCCATCCTCCTGCCGGTCCACCAGGAACTTGCTTTGCTCACATTTCAACAGTGCATGAGGGAGCATTTGTCTTGATAGTTTCCGAGATCATTCTGGCACCTGATTCCCCAATGTGATTTCCCTGGAGACTAGAGAAAGAGTAGGACAAATTGAGAAATTGGCTGAAGGGCTAGAGGCTACAGTTTCTCTTTAGTAAAGAGCAGAAGGTCACTACATAAGATACAGAACTCTGGGTGAAACCCTTGTGCTTCCAGGATCTCTCCCATGGACAAGGTTCTGAATGGCTTTCTTTTATATTGAGTTTTTCCCCAGAGCTGCTGAGGGGCCTGGGAGTCCAGTGGCTCTGAAAATCAGGCAGAAGGTAGGGCCTGACCTGGGAGCAGTTCTAAGGGTGAGAATGGCAGGAAAGGGCAGAGACTGCCGAACCCCACTCACTTGATATGCTGGATCCCGTGGTTTCCAAATAGTGCAGTGGCAATGCATATCATCCCATCCATCCCCAAGGAATTCTCTTGAAGACTAGGTAGAGAAAAGATGGAGACACCAGAGTGAGCCAGTCAGGGCAGCACACACCCCTGAAAGCAACACTGCATTATCTTGTGGGATAGTTCTGGAAATGATTTGTCCACAAGTGCCATAGCAACAGCAAGGTGGGCGTTTAATCCTGAGACGAGTTTATGAGGAGCCAGGTTGTACCATCTTAGTGCCACATAGATTATAAGACCAAAAATGCTGATGTTAAGTGATTTACCTCTGAACTATGCTAGGTAAAGTGAACAAACTCATCCATAATATAGACTATAGTAACCAGAACAGTCTGAACTATTTCTATTCAGAGGGAAGCAGCTACAGAGGAAATCAAGAGCATCTTATCCCCTGGGGAGGTTCCAGCATAGAAGTCCTCTGCTCTGGGGGTGCAGATAGGGCTCAACAACCACTCACTTGAGTCTTCGGAGGCTTGAGTTGACCTTCAGAGCATTTGCCAGGGCTTTGGCTCCAGCCACCCCAATGGTGTTTCCTCTTAAGCTGTAAAAAGAGACAGGCAATGGCCCTGGCCAGTGTGCTCGCTCAGCGGTTAGAGCGTTGGCCTGTGCACTGAAGGGTTGTAGGTTTGATTCCTCATCAAGGGCGCATATCTGGGTTGCAAGTTCATCCTGGCCCCAGTTGGGGCACATGTGGGAGACAACCAATCAATGTGTCTCTCTCACATCAATGTTTCTCCCTCTCTCTCATCTCTCTCCCTTTTCCCACTCCCTTCCACTTTCTAAAAATCAATGGGGTGTGTGGAGGTGGGGGGAGATATCCTTGGGTGAGGGTTTACAAATAAAGAAAAGACAGGAAATGTAAGGCACAGTGATAGCTGTGAGGTGAAAATGATAATTCTTCAGATGAGTATGGGCTACTTGTTAGAAGCAGTGTGGACTCAGCAACCATGGGGAGTTAGGTTGCTCCTTCCTTACTCTCCAGCCAAAATGGAGTTTGGCTTTGGGGAGCAAGCAGGACACACAGGAGGGGTGAGTGAGCCCAACCTGGGTGGTTTGTTGGTGCCTTCATTCTCCTTTTACATTCCAAAGGAAGAGCTGGGCTGAGACAGGAGAGGCAACACACAGCAGTCCCTGTGTGCTCAGCATCACAGAACCACGGGAGCAGGGGTGACCTGGACATGCCTGAAAGCCCCACAGAGCTTGAGGCCGCAAACTCCTGGATCTCAAAGACCAAGGTCAGTGGATACAGACCACCCCAAGAACCCCCAAACAAGATCTTGGGACGTGGTCAGCCCGGGCAAGACCAAGAAAAGCAGGTACTCAAGAAAAGGAGCTCCAACAGTAGTGACTCCCAGGGAAAAGGGGTGAAGTAGGAATGGGGAAGCTGGGGCATGCTTGATACTTAGTTGCTTTATGAATTTCTTATAAATTGATATTTTTTTTCTCCTCCATATCTATTCATTTGAATCAACAGTTTGGTTTCTTTGGGCAAGAGACTTTAGCCGGAGGCTGGAATACTTACTCGAGAATCTCCAAGGTTCTGTTCACAGCCAAGGCCTCTCCCAGTGCCTGAGCCCCCGGTGCACCAATGGAGGCCACCTGGAGACTAAGAGGAGATGCTGTCAACGTAGTCAGGCCAGACAGGCTGGGCTCTCCAGCCCTCATACCTGCCCTCGGCCCAGCTTCCATTCACAGTCACCCTTCATTTTCATCACCCTTGACTTAGGGTTGAAAGTGACAAAATAGCACTGAAAATGAGCTGTGATCTGTCCAAAGGATACTGCATATTCTGCCTACACTGTTTGTGCTTGGGACATATCTAGATACTATGGATATAGGAAATAGAAGTAGTCTCCTGGAAAGTTTGGAGGAGAATACTGCCTGTACCCCTAAATCTTGTTGTAACTGCAGGAGTAAGAATGCGCTGGGCATCCCTTTTCCTGTCTGGTTGCTAATATTAGGAAAATCAAACACAGCTTCCTAGACTGGGAAACAAAAATGGTTTTTCATATGACAGGATGGTGAAGGGCAGGCATCCTGCACTGCTGCACGTGTCCGGACTTACTAGAGAGCAGTGAGGGCTGTGTTTGCCTTCAGCGCACTGGCCACTGCACAGGCGCCTTCGTCCCCAATGGCGTTCTCCTGTAAACTGAACACAGAGAGTGAGCCTGGGCCAGCTCTCTAGCATGACATGCTGAGCTTGGACCTTCTATCTAATTCAGACCATACACATTGTACACTATACTCCCAGGGTCACCCCATGGCCTCCTAATTAACATGCAGAGGGTCCTGGAGTCTGGACCATCAGAAGCAAACAAGAAAAGGGGCACAGAAGCATTGTCAACAAATGTGTGAGACAAAAGCTGTGCTTTTCGAAGCCAACTAGAACACTGAATGCCCTCTGACCCCAGGCTATTCTTGCTAGCTTGCAGTAATAATTTAACAGAGTTTGAGTGTATATTGTGCACTAGCAAGGCCAATTCCACCTTTCTGGAACTCAGGTGAGGAGACATGATTAAATGAGCAGTCACTATAGGCTAAGAGCAGGCTGCAGTGTTGGTCCCAGAGGCTGCCCAGAGAAATAGGTCTAAACCAAAACCCAAAGGATAAGAGATGGGGCGGGGGCCTAGCACATCTAAAGAACCCAAAGACATTGAGTCAAGTCTCTCGAGAGTGAAATGAGGCTGAGGAAACATTAAGGAAGCAGATGTTTGGGGGCCCTAGAAGCCATGCTAAAGGTTGGATTTCACTCACAGGCCCTGGGCAGCCATTGAAACATCTCACCAGGACAGGGACAGATTTGCATTTTAAAAAGATCCTGGCTAGTCATGGATGGACTGGATGTGGAGGCTGCTGCAGTGGTGCAGGTGAGTGATGCTGGTGCCTGGACAGTGGCCATGGGGGTGGGACACTGGGAAGAGAATCAACAGGACTTGGAAAAGAGCAAGGATGATATTTCTGTTTTTCACGGTTGGTTGGCTGGGTCTAGTCATAAGATGGGGAACCAAGAAGCAGGCTTGTGGGGGAATCATTCAGGCAATCTGAAGTGCCATTGAGACACCCACAGGGAGGTGCGGAATGAGGAGTAGACACACGGGTCTGGAGCTCAGGAGAGAGGTCTGGGATATAGCTGTGGGGCCATAAGGACTTCAAAGCCTGGGAGAGGAGGAGAGCTTCCAGAAGAGAGATCGCACCTTCAAGGGAAGGTGGCCTGGAATAGAACCCTGAGGAACACAAGTATTTCAGAGTCAAACAGAACTAGCCAGAGATGGGATATCCTGGAAGCTGAGAGAGAAGTAGTCAGTGTCAAAAGGAGATGAAACTCAAAAGGTTACCATTTGACCCAGCAATTCCATTCCCAGATGTATACACAAGAGGACGGAAAGCATACACAGAAACATGTACATGGATATTCACAGCAGCATTACTCATAATAACCAAAAAGTGGAAACAAGCCCTATTCAGTTTGGCTCAATGGATAGTCAGCCTGCAGACTGAAGGGTCCTGGGTTCAATTCCGGTCAAGGGCACATGCCTGGGTTTCAGGTTCAATCCCCAGCAGGGGACATGCAGGAGGCAGCCAATCAATGATTCTCTCCCATCATTGATGTTTCAATCTCTCTCTCTCCCTCTCCCTTCCTCTCTCTGAAATAAAAAATATTTTTTAAAAAATGGAAACAACCCAAATGTCCAACAACAGATGAAGGTCTTATCCAGACAATGGAACACTATTCAGCCATGAAAAGGAATGAAGTGCTGACACATGCCACAATGTGGATGAACCTTGAAAACATATTAAATGAAAGTTGCCAGTCACGAAAGACCACATATTGTATCATTTTGCTTATAGAAATGTCAAGAATAGGTAAATCCATAGAGATAATAAATTAGTGGTTGCCTGGAATAGGGCAGAAGGGGGAGTGACCACTGATGGATCTGAGTTTTCTTAGAGGGTGATAGAAACGTTCTAAATTTAGTTGTGGTGGTAGTTGTACAACTGTGAATATACTAGAAACCAGTGAATTATATACCTCAATAAAGCTGTTATATATTTTTTAAAGCAGATGAGGATGGAAACATGCCTACTGGCCTTAGGACAGAGGAGGCTGTGTGCTGAGGGCATGAGCCTGTGCTTGGTGGGCACTGAGGTTTCAGATGCCCCTGCCCCCGTGGAGTCCCCACTTACTCGAGGCTGATCAGGCTCTTGTTGAACTGTAGTGCTTGTCCCAGGGCCTTGGCGGCGCCGGCCTGGATGAAGTTCCACTGCAGGCTAGGCAGACACGGACCACATGACTTCATGGCCCAAAGCAGAGTCCAGGAGGTCCTGGGCTCCAGAAAGAGGGAGCTTCTCCCAGGAGAATCTGACACCGGGGGATGGAGTCCCTGCGGGGTGTGTTCTAGAGGGACCATTGATGGACAGAGCTCCTGCAACCCTCCTCAGCCTTAGTCCCAAGGAGTCAAAGTTTACTCTCTGGTTAGGGGTGAGTACAGGGACAGGCTCAAATAAAGACTCCAGATGGTCCCTGCATAAAGCACGTGGCACAGAGGCACAGCTGTGGTTACCCACCTCCCACCCCATTGGTCTTTCCATGGATCAACCTCAGGAAGTAGAGCAGGGGGCAGGGCTGGTGGCCCTGCGAGTGACCACCTGCAGCCTGCTGGAGGCCCCAGAGACCATGTGGGACATGCCCAGAGCTGGCCTTGGTCTCCTGCATCAACTGGTTTGGGGGAGCCCTGCAGCTCTGGGCAGGGGATGAGGTAGGTGGGGGCCCTGAGGACTCACTGAAGGGACATGAGGGTGTGGTTTTCTCTCACTGCCATTGCGATGGCCTGGGCACCCTGGTCATGGAGGAGGTTGGCTGTCAGACTGGAAGGAGAGGAATAGGGGCAAGTGAGCAGAAGCTGACCATGACATTCCCTGTCCTTGCTCCTCAGGGAATCCAGACCATCCTCCTCCTACACAAGGACTGCATTGGGCCCACTAGGATAGCCTGCTCACACTATGGAGCACTTGCATGTGGTAGGCATGTGCCCTGGACTGTTGTAACAAATCTGACACCCCCAGGGCAAGTGGGCCCAAGCTCAGCTCAGTGAGGTTCCATGACAGGTCGCCCACTAGAAGGTGGCAGAGGACTCACTCGTGATTCCTGTACTGTGCTGCCCCCACGATGTGGCCCCTTCCACATGCTCGTCCATAGCCAAGGGCTGAGGGCCGAGGAGTAGGCAGAGAGTTGCCTCTACTTCATCCTCATGTAATTTATGACATGACAGTGGGAGACTTGTATCAGAGTCGCCACCAGGGGCCAGGTCTCCTGGCTACCTCCTCCCAGCCAGGTCCTTCTTCAGACTTTTATAATGGCAAGAGTGACCAGGGCCTGGCCCATCAGTCTCTGGGCTTTGCATAGGTGAGGCCCTGGCATAAAGGAGCCTTAGAAAGCACAGGCCTCCCCCCTCCCCCCCACATACAAACACATACTCCAGGTTCTTCAGGGTGCTGTTGGTGCAGAGAGCTCGAGCCAGATCCTGGGCTCCCTCTGGGCTGATGGAGTTTTCTCGAAGGCTGAAGAAAGAGAAGACCATGAGCTGCTGACCAGGCAGATGAGGCTTCTGGGGGAGACAAGCCCAGGTGTTCAGGCTTTTAGAACTCATGTGGGACCTGGACTTCCTGAGCGATCATGGGGTGTGTGCCCCCAGTAAGCCCAGGTTCTGGTGGCTAGGCAGCCAAGCGTCTCCCTTTAGGACCTACCAGTAGGACAGTCTAGGAGGAAGAGGATAAGACAGTGGGACCTCAGAGCTGTGAGGGCAGGAATGGGTGCTTAGGTGCCTAAGGGATGTGTATATAGGCAGGGAGCAGCAGAACTGGCCAGCCGAAGGCCACAGCTGCCCTGCCCTCCCAAGAGCAAGGTAAAGTGCAGGATGCCAGCTCCAGAACCAAGCTGCCCAACCATAGGTCGTCACAGGGGTAATGTGGACTTCCCAGTTCTAGCCTTTCCTTCCAAGTCCCCAAGTCCCTTTGGACCCCCTGACCAAAGGGATATCTGGTTGGAGAGGGAGACTGGGACTTACTTGAGGCTGAGGAGGGTTCGGTTGGTGCAGAGGGCCCCCATCAGCGCTGCCACTCCGGTGTCACTGATGGAATTGCTCTGCAGGCTGAAGACAGATGAGAGGGCACATTTGGCATGGCTGTCTCAGGACTCAGAGGGAGCCATCAGTCCAGCTGAAACACTAAGCTCGACAGGGCGCTGGGGGATACCTGAGGCAGCTGCCATGCCACATTGTGTTTTTTTCATCATCCCTCTTTCCTCTCTCATCCCCCACAGTCCAGCCCCTGCTAGGTCAGGGCAGGTGGGTATAGCACAACCAGCCCCACAGTTTGACTCTGCTTTGGTTTGGGTGGCTTCAAATGGCCTTAGAGAGGGGGCATGCGCTGTGTCTGCAGCCCCCAGAGAAAGTGGCACAGTTGAGTCTCCCCAGCAGTGCCAAGCTCCCCCACCCCTCACCGAGGCTATTGCTGCTGACCCTTTCTTCAGCTACCTGCACTAACTTCTAAAGGACTTTCAGTGCTTGTTGTCACCCTGAAAACACCAACCCCTACTGTCCAGGGAAATGGAGCTGGTGTGGTAGGATGAAACAGGTGGGGTAGGCATGGAGGGAGAGAGACTGAGATCATAGTATGCCCAGGGTTGGGGGTTGGTTGGGTTCTGGCAGGGAAGTGGCCCTGACTGACAGCCCTCCTTCCAGGACCCACCCACCTACTGGATAGGAAACTTGAGGGGGACCAGGAGGGAAGGGAGTTACCCTCTGCCCACAGCCACCCCTGGAGGGTGGTCAGGAAGACTCACTCCAGACTCTCCAGGCCCTGGTTCACCTTCAGGGCTTCAGCTAGGGCCTTGGCACCTCCATCACCAATGCTATTACTGGAGAACCTGTAAGAGATGAGACACTGGTGAGCCGGCCTCCTGGAATAGCTGGGCAGGGTAGGGCTGTCTCTGTTGTCTCAAGGGTGCCAGTACACAGTCTCTCCTGCTTGAGGCTGGTTGGCCAGCGACCTCTGTAAATGACCTCCTGCTTCCTATAAGAGATGAAGGTAGCAAAGTCCTTGGCTCCCTGGCAGGGGAGTAGGGGCCAGGAGGCAAGACTAACTCTTTAATGAGAGGTGTTTTTGATATGTTATTTGAAGGTGTCTAGGAAATGCTATTTTCTTCTGCTAGCCGAGAAGGCAGTTAAATGTGATAGTGATCTAGTAGATCACTAAAAAGCCTGAAACAGTTGTGGCTCACTCATCCTGTGAATCTGGATCTCCATTCTCCTGGTCCATTGCTTTGGGGTCCAAAGCCAGTTATTTTGCACCTATACATTTATTCATCCATTCACACACTTACCCATTCATCCACCCACCCATCCACCCACTCAAATACCAGTCCGTCCGTCCATCCATCCATCCATCCATCCATCCATCCATCCCCATGCTCACAAATATTTATGATACGCTGGGCATTGTGTTAGACACTGAGGATACCAATTTGGCCTTTCTGCATTTCTCACATGAGCTCCTTCAGACTCCTGTTCTGCTTCAGGGCATCTGCCATGTGCTGGGCTCCCATGGGCCCGATGGTGTTCTTCTGCAGGCTGTGAGAGAGGAGAGGGGTCCTTTAGCAAAGCTGGTCACAGCCATTCCAGGCCAAGAATACTCTGATTTAAGGCGAGAGGCCAGAGACAACTGAGTGCTGAGTGCCAGCTCCGTGTATCACACCATGGGGGAAGGGTTCTCCAGGAAAGGTCTGCCGATTATTGCCAAAATGGTGCCAAGAGACTGACATTATGTGGAGATGAAGAGGCAAGGGCAGCCAGATCCTCCTTTGTCAGAAACTGCAAAGCAGTGACCAGTGACACTGATAATATCCAGCAACCTCCTATGGGGACTTCCACATACAATTACCACCGACCCCCTACCCATCCAACCCTCTCAACCCTCAATAGTCTACTTCCATGTAGACCAACCAGCAGCCTTCCTCCCAACCATACAGTCTTCCCCGGGGCAGACCTTCCTCCACTTAGGTTCCTCTTCTCCAAAAGCTACTTCCTCTTTTATTAAACCTGGAGGAGGGGATGTTACAGGAGAACTCCTGTGCTCATCCCAGAAGGGCAGACAGGGCAGGACCTTTTCTGTGTGAGGCTAAATGCAATCTAAAAAGAGAATTTCCCCTGGTTCCAAAAGGTAAAGAGACAACTCCCTCCCTTTTCTTGTTGTAATTGTAAATCCTTTCCCTGTCCCTTTGAGAAATATGTAAATCTTTTTGTAGTTGTTTTTTGTTAATCCTCATCAGAGGATATTTTTCCCATTACTTTTCAAAGAGAGTGGAAGGGAGGGAGGGAGGGAGGAAGGGAGGGAGGGAAGGAGAAAGGGAGGGAGAGAGGGAGGGAGGGGGAGAGAGAGAGAGAGCGAAACATTGATGTGAGAGAGACACATCAACTGGTTGCCTCCTGCACGTGCCCTGACCAGGGACAACCCAGGCACAAGCCCTTGACCGGGAATCCAACCTGTGACCCTTTGGTGTGTGGGCCGATGCTCTAACCACTGACCAACACCAGCCAGGGTGAGAAGTATGTAAATCTTTAAAAAGCTAAATAAAAACTACTTGCCAGATTTACAGCTTTGGAATGTCTTTTGTAAGGGCCTTGGAGACATCTCTTTGAAATGTACACATCAAAGAAGATAGCACAGGCCCCAAGTTGTAAGAGCCTTCTTGTCATGAAGATATAAAGTTTTAACTTTCCTTTGGCTAAAGGCAGTTAGCAAACACAGATGGCTATCCCAACTACCAGGCTAATGTAGAATAAACTATGTGTGACAAACGCTGCTGTCCAGTTCTCTTACTTGATGACAAGTTGTTTATCTTGGAAACATGTATGTAATGGGTTGTATCTGTTGGCTATGGAAAAGGGTGTGATTTATTTCTGTCTTTGCAATCTCATCAGCAGATTGCCTATGATGTACATTACAGTCTAGTTGAGTGTTTATTCAAATAATAAAGCTGTTTTGTTCTTTCTCACATTTGTGGAGAGGGTTTTCTGGATTGGCAGGAGGTTTTATTTTTAATTTTTTGCCCAACACCTCCTTCTTTGGGAAAGCAATGGACATCAAGTTTTACAGGGGCCATCCAGACAGGTCAGAAAGCCTCAGGACCTTGCCCATCCATCCCTCCTTGCAAAATGCAGGCAGAGAGGTCCTTGGAGGAGAAGATGAGAGAGTACAAAGGAGACTTTCTGATGGCCAGCATGTCCACTCACTGCATCACGGAGAGGGTCTGGTTGGCTGCCAAAGCCTCAGCCATGAACTTGGCACCATCATCCCTGATCCTGTTACTCTGGAGGCTGTGGAGGCAAGGAAGAGGAGCGTCACCAATGAAGCACACAAGGGCACCCAATAGTGGCCTGAATCCCACCACAGTGTCACCAATGCTCAAGGGAGGGCAACAGCTAAGCTCAGTGACAGGGGCTTTATCCACTGTATGCCCTCAATGCACACCACACAGGAACTGGGGAACATTTGGCCTTTCCCTCTGCTGCTCTGGACTTAGGTTTCCCTCTGAGTCTCTAAGCACTTGCCTGCTGACTGGGGACAAGGTGCCCATGGTATCTGGATAACAATAGCTAGGTCATCCATAACCCCAGTTACAGCTGAAAGTCATAGCACCCAAGTGTTATCAAGGATGTAGAGAAATCAGAAATCATCCACTGCTGGTGGGAATGTAAGATGGTGTGGCCATTGTAGAAAACAGACTGGTGGTTCCTCAAAAGGTTAAACATAGAGTTACCATGTGACCAGCAAATTCTACTTCTAGGCATCTACCCAAAAGAATTAAAAACAGTTATTCAAATACTGTACACAAATGTGTACAGCACCATTATTTACATTGCCAACAGTTGAAAACAACCCAAATGTCCATTAACTGATGAATATTATTTAGCCATAAAATGGAATGAACTACTGATACATGCTAAAATGTGGATGAACCTTGAAAACATGTTAGGTGAAAGAAGACAGACATGAAAGGTCTTATTGTATGCCTCCATGTATATGAAATATCCAGAATAGGCAAATGCATTGAGCAGAAGGCAGATTGGTGGTTGATGAAGGGAGGGGAGAATGGGACGTGACTGCTAATGGGCACAGGGTCTTCTTTTAGGGTGCTGAAAACATTTTAGAACTAGATAGAGGTGACAGTTGCGTAATTGTGAATGTATTATGTACCATTGAACTGCACACTTCAAAATGGTGAATTTTGTGGGAATTTCACCTCAATATAAGAAAATGAAAACAGGGAGAGGTAGCTGCCATGGTGAGGAGAGACATGGGTCAGGCGACCATGCAGCCAGAATAAAGATAAATGGAGAATTCAAAAATAAAGAAAATGAAACTTTTCCTAAGAAAATGGAAGAGACATCAAGTTGCCTGGTAAAAAGAACATGGATTAGCCATGGTCAAAACAAGAGCAGCTGAATCAACTCAGACACCCACCAAAATGCTATCTTCATCAAGCTAATAAAAAATAGGTTCCGCCCTGGCCGATGTTGCTAAGTGGTTGCATCGGGCTGCACTCCAAAGGGGTGCTGGTTTGATTCTGGGTCAAGGGCACCAGAATCACCTGGGTTGCAGGTTAGCTCCCTGTCCTGAGTTGGGGCACATGCAGGAGGCAACTGGTTGATACGTCTCACTCACATCGATGTTTCTCTCCCTTCCTCCCTCCCTTCCTCCCTTCTGCTCTCTCTGAAAAGCAATGAGAAAAAATATCCTCAGGTGAAGATTAACAACAACAAAAAAGTTTCCGATGTGGACTTGTTACTCAGAACATCTACTATACAAGGTGTTCACACTGAAATTGGTCCCTAGGAAAGACGTTCTTATAGAAAATAAGCCATATTGTGATGCGCCAACTCAGAAGCAATGAATTTCTAGGATAAAATCAAGTCTTATAATTTTTAATTTTAGAATATATAATAGAAGCATAAACAAACAAATAAATAAATACATAAAAACAAAACAAAATAGTGGTACATATTCAACTTAGGATGGATACAAACACTAGCTCCTAAAAGGAGCACAGCAAACCACACCAAACTGGAAGAATCTTCTGGAAGATGGGCTTTTAATGTCTTAGAAAACATCTCAGGGGAACATTCTGACACCATGGTCTTGGGAATTTCTTGTTCAATGGAGGACGAGAGGATTTTCCTCATAGATTATTTTGCTCCTCCACCTCTACATACCTCTACCCTTCACTATTCCTTATGTAGGCCGTAATCACAAGCACAATAACCAGGGAGGAGCTGGAACTTGGGAACTTGTTTAGGATACAAGATCCTGTAGTATCCACTGGGTGGGAGCTGGTGTCTGATGCCCACATTTTCAGTCACCTCCTGCTCCATGGGTGGTCCCTGAAGGGAAGGTTTTCAGGGGGAAGCAGGTGACACGTACCTCAGAGAGTCCAGGGTGCGATTAATCTTCAGAGCATCTGCCAATGCCTTGGCCCCTTGAGGTCCAATAGTGTTACAGCGGAGGCTGGCGGAAGGAAGAGAGAAACAACCATTCTCTTTCATCCAGTGCTCAGGGAGGGAAGGAGGAACAGAAGTTACACTGACCTTTAAATCTATGCTTCTTCAACAGAATGTATCAGGGTTTATGATTTCGTGTTTGGTGCAAGTGGCACAGAGATTTTTATGTAGGCAAACAAGGAAGGAGTTTCTGAAGGTGCCCCCATGTGATGGGAAGAAGAAAATAGGAACCAATATACTAGTGGACTTGAGCTAAGGACGGAGAGGAGAATGATAACTCCCAAGTTCAGGCCTGAAATTCTGGTGCTTCTTGGGCAATTCTGAATAGCTGAGCAGGAACTGTGACATTGTTTGCTCAGCTATTCTTCCAATCTACCCATGGGAGAGAGTGGTCAAGAGGACTTCACAACATGTCTCACAAGTGCTCCCTGTCCCTATGGTGAAAGACTGGCCTTTGGTGTTGTACTTACTCTAGAGAAGTCAGACTTCTGTTGACAAGGAGGGATCTGGCCAGAGCTTTGGCCCCTTTGTTACTGATCTGGTTCTCAGCCAAGCTGCCCAAGGAGAGGAAGTGGAGTGGTTATGGCAAGTCTATAAATATCAGCTCCAGGCTCATGATCCAAACCCCTCAGCCTCACCAGCATCATTAGGGCCAGGACAGAGGCAGAATCAGTGAGCCCTGGAATGGAATGCCATGCCCACAAAAGCCTCTGAGCCGCACAAGGTAGGACTAGAGTAGGCAGGCAGACCTGCACACTGGCAAAGGGTTCCAGGGAAATTTGGTCAGAATTCAGCACAACAACTGCTACATAGCACAGAAATGAGGGCAGGTGGTTACAGAAGTCTACCACATGGACCCCAGGCACTGGGGTGCTAGAAAACTGGCTCTCAGGGAACACCAAAATACAAAAACTCTGATTGGTAACATTGGCCAATTTCCATGGTGTAAATACTCCCACCATGGCCAATTTCAAGCACTCACAGCTCTGATGAACTGATTTTACCCTCCTTATGCACAGAGGTGTCTGTACAAGATCACACGGAGCCTACTACTCTAACCACTGTCCTCAGTAATTGTTTTGCTCCTGACTCATTCCACATTTTTATTTTCTCAGATATAGATTATTTCAGAACCCAAAGCCTTGTGTGAGAATAAAAAATTATTTTTTGGGTCCTGTTCTCCAAACACACTTCCCTCGTTCTCTGAAAGCTGCCCTTAGGTCATGGAATCATTTCAAGTACCAACAAGGGTGTTACTCAAACTTGGAAATTACAGGAGAGATTTTATAAGCACATAGATCTGTCCTGCGGTCAGCATATAAACTTTAATTACATTAAAGATGCAACGTTTACATTTAAAAATCTTTTTTATTGATTTGTAAGAAAGAGAAGAAGGGGGGGGGGGAGAGAGAGAGAGAGAGAGAGAGAGAGAGAGATTTGTTGTTCCACTTATTTATGCATTCATTGGTTGATTCTTGTATGTGCCCTGACTGTGGATTGAACCCACAACCTTGGCATATGAGGACAACCAGGCTCTAACGTTTTTAATTTAATTTTTTAAATTATATTTTATTTAAAGATAGAATCCTGTGCCCAGAACACTATTTGAGGGCAAACTGTGAGAAAATTGGGCCTGGTGCCATGTTGGTAGATATAGTATTTGGAGGAATAGCCTCTGCTCCTCACCATATCCTTCCTCTCTTCTTACAGATGAGTACCTGAGCCCCTGGAACTTTCTGGAATGGGCGGAAACAAGCTGCTGCATGCTTCAGACACCTCTCTTTGAAAGTACCACCAGCTAGTTGAGCAGAAAGGAGGGAAAGGAGCCCTTAGACCCAGAGAGACAGGTAGGTGCCCTAGGCAGTCTCCTGGGTTAGCGTTACCTGATTCTCTGAATGCAACAGTCCTTTCCACTCAGCACACTGCCCAGCAGCTCCATCACGGGGTCCTGGAACTGGTTGGTGTCCAGCCTGGTCGGGAGGAACAGCAATAGTGAGTGGCCCCACCTCCCATAGGCAGGGTGGATGAAGTCCCTGGCTGGCACAGGAAGGCAAGAGGGTGCACTAAATTTAGACACCCAGGCTAGGATCCTCTCCCTCTCCATTCCAATGTACCTCCCACCATACGGCCCAGAGATCTAGGACCGCACACGCACCATGCTCACAGTTTCCCTACAAAGGTGAACTGGGAGGCTCAGTAGCATGAGCCCTGGGGTTTCTATCGTGTGCATCTGGGAGATGCTTGCTGCTAGTTCTCCTCCTTCTGAGGACATGGAAGCTGCTCTCAGGTCCTGAATGGCCCTGGCCCTGGTGCCCTTCCCTCAGCCCCTATTAAGGTCTGGAGCAGTGGACAGAAGATGCGCTGAGAGTGGAGAGTGTGGGTGTGGCTTCTGTCAGCACTGGGATGGTTCACAGGGTGTTATGGGTTGACTAGTGTCTCCCCAAAAGATATGTTGGCATTCTAACCCCCCAGTGGCTCAGGAGTGTGACCTGATTTGGAAATAGGGTTGTGGCAGATGTAATTAGATAAGATGAGGTCATACTGGAGTGAGGTGGGCCTGTCATCCCATATGACTGATGTCCTTACAAGCGAGGAAAGCCCTATGTGAAGATAGAGGCATGGAGAAAGTAGCCATGTGACTACAGAGGCGAAGATTGGAGTGATGTATGTATAAGCCAAAGGTTGCCAGCAACACCACAAGCTAGAGAGGCAGGAAAGATCCTCCCCTGAAGGTGTTAGAGGGAGCACAACCCTGCCAACACCTTGAATTTGGACTCTGCCTCCAGAACTGTGAGAGAATACGTTTCTACTGCTTTAAGTCACCCAGTCTGTGGACCTTTGTTACAGCAGCCCCCAAACACGATGCAGAGGCTGCTGGTGGAGGGGAAGTACTTCCCAGGTCCTCTCCTCTCTCCTCTCCAAAACACCCCTGCACACACCACCCTGGTGCCCACCTCAGACTCCGGCAGTAGAGCAGCTGGGGCAACAGGCTCTGGAGGACACCCTGACTGAGGCTCAGGGACAGGTTGGCCTCCTGGGCGCAGGCATCTGACACCTGCAGAAGGTAGGCCAGGGCAGCTCGGTGCTGGGGACCGGTCAGCCTGGCCAGGCTCCCGCTCTTCATGGCCTCCTCCATGCTGCGGGCCAGCTCTGTGTGCTGCAGTTCATGCAAGCAGTGCAGCACATTGACTGCCCGGGCACAGACTACCGTGTTGGGCTGTAGGCAGCCCTGCAGGAGCTGGGCCACCTGTACCCGGGAGCCCTGCTGCTCGCCTGGGGCTAACAGGGAGCCTGCCAATAGGTCATTGACCCTTGGAGATAAGAGGCCGGAGAGGAAGCGAAGGAACACATCCAGCCGTCCATCCTCAGCCTGCATGGCCCGCTGGGCCGCACTCCTGAAATGCGTGAGGAAGCCCAGCCGAGGCCAGGACACACTGCCCTCTGTGAAGAGGTCGAAGATGGCCCTCTTGGACGCGCTGTAGTAGTACACAGCCCCCAGGAACTCCTGCAGAGACAAGTGGGTGAAACAGTAGGCTGCTGAGGAGGCCAGGGTCTCCTCCCGCTGCAGGAAGTAGCTGCACACAGTGCTCTGCAGCAGAGCAAGGTCCACACCAAACGCCTTCAGCTCCGGCTCATAGAACACGTACTTCTTCTTGACCAGCCCATGGAAGGCCAGCCGGCCCAGCGTCCCCACCATCTTGCGGCTACTGTGGGCCAGCTGCTCAGTCCGAGGGCTCACCTTGCCCTTCTCCTGCCCCTCCCCACTGAGGGCCATCCGGAAGTACCAAGAGTAGAGCTCGCACAGGGTCCTTGGAGGCCACAGCTCTGTGTCCTGGGGCCCCTGCCTATGGCGGCACAAGTGGCCCAGTGCTAACCCTGCCAGCCGGCAGAAGGCTGGGATGGTGCACATCAGGTACAGGGCCCTGTGGGCCCGAACCTGGCTCATGACCCAGTCTAAGAGGACCTGGTCCTCAGGGAACATCTGCTCCAGACACACTTTGATCTCCTCTTCATTGAAGCCCCGGATCTCAGTCATCCGGTCCACCAGGCCCCCTGGGATCTGGCCAGCTGCACTGGGACGGGAGGTGACCCAGACAGAAACTTCCTGGAAGAGGTTGCCCCGGATGATGTTGGTGATCAGGTGGTCCACCTGTATCTCCTTCTTGGGGTCAGTGCAGGCCACGGTGTTGGAGAAGTCCAGCGGAGTCTTACACTCATCCAGGCCGTCCAGGATAAGGAGCACTTTGGCCAGGCCTGCCACTTCCAGGCCAGACTCCCTGACATGTGGAAAGATGGAGTGAATGAGTCTGTCTGCAGACAGCTTTTCATGAGTGTTGAGGTCCCGGAACGTCAAAGGCAGCACCAGGGAGAAGTCCTTGCCAACCTGCCCCCGGGCCCAGAGGCAGACAAAGTGCCTCACCAGGGTGGTCTTGCCCACACCAGCCACCCCAATGGTGATGGAGATGCGGGGCAGGATGGACACCCGTGACAGAGGCAGGAAGAGCCTGTTCAGGGCGATGGTCCTGGCCGAGCGCCAGGCCCCACGTGTGGCCTCCACTTGGGTGAAGTCATGTTCCCTCAGCTGCAAGTCCATCAGGCCTTCTACTAGCAGGAGGTTGGTTAGCCTGGGTGAGGGACAACCCAGCTCCAGGCTGCCTCCTGCCCTGCTCAGAAGGGCCTCTTGATGTCTCTGTATCCGCAAGTCTGTGGATGGAAGTCAGAGGGGAGGGTTGGGGAGGGCAGGTGTAAAGAAGGAAAGCGGGGAGGCAGATGAAAGGCAGGGGCAGGAGGCAGAATCAGGGGGATGAAAGGAGAGGAGGGGGAAAAGGCTTGGGGACACCCCTCCATCTGCCTACCATTGCCATGAGGCCCCCGTGGAGAGTTGGGTGTCCTGTCAGGGGTCTGTGGGGCCTGGGACCCCTGACAGCTTTTCCCAGCCAGCAGGTCCATGAGGGCTTTCATCTGCTCGGCTGGGGAGCCAGTACCATGGCCCTGGCCAGCCTCCCCGCCCATCCGCATCTCCTGCTTCCTCATGGAGTCCAGGATCACCGCCAGGAGCTGTGAAGAGAAAGCCTGAACCTGCTGCCTGCTGTCTCCCTGCCCAGTGGCCTGGAACAGGTAAGGAGCCTCCAAGGCTGTGTGGGGACTCACCCTTTGGAGACCCACCCTTCCTCCTCTCCCAGCTAGTGGCCCACAGTGTGACCTCAAGGAAGAGATTGGAGGGGCTGGTTGTTCCTGGGTGCTGAGAATAGTTCCTAATGCCACAAGCATTGATCAGATGCAGGGGACCAAATGGATAAGAGCCCAGGCCTAAGCTCGAGCATGAGCTCTGCCACTTACTGGTTGTGTGACACTGGGCAGGATTCCTGAGCCCTCTGTGCTGGGGTGTCATTTGTACCTGGAAATGGCAGTGCAGTTATGAGTAGGTCCACTCACAAGAAGGGAAGAATGAAAGGCTACATGCTGTATGACTTCAACTCTGTGCTATTCTGGAAAAGGCAAAACTATGGAAACAGTGAAAAGATCAATGGTTGCCAGGGGCTTGGGTGAGGAGGGAGGGATGAATCGGTGGAGCACAGAGAATTTTTAGGGCAGCGAATCTGCTCTATGTGATATACTACAGTGGTGGATTCATGTCATTATACATTTGTCCAAGTGCACGGAATGCACAGCACAAAGAGCGAACCCTAATGTAACCTATGGACTCGGGGTGATAATGATGTGTCAGTGTAGGTTCATCCGTTAACAAAAGTGTCACTCTGGTGGGGATGTCCACAGTGGAGGAGGGTGCATGTAGGGGGCAGGGAGTATATGGAAATCTCTGTACTTAATTTTTCTCTCAATTTGTCTGTAAACCTAAAACTGCCCTAATAACGAAAGTCTAGTGATTAAAAAAGAAACAAAGAATAAATGGAGGAGTCTAAAGAGAAGGGAATGTTGTTTCTCAGAGCAGTTGTATAACTACGTGTCTTACTCTGTTTCCTGGGGTCTCCCAGAAGAGCAGGGGCTCCTGACCCACAGGCAGCACTGTTTCTGCTGGGGATAGTGACACAGAGATGCTAAGAGGCAAACCAGGTCTAAGTCCCACCCACTCACATTCCTTTTCCTCTGTGTATCGCCCACCCCCACCCTCCTGTGTATTCCTCCCTCAGCTAAGGTAGATACTTGAGGACCCAGAGCCACCTCCATCTCACCCCTCTTCTCACCTGTAGTGGGCAGGATGTCCAGCCCATAGCCCACCCACAGCAGCTCCTCCAACAGGGCCTTAGGAACTCAGGGGGTGGGGGTTTGCCATCCCCCCTCCATGGGTCTAGAAGAGAAAACAGGACTCAGGGCTGGGCAGAAGTCACACCTACTGCTTTGGGTGTAGCAGCTCATTAAATCAGGTCCAACTATGCCTTCCAGCCCTGTGTTCCCTGGGTCTCAATGTTATTCACTTAAAAGGAGGTTTTGTTGCCTACAGCCCCAAGACCCCAACGCACTCCCCAACCTTGAATTTGCATTGGGGTTCCAGGCATTTTAACTCAGGATGAACCTTTTCACCTGGAAAATGCTAAACAAAGTTTAGCAACAAGTAAAATAGCATTTCCCAGCCATTTGGTTCATAGTGGTGTTGGAGAGTTGAGTGTAACGAATTTGAGGTAGATGCTCTAATCTGGGAACATTAGAAATAGGCCAGGGCTAGGCCACTCATACTTCTGAGTCCTTCTGGCTGTTGTCACTCTTTTATTCTTCTAAATGTCAAAACTACAGGGGGAAAAAGACAGATGAGATTTTGATTGAAGTCTTGTTAATGTGGGTATTATTGAGGGCTTTCTTTAGATCCTCTAGTAAAACTATATTTTTTTCTTATCTAAATATTGCCACCTCAGCCCTGACCGGTTTGGCTCAGTGGCTGGAGTGTTGGCCTGTGGACTCAAGGGTCCCGGGTTCAGTTCTGGTCAAGGGCATGTACTTTGGTTGAGGGCACATACCCAGTGGGGAGTGTGCAGGAGGCGGCTGATCGATGTTTCTCTCTCATTGATGTTTCTAACTCTCTATCCCTCTCCCTTCCTCTCTGTAAAAAAATCAATAAAAAATATAAAAAAATAATAAATATTGTCACATCAATTGGTTGCCCTCCGCATGTGGAGCAGGAATTGAGCCTTGACCAGAATCAAACCTGGGACCCTTCAGGCTGAGGGCTGACACTTTATCCACTGAGCCAAAGCAGCTAGGGCTCTTATAAACACTTGTAAACTCTTTTGATTTAAAATCTATTTTGTCTGATGTCAGTGTAGTCACCCCTGCTCTCTTTTGGTTATTCTTTTCATAGAATATCTTTTACCATCCTTTCACTTTAACCTATTTGTGTCTTTAGATCTCAAGTGAGTCTCTTGTAGACAGCATATCATTGGATCATGTGTTTGTATCCATTCTGCCAATTTCGGTCTTTTGATTAGAGAGTTTAATTTATTTACATTTAAAGTAACTACTGGTAGAAAGAATTCTTAATCATTTGCAACTGCATGGATGGAACTGGAGAGCATTATGCTAAGTGAAATAAGCCAGTCAGAGGAAGATAAATATCACATGATCTCACTCATTTGTGGAATATAATGAACAACATAAACTAATGAACAAAAACAGATCCAGAGACAGAGAAGCATCGATCAGACCATCAAACCTCAGAGGGAAGGTAGGGCGGGGGTAAGGGGGAGAGATCAACCAAAGGACTTGTATGCATAAATATAAGCCTAACCAATGGACACAGACACCAGGCAGGGTGAGGGCATGAGTGGGGGGGCGGGGCAAAGAGGGGATAAGGACACATATGTAATGCCTTACTCAATAAAGAAAAAAAATAAAAATACACTAACTACTGGTAAGGAGAGACTTATTTCTGTTATTGTGCTATTTGTTTATTTATGCTTTATAGCTTAACCCCCATCATTTCTTGCATTACCATTTTTTTGTCTTTAGTTGATCTTCTGAAGTGAAATGTTTTCATTTATTTATTTCCTTTTTTAAAAAAATTAATATTTATTGTTGAGATTATTACAGAGGTCTCTCTTCTTTCTCCCCATAGCTCCCCTCCATCTGGTTCCCACTGTGCCTCAGGCGCTGACCATCTGTGTCCATAGGTAATGCATAAATGCATATAAGATCTTTAATCTCTTCCGGCATCCTCACACACCCCCTTCCCTCTGAGAACCGTGAGTCTGTTCCATTTCCATGCCCCTCATTCTATTCCATTCACCAGTTTATTCTGTTCATCAGATTTTTTATTCGTTTGATTTTTTAGACTCAATTGTTGATAGATATGTATTTGTTGCCACTTTGTTGTTCATATTTCTTATCTTTACCTTTTTCTTCTTCCCTCTCTTCTTAAAGAATACCCTTCAGCATTTCATATAATACTGGTTTGATGATGATGAACTCCTTTAGCTTTTTCTTGTCTGTGAAGTTCTTTATCTGACCTTCAATTCTGAATGATAGCTTTGCTGGGTAAAGTAATCTTGGTTGTAGGTTCTTGCTATTCATCACTTTGAATATTTATTGCCACTCCCTTCTGGCCTGCATAGTTTCTGTTGAGAATTCAGCTGACAATAATATGGGCACTCTCTTGTAGGTAACTAACTGCTTTTCTCTTGCTGCTTTCAAGATTCTCTCTTTGTCTTGTGCCCTTGACATTTTAATTATGATGTGTCTTGGTGTGGTTCTGTTTGGGTTCCTCTTGTTTGGGATTCTCTGTGCTTCCTGGACTTTAAGTCTATTTCTTTCACCAGGTAGGGGAAGTTTTCTGTCCTTATTTCTTCAAATAGGTTTTCAATATCCTGCTCTTTCTCTTCTTTTGGCACCCCCATAATTCAGATGTTGGTACATTTGAAGTTGTCCCAGGGGATCCTTACACTATCTTCATATTTTTGGATTCTTTTTTCTTTTTGCTCTTCTGGTTGGGTGTTTTTTGCTTCTTCATATTGCAAATCATTGATTTGATTCTTGGGATCCTCTAGTCTACTGTTGAATTCCTGTATATTTTTCTTTATTTCAGTCAGTGTATGCTTAATTTCTGACTGGTCCTTTTCGGTTTTTTTGTTTTTTGTTTTTTGTTTTTTTGGTTTTTTTTGGCATTCTCACTAAGATCCTTGAAGGTCTCACTAAGTTCCTTGGAGGTTTCTAGGACATTCTTGAGTAACCTTATAACTGTGGTTTTGAACTCTATATCCAGTATTTTGCTTTCTTCATTTCTTTCATTTGTGACATGTTTCTTTGTCTCCGCATTTTGGCTCCTTCCCTGTGTTTATTTCTATGTATTGGGTGGAGCTGCTAAGTTTCCTTGAGTTGATAGAGTGGCCTTGTGTAGTAGTTGTCCTATAGGGCCCAGTGAATCAGCCTCCCAAATCACCTGAGCTGGGAGCTCTAGGTGCACCCCTTTGTGGCCTGTGAGCACAGTCTTGTTGTAGCTGAGACTTGATTGCTATTGGTGTTACTGGGAGGAATTGACCTCCAGGCCAATAGTCTGTAGGGACCAGCTGCGACTACAGTGGGAGAGCTGCTGTGTAGGAGACACCCTTATGGAGCAGGACTTGCTTTAATGGGGCTTTGGTGCTCACTGAGTCTGCCCCTTGAGTGTGTCACTTGTGGATGTGAAGAGTTGTAATCTGGTATGGTCTCACACTGACCACTGGGTACACTGCCTCTTGGATCTCCAAGGAGGTGAAAAGTCAGCCACTGCCTGGGGCCACCCAGCAGGAGCTACAGAGAGATCTGCAGATTCCTCCTCTTTGTATTGGATTTGGTGCCCAGATGAGGCCCAGCTGTGAAGCAAGGCAGGCTGGTGCCGGGTCTTAAGCCTTTTATTGATAGGTTTGGGGCTCCCTGAACCAGCTGCAGTTTGTTTGACAGGTTTTTAGCCTGAGAAAGAACAGGCTATTCATATGTAAAAGCTGCTGCCCACAGCTTGGGTGGGGTTGTAAATTGGATGGGGCAGGATCTCAGGGAATCACCAGGGCAAACAGAAATGGCTGCCAGTCAGCCCTGCGACCGGGCAGGTCCCAGCATAGGAACAATGACCACTATGACCACCTCTGTCTGGAAGAAAGCCACCCCTGAGTTCCTGCCCCAATGCCAGACAGTCCAGTTTCTCCTCGTATGTGTCTGGGTCCCCCAGAGCCTCGCCTGGCACTGGAGCTCAGAGGAAGCAGAGCTTGTAAGTTCAGCCGGCCTTTTAAGAGCAGCAGTTGGGTCTCTAGCAGCCTGTTTGTCACTCAGCCCCAATCTGCACTGGTTTTTACAGCCCGTAGTTCGAGGAATCACAATACCAGATATCAAGTTATACTACAAAGCCACCATAATCAAAACAGCCTGGTACTGGCACAAGAACAGGCATATAGATCAATGAAACAGAACAAAGAACCCAGAAATCAATCCAAGCCATTACGCTCAATTAATATTTGACAAAGAAGGCAAGAGCATACAATGGAGTAAAGACAGTCTCTTCAATAAATGGTGTTGGAAAAATTGGACAGATACATGCAAAAAAAAAAAAAAGAAAGAAAGAAACTAGATTACTAACTTACACCACACATAAGAATAAACTCAAAATGGATAAAAGACTTAAACATAAGACAGGAAACCATAAAAATCTTAGAAGAATCCATAGGCAGCAAAATATCAGACATATCTTATAGCAATATGTTTACAGATACATCTCCTAGGGCAGTGGTCGGCAAACTCATTAGTCAACAGAGCCAAATATCAAAAGTACAATGATTGAAATTTCTTTTGAGAGCCAAATTTTTTAAACTTAAACTTCTTCTCACGCCACTTCTTCAAAATAGACTCGCCCAGGCTGTGGTATTTTGTGGAAGAGCCACACTAAAGGGCCAAAGAGCCGCATGTGGCTCGCAAGCCTCAGTTTACCGACCACGGTCCTAGGGCAAAGGAAACTAAGGAGAAAATAAACAAATGGGACTACATCAAAATAAAATGCTTTTGCACAGTGAAAGAAGCCAACAAAATGAAAAGGGAGCTCATATATTTGCCAATGATATATCTGATAAGGTGTTAATTTCCAAAATACATAGGGAACTCATATAACTGAACAAAAGGAAAACAAATAATCCAATTAAAATGGGCAAAGGACCTAAATAGATACTTCTTCAACATAGACATACACTAGTAGATGGCCAAGAGACATATGAAAAAATGCTCAAAGTCACTGATTATTAGAGAGATGCAAATTAAAATGACAATGAGGTATCACCTCACACCTGTCAGAATGGCTACCATCAACAAATTAACAAATGACAAGTGCTGGCGAGGATTGGAGAAAAGAGAACCCTAGTACACTGCTGGTGGGAATGCAGACTGGTACAGCCATTATGTAAAACAGTATGGAATTTCCTCAAAAAATTAAAAATGGAACTCCCATTTGACCCAGTGATTCCACTTATAGGAATATATCCTAAGAAACCTGAAACACCAATCAGAAAAGAATATATGTACCCCATATGTTCATAGCAGTACAATTTACAATAGCTAAGATCTGGAAACAGCCCAAGTGCCCATCAGTAGAGGAGTGGATAAAAAAGCAGTGGTACAGAGAGGAACAAGATCGCGGCATAGATAATGCCAGAACTAGCTGTCTTGCACAACCACATCAAAACTACAACTAAAAGAAAAACAATGGACATCATCCAGAACCACAGGAAGGCCTGCTGAATGGAAGTTCTACAACAAGAAGGAAAGAGAAAAGCTCATCTAAATTGGTAGGAGGTGCGGGGGTGCGGAAGAGGGAAGGTATGGAGGGGCGCGCGTGGAAATGGGCTGGCAACTGTGTACACTGTTGTCTTTTTCAATGGGGAGGGAGATACAAACTCCAGACTGCTCTGAATGCCAGTACCGGGTAAGACTCTGAGGACCCAGACTCATACGGAGAGAAACTGGATTGTCTGGCATCAGGCCGGAACATAAGGGCAGCTTTCTCTCAGAGGTGGTGGTAGTGTTCATTGTTCCTGCATGGGGCCGCGGGACAGAGACCCAGGGATTTATCCGAGGCAGGGCCAATTGGCAACCATTGCTGTTTGCACCGCACTGTGATTCCCTGAGACCACGCCCCTCCCAATTTACAACCCCACCTAAGCTGTGTGCAGAGGTGTTTGCAACCTAACCTAACAAACTGCAGCTGGGTCAAAGAACCACAGAGCTTCAAAAAGAAGGCCTAAGGCTCATCAGCAGCCTGCATTGCTTCACAGCTGGGCCTCGTTTGGGCACCTCCAAACCCCAAACTAAGAGGAGGAATCTGCAGACTTTCTGTAGCTCCTGCTGGGTGGCCTCAGGCAGTGGTTGACTTTGTACCTCCTTGGAGATCCAAGGGCCAGTGCACCCAGTGGTCAAAGTGAGACCATCCAGATTACAACTCTTCAGATCCATAAGAGACACACTCAGGGGGCAGACTCAGTGAGCACCAAAGCCCCACTGAAGCAAGTCCAGTACCATAAGGGTGTTTCCAGCACAGCAGTTCTCCCATTGTAGACACAACTGATTCTCACAGCCAATTGACCTGGAGGTCAATTCCTAACAGTGATACCAACAACAATCAAGATTTGACTACAATAAGACTGTGCACACAGCCCACCAAGGGGTGCACCAAGAGCATCCACCTCAGGTGACTGAGGAGGCCGAGCCACTGGGCCCTATAGGACACCTCACACACAAACCCACTCTATCAACACAGGGAAGCAGCCAAAATGCAGAGACAAAGAAACAGGTCACAAATGAAAAAAATGGAGGAAAACAAACTACTGGATATAGAGTTCAAAACCACAGTTATACGGTTACTCAAGAATCTTCTAGAACCCTCCGAGAAATTTAGTGAGACCCTCAAGGTTATGAAAAAGGACCAACTAAAAATTAAGCATACACTGACTGAAATAAAGAATAATATACAGAGATCCAACAGCAGACGAGAGAATCCCAAGAATCAAGTCAAAGATTTGAAATACTAAGAAGCAAAAAACACCCAACTGGAAAAGCAAAAAGAAAAAAGAATCTGAGGAGAATCCAAGATGGTGGCATAGGTAAACACCTAAACTGCTGCCTCGCACAACAATTTCAAAACTACAACTAAAAGACAAAACATCTATCACCCAGAACCACAGGAAAGCTGGCTGAGTGGAAGTTCTACAACTAGAAGGAAAGAGAAAAGAGCATTGAGACGTGCACAAGTGCTGAAAAGCTGAGGTACGGAGGCGAGTGATCCAGGCTGGCGGCAGGCGTTGCTTTTTTGAACCCAAAGGGAGACAAGGCCCCGATTACTCTGAAATACAGTTTCTGGGGAGACGCGGGGGACCCAAACTCCTACAGGAAGAAGCTGGACTGTCTGCCATCGGGTCGGAAAGTGAGGGGGGCTTGCTTGCAAAACTGCGTGCAAGAATAATTGTTTACTGCGCTGGGGCACGGGACGCAGTAGGAGACACAGAGCTGGCTAACTAGCAGCCATCGATGTTTGCCACACCCTAGCCTAGTGATGCCCTGAGACCCCCACACAACCTACAAACCCACCAAGCAGCAGCTTTAGCATAAGAAAGGCCTGCCCTATCACAGCTTAACCTAGCAAACTTGCAGCCTGGGTCAGACAGCTCCAAAACCTCCAAACCCCAAGCAAAAAGGAGAAAACTGTAGCTCTCGCTGGGTGGACTCAGACAATAGCTGACCTGCACCCCATTGGAGATCCAGAAGCCAGTATACCTAGTGGTCAGTGTGAGAAACCAGATTTCAACTCCTCACATCCATAAGTGACACATTCAAGAGGCAGACTCAGCAAGCACCAAAGCCCCACTGAAACAAGTCCTGCCCCATAAGCATGTCTCCAGCACAGCAGTTCTTCCACTATAGACACAGCGAGTCCTCACAGCCGATTGGCCTGGAGGTCAATTCCTCCCAGTGTACCAACAGCAATCAAGGCTTAACTACACCAAGACTTTGCACTCAGCCCACAAAGGGGTGTACCAAGAGCGTCCACATCAGGTGATTGGGGAGGCTGAGCTACTGCCCCCTATAGGTCACCTACCACACAAAGCCACTCCATCAACACAGGGAAGTAGCCAAAATGCGAAGACAAAGAAACATGTCACGAATGAAAGAAACAGAGGAAAGCAAACTACTGGACAACATAGAGTTCAGAACCACATGTATAAGGTTACTCAAGAATCTTCTAAAAACCGCTGAGAAACTTAATAACACTTCTGAGGAGCTTAGTGAGACCTTCAGACCTTAATGAGAATGCCAAAAAAATGGAAAAGGACCAGTCAGAAATGAAGCATACACTGTCTAAAATAAAGAATATACAGGAACTCAACTGTAGATCAACGTACCCCAAGAATCAAACCAAAGATCTGAAATATGTGGAAACAAAAAACATCCAACCAGAAAAACAAAAAGAAAAAAGAATCCAAAAGTATGAAGATAGTGTAAGGAGCCTCTGGGACAACTTCAAGCAAACCAACATCCGAATTTTTGGCATGCCAGAAGAAGGGAGAGAGCAAAATATTGAAAACCTATTAGAAGAAATAATGACAGAAAACTTTCCCTACCTGGTGAAAGAAATAGACTTACAAGTTCAGGAAGCGCACAGAACCCCATACAAGAGGAATCCAAAGAGGACCACACCAAGACACATCATAATTAAAATGCCAAGGGCACAAGACAAAGAGAGAATATTAAAAGCAGCAAGAGAAAAACAGTTAATTACCTACAAGGGAGTACCCATACGACTGTCAGCTGATTTCTCAACAGAAACTATGCAGGCCAGAAGAGAGTGGCAAGAAATATTCAAAGTGATGAACAGCAAGAACCTACAACCAAGATTACTCTACCCAGCAAAGCTATCATTCAGAGTTGAAGGCCAGATAAAGAGCTTCACAGACAAGAAAAAGCTAAAGGAGTTCATCACCACCAAACCAGGATTACACGAAATGCTGAAGGGTATCCTTTAAGAAGGGGAAGAAGAAGAAAAAGATAAAGACAAAAATTATGAACAACAAAATGACATCAAACACATACCTACCAACAAGTGAATCTAAAAATCAAGTGAATGAAAAATCTGAAGAACAGAATGGACTGGTGAATATAATAGAATCAGGGACATAGAAAGGGAGTGGACTGACGATTCTCAGGGGAAGCAGGTGTGAGGGGTGCGGGAAGAGATTGGACAAAAATCTTACTCCTTTGGATGAAGACAGTGGCGGGGGGTAAGGGCATGGGTTGGGGTGGGGAATCAGGTGGAGGGGAGCAATGGGGAAAAATAAAAGTGGAACACCTGTAATAATCTGAACAATAAAGATTTATTTTAAAAAAAAAGAATATACAGAAACTCAACTATAGATCAACGTACTCCAAGAATCAAACCAAAGATCTGAAATATGAGGAAACAAAAAACACCCAACCAGAAAAACAAAAAGAAAAAAGAATCCAAAAATATGAAGATAGTGTAAGGAGCCTCTGGGACAACTTCAAGCGTACCAACATCTGAATTATGGGGGTGCCAGAAGAAGAGAGAGAGCAAAATACTGAAAACCTATTAGAAGAAATAATGACAGAAAACTTTCCCTACTTGGTAAAAGAAATAGACAATAAGTCCAGGAAGCTCAGAGAACCCCATACAAGAGGAATCCAAAGAGGACCACACCAAGACACATCATAATTAAAATGCCAAGGGCAAAAGACAAAGAGAGAATCTTGAAAGCAGCAAGAGAAAAAAGATTAGTTACCTACAAGGGAGTACCCATACGACTGTCAGCTGATTTCTCAGCAGAAACTATGCAGGCCAGAAGAGAGTGGCAAGAAATATTCAAAGTGATGAACAGCAAGAACCTACAACCAAGATTACTCTACCCAGCAAAGCTATCATTCAGAGTTGAAGGTCAGATAAAGAGCTTCACAGACAAGAAAAAGCTAAAGGAGTTCATCACCACCAAACCAGGATTTTACATGAAATGCTGAAGGGTATTCTTTAAGAAGAGGAAGAAGAAGAAAAAGGTAAAGATAAAAATTATGAACAACAAAATGACATCAAATACATACCTACCAACAAGTGAATCTAAAAATCAAGTAAATAAAAAATCTGAAGAACAGAATGGACTGGTGAATATAATAGAATCAGGGACATAGAAAGGGAGTGGACTGACAATTCTCAGGGGGAAGCGGGTGTGAGTGGTGCGGGAAGAGATTGGATAAAAATCTTACTCCTATGGATGAAGACAGTGGCAGGGGGTAAGGGCATGGGGTAGGGTGGGGTGGGGAATCAGGTGGAGGGGAGCTATAGGGGGAAAACAAAAAGAGGAACACCTGTAATCTGAACAATAAAGATTTATTTAAAAAAAAGAAAAAAGAAAAAAGAATCCAAAAATATGAAGACAGTGTAAGGAGCCTCTGGGACAACTTCAAGCGTACCAACATCTGAATTATGGGGGTTCCAGAAGAAGAGAGAGAGCAAGATACTGAAAACCTATTGGAAGAAATAATGACAGAAAACTTGCCCTACCTGGTGAAAGAAATAGACTTACAAGTCCAGGAAGCGCAGAGAACCCCAAACAAGAGGAATCCAAAGAGGACCACACCAAGACACATCATAATTAAAATGCCAAGGGCACAAGACAAAGAGAGAATCTTGAAAGCAGCAAGAGAAAAACAGTTAGTTACCTACAAGGGAGTACCCATATGACTGTCAGCTGATTTATCAACAGAAACTATGCAGGCCAGATGGGAATGGCAAGAAATATTCAAAGTGTTGAATAGCAAGAACCTACAACAAGATTACTCTACCCAGCAAAGCTATCATTCAGAATTGAAGGTCAGATAAAGAGCTTCACAGATAAGAAAAAGCTAAAGGAGTTCATCACTGCCAAACCAGTATTATATGAAATGCTGAAGTATATTCTTTAAGAAGAGGAAGAAGAAGAAAAAGGTAAAGATAAAAATTATGAACAACAAAGTAACTACAAATACATATCTATCAACAAGTGAATCTAAAAATCGAGTGAATGAAAAATATGATGAACAGAATAAACTGGTGAATATAATAGAATCAGGGGCATAGAAAGGGAGTGGACTGACAATTCTTGGGGGGGAAAGGGGTTTGGGGGTTGAGGGAAGAGATTGGACAAAAATCGAGCACCTATGGACGAGGACATTGGGGGTATGTGTAAGGGCATGGGTGGGGTGGGAACTGGGTGGAAGGGAGCTATGAGGAGAAAAAAGAGGAACAACTGTAATAATCTGAACAATAAAGATTTTTTTTTTTAAAGCAGTGGTACAGCCCAACCGGTGTGGCTTAGTGGGTGAGTGTTGACCTTATGAACCAGGATGTCACGGTTTGATTCCCAAACAGGGCACATGCCCAGGTTGTGGGCTCAATCCCCAGTGGGGTCATGCAGGAGGAAGCCAATCAATTATTCTCTCTCATCATTGATGTTTCTATTTCTCCCTCTTCCTTCCTCTCTGAAATCAATAAAAAAAATTTTTTTTTTAAAGCTGTGGTACATTTATAGCATGGAATACTATGCAGCAGTAAAAAAAGGAGGATGTCTTACTCTTTGAGATAGCATGGAGAGACCTGGAGAGTATTATGCTAAGTGAAATAAGCCAGTCAGAGAAAAACAAGTATCACATGATCTCACTCATATGTGGAGTCTAATGAACAAAATAAACTGATGGACAGAGTGGATCCAGAGACATAGAAGCATGGAATAGAGTGTGGAATCTCGGAGGGAAGGAGTGGGGGTGGGTGGGTGGAAGGTGATCAATTAAAAAAAACACACCCAAAAAATTTATAGTAATACTAGTGTTTACAGTTGTCCATGTATTTACTTTTTTCGAGATCTTTATTTCTCCATATGGCCTAGAGTTACTACTGTGTAGTATTCTTTTATTTCATTCTGCAGGATTCTCATGCATATTTCCTATAAGGCAGGTCTAGTGGTCATGAACTCCCTCTACTTTTGTTTATCTGAGAATGTCTTAATTTCTCCCTTACTTTAAAATACATTTTTCTTGGATATGGGAATCTTAGTTGGCAGGTTCCCCTACCCCCTACCCCACCCCTTTTGAGTGCTTTAAATATATCCGCCTGCTATTTTCTGGCCTCCAAAGTTTCTGATGAGAAGTCTGCTGACAATCTTATTGAGGACCCATTTGTAGGATGATTTGCTTTTATGGTGCTGATTTCAAGATTCTCTCTTCATCTTTTTCTTTTGAAAGGTTGATTATAACTTATCTCAGTGTGGGTCTCTTTGAATTAATCTTACTTTGAGATTATTGAGCTTCCTTGATGTTTTATAATGTATTTTTAAATATATATTTTTATTGATTTCACAGAGGAGGGGAGAGGGAGAAACATCAATGATGAGAGAGAATCATTGATCGCCTGTCTCTTGCATGCCCCTTACTGGGGATCAAGCCCATAACCCAGGCATGTGCCCTGATGGGAAACTGAACCGTGACCCTCTGGTTCATAGGTCAACACTCAACCTCTGGGCCACAAGTTCAATACGTAAAAAGGCCAGTTACATTTTTACTTACTAGCAACAATGAAATTAAAAGTAACAATTTAAAGTACCACTTAAAAATAAAATATGTAGGAATAAATATATGTAAAAACTGTGTGAGACCTCCACATTGAAAACTATAAAACAACTAGTAGCCCTGTGCACAAATTTATGTGCCAGTAGCTCTCTGTGGGACCTGGCTGCTCTGCACCCGCTGCCCAGAGGCCCATCCACAGCTGGGTGCGGAATGCTTGCCTTGTCGCCATGGCAACGAAGCAAGCATTCCACTAGGCTGCTCACGTTGCCCACTCTCAGCAGCCGCCCCCCTGGGACTGGGGGACTCCGGTGGGACTGAGAGGACTGGGTGCCGCCATTTGTGGCTATGGGTGTCATCATCTTTGTGACAGAGTGATGGTTAATTTGCATATTACCCTTTTATTGGATAGGATCTAAGAAATTAAAGAAGATCTAAAGGAGGGATTTACCATGTTCATGGATTGGAAGACTCCATATTATTAAGATGTCAGTTCTTTCCAAATTGATCTATAAATTGAATAACATCCCAATAAAAATCCCAGAAGGCTGTTTTGGAGGGGAGGGGAGGGGGAAAATTGGCAAGCTAATTCTAAAACATATAGGTAAATGCAAAAGACCCTGGAATAGCCAAAATAATTTTGAAAAAGAAGAACAAAGCTGGAAGACTTACACTAAACAATATCAAGACTTAGTTTAGTGCTATAGGTATTGGCATAAGAGCAGACAAATAGGTCATTGCAATAAAGCAGAGGGTCTAGAAGCAGACCCACACATATGTGGTCACTTGATTTACACCAAGGCTCCACTGCCAATTCAGTGGGGAAAGGACGGTTTTGCATTAAATTGTGCTAGCTAATAAGATATTCATATGGGAAAAGTGAACCTTCACCCATACCTCACACCATACACAAAAATTAATTCAAGCTGGCTCAAAGATCTAAATGTAAATGCTAATACAATTAGGGCTTTAGAAAAAATACAGGAGAATATCTTTACGAACTTGGGCTAGGTAAAGACTAAATTGAACACAAAAAGTAATAACCATGAAAGGAAAGAATGATATATTGGGATGCATTAAAATTGGGAGTATCTTTCATTAGAAGACAGTCTTTAAAGGGGAAAAAGCAAGCCATGGATTAGAAGATGTCCCAAACACGTTTTAAAAATCAGTGAGAAACACAGTCCAATTAAAAAATGAGCTAAAATTTTGAAGACATGTCACAAAGGAGAATAACACTAATCATCAATGAAATGCAAATGCAAATTAAAATCACTTTAGAAAAATTTTTGGTAGTAATAAAGCTAAATATGCATATTTCTGTGACCTAGCAATTCCTTTTCTGGGTATATACAGAAACAAGTGTTTATCTCTACCAAACACAGTACCAGAATGTTCATAGTAGCTTTTTTGATAATGTCCAAAAAAGTAGAAACAACCAGTGTCCATCAACAGTAGAATGGGATTTTTTTGGTCTTTTCATACAATCAAATCCTACATAGTAATGAAAAAGAATGAAGTACTGACACTCAACAATATGGCTGACTCACAGACATGTTGAGTGAAAGAAGGCTGATACCAAAGAGAACATACTCTGTGATCCCATTTATGGGGAGTTTAAAGTTAGGCCCAAACAATCTGAAATGATAGAAGTCAAAATAGGGATTACTCTTGGGGGTAATTCTGACTGGACAGGGGCATAAGGGAGCCCCTGTGCTCATCAAACACTAACTCCCCATTCATTCCCCCTTTCCCAGCCCCTGGCACCTACCATTCTACTTTCTACATGAATTTGACTACTCTAGGGACCTCATATAATTAGAGTAATACAGTATTTGTCTTTTCTTTTCCTTTCTTAAATCCTCACCGAGGATATTTTTTCCATTGATTTCTAGAGTGAGTGGAAAGTAAGGAGGGGGGCAGGGCGGAGGGAGGGAGAAAGAAAGGGAAAGAGAAAGAGAGGGAGAGAGAGAGAGGGAGAGGGGGGGAGAGAGAGAGAGAGAGAGAGAGAGAGAGAGAGAGAGAGAGAGAGAGAGAGAGAGAGACATCAACATGAGAGAGACACATTGTTTAGTTGCCTCCTTCACGTACCCCTACTGGAGCTGGGGAATCTGCAGCTGAGGTATATGCCCTTGCCTAGGCATAGGTGACAACGCTCTAATCACTGAGTACACTGACCAAAGCAATATTTGTCCTTTTGCATCTAACCTCTTTCACTGGGCATAATGTTTTTCAGGTTCATCTATGTTGTAACATGTATCAGAATTTCATTTCTTTTTTAAGGCTAAAAAATATTCCATTTTATGAATGACCACGTTTTGTTTATTCATTCATCTGTTGATGGACACTTGGGTTGTTTCCACTTTTTGAAGCTTGTGAATAATGCATGGGTGTAAAATATCTATTCAAATTCCTGCTTTCAAGTCTTTGGGGTACATATACCCAGAAGTGGAATTGCTGGATCATATGAGCTTTTTTTTTTTTTTTTTTTTTTTTTTTTTTTAATGGAGTGCTATTTTTAAAACGCCACTGCTTAGCCCAACCACCCAGAGATTTAATTGGTCTGTGGTAGAGCCCCAACACTGATATATTTTAAAACTACCCAGGTGATTCTAATGAACCACTGGACCAGAGAGAGGCTGAGAAAGTGACAAAGGAAGGACAACAGCAGGCAAGAGTGAAGGGGGAGGAAAAGGCAGGGCCTGTGTGTGTCTGAGAGGTGGGAGGGGCAAGCTCCCCCTTCTCTGAGGTCCCATTAGCCTCCCAGTGTTGGGGTCAACACTCCATCCTTAGCAGACATCCATCTTTCTTGTCTTGATGACCTCAGGCCTTGATTGCCAGATTTAACAAAGATGCAGAACACCCAGTGAAATTTGAATTTCAGATAAATAGCGGATTATTCTTTTAGTATAAGTATGTCCCATCTAATACTTGGGACACCTTATGTTTGTTTGTTTTTTAAGTTTATTTTTTATTGTTGATAGTATTACAGATGTCCCCTCATTCCTCCACTTCTCCCCTCCACCCAGCTCCTGCCTCACTCCAAGCCTTCATCACCCTATTGCCTGTGTCCATGGGCTATGCATACATGCATATCAGTTCTTTAATTAATCTCTTTCTGTATTTTTAAATAAGTCTCATTGTTTATCTGACATTCACGTTTAACAAGGTGTCCTTATTTTATCTGGCACTCATACTAAGGCTCCAATCAGATAAGACCCATTCTCCCCAGCCAGGCCTTGCCCTTTGGGCATCTTGTCTCAAATAAGGCAGGGGAGGAGACTCCAGCAGGCAGGCCAGGAAGCACCCCACCGCCATGACCTCCCAGGGCGAGCATCAGAGGCTAATGAGGAGTCTCCTTCAGTGGGACAGTTACCTGGCCCCAGATGCCACTCCTGCAGGGTGGAACCTACCACAGGCCTCTGAGTGGGGTGAGGGCCAGTGGCAGTCAGGTAGACCCTGTCCAGTGTAGACAGCCTACAGCGAGAGCGGCAGCTTAACTGAGGGCAAGTGGGCCTCAGGCCACCTTTGGGGATCTCAAGGCCTTCAGTCTGCAGAAGGTCTGAGCTGGAGGATGCAGAGCAAGGCCAGACGGACAATTTTGGGACCACTGCCACTTCCATGAAGCTGGGCTTCCTCATTCCCACACATTCCCTCAGAGCTTCATCCATGGGGCAGGGCTCAGCTAAGGACCTGTGCTCCTACTGTTGGTGTCTCTCAGACCCCGTCCCTCAGGCTGACGACGACTGGGCTTCTGCCTTATCCCTGAGAAGACCCAGTTCCCAATTTACTCATTTGACTTTGCCAGTGGGTCTCCTCTTGTCCTGTGCTCTCCTCCCAGGGGCATCCTAGCTGTCTGCTTGGCCTGTGTGTGAACTGTGGCCTCTGCATTGCCCACCTGCATGGGGTGACTGTAGGGGCCTGCAGTGCTGACCTCCTGCCTGGGCTGCATATCTCAGGCCACAGCTTCTTGGATGCTCCTCTCTCCTGACTTGAGACCAAACAGCTTTTTGTCCCAGCACCCCTGGGTCAGAGAAAGGAACACCCAATCTGTACCCTCATCTGAAAGTTGGCCACAGGATGGCCTGTTGATGGCCAAGAGTAAGCCCTCGGGCATAGGGAAAGCATGTGCCTCCACTAGGACAGTGGTTGGCAAACCACGGCTCGCGAGCCACATGCGGCTCTTTGGCCCCTTGAGTGTGGCTCTTCCACAAAATACCACGGCCTGGGCGAGTCTATTTGGAAGAAGTGGCGTTGGAAGAAGTTTAAGTTTAAAAAATTTGGCTCTCAAAAGAAATTTCAATCGTTGTACTGTTGATATTTGGCTCTGTTGACTAATGAGTTTGCCGACCACTGGACTAGGGAACTAGGAGGAACCCTGGGGCCTGGCCATAAGGGAGGACCCTACACAACAGCCACCCCTGCTCAGCGGTGCTTTCTGAGAAGGCCTCCATCATTACTGTTCCTCTCAGCATGTTGAGCCTTATCTCCATCCAAGTGTGGAGCTGGGAGAGGGCGCTGGGAGCTGCTCAGGGCCCTGGGGTAGGTCTAGTGCTGTCACCTGCATGTTACAGTGGGAGGGGGTATAAGAATGGTGCCTAGGTCTGCTGATTCCAGGTTTAACTCATGGGCTACACTACTCAGCATCCCTTGGGCCTGCCTACGGCACTTTCCTGCCACTTCCTGCTCCTCCTGTCCCATCACTGGTACCTGAGAAGCTGGGCTTTGCGTCCTTGGGTACATTTGTTAATTCCACACCATGAACTAGCCCTGCTTGCAGCTCCTGGCACCATGGGGACACCTTCTTGGAGTTACCCCAGCCACCCTGTCTCAGAGCAACTCAGCCTCAAAAGTCATGGCCCCTCCTGCTGGCCATCTCCTCTTCCTCCCCCATCTTGCTCTGAGGCAGCCTGGATTCTACTTACCTCCTAGGCTTTGCTGCTTGCCTCTGGGATGCCAAGCCTAGGGAGCCAGGGGGTGCTCCATCCCAGTGCTCCCAGGCTTGGCCCTGCTCCAGTGGGGACAGCTGGGCAGTGGTGGGGATGTTCTGGGTCTCTCCGTGGCCAGTTTGCTGGGCCCTGAGCCCTCAGGATCCGTCCAGGGAAGGAGTAAGGCCCTGCTCAGAGCAGCAGGGACACAGCCCACCAGCTCCTGCAGTCCTCGAGCCCACCAGTTGTCACAGCAGCAAGGCTCTTCACCTCTTCCTGTGCCGGCTCCACCTCAACCCTCCTTCCTGTCTGATTTCAAAAGCTAACAGCCTCTCAGACAAATCGATGAACCACAGCTGCCTTGCCGGTTCTCTGGCTTCGTCACCACCCCATACATCAGAGAGGCAGGGGTGCCAACAGGGTATTAATTCTAGGACCTGGCACCCCTGCTCAGCACCTGATGCTCAGGAGACAGTGGTCCACTCTAAGCCACAAAGGAAAACAAACTCACCATCAGCAGACCTTTGCTTTTGGGGGCTGTAGGGAAAGCAGGTGAGTGGTGAGGATATTCAGTGACTTGCCCAAAGCCACACACAGGGAAGCTGACCTCTCTGGGGCTAGACCTGTCCTCTCACTTCCAAGCCGGCATGATACGCTGTAGCCCTGTCACCCTTTCTAACCCCCTTGCTTTCCTTCTCTCTAGCACCCAAAGGCACCTCAACTCAGCTGTACCCCACAATGTCTTCCTATGAGTCAAGGCAGGTCACCTCCACCCTGAAACAGCAGAATGTGGCAGTTCATTCAGACGCCTGGAGTTGGATCTCAGCACGTGGGCTTACTGATTGACAGGTGGGCATGAGGGGGAAGGACATGGTCCAGAGTGAAAAACACAAGAAAA
Source organism: Corynorhinus townsendii (assembly GCA_026230045.1). Classification (NCBI taxonomy): domain Eukaryota; kingdom Metazoa; phylum Chordata; class Mammalia; order Chiroptera; family Vespertilionidae; genus Corynorhinus; species Corynorhinus townsendii. Next base: position 67,369,156 of record JAPDVU010000009.1, read on the forward strand.
GTTACAATGGAGAGAAGGTACAGGACATCCTCCAGTGACAGGGAGCAAACCACTGAGAGAAGCAGGTGACAGGTGGGAGCCAAGTGAGAGAGGCCCCGGTTTCCCTCAGCAAGCAAGTGGGAGCCAGTGATGGTTGTAGAGCAGAAGAGCAGTGGGTTTGGATGCACGTAGCAACCTGTATATAAGGGGACGTGGAAGGAGGTGTGTGCTTGTATTAGTCTTTCTCAAAAGCTGTGTCTGGGTGACAGAAGGGAGGTGTGGAGGGGAAGGGAGGACACAGAGGCAGCAGATTAGAAGTGCTCTTTATGATGGCATCCTTCTGTACCCCCTTCCTCCCATCAGTGCTTTATGAACACCCAGAAACTTGCCAGGGGCTGAGGGACACACAGGGCTGCCCTGGGGAAGCCTGCTGAGGCTCCAGGCAGGCAGAGCGCAGACTGGCGGCTGCAGACTCAGCCTCAAGTGCAGTGAAGGCGGCTGAAACCAGGCCACCACAGGATGTTGGAAACCGCAGGGCCTGGAGGTATCTGTCACCTGATAAGAGGCCAAGAGGCACCCTCTGCTCCTCCTTTCACAACTCAGAGTGGATGGGTCCTGAGCACAAGAGGAGACAGCCTCTTCCGTGGGGATCTCAGGGAATGCCCAGAAGTCAGCACTTCCCTGCCAACACCTTTCCTCTCCACCTCCAAGTGATGGCCTACCACCAGACAGGCTGGTCCATGGGCTCCCTCTGCCGGCTCCTCTGTGAGAAGCTGGGGGGCTTTCTCCTGACTCCTGAGGTGCTTGTATGTGTGGGACAGAGTCTCCCCAGTTGTTCTCACTCTGGGGCTTTCTGTCCACCCAGAGCTGTGGTTAGCCCGACAGGCAGTAGCCTGGGCCCTTCCCAACTCAGTGAAGGCTTGAGACTTCCTGCCTGTAAGGGCGGGGTCTTGCTGGTGTTTTGCAGGTCCCTGGGGCCCTCTTGCCTGGGCCCTGCTAGAGCTGGGTAGTGGTTCTCTTTTTTTAATTTTTTGTTAATCCTCACCAGAGGATATCTTTCCCGTTGCTTTTTCAGAGAGAATGGAGGGGAGGGAAAGAGAAACATCAATGTGAGAGACACATCACACATTGGCTCCCACACCCACCCCCACTAGAGGCAGGGAGCAAACCTGCAACCTACTAGTAGCTACATGCCCCTGAACGGGAGGGAATGGAACTTGTGACCCTTCAGTTCGCAGGCCAATGCTCTAACCGCTGAGAAAACTGGCTGGGGCTCTCTTTTTAAAAAAAACGTTTTTATTGATTTTAAAGAGGGAGATAGATAGAAACAGTTATGAGAAAGTTATCGATAGGCTGCCTCCTGCATGCCCCCATGGGAGATTGAGCCCGCAGAAATTGAACTGGGGACTTCTTGGTTCATGGGTTGATGCAACCACTAAGCCACACTGGCTTGGCTGCTGGTTCTCTTTTACTTATTTTTTATGTTATGATTCTTTTAAAAAAAATCTTTATTGTTGTACCCTCTGCCCCCGCCCCCATTGACCACTTCTAACCTGCCTCCACCCCCAGCCCCCTGCCCTAAGCCTTCACCACCTTATTGTCTATGTCCATGGGTTGTGCATGTATGTATATACACAAGTTCTTTGTTCTCTTCTCACCCTGGTGGTTCTCTTATAATTGCCTTGAGTGATGATGTCCAGGCCGTGGCTGGGCCACAGGAAGTGGGACAGGCCCAGATCGTCACATCACAGCGAAGTATGGGTGTCGCAGTTTCAGAGTAGTGAACATTCTACTACTTCAGCCTCCATATGCTTTCTTCATAGCAGGGCAGAGCTTCTGGAAGGGAACCCCTGCACCCACCATCCACCATGAGGCTCATCACTGTTCTGGCTCCTCCAGCCTTGCTGCAGGCACTGGAGGGCAGCTCTCGCCACTGCTTTCCTTTCCAAACTAGCTGGCCCTAATTTCCGTGTGCCTGAGTCAGGTCTAATTTTTATGGAAGGATCAAGGTTCTTTTCCTGGATATCGCCGATTATTCTCTGGTTGTGGAGGTTTCTATATTACAGTGGCTCGTTTTTAACCCTGTTTCTGCTTTGCACAAAGGTTCAAGCTCCTGACCCCTGCTGGCTTCTGGGGGGCACACCACACAAACCTGACTGACCAGGGTATTGGGTCACAAAGCCTTGCCTTCCATGTCTTTCCTGGCCTTGGGCTTTTTACCTCTTTTAATCTCTCCCCCCACATCTCCTTATCAACCTGGAGTTGGTAATGCTCTGAGTCTGGGATGCCTTCCCAGGAGTTAGGGCTCCCAGGCCTCTCTTGGGGGAGCTCACCTAAAGCTGCATGTCCAGGTCCATGGTCTCTCTCATGGAGCAGTGAAGCTGAGTAAGGATCCCGTTGTCTCCTACCTTCCCAACTCCATCTCACTTCTCTAAAACAGTCTATACTAGGGGAGAGAGGTCAAGCTCTTCATGTAAGAAACACGTGGTTCCTTCTAAAACAGGCAACTCCATCTTGAGTCTGATCAAAGCAGCATCTGCCAGTAGCTGTATGACTTGACCCCGGGTGTCCCTCTAATCGTCTGCCTCTGTCCTCTCCACCTGGTCACAAACCAGGACACAGCGTGTGTTCAAGGAACCCCATTTCACCTCCCTGAATGCTGCGTGTCTGAGGTCCAGCTCACAAACCCCCCCTCTAGGAAGCTGTCCCTTCAGGCCACCTGAGCACTGACCCTCATGCCAGGCACAGGACAGACGAGTCTGTCTCCTCCACTGGTTTCCCTCCCTCCCGGGACCCTGCACCAGGCAAGAAAGAGCAGGCCTCACAAACTCATCCTATTAAGATGTAGATTCTGACTGTGTGTCTGGCGGCCTTAGCCTGTATCTGTGACAAAGTCCAGGTGAGGCTACTGAGCTTGGGCCTTCTTTGAGCATCAAGGGCTGGAGCTCAGCACCTGGTAAAGGCTCTTAATGTGGTTATATGGACAGACAGTTGTGTGGATAAATGAATATCTATTATCTAAGAACTGAAGCAAAAAGAGGGGCCAGAAGGCCTTGATTACCCCTTGAGATAAAGAACAGGCACAAAGGCCTTCTGCAGACATACTTTGGGGACAGCACAGCAGGGAGCTGTGGGTGATGCTCATGGCCGGTTTCCCTCCTTACGTTTCTAGAGTGGAGAAGTTAGGAGGTTTTCATAAAGCGTTTTTGTTTTTATTGCACATCATATAAAATGGACGACACTGTATTTAAAACGAACAAGACACAAAGATGCAGAGACCCAAATTCTTCTTTTCCAGGCCTTACCTGTGTTTCACTGCTCCTAAGGTTGGAGGCAGCTCTAACACACCAACCAAACCAGGTCACAAAGAACATGCTTGTTCTGGGGACTTCAGAACTGTGCTGGGCACTTCTGCACTGTCCGGTTTGGAGACTGCTGGTGACAATAAAGGTGTCGGGCAGAATGGTTGGGTCAGCAGAGTACCTGGGGCATGGCAGGGTGGAAGGCCTGTGGACACCTGGTCTGCTGGTGGAGGCTGGGATTACAGAACCAGTGCTGAGAAGGAAGATGGACAGGGCAAACTGGACCTGGGTATCCATCTCAAATGGACATACTGCAGATGATGGGTATAGAGAGCAAAAGATGTGCCAAGTCAGGCCTCAACCTGGCCAGCTGGCAGAGGCCCTTCTGAAACACACACTGGCCCAACAGGATTAAAGGGAGATAAATAGTGGGCACTGATAGAGGGAGGAGGCCAGGGGCCCTAAATCCAGTGGGTGACATGCTCCAAATACCACCCCAGGAATGGAGTGGAAAAGAAGCTGATCCATGTTGGTCATTTTCACAGAGGAATCAGATATGGTGCCAAGGCCCAGAAATGCTGTGGAGCCCTGGCTTGCTGAAGGGGTCGAAGACCCTCACAGGCTGCTGACGGGCATAGGTGGGGAGTGGCGGACAGGACCATCAGTTCTGCCTCTTTTTTTCTTGCCCATGGGCAGCCGCCTCTTCCTCTCGAACTTTTCCTTCCGGGCTGTAGCGGTGGTGAAGGTGATACAGTGGGCGTCCAGGAAATCCAGCAGCTTCCTCGTGGCCATGCGGATGCCCTGCTGCTTCAGCTCAGCCTGCAGCTCTGCCAGTTCAAAGGGCTGGTATAGCAGGACCTTGCGGTAGAGTGCTGGTGTGGAGCGGATGTAGTGCCTCACTGCCTCTTCCGTGGCCACTGCCTGGACAGCCGCCTGTGAAGCACTGACCCCCTCCTCACCCTCCTCGTCTTCTCCTGCAGACTCAAAGACCGCTCCAAACTCACAGGAAGAACTGAAAAGAACCAGGTATTACTATTTTGTGGCACCCCTTCCCTTCAGTTCCCCAAGACCAGGAGCCTATTTGAAAAAAGAAGTATTTCTATATCCCCTGTGGAGCTGGTGCAAGGGATAGATGAACCCCCAGTGCTGTGTCCCTGGCACTCTAGCTGCTGGCCTGAGCAGGATTTTGTGCTCCACCAAAAACTCCCATTGATGGCAGCAGGCCCCCATCAAGAAGGCATACTGGGCTGGCCCCACTCCAGGGAGCATCTTGCGGGTTGAGGATGTGGGAGCTCTAAAGGACTGCTCAGGGGACTGCCTTTGAACCCCACCTGGATTTTCCGTAGTTCCAACCCAGAAGGCACTGGGGCTTCTGAACATCTGCCATTAGGCATCACTTGTGTCAGTGCTCAGACCCACTGGTCAAAGGACCTAGGAAGCCACTGGCCCCATCCTTTGACCTGCTTACCTCTGTGAGCTTAATAAGCTGTCACTGCTGTCCACAGAGGTGGCCGTGGATTCCTGGGAGGCCGGGAGCTGGGCGTCACCATCAGGGCCTAGAGGCACCTCTTTGGCTGGTGACATATGGGGGATACTTCCACCAGGCTGCTTCCGATGTCGTGGACCATTGGTCTTAGCTGATCCCTTGGACCTTCGGGGAATAGGGTCAGACGTGGCCTGCAGCCTGGCACGACCAGCTGCCCTTGAAGCTTTGGAGGTCTTGGTGGCATGGGTCTGGCTGCGAGGAGCCTCCAGGGGTACGTGTGAGGATTGGCTCTCGTCCTCGGAGTCTGACTCCAGCGTTTGGTGAGTGTATTGGAATATTTCCTTCAGTTTTAGGACCATCTGGCGTTTGGGCAGAGGACGTACCCCAAATCTGAATGGAGAAACAGTTGAACTTCAGCAAAGAGCAAACAATTTTCAACAAATAATTAATTTCATGCTGTAACTGAAATCTTAAATGCCTGACTTTTATGAGCATTCAGAGGTTAGCGTCTATCCTGTGTGCCAATTGAGCTTACTCTGAAGAATATTCCAAAAGGGCCATTCCCCATATTCTGAACAATGGTGGTGGTGATGACTTCCCTGGACCCAATGTGAAGAGCAGATTTATTAGGATAGGATAGTTTTGTTGTTCTTTTAACAAATCATGTCTTCTTTCTCAGATTTTTAAGGCCAGGGTCCTATCTCCACCCACATGACACATGGAGGCCTGTCACCTGATGGGTAACCTGGAAAAGCCTCATTTCTTAGCTTTTTAGGGCCTGGGTAATTTGGGGAACAGCCTGTGGAGAACTGGTAGGCACACACGCCCCTCCTCCCCCCGACACACACAACGACCCCTACACCAGAGCCCAGGGTGGATCTGGTGATGGGCCCTACATCTCACAACCTCGCTAGGACTGGTCACTTGCAGGAGGGAGGGACCACTAATGAGCAAACTTTCAAGAACACTACCAACCTGTCTAGTTCCTTCTTTAGTACTGGGGTCTCCATGATGGAATACTGTGGCATTGGCGTTATGGGCACTTTTGGGGGCAAGTTCTTCCTCCGATTAGCACCTTCCATAAAGAACAAAAGAAACACATGTTTTAATAGGAGGGACATGGGTTTACCTTTTCCGACCCTATTGATGTAACCAAGAGAAAGATGTACTCGAAGAAAGCCCAGTCCATTTGCTCCGTAAGAGTAATGTCCATCCCCTCACAATCTGACTCTGGCATCATGTCTTCCTGTTAGACCTTGTGCAATGCTGATGCTGAGTTAATGCAGCAGAAGCATACGAGTGGTTGCCACAGGCTGGCGTGACAGGGCAATGGCAGTGTCTACTAATAAGTACAGAGTTTATTTCTGGGGTGATAAAAATGTTCTATGGCTCAGTGGTTGAGCATTGACTTATGAACCAGAAGGTCACGGTTAGATTCCCGGTCAGGACACATGCTTGAGTTATGGCTCGATCCCCAGTGTGGGGCACGCAGGAGGCAGCCGATGAATGATTCTCTCTAATCATTGATGTTTCTATCTCTCTCTTCCTCTGCCTTCCTCTCTGAAATCAACAAAAAAATATATTTAAAAAAAATTTTCTGGGATTAGTGCTGATGGTTGCAGAATATTGTGAACATACTAAATACCACTAAATGGTACATTTTAAAGGGTGAATTTTATGGTATGTAAAAATGTCTCTGTAAAGCTGTTATTTTAAAAAAGAAATGGGTATTTAAAAGATAAATGGGACAATTAGGAAAGAATGGACTTTGGTTCTTATCCTTTTTATGAGCATGGAGCCCTCTAAGACTCTAATAAAATCAACAGGCTTTCTCCTTAAAAAATGCACAACATAGGGGAGAAACCAAGATGGTGGCATAGGTAAACACCTAAACTGCTGCCTCACACAATAATTTCAAAACTACAACTAAAGGACAAAACGGACATCATCCAGAATCACAGGAAGGCTGGCTGAGTGGAAATTCTACAACTAGAAGGAAAGAGAAAAGCTCACTGAGACTCAGAGGAGCTGCAGGAGGCAGAGGTATAGAGGCGCGCGGAGAGGGCAGGCAACTGAGAACGTGGCTGGCTTTCTCAATTGGGAGGGAGACAAAAGCTCCTGACTGCTCTGAACTCCAGTTCCGGGGAAGACTCTGGGGACCCAGACTCATACGGGGAGAAACTGGACTGTCGGGCAGCAGGTGAAACTCGAGGGCGGCTTTCTCTGAGAGGTGCTTGCAGCGATTACCGCGGGACACTGAGACCCAGGGGCCTCTTAGGTCAGGGCTGATGGGAAGCCACAGCTGTTTGCTCCACCCTGAGACTCCGCCCATCCAAGCTGAGCGCAGAGGCTTTTGCATATGAATGACCTGGTCCTTTGAATTCTAAACTTACCTAACAAACTGCAGCTGAGTCAGTGAGACCCAGAACATCCAAAAGAAGGCCCAAGGCCCCTCAGCAGCTTGAATTGCTTCACAGCTGGGCCTCATCTGGGCATCTCCAAAACCCAAACAAAGAAGAGAAATCTGCAGATCTCTCCATAGCTCCTGCTGGGTGGCCTCAGGCAGAGGCTAAATTAGCACCTCCTTGGAGATCCAAGAGCCAGTATATCCAGGGGTCAGAGTGGGACCATACAGATTACAACTCCTCAGATCTATAAGGGACACACTCAGGGGGCAGACTCAGTGAGCACCAAAGTCCCACTGAAGCAAGTCTTGTCTCATAAGGGTGTCTCCAGCACAGAAGTTCTCCCAGCATAGACACAACTGATCCTCACAGCCAATTGACCTGGAGGTCAATTCCTAACAGTGATACCAACAACAATCAAGGCTTGACTACAACAAGACTGTGCACACAGCCCACCAAGGGGTGCACCAAGAGTGTCCACCTCAGGTAACTGGGGAGGCTGAGCCACTGGGCCCTATAGGACACCTAGCACACAAAACTACTCTACCAACTCAGGGAAGCAGCCAAAATGCAGAGACAAAGAAACAGGTCACAAATGAAAGAAATGGAGGAAAGCAAATGACTGGATATAGAGTTCAAAACCATGGTTATAAGGTTTTTCAAGAATTTCCTAGAAAAGGCCGATAAATTTAGCGAGACCCTCGAGGATATGAAAAAGGATCAACTAGAAATTAAGCATACACTGACTGAAATAAAAAATATTATACAGAGATCCAACAGCAGATGAGAGAATCCCAAGAATCAAGTCAAAGAGTTGAAATACAAAGAAGCAAAAAACACCCAACTGGAAAAGCAAAAAGCAAAAAGAATCCAAAAATATGAAGATAGTGTAAGGAGCCTCTGGGACAACTTCAAGCATACCAACATCTGAATTATGGGGGTGCCAGAAGAAGAGAGAGAGCAAGATACTGAAAACCTATTTGAAGAAATAATGACAGAAAACCTCCCCCACCTGGTGAAAGAAATAGACTTACAAGTCCAGGAAACACACAGAACCCCAAACAAAAGGAATCCAAAGAGGACCACACCAAGACAAATCATAATTAAAATGCCAAGAGCAAAAGACAAAGAGAGAATATTAAAAGCCTACAAGGGAGTACCCATACGATTGTCAGCTGATTTCTCAACAGAAACTATGCAGGCCAGACGGGAGTGGCAAGAAATATTCAAAGTGATGAATAGCAAGAACCTATAACCAAGATTACTCTACCCAGCAAAGCTATCATTCAGAATTGAAGGGCAGATAAAGAGCTTCACAGATAAGAAAAACCTAAAGGAGTTCATCACCACCAAACCAGTATTATATGAAATGCTGAAGTGTATTCTTTAAGAAGAGGAAGAAGAAGAAAATGGTAAAGATAAAAATTATGAACAACAATTATGGATGAGGATGAGGGGGGGGTGGGAACTGGGTGGAGGGGAGCTATGGGGGGAAAAAAGAGAAACAATTGTAATAATCTGAACAGTAAAGATTTATTAAAAATGGAAAAAAAAAAGGAAGCTATCCTGAAAATCCTAAACTTAATCCAATTCCTTTGATACATTCTCACAGTACCATGTTCTTTAATGTTGTAGTACTTATATATGTTAGTAATTAAAAATAAATGTGTAATATTTGGAAAATAAATGCACAACATTTTAATATACAATTTGGGAGAGTTTGTCACCTCAAATTCAGATTAAGGCTCTTGGTCTAAAGTGTACTACAGCTGTTCTCATGGCATCACCTGGGAACTAGTTAGAAATGCAAATTCTTGGTTGTACCCAGACCTCCTGTAGTGGAAATTCTGGGGTGGGGCCTGGCCACTTGTTTTTGAAGTTCTCCGGGGAATATAGATGCCCACTCAAGGCTGAAGGTGCTGGTCAACGATGCCCAATTGGTCTAGGATTTTTTAAGAGGAAATTAAACATCGGGTCAAAGGCAGATGCTCTGTCCATAAGCTCTGCTTCCCTGTTACTAGTCACTGCTCAGTGCCACCCTGTCCTTCCTGGCTCTCCCTGGATCTGCCCGGCTGGGGAAGGGGCAGCACCTTGAGGGGCCTACACTGGGTGTTTTGATTCTCCTCTATGAATGAAATAAGCTGGGAAATGGCATCCTCCACTGAGGCCCATAAAAGGCCGCTCTCAAAGCCCCATCTGTTGTTTTTAAATTGAGATGAAATTCACATAATAAAATTTTAAAGTAATTCAGTGGCATTTGGTATATTCACAGTGTTGTGCAACCACCACCTCTATCTAGTTGCAAAATGTTTTAATCCCCCCAGAGGAAATTCCGTAGATGCAAGCAGTCACCCCTTCTATTCCTGGCAACCAATAATCCGCTTTCTATCTCTATGGATTTGACTATTCTGGTATTTCATATAAATGGAATCATACAATATGTGGTCTTTTGTGACTGGCTTCTTTAACCTGTTTTTAAGGTTCATCCATGTGTCAGTGCTTCGTTACTTTTTATGGCTGAATAATATTCCATTATTTGGATAGGCCATATTTTATTTACCTATTCAATTAGTTGAGGGACTTGGGCTGTTTCCACCTTTATTTTTTATTTTATTATTTTGTTGTTAATCCTCACCTGAGGATATTTTTTCATTGATTTTTAGGGAGAATGGAAGACAGAAACACTGATGTGAAACATATCAACTGGTTGCCACCTACACTGATCAGAGCCCGGGATGGGAAGGAGCCTGTAACCAAGGTACGTGCCCTTGACTAGAACTGAGCCCGGGACCCTTTGGTCCATAGGCCGATGCTCTATCCACTGAGCAACACTGGCTAGGGCTCCACCTTTTAGCTATTGTGAATAGAGCTGTTGTGAACATTTGTGTACAATGATCTGCTTGAGTCCTGGATTTTAATTCTTTTGGATATATACATAAGAGTGGAATTGCTGGGTCACAATGGCAATTCTGTGTTTAATTTTGTGAGGAACTGCACTTGCCCAATCTTAAGGCATACCTGACACTTGGGCCTCTCAGAGGTGCTGGCTCGGTATTCTGGAGTGGGGTCCATAGGCAGGGATTTTTAACAAGTGCCCAGGTGAGATATAGGGTCCAAGCAAGTTTAGAAAGCTCTGACTTACTGGTTAAGACGTATGTGTTTGATAGCAAGCCTATTCTCCCTCAACTATGGAGAGGATTCTAGAAGGCAAGGAAGGGGCTTGTCACAGGTCAGGAGGCCCTTCAGCATTGCCACCCCAAGTTATCATTATTGATTTCCTCCAGGGTCCTTAATGTAAAAGAATTAGCATAAGTCAGTCAGAGAAAATAAATATCACATGATCTCACTCATTTGTGGATTATCATGAACAACATAAACTGATGAACAAAAACAGATCCAGAGACAGAGAAGCATCGATGAGATGCTCAAACCTCAGAGGGAAGGTAGGGGAGGGTAGGGGTAAAGGGGAGAGATCAACTAAAGGACTTGTATGCATGCATATAAGCCTAACCAATGGACAGAGACACCAGGGGGGTGAGGGCATGTACAGGAGTGTGGGGGGGAGAAGGGGGGATAAGGACACATATGTAATACCTTAATTAAAAAAAAAAGAATGTAAAAGATAACTCTCCCCACTACTCACTTGGCTTTTCTAACCCTTCTGATTTCTGAGCTTGATCAGTACTCGGTGTCTGCGCCAGAGAAAGGGCCTCTGGAGACTTCTGTTCTTCTCCATCCCAATCGTCCCACAGAGCTGAATTCAAGAAGCTCAGCCTGTTGCTCCCAGGGGAGCTGGCCTGAGGGGATTTCTCTTGAGACTTCCTTTGGCCAGTGCAGCTTCCTCGGATGGGGGTGGTACTCAGGAGTGCTGGGGAGTGGCAGTCACTGCTGTCTGGGGCCTCCCTGACCCTGCCGCCTGGGCTACTGGTGCTCAGGGAGCCAGTCCGCTCAAGGTTCAAGTTATCAATTGGAATTGGTGAGAGGGGCTCGACATGCCAACAGCAGTCCTCAGTTGGAAGGGGGGGACCGCTGTCCAACAGGGAGCTGCTGCTCGCCTGATGGGAGGCTACCTCCTGCTCATCTTCACTGTCCTCCACCTCCACCACTTCGCTCGCTGTGGCCTGATTCAGCAGCCTCGGCCTAGGCAGCGAGCGCTTTTGGAACTGCCCACTGAAATCAGTGAGGCCTCCTGAGCCTGGACAGGGAGTAAGCACAGAAAAGTGCTTGTGGCGCCTGGGGCTGGGACTTGAAGGGCTTCTGCGATTGACAGGGACCAGGCAGGATGACGATGTCTGGTGCACAATTGCTGAAAACTTACTAGCGGCTTTGGGTCCATCCCTGTTTTCTAATGGGGCCCTGGAATGGAGCTGAGCCATTTCATATGCTGAAGTCCTGGGCCCAAGACCCATGATTTGGGTCTGTGATGAGTGTTCGTGGCTTCTGTTGCCAAGCGGGGTAGCAGGTACCAGCCACGAGGTGTCTGTGGTGCTGTCCTCGTCCGGGCTGCTCTCGCGGTTACAGAACAGCTGGGAGGACCCTCTGCCACCCACACAGCCCAGGTTCCTTGATGGCCGCCTCTCCTCCTGCTGCACTGTGGCCTCTCTCTTTGATGGGCTTTGTGAAGGTTCCTGATCTGCATCAACGTCAATGATGGAGAACAGGTCAGAGAACTTGGGGCTAACTTCTAAAACTTTTTCTTCCAAGGAATCATTAAAAACTGACTTTATTTTGGTTTGTTCTAGCTCTAGCTCTTCATCTGAATCCAATAAAAGGATAATCTCATCTTCTCTGTTCATGCTGGAGGGAGAATTCTGAGATCTGGAGCTCTGTTGGTCAGGTTTTGCCTGAGTTAGGTCAATGGATGGAGACTTTTCTGGTGAGGTCAGGGTCCCTTTGTTTCTGCATTCCAACATAGAACCACGTTCTTCACCTTTCTGGCAGCCTGGATGGTTAAATAGCGTGAGAAGGCTCCGGCCCCTCTTCTTCTTCGATGGTGTGTCCTGGGAGGCCACCCTGGAAGCTCTGCCCTGAGATTGGGGCGTGGGTGGGGATAAGTCATTTTTGTGGTGAGGGTGAAGGTGTGGTTGGCATGGACTCCTGCCCAGAGGGGGCTGTGATGGGAAGAAGCACGGATGTGATGGAGGTGCCTGCCGGCGACTAGAGCGATGAGAGCTCTGTCCCCGCCTTTGTTTGATAGTGCCATTGCCTCTCTCGTCATCACTTGTTACTTGGGATGGTTCAGGGTGCCCTCCTGGAGTTGATGAAAAGGGCTGTTCATCATCATCATCATCAACTGAGTACATAAAGTGTCCTTTCTTTTCCTCTGCCCAGCGGCCCTGAGAGGAGCGAGAGGAGCTGGTATGATCCAGGGCTTCCTTTGGGGCCTCTGCTTCCTCCTCTCCATCTGAACACTGGACCTTGAGTGGCAGTAACATGGACTGTCTCTCATTTTTTCTTTTGGTGAGGTACTCATCTCTTCCCTGCCCAGATGGTTCCATCTGTTCTGTATTTTCTGACTCTTCTTTAACCTGGATGTTTGCTAGGATTCGCCTAGAACCTGGACTGTCCTCCCCAAGCTGGTTAGTTTCTTCTTTGATCTCTGGAGCTCTTTCCCCCTGGAGCAACTTTCTCTGAGTAGCAGCAAATTCATAAATTTCTTCCATTTCTGCTTCATTGACCTTTTCTCTATCTTCTTCAAGGCCCTCAGATTTCAACAAGGCTTCTGCTTCCTCCTCCTCACCTACCCACATTGACCTCAAGAGTTCTTGGAAATTCTCTGCTCTGGTTTCACAATCCTCATCTTCCTTCTCCTCCCGTCTGCCCTCTGAATCCATCATGACAGATGCTTGTTTGCACAGGTGAACAAGCTCACTCACACCAAACCTGCAATAGGAAACGCCATGCATCATCACGGTCCAACACAGAGACAGGCAAGGATTGGAGTGGAAGTCCTCACAAGGAGGACAATCATGACTGAGTCCTGGCTTCTCCCTGCTCTCCTGTGTCTAGGGTGCATGTGCAACACCCCAGGCCACTTGGTTCTCAAAACAGAGACTCATGAGACTTTAAGGCAGGGCTCACTAACTCCATTATGCAAATGTAAAGGGGCACCTCAGACTGAGCTGAAGATAATAGCAGCTGGTGGTACTGCAAAACTGGGGAGCACATGCTGCCTTGAAAGGCACCCAAAGCACTGTGACTGATGCAAACTAAAAGCAGGCTAAACCTGTCATGGGTCAGCCCAGGCCAATGAGTGCGTCAGCCTCCCACCTGCCTGAAGGTTTGGTGGTCTCATCAGTACATTTAAAACCCTAGAGGCTGAGCCAATGCTTTCCTAAGAATGCATCGGAGGGATGACATGGCCTTGGATGAACAAGTTTTTTTCATCCCAGAGGCCCTCACACCTTGTCAGGAGGTAGAACGCCTTTTTTGTTGAACTACTTGCCACCTCTCCTGTGATACTGGTGTGGACAGGCTGGGTAGGTGCAAATTCATGGGAGTTGGAATAAACCTTCTGTCCATTTTTTATTTTCTGGGACTTGGGAAAGGACTGCTGTTGATTGATCTTAGTGCTGGGCGATCAAGGAGCAGCAGTGTTTGGGAAGAACTGAGGCTGAGGACCACCCTCTCATCACACCTCAGTGGCTAAAAGCCACATGACTAGGCAGAGGACTCTTCAAGCAGCCTCGGCTCTCCTGCAAGGGTCCATTTCTTTCCAGACTTCCTATCAATGTGCCTTGTTCAAAATCATCACTGGGCATAAAGTTGGGATTAAAAATGATAGAAAGGACTCAGCCCTGATCCTCCCATGAGCCATCAACCTGATAATCCTTGTCAGTTAATGTCAAAAGCCATGAAGTAAATGAAAGAACAATATGGACCTGCAGGCCAGAGAACTGAGGTCAGGGGTCAGCTGGGGAGGCAGGCCAGTGTCTGCAGTGTAGAGATAATGCAGGAACGCACGGGCAGCCTCAGTGCTCACATCACTCAGCAGGACACGCTGGGTTCTTAGATCGCCATCTTCTACAGCGAAGAATCCTTCATTGTTTACCTGAGGATGAAATAAAGTATAAAGGTTTACAGACTGGAAGGTCATGACTTGGGATGAAGCAGATGGTCTTGGGTGGGTCCTGTGAGTCTCTACTCTTATAGCCTTAGTCCGAGGATGAGCATTAGCCAGTGTCACGCCATTTGTTGACCAGAAGTTCTGCAGTTTAAGCTGTAAAACTTCTGTTTCAAAATCAAATCAGGGATAGGTGCTCAAGAATCCAGTTGGTTCCCTCTTGACAGACATATCAAAGACACCAGATGTTTCTGATAGACCAACAGCAGTTTCTTGGATTCCAACAACACAATATTCAAGTCTAATGTAAGTCAACACAGAAATGTCTGTCAGCAGCTCAGCTTTATATAGGTCAATTATAAATCTTCATAATTATGCAAATAGAGGGGAAAAAACAATTCCGGGGGAGGAGGAAAGGATTTTTATTCAATGGGACAAGAAATCTGATGTTTGCCAATCCCGAGGTCATTTCCTCAGACCACTTCCTAACCTCAAACATGTCTCTCCATGGAAGTGTAACCTTATGGCAACAAAGAGGAAAAAACATTTAGGGCAGGGGGGAGAGCATGGGGAGAGCGGAAATGAGGTAGCTCAGGAGGATAGGAAGACAGAGAGAGAGCCTGAGCAAAGAGTGATGAGGAAAAGAGGGGCAGGGCAGAGAGGCAATGAGAGGAAGAGGGAGAAAGGGGAGTGGGAGGTCAACGGAGAAAGACAAAAAGGCTTGAGGGGGAATGGTAGGAGCTGCATGGAGGTGCAGTTTGTTCACCGCATACTTACATACTGAATGAGAAGTGGGCATCGGGCATAAAGCACGAACTTGTGGGCATACAGCACTTCCCCGTTGTCCATCTGAAACTGGACATCACTCAGGTGTGGGTTATTTACCATGGCACTGAAGTCAGCAACCAGCAAACCAAGAGAGAGCTGAGACAGGAGAAGAGCCGTCACTTCCATCTGTCACTTGCCCCTCTAACTGTGCAAGTTCCCCAACTGGGATGGTGGAGAGTGGGCAGGCGGACCCTTGCACTCCTCTCAATAGGGTTCCTACATTAGGTTCCACCTTTAAGTTACCTTAAGTCACTCAAGTGACAGGAACAACAAAACACTAAGTTCTCAAATTCTCTATCACACTGAGTTGCCTGGCCTAAAATGGGAGGGACCAGCAAGTGGAGAGGCGTGGCTACTCTTTTTTTTTTAAATATATTTTATTGATTTTTTTACAGAGAGGAAGGGAGAGGGATAGAGAGTTAGAAACATCGATGAGAGAGAAACATCGATCAGCTGCCTCTTGCACACCCCCTACTGGGGATGTGCCCGCAACCAGGGTACATGCCCTTGACCGGAATCGAACCTGGGACCCTTGAGTCCACAAGCCAAACCGGTTAGGGCGTGGCTATTCTAATAAAGATGAAGCTGCCAGTGGTAGCTGCTGGGGCTGTGTGCGCTAGGCCTAGTGTTTTACAAACTCTGCTGTGTGGCTCTGTAAAGAAACTTACTAGCCCGGTATAACAGACGAGGCTCCCTTGTCCACATGGTTCAGGGACCCAGCTGACAGGACCTCCAAGTCCCTTCTCTATGTGCCATGGTCACCAGAACTTGGTGTGATACTGATATACTAATCAGGTGACATCCACTCTAAGGAAAACTAACTTCTCACCAATTCATCACCTAAGAACATGAACTCTTAGGGGGAGGCCTGCCCAGGACCAGCACGTCGGAGGGGCACAGTGAATCATGAATGAATGAATGAATGAACGAAACGTTGAGAAACAAATGCACAGAGCAGTCAGATAAATGAGGGGATCTCACAGAGTAATGGTGGTCCCTCTGGGCTCCCAGTCAAGCAGGCTCCAGGCTGCCCCCATAAGTTCAGTGACAAAAGGGACAAAGCCTTAAGGTGGAGCCCTGATAGGGGGACAGGAGGCTCCTGTGGGCTCTTGCCTGGCTCAGCTCAAATACTGTCAAGGATACCAAGGGACTTGTACAGAGGCTTGAAGGCCAGCGGTGAGCTGACCCCACTGAACATACGAGCACCAGCAGCCAAGACTACAGAGCCAGAGCAGAGCCAGGCCCACAGAAAGGTCCTTACCGAAGCCTGGCCACCCATTTCCAAGCGCTGCTCCTCAGGTGGCAGGACAAACCCAGTCAGTGGAAGGCCACCAGGCAATAGATCCATCCCTGAAAGAAGGATTCACAGGTTAAAAGAACATCACTTCCTGGCAACGTCAGCCTCCAGGGAAAGAGCATCAACAGTGGGCTTAGCTGACCCCAAAGGCACCTGGGAATTTCTTCAGTTGGATTTCTTCAGTGAAAGTGATCCCCACAAACCACTACCCCCTTCCAACAGAGAGGAAACAAGCAGTAAAATAAACAGAACTAGCCCACCAGTCACTCGCTCTGGATAAATGGCTCTGTCCTTGGTAAATTTAAGGAAATGGCAATAGACTTACCTGTCTCACATTCACCTTTGAGAACAAAATGAAAACAACTAAAGACTGCCCTTTCTCCCCATCATATAGGGATGAGCCAGGGAACCTCAAAAATGAGCTGCCTTCATGGTCTTGGTCACAGGGAGGCAAGGGCCCACAGGGCGGGGCTTGCCCAGGTGTCCCATCTTGTGTCTCACCTGTGGTCCCCTTTGAATCAGCAGAACCCCCGCTGCAGGGCAATGGGCTGGCGCTCAGCCCCTCTCTTGCCAGGTCCATGAGGTCCTGCAGGGCCTGGTACTCCCTTTGGCTGGCGGAGGGTGACAGATTCCTGGGACTGGCACTATGGAGGGCAGGTGGCATGCGCACGCCCAGCTGTGGCTGTTCAAACAACACTGGTGACAGCATGGGCCCCTATGTGAGACCATGAAAGAAATTGGAAGCCAGAGTGACCACATGACTGCCATAATAGCCGCCACCCAGACGTGAGGGTGCCAGCCATAGCCCAGCACAACCCTGGAAAGCTTTTCTTCATCACCATCTGTCAGTAGGCCTTTCTGTCACAGTGAAGGCCATGTCTGTGATCCTTCCACACTGCAGAAGGATCCCTGGGGGCCCCCCATCTTCCTAATGTCATCTAAATGGTCTCAAATGAGTGAGTATGGACTCTAGGAACACCTGTGTCAGGCTTGTCTGGCTCCTGGGCCCCATCACAGATAGATTCTGTCAGCCCCCTGGGGGCAGAGCCTGGGACTCTGCATTTTAAATGAACTCTCCAGGAACGCAATACATTTGGGAACCAGTGGTTCTCCCCGTTCTTACTAGGAAAGCCATCTAGTGGCTGCAAAGAGAAACAACGCTATAGCTGACACCTCTAGGCTTCCTCGCATCCTCTTCCCTCCTAGACCTTTCTGTTCCCTAGCTGTTGATTCCCAGTGCCATAATCCTGAAGCTCCAACCCCCCAGAGCCCATCCGCATGTATTCAGAGGGGAGGGCACACCTTGGTGGACTGCTGGGACACCATGGGAGGCATCAGGCTTGCCGTATAGAAAGACTCCAGAGCCCAGGCCCTGGTCAGGGCGCTGCCCTCCCACAGAAAGTTCCGCTTCCCCTCAGGTGGTTGTAGACTCCTGCTAGCCTTCTCCAGCTCTTCCTTTAAAAGTCTGCTCGCAGGAAGTGGTGGCGTGTTGAATAATTCTACTTCTTCCTCTGCAAAGAGCTGGGCCACTCGATCCTCAATCTGTCTTCCTGTGGTCTCCAAGTCCTGGACTAACAACTGTGGTGGGGTAAGGGGTACTTTCTTCTTTCGACTCTTCTTCTCTAGAGAGAAACAAGTGACAGTCAATAACAGTCATCCACACAGCCTGAGCCCAGTGGTAAACTTCAGCCAGAGGCTGGATGGCAAGGCTCCCCTGGGAGCCACCACTCGTGGTCACACATACCTGCTGACAGTTTTGACCTCTCGGGAAAAGCAGTTCCCAGCGGCAGTATTGCAGGTACAACCTGTTCCATCTCAGACCGGGATAGAGCCATGGCCACCAGCAGGTCCTCAGACAGCACCTCAGGCTCATTGACCTTCTGCCTCTTCTGTGGTTCCTTCTTGTTGGGGGCTCCTTTCCGCTTCAGACCTCCAACGTGATTGCTGAAGCTTAAAAGGCAGCCAAACAGAAAGGTTAGTGATGGCCAGAGGTTGGGAGCACTTCCTGTTCTGAGGTGCTGGGCCTTCTCCTCTGTGGGGGAAAGAGAAAAGGGGCATCAAATGCCCCTGAGCTCACTGTGATCATTCTGTGCCTCACGTAAGCTCACATGATCCTGCGCCACAAGTTCAGCACAGTCCAGACTCCAGAGGGTCTGGGTCCTTCTGTGTGATCCTGCCCAGCCAGGTTCTTGGTGGGTATACAACACCGGCAGTGGTACTGCACCCCCTGGATGTGGTCATACCCTTCTGGTAGAGTCAACACTCGATGGCTTCAAGTCAGCACCCTGGATCCCACCAACTTCTGCTCATTGATACTTCAGATGCCCCTTAGGTGGTCCTGGATATATTGGCCATTAAAGGATCCCTTTCTCCTGTAGGGGCTGCAGGGCAGTGCCTCTGCCCAAGGTCTGAAGGAAAGGCTTCTCAGCTTGGGCCACCATTTTGGTCAGTGGGCTCGGAGGCCAATGTGCAGGAACTCATTTGGTTCGGAAGAGATTTACTGAAAGATTTTCTGGCTGAAGAGAAACTATACTTCCTGCTGCCTCCCAACAGGCTGGGCAAGAGTAGAAGGGTAAAGGTGAGAAAGAAACTAATGACAACCTCAAGATCACCTTCCCTACAGCTGAAGGGCATTCTGGAAGCACCTCTGGCTTTCACAAAAGCTTGTGCTCTCTGCTAGGCCAGTGATGGCTCCAGAACCCCAGGTATCATCTTAGAAGATCTAAGTGAGCCTAATTCAGTTCTATCAATCTGGGAACCCTGCATGATAATCACCACCTCCAAGAGAAAAAGGAACCACCCCAACATACCAGGGCCCGGCCAGCAGGTAGGCTCTTAAGTCTATGATGCTAGTGTTGAATGCTAAAATGCAGACAGGATCACTAATGAAGACTCAGCCTCTGCACTCCCCATCTTAGCACTGACCTAACTCACATGGCCAGAACCTGTGTGCAAGGCAGTGGCCAGGACAAACAAACCACCCTTGGGTTCCTTTTGCTCTTGACAGCTGTCCAAGGAAAGAAGTCCCAAATCTACTGCAGTCTAGGGCCGATGCTCCCTATAAGGTTAGGGTCTATTTTGGCATCCATAGCGACAGGGGTAATGCAGCTCAAAGCTGACCCTCTGCCACTTGTGTGCCTGTGGTTTGCACTCTGAAGGCTTATGTCATCAGCAGGGCCACCTATGTTAACATTTAAGCATTAACTCATGCAAATATTTTTTAAAGGCCTATGATTCTGTCTCACTAACTCTGAACTATGCTGAGCAATCTTATATTAATAGTATGAAAATCAGTCTACTGAGATGGAAGCGAGGCTGTTCTACACATGAAATAGATGTAGTAAAGTGAATTACTGAATTCTTAGCTGCTCCAGAGGGCACTGACTGCAGGATCCTGGGAATAGAAAACTCTCAGGAGGAAGGACCTTAAGGAAACCAGTCCACAGACATGCCCGTACCCACATAGACCATTTCAAAGCCACCTGGGATACAGAATTTGTCCCCTATTCAATTCTGGTGGAAACTGTGACTGATTTCCACCTATGCTTCATTTCCAGAATCTATTGTCCCACAACACTACATGAGGCTTTATTTTATTTTTAAAACAAAGCAGAGTACTTCTTTGATTTTCTTCCTTTTCATGTGACTCACCTCGATGTCTGTGCTAGTGTGCTGCAGGTCCCCTCAGGCTGAGCTGTTTGCAGCCGCACAGCCTGGAGCAGGAGCTGGGGGTCAACCTCCATCTTCACTGCACAATGTTTCAAGTGACTGATTCTGCTCTTTGAGGTGAGAAATAGCTTGCCACAAATTGGGCATTCAGGGACCTGAGGTACACAAGGTCTCAGTGCCTTTTCAGACTCATCCAAGCACCTGAAGGAAGACAGTAAACACGGGAGAACCACCTTCCCTGGTAATGTGGATTGAAGCAAACATGGATCCACATCCACATGGACATGCTGTGGGCCAAACCTTGTTCCCCAAAAGCCAGTCCCTCCACACAGCCTGTGATCAGCCTCCAGACATGGAATTTAGGTGTCTGTTAGCAAAGTTGACCGAAGAAAGCAAGGACAGGTTAAACATAAACTTAAGAGTCACCATATGACCCAGCAATTCCACTCCTAAGTATATACCCAAAAGAACTGAAAACAGATACTTAAGCAAACACATGAAATGCATGTTCATAGCAGCTCTATCCACAATACCTCAATGGTAGAAACAACCCAAATGTCAATCAATGAATGAGCAGATAAACAAGATGTAGTCTCCCTATACATAGAATGTCATTCCACCATAAAAAAAAAAAAAAAAAGAATAAAACACTGACACATGCTACAACATGGGTGAATTTTATAAGCACTATGCTGAGTGAATCCAGACACAGAAGGTCACCTAGTATTTGATTCCACTCTGCTCAGAATAGGCAAACTGATAAACAGAAAGCAGATTAGTGGTTTCCAGAGGCTGGGGCGGGGAGGGTTCAATGGAGAGCAAGTGGTAATGGGTACAAGTTTTCTTTTTGGGGTGATGAAAATACTCTAAAATTGATTAGAATGGTTACATAACTGTGAATATTACTAAATGAAAGCCATTGAATTAATTATTCACTCTAAATGGGTGAATTGTATGATACGTTTTCAACAAAGCTGTTAAAAAATAAAAAGGGCAGGTTGACATGAACACCAGCTACTGTCACAGGAAGGTATCTGATTCCCACTAAGCCATAGGGGCCCCTGGCTCTGGTCCCGCCCATGGGAAAGGTGACAGCTGAGCTGCTCCTACCGGTTCACATGCTGCTCCCTTCGGGTCACGTTCATAGCAGAGAGGTTCTTTTGACAGATCTGGCAGAAGAACAACCCCTTCTCCTCCAGACAATCGTCAGGTGCGGTGGCTCCTTCCTGCCCAAACTCCTGCTGCAGGGCCAAGGCCACTGCAGTGTCGCTTTCTGTGGCAGGAAGCCAGGGCTCAGACCCTGTGGAGAGGACAAAGTTCCATGAGGATGAGCTCATCCTCACACCTCAGCACATCTGTCAGATCTCAGGCGAGCGCTGACAATGGGTGTAACGTGGAGAAACCAGACTCCACACGACTCTGCCTCATGCCAGGCACCATCCAGTCAAATGGGGCACTGAACGGGACTCCTAGAATAAGACTTCTCAAACTTTAATGTATGTAAAACTCACCTGGGAATTTTGCTAAAATGAAGGTTCACATTACAAAGGTCCAGGTGGAGCCCAAGGTCCTGCATTTCTAACAACTCCCAGGCAAGGCTGATACTGGTGGTCCAGGACTACTCTGAGTATCGGGTCCTAAAGAACTTTCCTTTCATTTTTCTCATTTCTGCTAAGGTCCGCTGCTTTGGACATGTCAGGTTGTCAGGGCTTCTATTCCAACAAATCTAAGTTTTCTCTTCAAAGTTCAACCTTTCCTACTACTCTGACTTTTGTTGCCTATCCTAGGAGAACCAGGTCAGAGTGAAATGCCTAGATTGTTCCCAAGGTAGCCGTGTCCACCTCTGCCGCCCTCTATCACATCTGATATTGCTGAAGCAGACCCTCGGTGTTCATGAGGGATGGGCCATGAAAACTTCATAAATCCCCAATTCTGGAATACTACTAATGGCCTATCACTCTTTCTACCAAAGCCAGAAAAGCATCATGCTTTATTTTGGTGCCATGTATATGTATATGTACATGTGTATATATATGTATGTGTGTGTATGTATATATTTTTTTTAGCAAAGCAGTGGCTTCTCTCTCCTGAGCATTATTGGGTATGATATGAAGATATATGGAAGCAACTGAGTCACATGTAGGGGAGGTGCTGGGTTCACACACTGGCTGAGCAACTCCTCTGCACCCCTTTGGGTGTTCAAGGACTGATGCCACGGCAGATGTGACCCTGCTACTTGTGTGGACCTTTGGGGTAGCCTGATAATCGTCAATGCTTCTAAGGTGAAATCTGCAAGTGAAATACCAAGAGACTATATGCTCCTTAACTCATAGGTCAGTACAGTTTCTTCCTATTTACTTTCGTTTTGTATATTTTCATCAGAGATGAGAATTCATATTGTTTAGGGGATAAAGAATGGAATCACCAAATATTATGTGCTTCTTGGTGTGGTATAATATGCAGTGTACCACACCTGCAAAGCGCTGTTACCAAACTGTTTAACCTGGAGCCCATGAGACCTCTAGTTTACTCAGTGTAAATGCAACACAGGGATTGCATGAATGGGTTAAATGACATCATGTAGAAACAATCAAGCAAATCCAGAAAGTGGTAAATTTAAAAAGACAACTATACTGGACTCTTCAAAAAGTATCATTAAAAAAAACCCCAGCTCTAGCTGGCTGCTCAATGGTTAGACCTTTGGCCTGTGGGTTCGATTCTGGTCAAGGGCATGTACCTCAGTTGCAGGCTTGATCCCGGCCCCAGTGGGGCACGTGCAGGAGGCAACCAATAGGGAGTGTCCCTCTCACATTGATGTTTCTCTCTCTGTCTCTCCCCCTCCCTTCCACTCTCTGAAAATCAATGGAAAAATATCCTTGGGTGAGGATTAAACAACAATAAAACCAAGACAAAGGGACTGTTCTAGAGTTCAGACCTTAACAGACTACAGGCTATAGCCACATGTAGTGTGTGAACTTATAGTTCTGACAAATCCTTGGAAACCAGCTACAAAAACTATCCTTGGGATAATTGGGGAATTGGATACCAGGCAATATTAGGAAATTAGGTGTGACAGTGTTATCTATATATATAAAAGACTAATATGCAATGTGTCCCCTTGGGAATTCAACCGGGAGTTCAATCACTCGCTATGACATGCGCTGACCACCAGAGGGCGGTGCAGAACGAAGGAAGGCCCCAATCGGCCCTGATCACTGGCCAGGCCTAGGAACCCTACCTGTGCGTGAATTTCATGCACTGGGCCTCTAGTTGTGATTATAAAGGAGAATCTAGGGGTAAAGTGTCATGATGTATTTAACTTACTTTCATATAGTACAGAAGAAGCACATACATTTATAGAGACATAAAAAATATGTCAAAATGTTAATAATTGTTAAATTTAGGCTGAGGATATAGTTTGCTGTAATATATTTTCAGAATGGAAAAAATTTAAAATTAAAATTAAAAATTAAAACAAGAGGAAGAGGTACCTTATCAAAGAAACTAAGTGAGAAATGACCCAAGAGACCCTTTGTTCTCTGGCTAGGTGACACGAAATGGCAAAGGTAGAAAGCCAGGTGAGCCCCCCTCAGCAGAAACACAATGAAGGTTGGTTTCTTCCTACTCCCTTTCTTCCAGAGTTAGAACTTACGCCTGTTGGGAAGACAGGAAACTCCTGTCATACTGTTCCCCACCATTATCGCCTCTCGAGGGTCCTTTGGAATGTTTTCCTCAAGTGCAGGCTGGAGGGAGCACCCTTCTGAAGCATGTTTCAAACGCTCGGGGTCTGCTCTCTTGAACTGCTGCATTCGCTGTAGGACCATCTCAGCTGCCCGGGGTTTGGAGGGACTTGGCACCGTAGCAGTCAGGCAGGGAGGAGGCTGGGAGTCACCGTTAGGAGCAGCCTCTGCAGAGGAAAATATTCACATGTCTGTTCTAGCTGGAGAAACAAAAGACTCTGCCTCCGAATCCAGGTCAGATCCAAGTTTCAAAGGGGTCCTTTAGCAACTAGTTTAGGTTTAACTCTCAAGTGTGAATATGACTGCTTGTTGGTTGGTAACCTCACTATTTATGGTAATATCAATGTACCTTTCATAGGCAGGAAAGGGAATGAAGAGTAACTGCTAATGAGCACAGGGTTTATTTTGGGGTGATGAATATGTTCTAAAATTAGGTAGTGGTAATAGTTGCACAACTCTGTGAATATACTAAAACCATTGAACTGTACACTTTAAAGGAGGAAATTTTATAGAATATGAATATCTATTAAACTGTTATTAAAGAAATATTAATGACAAACATTTATATCTTTCTAGGTCAGAAGTTCTCCTTTAACTTGGTGTCCACAGAGGCCTTCAGTGGGGATCCGTGAAGTCGCTGAAGTTATACATCAATTTTGCAGGTATATGTGGGGGTGCAGTTTTCTGGGGGAATCATGCATACCTTCACTAGACTCTCAGAAAGAGCATGAGGAACCAACAACATTTCAGCAATATTACTGAAGCCTTACAATAGTCTCTGAGAGCTAAGTCCTTACCACCACTCCACTGAGAGGTCATGCTGACCATACTGGGTTAAAAAAACACATTAAAATCAGGAAGTGAAGGTGAGAAAAATGTAGAAACACAACTCAGGTGCCCAAAGATCTAGTGCTGTATTATATATGCAAGGTGGTTTTCAGCTGTGCATGAAGAATGTATGCTAAGCATATGGTTTAGTACATCAAGGGCAGGAGAGTAAGAAAGCTACAAATAAACTGCTCTTCTCCCCCACCCCACCCCCAAAAAAGGGAAAAAAGTTGTTTGGAGGAGAAAGGAAGAACTGAAGATTCTCTTGGAACATATGGTACCCACTGTGAAACGAATTCAAGAAAATGGGAGAAGCAGCATTATTGTCATGTTCATGTAACTCATGTCTACTAGTATAATGTAAACATTAATAGGAAATGAAAAAGAGGGCCCCAAACTTAATCGTGTGAAAAATGCACACAGGGCTTATATTTTTTTATGACTATCATTTAAAATAGGAGTCAGCAAACTATGGTCCTCAGGGCTGCCTATTTTAGTAAATGAAGTTTTGTTGGAACACAGTTCATTTACTTACTATTGTCTAGGGAGTTGGGGAGTTGTGACAGAGACCATATGGCCTGCAAAGCCAAAAAAATTTACTACATGGCCCTTTACAGAAAATTTTCCAATTCTTGGTTTAAAATAGTACAAATCACCTCTGGTTTCCTCTATGGAAGTTCTGGCAATGTTCCTGACTGGGTTACCTGTCTGGGTGCTCCATGCACTCCTCCAGAGCATAGCAGAAGCAAGCACACTTCCCTCTCCATTCTCAGAGGGAGCTGGTTCACGCTCCTGCCGCTTGGGTACCCCTTGCTTTTTTGTCCTTATGGCCTGGCTACCAGATCGAGTTTTCCTCTCCCTGGGGCCTTGAAAGGTTTTGCTCTTGGTAGCAGTTGGTTTGCTTGTTAGCTGAGTGATGTTTGAGGACTTTTTTGTCTTCCTTTCCCCTGACACTTCCTTGGTGCCATTCTTTTTCACCCTTTGGAAAAAACTGGCACAGAGTTCCTTAAAGTCATCATCTGACTCATCCATCATCTGACCAGTTTTAAGGCTTTCAAGCTTGTTTTCAGAGGAGTGAGGGTCAATCTGGGGGTCCAAGAATGAGCCTAGCTGGGCCTTATTCAGCTTCATTAGGGTTCCTCTTTAATTCTCACTGAGATACCTGGAGAGTTTGCGAAACTGAATAAAAAGTACTGTTTTTCCCTCCATAATGATTTAAAATGTCTTTCTTCAAATTGTGCCTGTGTTAAACAGCATGTTTAAAGCTTCCCTCTGTTAAAGTTCACATTTGAGACGTTTTATGTCCAACAGATGCCTCTGAAATAGAATACAATGAACTTGTTGCTCAGGTGATTCTTCAATATTTCCATGGTGATAAAGAACATTTGGTTCATTTAATTTCACATCTGTGGAAAAACAAAAGTATATAAGTGTAATTAGACAGATATTGTCATTTCATGCCATTTCTTCCAGGAGCATGTGGAGTATAGGAGTAACAATATCCCTGTCAATACTCAGGTACAGCCTGATTAACACAGAGCCATCATCCTAAAGGACATCACAACACAACCCAAGGGGATGGGGGGGGGGGAGAGAATATCTAGAAATCTATCAAAGCATGTTCTTTCACAGGCAGAAAACCTTGGGCATCTTGAAAGAGTATTGTTTTTACTGAAATCTGGGGAATGAATTCCATGAAGGGCAGTCACCACAAAAACATGATTCCCAAATCCAGAAAAACTATCAGAGGCTCTATCAGCAGGCAATGTAATGACAGAGAGAGAGAGAAAGAGAGAGAGAGAGAGAGAGAGAGAGAGAGGAATGAATATGCCCTTGAACACTCAGGAGACAGGAACAAAGATAGGAACACAGGAGACTCATTATTCATTGATACAACCAATTTTCCAAGTAAAAAAGGCCACTTTCCCCATCCTCTCACCCCAATAAGAGCTCTCCAAACTCAGGTTGCTAGAATGCTGCCCAATGCAAAGGTTAGGCCTTGTGGGCATGATTATTTACATCAGTACTGTTTAGTGGGTTTTCAAAAATTAATATCAATGGCAGAAAGTTTATTTCAAATCCAATAATGCAATCTCTGCTATCTAGTTAATCCAATTAATCATCTAATTTTCCAGAGCTGGGCAGACACACCTCAAATCTACTTAGCATGGCTGACTCATTCACATCTTCCATGCAACTCCTTAGAGAAGCTTCCCCTCATCCTTTATCTAAGTGCAACCTCTCCACCTCTATTATTTTCTTTCATCACAGTTTTCACAATGGCATTTATCACAAGTTATAATCATATGTAATAGAAAACATTTAATGAATGCTTGCTGTATGTCAAGCACCAGTCCAATTGCTTTACAAGTCTAATTCATTGAATCCTTACAACAATTCTATTTCATAGAATCTACTGTCATCCCTTCTTTACAACAAGGAATCAAGCACATGAATGAGGAACTGGCTCATGTTCACACAGCTTTTGAAGTGGCAGAGCTGGGATCAAATCCAGGCAGTATGGTTCCAGGGCATCAGCTCTTATATTTTTATTCGTTTACTTATTATCTGTCCCTTACTAAGCTCAAAACTTGAGGAGGGCACAGATTCATCTATTTTACTTCATAATCTCTTTGGCTGACAGGCACCTGACTTGGAAAAAGTGATCGACAATCATAATTAACTGCAAAGAGTTTGCTATAATCAGAGCGAAGAGATAGTGGGGATTGGAGAGAAGGCTTCAGGGAGAAACTGAGGTCAGTGTCCTAGTGCTTGGAACGTCAGGCTAACCAAACTGAATTTTATCCTATTGGATGCGGTGAGCTAAAGCAAACTCCACCCTCCACACAGCTCTGTCTCAACAGCTCTGTTGTTAAAACAGTCTCTCTCCTATACGTACTCAATGAGTATTTGCTTAAGGAAGCAGCGGCTCCTAGGAGACGGCAAGTTTCCAGAGAGCCGACGACTTGTGCCTACTCAGTGCTGTACCTACCGCGGCGTCGAGCTCACAGCATATGTGGAATGAATAGGCAGGTGAGGGGCGGACCCTCCCGCTCCCCTCAACCGGCAACACAAGGGAAACGGGCAGGGGCCTCAACCTGAAGAGATGCTGCCAAGGACTCTGACGGCGAACTACGATCGCCTAACGGACCCCCCGAGCAGTGACTGTGTGTATCCGGATGCCCCCACCTCTCCTCCCTTCAGACAGCCCCGGCCTCCTCCACCCAAGCGCGGCTCCTGCGTTTACCCGCGGCTGGAAGCGGGCGAGAAAGGGTCCTCTGCCTTCGGAGAGCGAAAAAGGCCCGAGATGTTTGGACCTTCTCCCAGTTACAGTCTCCTAGCCCCAAAGCCCGGCCCCTCCTACCTCCGGCGCCGCCGCGGCACCCTCTCAACGGAGAGCCTTGAGCCTGCGCATGCGCCGCCGGCTCCCCACTGACAATTGCGCAGGCGCATAGCGGTCGAGGAGTTTTGCTTCCCATCGTCCTCTGCGGCCTGGGCGCGCAGCGAAGAATGGTTCCGGAGGGCGTGAGGCGTTGCGAGGCTGGGCGCTGCGGTGTACCGTGCAGCGTGGTGTCCTAGGGCCCTGTGGCCGCAAGGCTGGACGGTGTCTGTAGCAGCTAGTGCAGTGGCGCCCGGCAAAGCCTATTTAAAGTTGAGAAGTTGGGGTGAGTTCAGGACAACGCCACAGTTTTAAGTTGAAGTTTGGGTCCACCACTGTTCACAGGAAATGTTTGCCGATTAAGTGGCGGCCCTTAGAGCGCACCTGCCTGAAGAACCGACGAGTAAACGGAGGGAGGGGGATTGGGAGACCCACCAAAAGAGGCCTGACGGGGCGGGAGAGCTTCCTTCCCGGAGGTGGTAGCAAACAGGTGGAGGCCTGGAGGTCATTGGGTGTTAGCTGGAGAGTCATCCTGTGTGTGCTGAAGCTGAGGTGATACGGTCTCCAATCTGGCTGGAGGGGTTTGCCATGGGCCGAAATTTGAAGAAGTTTATAAATCCCATTAAGGGTTTGAACTTCATCCTGGGTCAGTGGAAGCCATTGAAGATTCTGTTTTTAAAGGACGTTCTAGTCACAGTGTAAATATGGGTCTGGAGTGGCAAGACTGGAGGCCCATTAGGAGGCTGCTATAATCTAGGTGAGAAATGAGGATGGCCTGAATTAGCATTTGGAGTGGAGAGAATGGAGAAATATATTAAAACGTTTGAATTGTCATGTCCTAATTATTGGTTACAATTTAGGTTTTGGCCCGAGCACCTGAGTAGAATATGTTCCCAACCACTGAAATAATGGAATACAGGAAGAGTAGGTTTAGAGGGAAGAGAATAATACGTAGAGGTTTTTAAAATACGTATATATAACAATAAAGATAAATAAATGAAATTATATAATTCACATATAAAATTAAACCTTTTAAAGTGTATGATTCAGTGGTTTTTAGAACATTTACAAGGTTGTGCAACCGTCATCACTGTCTAATTCCAGAACATTTTATAACCCCAAATAGAAATCTTTGTACCATTAACTCTTCATCCCCTAGTAATGACAAATGTGTTCTATTTCTATGGATTTGCCTATTCTGTACATTTCACACAAAAGGATTCATACAATATGTGGCCTTTTCTGTCTGACTTTTACTTAACATCCTGTTCATGTAGCATGAATCAGTTCATTTCTCTTAATGGCTAGATAATATTCCCTTGTATGGATATACCACATTATGTTTATTACCAGTTGGTGGACATTTGGGCTGTTTCTGCTTTTTGGCTCTTAGAAATAATGCTGCTGTGAACATTCATGTACAAGTTTTGTGTGTGTGTGTGTGTGTGTGTGTGTGTGTGTGTGTGTGTGTGTTTTGTTGTTGTTAATACTCACCCAAGGATATTTTTTCCCATTGATTTTTAGAGAGAGTGGGAGGGGGAGAGAGAGAGAGAAACATTGATGTGAGAGAGAGACATCAACTGGTTGCCTCCAGCAAGTGCCCTGACTGGGGCTGGGGATCGAGCCTGCAACTGAGGTACATGCCCTTGGCCAGAATCGAACCCACGACCCTTCAGTCCCCGGGCCAACACTCTAATCACTTAGCAACACCGGCCAGGGTAAGTTGTATTTTTAGTTCTCTTGATATACCTAGGAGAGCAATTGTTGGGCCATACTACATTTTGGTTCTGAGTGCTGAGTGTTAGATGCTAATAGAACTTCCAAGAGCTTTTTCTGTATGAAGGAGTTTAGGAGTTGTTACTTGGTTTTGGAAACCTAAGTTAGTTTGTAGTATGATTTCCAAATAAAGTAGACAGCACAAGAGTGGTAGGCAGCACAGAGGAATGAGTGGGGTAGAATGTCTCATTTGCACTGGTGATATTTTAATTTATAGAGGTGACTAGGTGACAACAACGCTATTACTAATCCTCACTAGAGGATATGTTTTCTATTGCTTTTCGGAGAGAATGGAAGTGGGGGAGAGAGAGAGAGAAACATTGATGTGAGAAAGACACATCGATTGGTTGCCTCCTGCATGTGCCCTGACCGAGGACAGGGAGCAAACCCACAATCTAGGTACGAGCCATTGACTGAGAATCGACCCTGCAATCCTTTGGTTCACAGGCCAACGCTCTAACCACCTAACAACACCAGCCAGGACGAGGCCAACGCCACTGAAAGAAAAATGTATTCTATTTCTGGAGAGAAGAGGCATGCCACACCACAGGAAGATTTTGTCCAGAAGGCGGAAGCAGGAGTGAGGGGAAAGCTTAGGTCAGAGCCTTTGTTCCATGAGAAAGGCAAGACAGGGCAGGGTAAACCTTTAAGGACTAGCTAGTTTAAATAATTTTGGCAGGCTTTGGGCAGTAGGAATGGTCTCTAGTTGCCTGGTACCTGGCCCTGGGATGATTTAGGGCAGGCTTTGTCTGTGAGAGTTAAAGGAGCTGATTGCTTTGCATGTAAGAGGCTGCTGCCAAGTAAGTTGATTACTATCTTTAGGAATTAGCTAGCCCTGGAAAGAGCATTCTCCCCACCAGCAAGATTTTAAAATTTCATAAAATACAGAAAAAAATTTTAAGACATGATTAATGCACAGGGACATGGCTGGGATAATGTGAAGGAATGTTGTAAAAGTGGCACTTATTTTTCTCCAGTCAAATTGAAAATGAGGGACCTGAGTCTAATTTAGGACTTAAATCTCTTAGAGGCCAGGGAGGAAAACCTTCCCTTCTCTCCCAATATGGCCATACAGTATTTTAAGCGAAATGAGTTAGCTGAAGTGTAGAGAAGGGAGTGTTTCTTAAACCTGAGATCCTCAACGGAATTACTTATGAAATATTTTAAACTTGAAATGCTTGGGTACCACCCTTATACCTGCTGAATAAATCTTGGGCAGAGTTTCTGACCTGTGTCTTTTGAAAGTTTTACAGATGATTTTGATGGCCTCTAGATTAGAGACTGATTGGTCACTACATTTACCCAGTACCTACTGAACCAATCCTGTAGGCTGAGTATAAAAGAGATGCCAAAAACTGGGTGAGGGGTAATTACAAATTAGAGTTAGACATGATTCCTCCCTTCAGGGAACAAAGTTCTAGGACAGCTTTCTCTTTGGGCCAATGTGAACCATGAGAGCCCCCTTGACCTGGACCTTCTTGTGATTAATCTCCAGCAGAAGCTCTGAGGTTCACATTCTTCCACTAGAACTAAGCTGAAGAACAATGTCCAGAAACAATGTTATTAGGTACATGTTATTTCAATGGGAATACTACATGTTCCTTGCCAGCATTTGTGGCAGACCTGCACTGCCAAAACACATAAGCCAGGAACATGAAGGAACATTTACTATATTAAAAGGTCAGGATTGTCCTTGTTTGATAAACCTTCCAAGGTTTAACAGGAAGAGAAAATGGATGCAGAAGTTTGTGGAAAAATTAAGACACAATGTAATCTAAGTAGAGGCTCTGTTTTCCACGCCCATAGGAGTAGATCATTTTTAGGTACAGGGGAAACAGGCAAAGGTTGAATATGCTATGATTACCATTTCCTCACCCCCCTGGAATATTTTTGGAAACTTTTTGAATCTCCCATGGAGTTAATGTTTTAAACGGTTATGTGGAAGAAGTGAAAGGCCCTTGTCCCAGTTCTGTGGTTTGGTTATAAATCACAAAACCAAAACCTGCCTAGCTCCCTCTCATTTATTTTGGCAAGTGTTGGGTAGTGGGCAGATTGAACAAGGGAAAAATTGTCTTCCCACTGCTTTGGTCATATAAACTTTTATTTACTGTTGTATAATACTGTTCCCTACACTGCCAAAATTGTTAAAATCAGGAGGGGAGATAACTTTTACATGTCAAAGTGGACAGAAGTCACTCTAGGTTATGCTGCTGTTCTGTCTACCACTGCCACCTTTTGTGTCAGTTCTATTGGTAAATGGGTTTAAGGGGAGATTCCGTGCAGATGTACTGGCCTCAACTGTAGAGAAGCATTTTCCCTAATAAAGTTGATAATGTCACTCACAGTGTGTCATCTTCTACTTAATATTAAGATGGCAGTACTCTCCTAAGTGACCTACAGATTGAGTGTAATCCCTGTCAAAATTCCAATAACTGTTTTTTGGTGTCTAGATCGTTACTTCATTGGAGATTGCATAACAATGATATTCTAATTATAATTTTGTTTTCAAATATTAGCTGGAATAATTTTATAAGACCAGTCTTCCCCTTCTCTACTGTTAAGTTACTACTGTGTTGTACAGGTCATATAGGAAAGGCAGGATAAATCTTTCCTTTGTTCAGTTTTCAAAGTAATGAATTGGTTCTCTGTCATCCCCAGAAGGTGACCAGTTAGTTTTCTTTTTAAAACATCACGATTGGGCCCAGCTGGCATGGCTCAGATCTACCTATGAACCAGGAGGTCATGGTTCAATTCCTGGTAAGGGCACATGCCCAGGTTGTGGACTTGATCCCCACCCAGTAGGGGGTGTGGAGGAGGCAGCTGATCAATGCTTCCCCTCTCATCGATGTTTCTATCTCCCTCTCCCTCTCCCTTCTTCTCTGAAATCGATAAAAACATACTTAACAAACAAACAAAAACATCATGATCATCATGCTGCCCCTCTCAGGAGCACACACCTGCACCTTTCCTTTCCCCTTCTTTTCCCCCTAGGGTCATTGCCTTTGCCTTTCTCTCTCCTAAGCTCCAAGAGCCCTTCTTTTGTGTATATAACTTGTTTCCTGAGCTTACACAGCCCAGTTGGCTCACTTCTACTGCTCCTATAACTTTCTAATAAACTTTCTCATAATTTGAAAAAACAAGTGCATCATTATCAATTCATGTATTTAAATTCATTGATGGTTTTCAATTCATTGAAGTTACTATCCTTATTGAAGCTCAAATTATCCCATCTTTAGCTAGTGGGAGCCTCTTTAACTTGACTCCTGATTTCTTTTGACACAGTCCTAGTAGTCATTGGTTGCTTCCCTGCTATCTGGTGTAGGGGAGACACACTTTTACCTTTACCCTTTTTGTCTGGGTCAGAACAACAAGAGAAAAACACATTTATTTAATGCAAATTTTATGTGACACAGGAACCTTCATAAGGAATGAAGACCCAAAGAAATTACAAAATTTACTTGCTGTTATATTAGGTTAAACAGAGAGAGGCACTTGTGGAAAGTTACTAAACTGTAGGGAAAGGCTATAAAAGAAGAATTATTTTTAACAAGGTCTGTTTATATAGCAAGCTCTCAGTCTCAGCTTCTTCTTGATGA
This sequence comes from Corynorhinus townsendii, assembly GCA_026230045.1. Lineage (NCBI taxonomy): Eukaryota > Metazoa > Chordata > Mammalia > Chiroptera > Vespertilionidae > Corynorhinus > Corynorhinus townsendii. The sequence goes on from JAPDVU010000009.1 coordinate 67,402,504, forward strand.
TGAAAATGTTACTTCTGATATTGGGAGGACATCTCTCATATGAGAATTTCATCTGCTTTTGAGAAAAAGAAGAAAGAGCAGAATGTTTTTCTTTTTTAAAAACATTTTTATTGATTTCAGAGAAAGCGGAGGGAGAGAGAGATAGAAACATCAATGATGAAAGAGAATCATTGATCAACTGCCTCCTGCATGCCCCTTACTGGGGATCAAGCCCACAACCCAGGCATGTGCCCCTGACTGGAATCGAACCTGGGGACTCTTTAGTCTGCAGGCCCAGCTCTATCCACCGAGCCAAACCAGCTAGGGCCAGAATGTTTTTCTTGTACTTGCTGTTTTCAGCTGCCTTTAACACAAATCATCAATATGCCAAAGCTGCTTATTTTGTAGTTGCAACATTCTTTACTCCTCCACTGGTATGTCATAATGTTTAGGACTCATCTTATACATTTCCTGACCCCAAACTTGGAATCAGGTATTTCTCCAAGAAACCTTGGTTTCTTTTCATGGGAAATGGTCATTCAAAATCATAATCTTGGTGCTAGAAATGCTCATTGGTACTGGATTGACCATTGCTTCCAAGCCTTTTCAGTGATAAGAGCTAGTGTGTGTGTAGATATAGATACATATCTATCTATCTATCTATCTATCTATCTATCTATCTATCTATCTATCTTCAAGATAAAATACTTTGTGAGTTCATACTGTTTCTATTTAAGTTCAGGCTTTTTATTTGTTGACTTCTATATGACACAGGGTTCCATATTAAGAATACTGATTTTCAAGGACACAGGGGAAGATAGAAAGAAAAGACAATATTCCAGAATTGCTCATTTATTTTATCCCATATTACACATACAAAAGTCTATACATAAAGTTCTGTCACAACTGGTTATGGCTATTGAAAACATTAAAAAAAATTGCATATGCTATTTCCAACCTCTCACTTGTTAAAAAAATTTTATTATTTTTTCTCACTTTTTTTCTTATAGTGTAATGTGTCTACATTGTTAGATCATGCAGCTATTACATAATATATCTTCCTTTTAAACCTAATTTAATCTTAGTTTAACTCACCATCATTTCCTTATGTTGATGTTTTCTAATCACTCTAGATCATTCTCTAGTACATTCTTTATTTAGCACTCATGAGAACAATATTCCTTGAGTTCTTTCATGGCAGTAACAGTTGGTGCCATATATACTTGAAGATCGTTGGTTTTGCTGAATAGAAAATCCTTGGATCTCATTTTCTACCCCCTTGGGTAGCATCCGGCCACCTTGGTTCACAGATTTGCCTCTCCTGGGCACCTCCAAGCCTATCACAAGTAGCAAGCCATCTGCAGATAGCTCAGTAGCTCCTACCAGGTGGCCCCAAGCAGGGCACAGGCAGTAGCTGACTTTGAATATTTTAAATCTATGACTCCCATTTTCTTCTGGCACAGTGTCACTGTCAAAAAGTCTGTTGAAAATGTATTATTTAAAAATATTATTTATTTTCCTTTTGAAAAATATACTCATTTTTTAATTTTTAGCATTTATTCTAGTTCTAGCTTTGGCTTTCGTTTTCTTCTCCAGAAATTCCATTATCTGTATGCTATATTTTCTTTGCCTGTCTTAAATATTTGTCACTTTCTCTCAGATTGTTTTTATTTTTCTTCATTTTTTTTATGAAAGTATTTTTTCATCTGCGAGTTCTCATAAAGTTATATTTAAGTGTTTATTTGCTCCCATGGTTCGTGTACTTTAGTGTCTATTTTTGAAAATTTTTCCTTTTTTTCTAATTTTTAAATTGTTAAATTTCTGAATTTTTAAAATACTGAGTTATAATGTTTTTTCATGCCTTGTATAAGTCTTAATGTTTTTAAGTTTGTTTTTAAATAGTACATTGCAGGGTTTTTTGTTCTTGTTTTTGTTGTTGTTGTTCATCCTCACCCAAGGATATTTTTTCCATTGATTTTTAGGGAGAATGGGAGGGAGAGAGGGAAGAAGAGAGAGAAAGGGAAAGAGAGAGAACATCAATGTGAGATTGACACATCGATGGTTGCCTCCCCCACACCTTGACCTGGGCCACAATTGAACCTGCAACTCAGGTATGTGCCCTTGATAGGAATTGAACCCATGACCCATGTGTGGTGTTTTTAATCAGGAGGGATATCTGGATATCAGTCCCACACCAGACCCCTCAGCCTAGGCTTCTAGTGCTGGGAACAAAAGTCCCCATAACTTCAGGCTATAAAAACCAGTGGGGATTGAGGATGAGAAAAATGGAGGCTGCTGGGGTCCCAGGCAATTTCTCTTAAAGGTCCCATGCATGGACTTACTCGGACTCACTCCCTCTGAGCTCCAGTGCTCGGGCAGCAATTTGAAAGGAACCAGGGACATACAAGAAGGAATAAATTTGGCATCAAGACAAGAGCTGGGCCAGGGACACAGCTTTCTCCAGACAGAAGTGCCGGCAGAAGCCATTGTTCCTTTCCTGAGCCTTCCCCAGCACAGTGCTGACAGGCAGGTGCCATATCTGAACCTCTTTCAAACTGTCTCACACTTTTTATCCTGCCCTGGTGATTTACTGAGACCCTGCCCCACCCAACCTATGGGCTCTTCCAAGCCATTTCCGGTGCTTTGCCATACAACTGGCCTTTCTTGCCTTATGCTTCGAACTTTACTAAAATCTCCTAAACAGCAGCCACTGACCTCAGCATGCTCTGTACCTCTTGTTAAGTGGCCCCAGGCCCAGCACTAGCATCCGGCCACCTTGGTTCACAGATTTGCCTCTCCTGGGCACCTCCAAGCCTATCACAAATAGCAAGCCATCTGCAGATAGCTCAGTAGCTCCTACCAGGTGGCCCCAAGCAGGGCACAGGCAGTAGCTGACTTTGCATCTGCCAGGAGGCCCCAGAACCAATGCACCCAGTGAAGAACTTCAGACCACACCAGATTACAGCCCTACCACCTCCATGAGCGACACACTCAAGGAATAGACTTTGTGATCACCAAAGCCCCTCTGAAGCAAGTCCTGCTCCATAGGGTGAATACCTGCACAACAGCTCTTTTCCTGTAGTCACAGCTGGTCCTCACAGCTCATTGGCCTTGGGATCACTCCTTCCAAGTGATGCCAACAGCAATCAAGGCTCAACTACAACTACAACAGCCCATATAGGGGCACACCTGGAGTTCCCAGCTCAGGTGACTGGTGAGGCTGCAGCACTGGGTCCTACAGGACATCTACTATACACAACTACTCTACCAAATCTTGGAGACAGCAGGTCTACCTAATACATAGACACAAACACAGGGAAGCAGCCAAAATGTGGAGACAAACATGTTACAAATGAAAGAATAGGAGAAATCTTTAGAAAAAGAACTAAATGAAATGGAAGCAAGCAAACTACCAGATACAGAGTTCAAAACAATGGTTATAAGGATGCTCAAGGAAATTGAGAACTTCAAGGGACTTAGAACTTTAACAGCGTGAAAAAGGACTTGGGAACCATAAAAAAAGAACCAGTCAGAAGTGAAGGATACACTAGCTGAAATGAATAATTTACAGGTAATCAATAGTAGAGTAGAGGAGGCTGAGAAACAAATCAGTAATTTGAAATATGAGGAAGCAACTCCCAATCAAAATAGCAAAAAGAAGAAAGAAAAAAAATGAAGATAATATAAGAAGCTTCTGGGACAACTTCAAGTGTACCAACATTCACAGCATAGGGTTGCCAGAAGGGGGGGTGAGGGAGCAAGAAATTGAAAACTTACTTGAAAAAATGACAAAAACTTCCCTTGCCTGATGAAAGAAATAGATATACAAGTACAGGAAGCACAGAGAGAGTTCCAAACAACGTGAATCCAAAGAGGCGCACACCAAGACACATGATAATTAAAATGTCAAAGGTTAAGATAGAATCTTTAAAGCAGCAAGAGGAAAGCAGTTTGTTACCTATAAGGGAGCTCCCATAAGACTGTCAGTTGATTTCTCAACAGAAACTTTGCAGGCCAGAAGGGAGTGGCAAGAAATATTCAAAGCGATGAAAAACAAGGACCTACAACCAAGTTTACCTAGCAAAGCTATCATTTAGAATTGAAGGTCAGATAAAGAGCTTCCCAAACAAGAAAAAGCTAAAGAAGTTCATCACCACCAAACCAACATTTTAAAAAATGTTTAAGTGTCATCTTTAAGAAAAAGAACACAGCAGTTTCTTCAAGTCTGTCAAGACATCCTGTTCTTTCCTCTACATTCTCTCACATAGGCACTGATAACACACAAGTGTTATGGCTACATACTTACCTACATTATCCTCCTATATTGTAGGTGTACAAAATAAATCTACCTGCATTCTTGGGTCTTTTGGGGTCTTACAGATATTTTGTCATCCAGTTTTGTTGTAAATGTTATTTCATGAGTATTTGTTTTTGAAATCTATTTGCTCTTTTATGTGGGGATTTGGGAAGATCCAGATTTTATGCTTACACTACAGTCATCTTCAAAGCCCATATATTGAATTTCTTTAAAATAACTTTTTATTGATTTGAGGGAGAGGAAGAGGGAGAGAGAAACATCAATCAGTTGCCTCCCACACTCACCCAACCAGAGATCAAACCCACAATCCGGGCATGTGCCCTGACTGGGAATCCAACTGATGACCTTTTGGTGCATGGAACAACACTCAGCCAACTGAGTCACACTGGCCTAGGCCCATATATTGATCTTTAATTACACTGCTGATTCAAGTTGCACATGTTATTTTTAAGATATGTTTTGTGTCTATGTTCACTGAGTTTGGCCAATAGTCTTTTATTTTGTTCTATTTATTAACTGTTGAATTCAGTGTTGTAGTAACTTTGTAGAATTATTTGTATAGTTTTTTTATAATTTCTGTACTCTATCAGTTTATATAATGTGAGAATAATTTGTTCCTGAAAGTTTCATAGAACTTTCTCATTAAAACCACCCCAGTTTGATATCTCTTTAAAATAGATCTTTACTATTTTCATTTTATATATAGTAATTGGTCTGGTTAGCCTTTCTAAATCTTCTTGAGGCATTCAGTATTCACCTCCACCTGCCAATAATTGGGCTGCCTCTCTGCATTCAGATCTTCTAACAGTGCTCCCTCATCCTCCAAAGTGAAATCTGGTTCTCTTTACTCTATGCACCCTGCTCACAGGATTCTCATCATTGCATTTATATTCATCACATTGAACTGTGTTTGCCTTACCCCAAATACATTTAGCTTTGACTTTATGTAATAGAAATGATTGCTCATATTTAAATGCTTTTATTTTCCTAACTATATCTTGTGGGAGAGTAGAACTTGCTTTGTACAGAGGCTAGCATTATCCACAGTTTATTGTTTCATACACCTTGGGATGATGATATGTAGTGAAGGGAGGGAAGGTAGCAGCAGGGGAGGAACAGTTACCCGATGACCTCTTGCACACAGTCATCTAGCAGAGCCTCCTGCTGCACCACTCTGTGATTGTGATGAGTGGCTGTGTGCCTGGGCTGGCTGGGTATGAGCCCAGGGTAGTTCCAGGCCTCAGTTCCACCCTAAGCCTGTGTAAGTAGTACCTACACACGTGCACTATTATAAACAACACTGCAGTGAACATCCTTATATCTGCCTCCTTGCTCACATGGGCCAGTGGAATTGTTACCCCTTCATGGACTGTTAACACTTGCTCAGAGAACAGAGTTGGAGGATTCAGGAGGCTTCTCTGCCTCTAGCCTTGCTGCTTGAAAGGGACCTGGTAGTGAGTGATGTATATTTAAAAGTCAAAGAGTTCATATGAGCACTGTCCTGCTGAGAGGTTGATTATCTGTGACAAATTACTCAGGGCCTATCAATGCAGTTTACCTGAATTTGAAGAGATTCCAGTGTTCTCAATTCCCCATACTTTGATACCAAGAGGTAGAGATCAAGAATCTCCTCTGTCACCCTTCTCCCCAACACCTGAGGAATTGGATCTGCTGAGAAGAAATGTAGTGTCTCCCAGTGTCCCAGTATTCTGGAGTGCTGAAATGAATTTTTACCCCTGTTGTCTTCTGCAAGATTCTCCCAGAGATGTCTGGAGCTGTGGTCATAGAATATCTGCCATTTGGGAGGTATAATTAGTGCCCTCTATAAGACTGTTCAGCAGATGGTAGTGTTAGTTTTTGACACCAGTTGGGCAAATCAGGGTCCCTATAATTAATACAGAAAATGGGAAAAGAGTAGATGACAAGGAAAACAAAGGAGCCCCCAAAAGAGGTGTGATTTACAAGTAGATAAGTGCTACCATCAGTTATGGCTTTGGCTCTCCCTTGCTGGTACCTGGGTTATAGGAAGCAATCCCGATGCAACACTCTTCACCTGAAACTCCTACTCTATGCATTTGCTCCATTAAATGACAGTCAGGCCCTAGCCAGTTTGGTTAAGTGGATAGAGCATCAGCCTGTGGACTGAAGGGTCCTGGGTTCGATTCTGGTCAAGGGTATGTACCTTGGTTGCAGGCTCCTCCCCAGCCTGGGCCCTGGTCAGGGCCCTTGCAGGAGGCAACCAATTGATGTGTTTCTCTCACGTTGACATTTCTCTCTTTCCCTCTCCCACTCTCTCTAAAAATCAATGGAAAAATATCCTCTAGTGAGGATTAAAAAATAAAGTATCAATTTTACCCTTTAAAAAAAAAAGACAGGATAAACATGCCCTTTAACGGAACATACCAGGTGAGAAGTTGTCAGCAGGCTAATTACAGTGCTCATAGATCAAAGAAGGCTCTTTCATCAGAGATGTCATTTCGGTTTGGCTAAGGGTCCTGTTTGTGCTCATAATCTCAAGCTGTCTCTCAGGCACACAGAACAGGGCAGAGGGTAACTGAACAGTCAAAATGTTTAGGGGTGCCCGGCTGGTGAGGCTTGGTGGTTGAGTGTTGACCTATAGAGCAGGAAGTCATGGTTCAGTTACAAGTCAGGGCACATAGACGGGTTGCGGGTTCGATCCCCGGTGTGGGGCGTGCAGGAGGCAGCCAATCGATTCTCTCTCATCATTAATGATTCTATCTCTCCCTCTTTCTCTCTCAGATCAATAAAAATATATTTTAAAAAATGTTTAGGGTATTTGCCAGTTGTGTTTAGTTGTTCATTCATTGAGAACATTTTTGTAACAAATGATTGAAAGAAAGGGTATTTTTTTTGTTTGTTTTCAAACCCTGTTTTTAAATTGGGTTGTTTGGGATTTTTTGTTGTTGTTGTTGTTGTTGAGTTGTAGGAGTTCTTTATATATTCTGAATATCAGACTCAATAAGATAAACGATTTTCAAATATTTTCTCTCACTGTGTCGGCTGCCTTTTCACTTTCTTGATAGTATCCTTTGATGCACAAAAGTTTTAAATGTTGAAGTCAAATTTATATTTTCTTTGTTGGTTATTTTTATTTCATATCCCAGAAATCATTTACACATCCAATGTTGTGCAACTTTTACCCTATATTTGCTTCTAAGAGTTTTATAGTTTAGCTCTTATGTTAAGGTTTTTGTCGATTTTGAGTTAATTTTTGTTATAGAATGTGGCAAGAGTCTAACTTTATTCTTTTGCATCTGGATATCTAGTTTTCTCAGTACCATTTGTACTAGTTTTATTCCATTGTTATCAGAAGAGGCACTTTCATATTAAAATAAAATTGTTTTTCTTGAAATAAAAAAAGAGACACTTTCTGTTTCAGTCATGTGCCACTTACCAATGGGGAAATTTTATGAGAAATGCGTCACTAGGCAATTTCAACATTGTGTGACCCTCATAGACTGTACTTACCCAAATCTAGATGGTGTAGCCCAGTGGTCGGCAAACTCATTAGTCAACAGAGCCAAATATCAACAGTACAACGATTGAAATTTCTTTTGAGAGCCAAATTTTTTAAACTTAAACTTCTTCTAATGCCACTTCTTCCAAATAGACTCGCCCAGGCCATGGTATTTTGTGGAAGAGCCACACTCAAGGGGCCAAAGAGCCGCATGTGGCTCGCGAGCCGCAGTTTGCCGACCACTGGTGTAGCCTACTACACACCTAGGCTATCTAGTGAAATAGCCTATTCCTCTTAGGCTACAAACCTGTACAGGATGTTACTGCACAAAACAATATGAGATTAAATCAAGCGCAAGAGAAAGCAATGCAAGAAAGAGATATGGTAAGCCTGTGATGTATGAGGCCATTGCTGGCTAACATGGCATGCTGATTTACAGAATTTTTTTTATGTGTAGAAAGAGTACACTCTAAAATAATGATTAAAAATACAGCGTATTAGATACATAAACCAGTAACATAGTCACTCATCAAGTATTATGTACTGTACATAATTGGATATGCTATATTTTTATTTTTTAAAAGGTCTGATGTACCTCAAATTTTAATAAGAAGCCCTATACACACTGTTGATTCTAAAATTTGAAAGAGCATATCAAAAATGTGTTATAATTCATTTGTAAGGTTTATGCCTAAATTGACTCCATGTCATAATTCTCAATGATAATATCATCAGAAGGATCTCCATGTATTAGGCAATAACTACAGCTACATTTATTTTATTTAACTTTCTTTATTGATTAAGGTATTACATATGTGTCCTTATTCCCCCATTACCCCCCACCTCCCATTCATGCCCCCACCCCCCTGTTGTCTGTGTCCATTGATTAGACCTATATGCATGCATGTAAGTCCTTTGGTTGATCTTTCCCCCTTACCCCCACTGTCCCCTACTTTCCTTGAGGTTTGGCGTTCTGATTGATGTTTCTCTGTCTCTGGATCTATTTTTGTTCATCAGTTTATGTTCATTATATTCCACAAATGAGTGAGATCCTGTGATACTTTCTTTCTCTGCCTGGCTTATTTCACTTAGCATAATGCTCTCCATCTCCATCCATGTTGTTGCAAATGGTAAGAACTTCTTTTTACCACAGTGTAGTATTTCATTGCGTAGATGTACCACAGTTTTTTAATCCACTCATCTGTTGATGGGCACTTAGGCTGTTTCCAAATCTTAGCTATGGTGAATTGTGCTGCTGTGAACATAGGGGTGCATATATCCTTTCTGATTCGTGTTTCTAGTTTCTTAGGATATATTCCTAGAAGTGGGATCACTGGGTCAAATGAGAGTTCCATTTTTAGTTTTTTGAGGAAACTTCATACTGTTCTCCACAGTGGCTGCACCAGTCTGCATTCCCACCAGCAGTGCACGAGGGTTCCTTTTTCTCCGCATCCTCGCCAGCACTTGTCATTCGTTGACTTGTTGATTATAGTCATTCTGACAGGTGTGAAATGGTACCGCATTGTTGTTTTGATTTGCATCTCTCTGATGATTAGTGACTTTGAGCATGTTTTCATATGTCTCTTGGCCTTCCTTCTGTCTTCTTTTGAAAAGTGTCTGTTTAGATCAGTTGCCCATTTTTTTATTGGGTTGTTTATCTTCTTTTTGTTAAGCTGCATGAGTTCCCTGTAAATGTTGAAGATTAAATCCTTATCGTTGATATCATTGGCAAATATGTTCTCCCATGCAGTGGGCTTTCTTGTTATTTTATTGATGGTTTCCTTTGCTGTGCAAAAGCTTTTTATTTTGATGTAATCCAATTTGTTTATTTTCTCTTTAGTTTCCATTGCCCTAGGAGCAGTATCAGTGAAGAAATTGCTTTGGCATACGTCAGAGACTTTTCTTCCTATGGATTCCTCTAGAATTTTTATGGATTCCCATCATATGTTTAAGTCCTTTATCCATTTTGAGTTTATTTTTGTGTATGGTGTAAGTTGGTGGTCTAGTTTAATTTTTTGCATGTATCTGTCCAATTTTCCCAACACCATTTATTGGAGAGACTATCTTGACTCCATTGTATGTTATGCCTCCTTTGTCAAATATTAATTGAGCATAATGATTTGGGTCAATTTCTGGGTTCTGTATTCTATTCCATTGATCTATATATCTGTTCTTGTGCCAATACCAGGTAGTTTTGAGACCAGTGGCTTTGTAATACAGCTTGATATTTGGTATTGAGATCCCACCTACTTTGTTCTTCTTTCTCAGGATTGCTGTAGCTATTCGGGGTCTTTTTTTATTCCAGATTAATTTTTGGCAAGTTCGTTCTAGGTCTGTGAAATATGCCGTTGGTATTTTAATGGGAAGTGCATTGAATTTATAGATTGCTTTGGGTAGTATGGACATTTTGATGATGTTGATTCTACCAATCCATGAACATGGTATGTTCTTCCATCTGTTTATGTTTTCCTCTATCTCTTTTTTCAGTGTCGTGTAGTTTTCCGCTTATAGGTCTTTTACCTCCTTAGTTAACTTTATTCCTAGGAATCTTAATTTTTTTGGTGCGATGGTAAATGGGATTGCTTTTTTAGTCTCTCTTTCTGTAAGTTCATTATTGGTGTATAGAAATGCCATAGATTTCTTGGCATTAATTTTGTATCCTGCTATATTGCTGAATTCATTTATTAAGTCTAATAATTTTTTGATGGAGTCTTTAGGGTTTTCTATGTACAGTATCATGTCATCTGCAAATAAAGACAGTTTTACTTCTTCTTTTCCAATTTGGATGCCTTTTATTTCTTCTTCTTATCTGATTGCAATGGCTAGTACTTCCAGCACTGTGTTGAACAGGAGTGGTGAAAGTGGGCATCCCTGTCTTGTTCCTGGAAATGGTTTTAGTTTTTGCCCATTGAGTAGGATGTTGGCTGTGGGTTTGTCATATATGGCTTTTATTATGTTGAGGTATGATCCTTCTATTCCCACCTTCTGAGAGTTTTTATCAAGAAAGGGTGTTGGATTTTGTCAAATGCTTTTTCTGCATCAATTGATATGACTCTGTGATTTTTATCTCTTAATTTGTTTATGTGATGTATCACGTTTATTGATTTGCGAATATTGTAACCATCCTTGCATCCCCGGGATAAATCCTACTCGGTCATGGTGTATGATCTTTCTGATGTACTGCTGGATCCAATTTGCTAGAATTTTGTTGAGGATTTTGGCATCTATGTTCATGAGGGATATTGGTCTGTAATTTTCTTTCATTGTGTTATCTTTATCTGGTTTTGGTATTAGGGTGATGCTGGCTTCATAGAAGGAGCTTGGAAGTGTTCCTTCCTCTTGAATTTTCTGGAATAGTCTGAGGAGGATAGGTTTTAGTTCTTCCTTAAATGTTTGGTAAAACTCCCTGTGAAGCCATCTGGCCCCGGGCTTTTGTTTGCTAGGAGCTTTTTGATGACTGCTTCAGTTTCTTCCATAGTTATCAGCCTATTGAGATTTTTAGTATCTTCCTGAGTAAGTTTTGGAAGGTTGTATTTTTCTAGGAATGTGTCCATTTCCTCTAGGTTGTCTAGTTTGTTAGAATAGAGTTGTTCATAGTATTTTTTAATAATCCTTTCTATTTCTGTGGGGTCTGTTGTTACTTCTCCTCTTTCATTTCTGATTTTGTTTATTTGGGTCCTCTCTCTTTGCTTCTTGGTGAGCCTGGCTAGAGGTTCATCAATCTTGTTTATCCTTTCTTTTTTTAAATATATTTTATTTATTTTTTACAGAGAGGAAGGAAGAGGGATAGAGAGCTAGAAACATCGATGAGAGAGAAACATTGATCAGCTGCCTCTTGCACACCCCCTACTGGGGATGTGCCCGCAACTAAGCTACATGCCCTTGACCGGAATCAAACCTGGGACCCCTCAGTCCGCAGGCTGATGCTCTATCCACTGAGCCAAACCGGTTCTGGCAATCTTGTTTATCCTTTCAAAGAACCAGCTCTTGGTTTCATTGATCTTCTGTATTTTTTTTTTTTTTTTGGTCTCTATGTCATTATTTTCTGCTCTGATCTTTAATATTTCCTTCCTTCTGCTCACTGGGCTTTTCTTGTTGCTCTCTTTCTAATTCTTTCAGTTGAGTTAGATGATTTATTACCATTTTTTCTTGTTTTTTGAGGTAGGCCTGTACAGTTGTAAACTTCCTTCTCAGGAATGCTTTCATTGTGTCCCATAGTATTTGCATTGTTGTGTTTTTATTGTCATTAGTCTCCAGGATGTTTTTAATTTCTTCTTTGATCTCATTGATAACGCAAACATTGTTTAATAGCATGCTATTCAGCTTCCAAATGTTTGAATCATTTGGAATGTTTTTATTGTACTTTATTTCTAATATTATGCCATTGTGGTCTGAGAAAATGCTTGATATGATTTCAATCGTTTTTAATTTGGGGACACTTTGTTTGTGACCCAATACGTGGTCTATTTTTGAAAATGTCCCATGTACACTTGAGAAGAACGTATATTCTGTGGCTTTGGGGTGTAATGCTCTGAAGATGTCAATTAGGTCCATCTGATCTAGTGAATCATTTAGAATTGCTGTTTCTTTGCTGATTTTTTTTGTCTAGAGGACTTATCCAGTGATGTCAGTGGTATATTAAAGTCCCCTACTATGATTGTATTGTTGTCAATCTCTCCCTTGATATCTTCCAGAGTTTTTTTATGTATTTGGGTGCTCCTGCACTGGGTGAATATATGTTTATCAGGGTTATATCCTCTTGTTGTATTGATCCCTTTATTATTATGAAGTGGCTTTCCTTATCTCTTGTTATGGCCTTTACTTTGAGGTCTATTTTGTCAGAAATAAGTACTGCTACCCCAGGTATTTTTTCCACTTCCATTTGCCTGAAAGATGTTTTTCCATCCCTTCACTTTCAGTCTGTATGAGTCCATTTTTCTGAGGTGGGTCTGTTGTAGACAGCATATATATGGGTCGTTTTTTTTGTTGTTGTTGTTTTTAATATATTTTATTGATTTTTTACAGAGAGGAAGGGAGAGAAATAGTTAGAAACATCGATGAGAGAGAAACATCGATCAGCTGCCTCCTGCATGCCCCCTACTGGGGATGTGCCTGCAACCCAGGTACATGCCCTTGACCGGAATCTAACCTAGGACCTTTCAGTCCGCAGGCTGACGCTCTATCCACTGAGCCAAACCGGTTTTGGCTATGGGTCTTTTTTTTTATTCCATTCAGCCACTTGATCTTTTGATTGGAGCATTTAGTCCATTTATGTTTAAAGTTATTATTGAAAGGAACTTATTTGTAGCCATTTTATTTTTTGTGCCTCTGTTCCTTCTTACCTTTTTTAAAAATTTAATAAGTCTTTATTGTTCAGATTATTACAATTGTTTCTCCTTTTTTCTCCCATAGCTCCCCTCCACCTGGTTCCCACCTCACCCTCTGTCCTTACCTCCCTCCCACTGTCCTCATCCATAGATGTACGATTTTTGTCCAATCTCTTCCCCTACCACCCACATCCTTTTCCCCCTGAGAATTATCAATCCACACCCATTCTATGCCGCTGATTCTATTATATTCACCAGTGTATTCTGTTCCTCATTTTTAATTCACTTGATTTTTAGTTTCACTTGTTGATATGTATTTGTTCTTCATAATTTTTATCTTTACTTTTTTCTTCTTCTTCCTCTTCTTAAAGAATACCTTTCAGCATTTCATATAATACTGGTTTGGCAATGATGAACTTCTTTAGCTTTTTCTTATCTGTGAAGCTCTTTATCTGACCTTCCATTCTGAATGATAGCTTTGCTGGGTAGAGTAATCTTGGTTGTAGGTTTTTGCTATTCATCACTTTGAATATTTCTTGCCACTCTTGTCTGGCCTGCATAGTTTCTGTTGAGAAATCAGCTGACAATCGTATGGGTACTTTCTTGTAGGTAATTAACTGTTTTTCTCTTGTTGCTTTTAAGATTCTCTCTTTGTCTTTTGCTCTTGGCATTTTAATGATGATGTGTCTTGGTGTGGTCCTCTTTGGATTCCTTTTGTTTGGGGTTCTTTGCGCTTCCTGGACTTGTAAATCTATTTCTTTCACCAGGCGGGGGGAGTTTTCAGTCATTATTTCTTCTAATAGGTTTTCAGTATCTTGCTCTCTCTCTTCATATGCACCTCATAATTCTGATGTTGGTACGCTTGAAGTTGTCCCAGAGGCTTCTTACACTATCTTCAACTTTTTGGATTCTTTTTCATTTTACTTTCCTGGTTGAGTGTTTTTCGCTTCTTTGTATTTCAAATCTTTGACTTGATTCTTGCGTTCCTCTAGTCTGCTGATGGGTCTTTGTATAGTATTTTTTATTTCAGTCAGTGTATGTTTAATTTCTTGTTGGTACTTTTTCATGTCCTCGAGGGTCTCATTGAATTTATCGGCCTTTTTTAGGATATTCTTGAAAAACCTTATAACCGTGGTTTTGAACTCTATATCCAGTTGTTCATTTTCCTCCATTTCTTTCGTTTGTGATCTGTTTATTTGTCTCTGCATTTTCGCTGCTTCTCTGAGTTGGTAGTGTGGCTTTGTGTGCTAGGTGTCCTATATGGGCCAGTGGGTCTGCCTCCCAGTTACCTGAGGTGGACACTCTTGGTGCACCCCTTTGTGGACTGTGAGTACAACCTTGTTGTAGTTAAGTCTTGATTGTTGTTGGTGTCACTGGGAGGAATTGACCTCCAGGCCAGTTGGCTGTGAGGACCCGCTGTGTCTATAATGGAAGAACTGCTGCGCTGGAGACACACTTAGGGGGCCGTACTTGCTTCAGTGGGGCTTTGGTGTTCACTGAGTCTGCCTCTTGAATATGTCACTTATGGATGTATTTGAAATCTGGTGTCGTTTCACACTGACCCTTAGATACACTAGCTTCTGGATCTCCAATGGGGTGCTGGTCAGCTACTGTCTGAGGCCACCAAGCAGGAGGTACAACAAGAACTAGAGTTTTCTCCTCTTTTCTTGGGGTTTGGAGGTTTTGGAGCTGTCTGACCAGAGCTGCAGTTTGGTTAAGCTGCGATAGGGCAGGGCATTTATATGCAAAAGCCACTGCGAGGAATTAGGGTGGGTTTGTAGATTGTGCGGGGCGGGGTCTCAGGGAGTCACTAGGCTAGGGCATGGCATACAGCCATGGCTGCCAGTCAGCCATCTCTGCGTTTCTGTGTTTCCAAGTCCCCATGTCTCGCGCCCCAGCGCAGTAAACTGTGAGTGCTGCGCGCACCTCTGCAAGAAAGTCACCCTCACTTTCCAACCCAATGGTAGACAGTCTAGCTTCTCTTTGTAGGAGTTTGGGTCCCCAGCGTCTCTCCAGAAACTGGAATTCAGAGTAATCTGGAGCTTGTCTCTCTTTGGGTTGAAAGAAGCAGCCCACCCAGACACCCACCGCCAGCCCGATTCGCGCGTCCCCATACCTCAGCTCTTCAGTGCTTGTGCACATCTCAATGCTCTTTTCTCTTTCCTTCTCATTGTAGAAGTTCCACTCGTCTAGCTTTCCCGTGGTTCTGGGTGATAGACGTTTAGTCTTTTAGTTGTAGTTTTGAAATTGTGCGAGGCAGCAGTTTAGGTGTTTACCTATGCCACCATCTTGGTTTCTCCCCTTCTTACCTTTTTATTTCTTCTTTTTACAACAGTCTCTTTAGCATTTCTTGCATTGCTTGTTTGGTGGTGATAAACTCCCTTAGCCTTTTTTTGTCTGTGAAGCTCCTGATTTACCCTTCAATTTTGATTGATAGTCTTGCTGGATAGAGTATTCTTGGATTCAGTCCTTTGCTTTGCAGCACTTTGTATACCTCCTTCCATTCCCTTCTAGCTTGATGTGTTTCTGTTGAGAAATCATTTGATAATCTGATGGGGGTTCCTTTGTAGGAAACTCTCTGTCTCTCTCTTGTCACTTTTAAGATTCTCTCTTTGTCGCTGATATTTGCCATTGAAATTATGACGTGTCTTGGAGTGGGTCTTTTGGGGTTGATTCTGCTTGGGACTCTGTACTTGTGTAACTTTTTTCTTCCCCCTTATCCGGGAAGTTTTCTGTCATTATTTCTTCAAATAGATTTTCTAATCCTTGCTGCTCTTGTCCTTCTGGCAGCCCTGTTATATGTATGTTACTTCATTTCATGTTGTCCCAAAGCTCCCTTATGCTTTCCTCCTGCTTTAAAATTTTTTTCTCCAATTGCTGTTCAGATTGAGCTTGTTTCGGTACCTGATCTTCTAACTCACTAATTCGATCCTCTGCTTCTTCTAGTCTTCTGTTGAAACTTTCCATGGTGTTTTTGATTGTAGGTATATTACTTTTCATTTCTTCCTGATTCTTGCATAGGTTGTTGATTTTCTCATCCATCTGATGTATAAATTCCACGACCATTACTCTGAACTTTTTTTGGTCATGTTGCATACTTCAATTTCACTAATTTCCTTTCTTGGTGACTCCTCATTTTCCTTCCTCTAGGGATTGTGTTGTCTCCCCATTCTGACTATCACCTGAAGGTTCAAAGTTCAAGTTGCATGGACCTGGGCTGTGTGCTGTGGGAACTTCGCACCACCCAAGTTTCACTGAAGTGCTCTAATACTAGGACGTGTGGCTGCCGTCAGTTGGTGGGAACCAGGCTTGCCCAGGATCAGTGTTCCCAGTGTTCAGTGTGGTCTTTGTGCGCACCTAGAATCAGGGACCCTGCCTGCACCACACTGTTGGCGTGTGCCGAAAATGATCCCCTAGAGTGTGCTAGGAGTCAGAATTTCCCTGTGTCTGCACCAAGAATGGAGTATCAGAGTCTCTGTTGCCTCATGCGGCTTCTCGCTGAGAATCCGGGTCCCCGTGTGCATAGGCACCAAGAATTGGCGTCACTGGCTCTTAGTGTGAATGCGCTGTGAGTCAGGGATCTCAGGTACACACGGTAAGAAACAGAGTCAAGGGAGAAACCAAGATGGTGGCATAGGTAAGCACCTAAACTGCTGCCTTACACAACAATTTCAAAACTACAACTAAAAGACAGAACGGACACCATCCAGAACCACAGGAAAGCTGGCTGAGTGGAAATTCAACAACCAGAAGGAAAGAGAGAAGCTCACAGAGAATTGGAGAAACAGCAAAGAGTTGAGGTACAGAGAAGTGCGCAGAGAGGAAGGGCGGCTGAGAGCCTGGCTGACTTTCTCTGGCGGGAGGGGGAAGGAAGCCGCCGACTGCACTGAACCCCAGTTCCGACTGCACTGAACCCCAGTTCCGGACAAAACCCTGTGGACCCAGGCCCATACAGGGGGAGTCTGGACTGTCAGGTAGAGAGAAAGGCACAAGGAGACTTGGAGTCTCGGGGGAGCCGTGGTGGGCAGGGGTATAGAGGCGTGCGCGCGAGTACGCACAAAGACTGTGGAGGTTGCCACAGGCTTTCCCTAGCAGAAGGGAGTCAGAAGCTCCTGACTGCACTGAACCTCAGTTCTGACTGCACTGAACCCCAGTTCCAGGCAAGCCCCTGGGGACCCAAGCTCTTACTGGGGGAATCTGGACTGCCAGGCAGAAACTTGGGAGCTGCGGCAGGCAGGGTTCTGGAGGCGCACGTGCAAGTGCGCACAAAGACTGCAGAGGTTGCTGCAGGCTTTCCCTAGCGGAAGGGAGTCGGAAGCTCCTGACTGCACTGAACCCCAGTTCTGACTGCACTGATTACCAGTTCCAGATGAGCCCCTAGGAATCCCCGCTCTTACCTGGGGGAATCTGGGCTGTCAGGTAGAAACTCGGGAGCCACGGAAGGCAGAGGTCTGGAGGCCCGCACACGCAAGGGCAGGGCTGACAGGAAGCCAAGACTGTCTCTTCTGCCCTGAGACTCCACCCCATCCAAGCTGAGCACAGAGGGTTTTGCAATTTGGCAGGTCTAATCCTATAAGGCTATCTCCAGGACTGAACTTCTCCCAACGGAGACACAGCTGATCCTCACAGCCAACTGGCCTGGAGGTCAATTCCTCCCAGTGATACCAACAACTGTCAAGACTTAACTACAACAAGGCTGTACACACAGTCCACAAAGGGGTGCACCAAGAGTGTCCACCTCAGGTAACTGGGAAGCTGACCCACTGGGCCATATAGAAAACCTAGCACACAAAGCTACCCTACCAACTCAGGGAAGCAGTGAAAATGTGGTGACAAAGAAACAGATCACAAACAAAAGAAATGGAGGAAAACAAACAACTGGATATAGAATTCAAAACCACGGTTATAAGGCTTTTCAAGAATATCCTAGAAAAGGCCAATAAATATAATGAGACCCTCGAAGATATGAAAAAGGAGCAACTAGAAATTAAATATACACTGACTGAAATAAAAAATATTATACAGAGACCCAACAACAGACTAGAGGACCCCAAGAATCAAGTCAAAGAATTGAAATACAAAGAAGCAAACAACACTCAACCGAAAAAGCAAAAAGCAAAAAAAATCCAAAAGGTTGAAAATAGTGTAAGAAGCCTTTGGGACAACTTCAAGCATACCAACATCAGAAGTATGGGGGTGCCAGAAGAAAAGAGAGAGCAAGATACTGAAAACCTATTTGAAGAAATAATGACTGAAAACTTCCCCCACTTGGTGAAAGAAATAGACTTACAAGTCCAGGAAGCGCAAAGAACCCCAAACAAAAGGAATCCAAAGAGGACCACACCAAGACACATCATAATTAAAATGCCAAGAGCAAAAGACAAAGAGAGAATCTTAAAAGCAGCAAGAGAAAAACAGTTAATTACCTACAAGGGAGCACCCATATGATTGTCAGTTGATTTCTCAACAAACTATGCAGGCCAGACAGGAGTGGCAAGAAATATTCAAAGTGATGAATAGCAAGAACCTACAACCAAGATTACTCTACCCAGCAAAGCTATCATTCAGAATGGAACGTCAGATAAAGACCTTCACAGATAAGAAAAAGCTAAAGGAGTCCATCACCACCAAACCAGTATTATATGAAATGCTGAAAGGTATTCTTTAAGAAGAGGAAGAAGAAAAAGTAAAGATAAAAATTATGAACAACAAATACATATCTATCAACAAGTGAAACTAAAAATCAATTGAATTAAAAACCTGAGGAACAGAATAAACTGGTGAATATAATAGAATCTGGGGCATAGAAAGGGAGTGGACTGACAATTCTCAGGGGGCAAGGGGTGTGGGGGGGTGCAGGAAGAGACTGGACAAAATTCGTACACCTATGGATGAGGACAGTTGGGGGGAGGTAAGGGCAGAGGGTGGGGTGGGAACCGGGTGGAGCAGAGCTATGGGGGGGAAAAGGACAGACAATTGTAATAATCTGAATAAAGATTTATTAAATAAAGGAAGAAAGAAACAGAGTCAAGTCGGTGGCACTCAGTGCTGCCTCTTGCCGGGAGAATTTGGGTCCAGGTCACCATGGGGGACTGGGTTGCACAAGAGCTCTGTGGCGTGCCTGTGCTTTAGAAAACTAACTTCCATGTGCACTTGCCCAGAATCAAAGGTGGCACTGCCAACCTGCGTGAGCTTGGGTTTGTTCGTCGAATTGTGTTGCGGGGAGAAGATTCCAGTCTCTCAAATTCCAGTAGCAGTGCTGCAGTCTGCGCTCGCGTGCTCTCAAGCTCAAATTCCCCCTAGGGGAGCTAAGTCCCACACGCATGCTCTCTAGCTCAAATTCCCGTAGGGGAGCTGCGGCTTGAGGGAGGGTCGGGTCTATCAGTTACTATGGCTCTATCCACGAGCCTGCAGGTAGGGGGATAGGCTCTTTGACTCACAGAAATCTGCGGCCGGGAAGTCTGGATTCTCTTTGTCTGTTGGTCTGAAGCTGTGGTCGCAGTTCTCTGTCCTCAGTGGCTGCAGGGTCCTGGTTTGTGTCTGAGACCAGGATCCTAGTCTCAAGCAGCTCTGTTTCTCAAGATTGCGTGGTCTCCGTGCCCGCACTGGCCGCCCAGAAGTATCCACTTTGTGTGCGGTGCTCCGCCATCTAAGACTGCCTGGTTTGGCAGCCCCTTGAAGGACCTGCAGAATCTAACTGTCCCTAGCTCATACACACACACACACCACACACATCTACATTCTCCTCTATGGGTTCCTCACTCTCTCCCTCCCTACCTTCCTGCTGGTCGCCGTCTTCTTGATTCAACATGCCAAGAAGAATTTTTTTAAAAGAGAATGTTAAAAGAGTTTAACAGCTTAGTCACAATGGGATCAGTGTTTGAAATCCAAAGAGGGGACATGCAATGAGACTTTTCTTCTTGTCAGTTGGTCAAGAGAGGTCCATTTTCCAAGGACATCTGGGGCAGATTAAAGTGGATTTCTTGAAGACATTTTATAGTTGGGTCTTGCTTTTTGATCCACTTTGACAATCTCTCATTTAAATGGGTACTTAGACCATTGACATTTAAAGTTATTACTGATACTACTACTACTATTACTACTACTAGAGGCCCGGTGCACGAAATTTGTGCACAGATGGGGGGTGCCCTCAGCCCAGCCTGCACCCTCTCCAATCCGGGACCCCTGGGGGATGTCCAACTGCTGGTTTAGGCCTGAACTCTCACAATCCGGGACCGCTGTGGTTGCAGTTCTCTGTCCTCAGTGGCTCCTAGCTGTTCACCTGCCTGCCTTCCTGATTGCCCCCAACAGCCTCTGCCTGCCTGCCTGGTCACCCTTAACGGCCCCCCCCACCCCCCGCCAGCCTGGTTGCCCCACGCAGCCTGCTTGTTCAGTCGTTTGGTCATCCCTTGGGTGGCTGGGCAGCTGCCATCTGAGGCTTGCCTGTGTCTCGGGCCAGCC
Source organism: Corynorhinus townsendii (assembly GCA_026230045.1). Taxonomy (NCBI): domain Eukaryota; kingdom Metazoa; phylum Chordata; class Mammalia; order Chiroptera; family Vespertilionidae; genus Corynorhinus; species Corynorhinus townsendii. Next base: position 67,423,067 of record JAPDVU010000009.1, read on the forward strand.
CTGGGTGGCCAAGGGGACTGGGGGACTTCTGGCCTGGAGGCGGGCTCGGCCATGCTGTGCGCCTGCTGCCCTGGCGGGGCTGAGGGGACTGGGTGCCTCCATCTTGTGGCTGTGGGCGCCGCTGTCTTTGAGGGCATGGCAGTCAATTAGCATTTTCCCTCTTTATTAGGTAGGATTGGATTAATAGCTACCATATTTGTTACTGTTTTCTATCCATTGCCTTTTTTATTTTTGTTTTGTCCTCTATTATACTTAAAAAAAAAATCTTTTAAAGCCTGGCTGGCATAGCTCAGTGGTTGAGTGTCAACCTATGAGCCTGGAGGTCATGGTTCGATTCCTGGAGAGGGCACATGCCTGGGTTGCAGGTTTGATCCCCAGTGTGGGGTGTGCAGGAGACAGCAGATCAATGATTTTCTCTCATCATTGTTTCTATCTCACTCTCTCACTTCTTCTCTGAAATCAATAAAAAAAATTTTTAATGTTTAGAAAGTGTTTGCCCTTGAATTTGCAATATACATTTACTTCACAAGCTATACATTGGTCTGCTAATTGTGTCCCACAAATCTCTTAGGCTCTGTTCACTTTTATTTGTTCTGTTTTCTTTCTGATTTTTATCCAAAATTCATTCCCAAGTTTACTTTTTTTAAAAATAAATCTTTATTGTTCAGATTATTACAGGTGTTCCTCTTTTATTTTTCCCCATAGCTCCCCTCCACCTGATTCCCCACCCCACCCCATGCCCTTACCCCCCACCACTGTCTTCATCCAAAGGAGTAAGATTTTTGTCCAATCTCTTCCCGCACCCCTCACACCTGCTTCCCCTGAGAATCGTCAGTCCACTCCCTTTCTATGTCCCTGATTCTATTATATTCACCAGTCCATTCTGTTCTTCAGATTTTTTATTCACTTGATTTTTAGATTCACTTGTTGGTAGGTATGTATTTGATGACATTTTGTTGTTCATAATTTTTATCTTTACCTTTTTCTTCTTCTTCCTCTTCTTAAAGACTACCCTTCAGCATTTCATGTAATCCTGGTTTGGTGGTGATGAACTCCTTTAGCTTTTTCTTGTCTGTGAAACTCTTTATCTGACCTTCAACTCTGAATGATAGCTTTGCTGGGTAGAGTAATCTTGGTTGTAGGTTCTTGCTGTTCATCACTTTGAATATTTCTTGCCACTCCCTTCTGGCCTGCATAGTTTCTGTTGAGAAATCAGCTGACAGTCGTATGGGTACTCCGTTGTAGGTAATTAACTGTTTTTCTCTTGCTGCTTTTAATATTCTCTCTTTGTCTTTGCCCTTGGCATTTTAATTATGATGTGTCTTGGTGTGGTCCTCTTTGGATTCCTCTTGTATGGGGTTCTGTGCACTTCCTGAACTTGTACGTCTATTTCTTTCACCAGGTAGGGAAAGTTTTCTGTCATTATTTCTTCTAATAGGTTTTCAATATTTTGCTCTCTCCCTTCTTCTGGCACCCCAAAAACTCGGATGTTGGTTCGCTTAAAGTTGTCCCAGATGCTCCTTACACTATCTTCATATTTTTGGATTCTTTTTTCTTTTTGTTTTTCTGGTTGGATATTTTTTGTTTCCACATATTTCAGATCTTTGGTTTGATTCTTGGGGTACGTTGATCTACAGTTGAGTTTCTGTATATTCTTTATTTCAGACAGTGTATGCTTCATTTCTGACTGATCCTTTTCCATTTTTTTGGCATTCTCATTAATATCCTTAAAGGTCTCATCAAGTTTCTCAGTGGTTTTAAGAAGATTCTTGAGTAACCTTATAAATGTGGTTCTGAACTCTATGTCATCTAGTAGTTTGCTTTCCTCCGTTTCTTTCATTTGTGACATGTTTGTCTCCACATTTTGGCTGCTTCCCTGTGTTGATGGAGTAGCTTTGTGTGGTAGGTGATCTATAGGGGGCAGTAGCTCAGCCTCCTCAATCACATGAGGTGGATGCTCTTGGTACACCCCTTTGTGGGCTGAGTGCAAAGTCTTCGTGTAGTTAAGCCTTAATTTCTATTGGTACACTGGGAGGAATTGACCTCCAGGCCAATTAGCTGTGAGCACTCGCTGTGTCTATAATGGAAGAACTGCTGCGCTGAAGACACGCTTATGGGGCAGGACTTGTTTCAGTGGGGCTTTGGTGCTCACTGAGTCTGCCTCTTGAATGTGTCACTTATGGATGTGAGGAGTTGAAATCTGGTGTCTCACACTGACCACTAGGTACACTGGCTTCTGGATCTCCAATGGGGTGCAGGTCAGCTACTGTCTGAGTCCACCCAGCAGGAGCTACAGCGAGAGCTACAGTTTTCTCCTCTTTGCTTGGGGTTTGGAGGTTTTGGAGCTGTCTGACCCGGGCTGCAAGTTTGCTAGGTTAAGCTGAGATAGGGCAGGGCTTTCTTATGCTAAAGCTGCTGCTTGGAGCTTGGGTGGGTTTGTAGGTTGTGCAGGGCGGGGTCTCAGGGTGTCACTAGGCTAGGGCATGGCAAACAGCAATGGCTGCTAGTTAGCCAGCTCTTCGTCCCTGTCGGCATCCCCGAGTCCCGTGCCCCAGTGCCGTAAACAATTATTCCTGCGCACAGCTCTGCAAACAAGCCACCCTCACTGGCAGACAGTCCAGCTTCTCCCCGTAGGAGTTTGGGTCCCCCGCGTCTCCCCAGAAACTGTTTTTCAGAGTAATCGGGGGCTTGTCTCCCTTTGGGTTGAAAAAAGCAACGCCCGCCGCCAGCCCGGATCACGCACCTCCGTACCTCAGCTTTTCAGCGCTCATGCACGTCTCAATGCTCCTTTCTCTTTCCTTCAAGTTGTAGAACTTCCACTCAGCCAGCTTTCCCGTGGTTCTGAGTGATAGACATTTTATCTTTTAGTTGTAATTTTGAAATTGTTGCACGAGGCAGCAGTTTTGGTGTTTACCTATGCCGCCATCTTGGATTCTCCCCTAAGTCTACTTTCAACTAAAACTATACCACATTATGGGTAGTGCAATTACCTTATGACAGTTTTTCTAGTTCTTCCCATCCCCTATGACATTGAGGTCATTCATTTCATTTCTAGAGAAGCTATAGTCACCATATACATTGTTGCCATTATTGATTTTGCTTTTTTTCCCCCCTTAATTCCTTCACCTTTTTCACCCAGTCCCTTACTGCCATTTTTGTTTGGAACAAACTTATTATGTCAATTAAGAAAAAAATTTTTTTCCCTTCATTTATTCCTTCTTTGTATAGATCTGTTTCTGACCTGTAACATTTTCTTTCTTTCTTTTTTTTTTTCTCCTGAAGAACTTGTAACATTTTTTGCAAGGTAAGTCTACCGGTGACTAAATTCTCTTAATTTTTGTTGGTTTAAGAAAGTCTTGCCCTAGCCAGTTTGGCTTAGTGGATAGAGTGTCAGCCTGCACTGAAGGGGCCCAGGTTCAATTGTAGTCAAGGGCACATGCACGGGTTGTGGGCTTGATCCCCAGTAAGGGGTGTGCAAGGGCAGCCAATCAATGATTCTCTTTCATTATTGATGTTTCTTTCTCTTCCTCTCCCTTCCGCTCCGAAATCAATAAAAACATATTTTAAAAAAAGAAGAAAGAAAGTCTTTATTTGCCCTGGCTGGTGTGGCTCAGTTGTTTGAGCGTCGTTCCATGCCTGGGTTGCAGGTTCAATCCCTGGTCAGAACACATATGGGAGACAGCTAATCAATGTTCCTTTCTCACATTGATGTTTCTCTCTCCCACTTCCTGTCTCCTTCTCTCCTTCCATCCTTCCTTCTCTCTAAACATATCCTAGGGTGAAGATTAAAAAGAAAAGTTTCATCTCTCTGCTTATGTTACCCATGTGATCTTATATGTTGTCCACATTTTTGTATTAGAATTTTAACATACTAATAATACTTACTTTATATTCCTGGCTTGATAATTATAACATATCTCCTATCTCTGAGTCTGGCTGGATCTGATGCTTACTCTAACCTCTTCAAAGTCTGTGTCTTTTTCTTCTAGTATGCTTTGGAATTTTTTGAATGCTGGACATGATGCACTGGGTAAAAGTAACTCAGTAAATTAGGCCTTTAGTGTGAGGTTTTATGTTTATCTAACTAGGAGTTGGGCTGTGTTTGCTATAACTATAAGTGTCAGAGCTAATATTTCCCCTGGTATCCTTGTTTTTGTCTCCTTTGTTGTCTTTAGGGTTTCATAGGGATTTCTTAAGGTCTGAATAGTGCAGTTTCATCAGTTGTATTTGCCTATTATTATACACGAGCCCTGTTGATGTGGTAAGGAGGAGAAGTGTTCTGTAGTTCTGTGATTAGATCTTAGCCTTTTAGTGAACCCCCAGACTTTGACCTTCAAAAGTGCTTTTCTGAAATAGGAAGGCAGAGGGGGTTAGAGGAGGGGATTTTCTTTCCCCCAAGTCAATTAGGTTCTAGTAAAACCTGAATAAGTTAAGCTCTGATAAAACAGTTTATCTGAGCCCAGCTGGCATGGCTCAGTGGTTGAGCATTGACCTATGAACCAGGAGGTCATGGTTTGATTCCTGGTTAAGGCATATTGGTGGCATAGGTACACACTTGTACTTGCTGCCTCTCACAACCACTTCAAAACTACAACTAAAAGACAAAACGATGTCATCCAGAACCACGGGAAGGCTGGCTGAGTGAAAATTCTACAACTAGAAGGAAAGAGAGAAGCACATTGAAACTGGTAGGAGGTGCAAAGGTGTGGAAGTGCAGAGGTACAGAGGCACACACAGAAACAGGCTGGCAACTAGGTACGCTGTTGTCTTTTTCAATCAGAAGGGAGATACAAGCTCCCAGTTGCTCTGAACTCCAGTTCCAGGTGAGACTCTGGAGACCCAGACTCATATGGGGAGAAACTGGACTGTCTGGAATCAGGCCAGAATGCGAGGGCGGCTTTCTCACCGAGGTGCTTGCAGTGATCATTGTTCCTGCTCGTGGCCGCGGGACACAGAGACCCTGGGACCTCTCCAAGGCAGAGCAGACTGGCAGCCATTGTGGTTTGCTCCACCCTGATGATGTCCTGAAACCCCACCCCACCCAATTTATAACCCCACCCAAACTGTGAGCAGAGGCTTTTGCATATGAATGTCCTATTCTTTTGTAATCTAAAACCTAGCAAACTGCAGCTGGGTCAGAGAGCACCAAAGCTTCCAAAAGAAGGCCTAGACAGCAGCCTGCATTGCTTCACAGTTGGGCCTTATCTGGGCACTTCCAAACTCCAAACTAAGAGGAGGAATTTGCAGATCTCTCTGTAGCTCCTGCTGGGTGGCCTCTCTCCTTGGAGATCCAAGAACCAGTGTACCCAGTGGTCAGAGTGAGACCATACGAAAGTACAACTCTTCATATCTATAAGCAACACACTCAAGGGACAGACTCAGCACCAAAGCCCCACTGAAGCAAGTCCTGCTCCATAAGGGTGTCTCCAGCATAGCAGTTCTCCCATTGTAGACACAGCTGGTCCTCACAGCCAATTGGCCTGGTGGTCAGTTCCTCCCAGTTATACCAACAGCAATCAAGACTTAACTACAACAAGACTGTGCACACAGCCCACAAAGGGGTGTACCAAGAGCATCCACCTCAGGTAATTAGGGAGGCTGAGCCACTGTGCCCTATAGGACACCTAGCACACAAAGCCACTCTATATCAACACGGAAGCAGCCAAAATGTGGAGACAAAGAAACAGGTCACAAATGAAAGAAATGGAGGAAAGCAAACCACTGGACATAGAGTTCAAAACCACAGTTATAAGGTTACTCAAGAATCTTCTAGAAACCTCCAAGAAACTTAGTGAGACCCTCGAGGATATGAAAAAGGACCAACTAGGAATTAAGCATACACTTACTGAAATAAAGAATAATATACAGAGATCCAACTGCAGACTAGAGGACCCCAAGAATCAAGTCAAAGATTTGAAATGCAAAGAAACAAAAACACCCAACTGGAAAAGAAAAAAGAAAAAAAAGAATCCAAAAATATGAAGATAGTGTAAGGATCCCCGGGGACAACTTCAAGCGTGCCAACATCCAAATTATGGGGTGCATAAGAAGAGAGAGAGCAAGCAAGATATTAAAAACCTATTTGAAGAAATAATGACAAAAAACTTACCCTGCCTGGTGAAAGAAATAGACTTACAAGTCCAGGAAGCGCAAAGAACCCCAAACAAAAGGAATCCAAAGAGGACCACACCAAGACACAACATAATTAAAATGCCAAGAGCAAAAGTCAAAGAGAGAATATTAAAAGCAGCAAGAGAAAAACAGTTAGTTACCTACAAGGGAGTACCCATACAAATGTCAGCTGATTTCTCAACAGAAACCATGCAGGCCAGAAGGGAGTGGCAAGAAATATTTAAAATGATGAATAGCAAGAACCTACAACCAAGATTACTCTACCCAGCAAAGCTATCATTTAGAATTGAAGGTCAGATAAAGAGCTTCACAGACAAGAAAACGCTAAAGGAGTTCATCACTGCCAAACCAGTATTATATGAAATGCTGAAGGGTATTCTTTAAGAAGAGGAAGAAGAAGAAAAAGGTAAAGATAAAAATTATGAACAACAAAGTGACAACAAATACATATCTATCAACAAGTGAATCTTAAAATCAAGTGAATAAAAAATCTGATGAACAGAATAAACTGGTGAATATAATAGAATCGCGCATAGAAAGGGAGTGGACTGACAATTTTTTGGGGGAAGGGGGGGTGGGGGGTGAGGGAAGAGACGGGACAAAAATCCTACACTTATGGATGTGGACAGTGGGGCGGGGGGGTTAAGGGCATGGGGTGGGGTGGGAATCAGGTGGAAGGGAGCTATGGGGGGATAAAGAGGAACAACTGTAATCTGAATAAAGATTTATTAATAAAAAATTAAAAAACAACAACAAACGAACAGTTTACCTGAGGACAGGCCTTAACAAGAACAGAATACTCTGGGCATATCTCAAAATGGCTACTTTTCCCTTCCCCCTGCCAGAAGCACAAGGGTAATTTGGTTTTTTTACTTTGATCTCCACTGTGAGAACCTGGTGAGGCTCCTGGAGGCAAAACTCACAAAAGTATGAGGGTCCCCCTAATGGACGCTCCTGAAATTTTATTAACTCTCAAACTAAACTTGTCCACACTGAACCTCCAGCAGTTCATCAATTATACTTTGATTTTTCCTGCCCCAGTTTCTGCCCTGGGTGCCTGCTTCAGTACACTGTGGATTCTTTGTATCTGCCTGTCTTTTTCTCCAGTTGCTTGGGTAGTGTCTTGTCCTGTGACCTCAATTCTCTGATAGATCTAAAAAGAGTTTTTGTTTTCCGTTTGTCCAGCCTTTTTCTTAGTGTAAGGATGATAGTGACAACTTCCAAGTTATTTACATGCCAGATTAGAAAATGAAAGTCCCTTGCCTTTATTTACTTATTTACTTTTTAAAATATTTAAGTATAGTTGGTATACAACATTATATTAGTTTCAGGTGTGCAGCATAGTGATTCTGATATGATTGCCACAATAAGTCTATTAATCAATCATCTCTCACTGGACAAAGTTATTACGATATTGTTGACATAGTCCTGATGCTATATATTACTTCCCCTTGGCTTATTTATTGTATAACTGGAATTTTGTACCTTTTATCCACCTTTACCTTTTTTATTCTCCCCCCCCCCCTTCCCCTCTGGTAACCTCAATTTGTTCTCTGTATCTGTGGGTCTGTTTCTGTTTTGTTTTGTTTATTTGTTTGTGGTTTTAAAAATATATATTTTTATTGTTTTTAGGGAGAGATTTGGGAGAGAGAGAGAGAAAAACATCAATGTAAGAAAGAAGCATCGATTGGTTTCCTCCTGTACCCACCCCAACCCAGGACTGAACCAGCAACCTGGGCAAGTGCCCTTAGTGGGAATTGAACCCTGACCTTTTGGTGCATGAGACGACATTCAGCCAACTGAGCCACACCAGCCAGGGCAATAAGTATGGCACAACACTAATAGGAAATTTTAAAAAATAATGGTGACATTCCATTGTCCTCTGGCTTAAAGCAGAAGTCTCTTATCATTCTTATTCTTATTTATCTGTACATAATATGCCTTTTTAGCCTGGCTGCTTTTAAGATTTCTTCTTTAATACTGGTTTTCAACAACTTGCTTATGATGTGCCTTGGTATTGATTTCTTTTTTTTTTCCCCACTCCAAATTTTTTAATTTTTATTTTATTATTTTATTTACTTACTAGTGGCCCAGTACACGAAATATGTGCACATTAAAAGGGGATTAATGAGAGGAAATAATTTAATATTGCTATTTGCCCTTTCTCTATAATAGAAATGTCAGAGATGAAAGAAAATTAGTAAAATGTATATGAAAACCTTCTTCCTGTCAGAGTCTGGGGTGCACCATGGGACCCAGAGTTAAGTCCCCACCCACCCACATGCACCTCAAAATCACATGAGACCCAGACCGGGCCACCCCTCCCCTCACTGGGCTAGATCCAGATGTGGCCAGTCCCACCCTTGTCAAGCCCTGCTGGGCAGGGGGCATAGCCTCAGGTCCGCTGGCCCGGTGCCAGGACAGGAGCATGGCCTGAGGTCCCCCAGCCCAGACTGGGGTAGGGAGAGTGCCTGAGGTCCCCCGTCAAGCCCTACCAGGTGGGGGACATGGCCTGAGGTCCCCCATCAAGCCCCTCCAGGCGGGGGGGGGGGTTCAGCCTCAGGTCCCTTGGCCCGGCACCAGGAGGGGGGCACAGCCTTATGTCCCCCATCAAGCCCCACTGGCAGGGGGATGCAGCCTCAGGTAACACTTCAAGCCCCACTGGGAGGGGGGCGTGGCCTGAGTTCCCCCGACCCAGAGAACTCAGGGGGTGCACCTTGAAGTCCCCCATCAAGCCCCACTGGGTGGGGAGCACGGCCTGAGGTCCCCTGTCAAGCCCCGCCAGGCAGAGGGGTGCAGTCTCAGGTCCCCTGGCCCAGTGCTGGAGTTGGGGGGTGCGGCCTGAGGTCCCCTGGCCTGGCACTGGGCTAGGGGGGAGCCTGAGGTCCCCTAGCCCAGCACCAGGATGGGAAGTGCACTTTGAAGTCCCCCATCAAACCCTGCCGGGCCGGGGGCGTGGCCTGAGGTCCCCTGGCCTGGCGCTGGGGCAGGGATCATGGCCTGAGGTCCCCGGCCTGGCGCTGGGATGGGGACGAGGCCTGAGGTCCCTGTCAAGCCATGCCGGGTGAGGGGATGGCCTGAGGTCCCCCGACCCAGCACTGGGGGTGCACCTTGAGGTCCCCTGTCAAGCCCAGCCAGGCACAGGGCGCAGCCTCAGGTACCCTGGCTCTGTGCTGGGGTGGGGAGTGCAGCCTGAGGTTCCCTGTCAAGCCCCACGGGGGTGGGAAGGGTGCGTAGCCTCAGGTCCCTGCTGATTGCTCATTAAGGCTTCTTATGGAACTTGGCTTCAGCTGTGGGTGCAGCCATCTTTGTGATGGAGTGATGGTCAATTAGTATATTCCCTCCTTATTATATTTACTTATTTTTAATATATATGTATTTTTTTATATTTTATTGATATTTTACAGAGAGGAAGGGAGAGGGATAGAGAGTTAGAAACATCGATAAGAGAAAAACATTGATCAGCTGCCTCCTGCACACTCCCTACTGGGGATGTGCCTGCAACCAAGGTACATGTCATTGACCAGAATCGAACCTGAGACCCTTCAGTCCGCAGGTTGATGCTCCATCCACTGAGCCAAACTGGTTAGGGCTATTTTTAATATTTTTATTGATTTCAGAGAAGAAGGGAGAGGGAGAGAGAGAAACATCAATGATGAGAGAGAATCATTGATTGGCTGCCTCCTGCATGCCCCCTACTGGGGATCGAGCCAGTAACCTGAGCATGTGCCCTTGACCGGGACCCTCTAGTCTGCAGGCCGACACTCTATCCACTGAGCCAAACCAGCCAGGGATTTATTTATATTTTAAATTATTTTTTAAAAATTCTTCATTGTTGAAAGTAATACATAAGTCTCCTACCCACCCCCCCCCACCCCGCCCCATTGACCTCTCCCAGCCCACTTCGCCCTCTTGGTGTTGATTTTGTGAGGTTTTTTTCTGCTTGAGTTTTATTAATCCTCTTAGATCTGTGAATGTGTAGTTTCCATCATATTTAGGATATTTTTCTTACTATTTGTTTCAGACGTTGTTTCTGTCTCTCTATTGCTCTTCTTTTTCTGGGACTCTAGTTTCATGCACATTGGATTACTTGATAATGTCTGGTGCTTTACCCCCACACCCTCTCTGTGCTTTATTTGAATAGTTTCATTTTCCATGTCTTTGAACTCTGATCTTTTCTTTTTCAGTGTTTATCTGATGTTAATCTGATAATGTGTATGTTTTCATTTCAGATATTGTTTATTTCATCTGCAGAAGTTCCTAGATTTGGGTTTATACCTTCCATGATCTCATCAAGCTCTACCTTCCTAATATATGAAAGCATATGTATAATATGTGTTTTATTGTCCTTGTCTGCTGGTTCCTCTATCTCTGTCATTTTTAGGTCAGTTCCTACTCATTGATTTTTCTTATAGTCATGGTTCATATTTTATCTTTTTTGCACATCTGACATAGTAGTTATCAATCCACCCTTCACTGCCTACTTGTAATACTGGAACATTTCTCCTTTGTCAGCTAGCCTGGTGCTAATCTTGCCAGTGGAGGGTGCTGGAAGGGAAAAGTCCTCTTTTCCTGGTTCTTTGTGCTTTGCTTACTACTGTTCTGTGATGTGGACTAACATGTGGGGCACGTAGGAGTGCTCACCTCCAGTGAGTTTCCATGGCACTTTGTCTGGCGGCTTCCTAGCTACAAATTCAGCAGCACTCTCACAGATGCCAGCGGTGAGGTTATTTATGTATCTGGAAGGGGACAGGCACTGCCAGGCAAGTTCCATGGGAACCCCAGCTGGCCTCCTGGTAGCTTTCTGGTGAGGTCATCAGCACATCCACCCTGGTGGCATCCTAGCACTCTTTGCAGAGAGCTTCCCAGCTAATTTTGTTAGCATCCTAGCAGGTGGTTGTTACTCCCTGGCCTTGGTCTGGAGAGCCATTGAATTTCCATCCAATGGGCTGTGACCACCCATCTCCCAAGTTGGAATCCTTCCCTTGGGTACCTCTCTTCACCCTAGGGTATTCTGTAGAGTTCTTTTTTGTTCCCTTTTAGTTAATTCCCTATAAATAGTTAATAATTCTTTATATTAACTTCCATTGTTTAAAATACCATGTGATTTCTGTGGCCTGGCTGAGCCCTGATAGACATGGCCATTTTATTAGGGGATACTGAATATTGTCAATTTTTGTTATTGGTTGCTGGCTTTTGTTATTTCTTCAAATAGTTTGAATCTTGGGCTGGCATGCAGTTAAGTTCCTTGGCATCAATTGGTCCTTACAGGCTTGCTTCTGAGCTTTGTTAGGGTGGATCCAGAGCTGCCTTTGGTCTATGGCTAATTTAGCCCCATTGTGAAGGGGGATGCCTTTCTAAGGATTCTACCCAATACCCTGTGAATTAGGAGGACTTTCCACATGGCTTGTGGGAACACAAAATATTCCCATCGCTCTATGAGCTCTGGCAATTATTCTGTCTGCTTATTTCCAGGGATTCCTCCTTGGTCCTCCTTGCGTAGTTTCTCTCACACAGGTACAGACCTGTCCTCAGCTGAAGATTCAAAGGACCCTCTATAGATCCTGGAGCTCTGTTGTCTGTGCATCCCCATCCCCTAACACTCTGCCTCATACATTCTAGCTACCTGGGCCTCCCTGACCTCCTCTACCTCTCCTTCCAGGAGATGGCTGGGTCTGAGTTTTCCCTCCTTACACTGTAGCCTGGAAACCACCTCGCCATAGCTGGTACAGTCATAGGGCTCAGTCTATAGTTTCTCTTCTCTTGGGGAATCACTGTTCTGCACTGGTGTTAGGGACTAAAACACATATCATTTCTTGTCCAGTTTTATCATTGTTCAGGGTCCCTTTTACTCTAAAATGAGTTCATGCCCGGCTGGCATGGCTCGGTGGTTGAGTGTTGACCTATGGGCCAGGAGGTCACAGTTCGATTCCCGGTTGGGGCACATCCCCAGTGTGGGGTGTGGGAAGCAGCCGATCAATGATTCTCTCTCATCATTGATGTTTCTGTCTCTCTCTTCCTCTCTGAAATCAATAAAAATATATTTTAAAAAATAAAATGAGTTCATAAACAAATGATCAAAAAATGGAACAGCCAGTCAGGAGTTTGATGATATTTTAGAACAGGTGGTGCCTTCTGGCTAATATGACTGACATTAACACTCCCTTTTTTCTTTTATTAACCAGTCACTATATGAATGGGAACAGCAAGATGGCACAGCAAGCTCATGTTTTACCAGCTTCAATGGCTATCATTGGTGGGCTGAGGTACCTGTGAGGATTACTGCCTTCTCACAGGAGCCCAAGTGAGGAAAGGAACAGATCACCCATGAACTGGCACAGACAGAAACTCCCTCCGCACTGCCTCCATGGCCACCATGACTCCAGCAGTCTTCGGATGATGGGGAAGCTGGACCAAACAAGACTCCTACTTCTAGCCATTCTGCCTTGGTCAGAGGATCAGGTTGGAGAGCACTGAGTTGGACTTATCCCTGGCTTCCCACGGCCATCTCTGCTTCTGTGTGAGGCTCTGTCCATGGCTATAGCTGGGTTGAAGTGGCTGGTGGTGGCCAGTGCTGCCCTCCTACACCTTCATGCTTGAGGCAGCTGTGCTTCCATGTGGGCCACCCAAAGTCTGGAAAGTCAGCCTCACAAGGTGAGTGGAGTGTAGAAGTGGGGTGAGAACCAGGGCTGCTCGCCAGAGCCTGGAGCTTGCAATTCCCAAGGAGGCCAAAGTCTGTAGCTGCCTTTCCTGGTCTCCTCCTAGGGCCACCTTCTTGTTTCCACAGCTAGGACTCTGTGCATCTCAGGCCCCTCCCTGGGGCAGTGCCAGACCTCTGGGTGGAGAATGGAGGCAAGGCCCTGTGTATGCCCACCATCAGGGGGCCAGCATAAGCAGGTAGGACAAGTACAGAGTCTTTCACTGACTGCAGGCCTGACAAGGTGACTGTTTGGAGGACAGTTAGGGAGAAGGCTGAGGCACTGGTGAGGATGGTTCAGTAGAAGCCTTTCTCCTCATACACCTGAGCCCCTCACAAGCTCTCACTGTGCATGTCCCGTCCCCTAAGAGAAGAATTTAGCTGTAGGACTATTACAGATTATGGTGTCCCATGGTGGTGCAGGGAAAAGCACCAGAGGAGTGTCCTCCCCACTGGTAGGGCCACATCACCTCTGTCCTGCACTCTGAGGTACAAGGATACTCAGAGCATGGGAGGTGGGCACAGGGGTGAGGAATAGTGGACATGGTAACTAAGGGATGTGGGGAAGATAACAGGAGCAGCCTTTCCTAGCTGGCTCATCCAGAAAGTAGTGGGCACAGTTGGAAAAGATGCCCACTTTTGGGACTCAGGCGTGAGGTTCCATGGTGAGAGCTGTGGTGGCCTCTGTGTTGTGGGGCAGCACCATCACACAGGTGTCAGCCCCTGGGGCCATTTGCCCACATGACCCCTATTGTGCTTGGGCTCAGGCGGTCCCCTTCTCTCAGTGGAGATAAGCCCATGGCAGCTGTGCTCTGAGTCCTGCTCCCTGGCAGTCCTCAGCCTGTCCTCTGGGATCTCCATGACAGAGCAGAGTCATTCTGAGCTCTGCTTTCTGGCCAGGCCTTACTTGAGTATTGCTCTGAAGGCTCCTTAGTCCATGGAGAGCCTCCCTCCCTTCTCATTAGGAGCTGTAACTTTGGTGCTCCCTTATCTCTCATGGCTTTGTCCTGTCAGGATTTGGAACATGGAGGCTGAGGAGAATGGCCCATGACAGAAGCCTTTCATTTCAGTCATTCATCAGAGAAGACCAAGTCAGCTCCCCTGTGTGAGATGCTCACACTTAAAAGAGACAACCAGCGTAGCTGAAGAAGGTGCAGTTCTCAGAAACCATCATTACCCATCTGAAGCCATCACTGATCATTTGGCTGAGGGGGCCGAGTCCCCAGAAAGGATGCAGCCCTAGTGCTGGCAGTCGCAGGCACCCAGGCTTCTCCTCCACAAGCGAGGTAATAGCCCTGAGCTGAGGATGAATGCTCCTGTTCTCGGAGGAGTGTGGGATGAACTTTTAACATGTAGAATTGCCATGCCTTGGCGCTGTGCCATCTCACTTTTAGGACTGGTTAATGAGGACAAATACCATAGGGTTCAGATGAGCATATGGAGGCCTTCAATCCTGGAGATTCTTGGTTGGGCAGAGGGGAATGGGCTGTGTCCCATCTGGCTTTCTCATTGGCTGCATACCTCTGTATGGGACATTTGTAGCTCAGAGATGTCCACGTGGCCTATGCTAGTTGGACCAGCTTGCCTAGTTATCAACCCACATCCCTTCCAACTCTCCATTTTAGTGATTCCTTCCAGGTAATGAAAACCTGCTTCTGGCCGTGGAGTAGCTTGCAGTAGACCACTGCCTGCTGAGAACTCAACAGCCATAACTCAGAAGTCATCAGCTTGAATGCCTGCAGAGTCACTCCAGCAGCCACGACTCAGAGGGGAGCTCAAGGAGGTAAGCCCTATTTCCTGCACTGGCTTTCCCTTGGGGGCTGGGTAAGGTGGCTGCTAAGAGGCAGAGAAGCTAGAGGAGCTCCGCACAATTGTGCAGGGCCTGGAAGACCAAGCCGGGAGTTTGGGCCTGCTGAGGAATCAGGACCTGAGTGCCAAGATTCCTGCAAGGAAGGAGGCCAAAGGAGTGAAGTTGGCAGCAGCAGTTTTCTCTCAAGGCATTTGCTGGTGATATTGTTTAGGTAAGAGAAGCAGAGTGTGCTGAAAAGCAGAACAGGATTTTTGGCAGTTTCATGGTGCTGGGGAATTGTTCAGGGTGTGTCAAGGAGGAATGACCCTAAGAAATATGCCAGACTCTCAGCTGGGACCTTTGGGGGTGGCACTCTGTGAGTGGGGGCAAGCCATAGGTAGATTGGACTTCATAAGGACTGCAGACAAGCTCAGTTTCAGCTGAGCCCTCAATTGGACTATGGCAGCCTGTCCCGCTGTTGCCCATCTTGGAGAGACACATCATCCTGACTCTCCACCATTCTGACATACACAATGCCTGACAGTCAGGTTACTAGGCAACTGAGAAACAGGACTGGAGGTGGGGGCAGTGATAGACCCACCAGAGATGAAGATATTGGAGCTATCAGACATGGACTTCAAAATAACTGATTGGCATAATAAAGAAAATGAAGAGTTTCACAGAGAACTAGAATTCATAAAAAAAAATTCTAAAGCAAAGGTGCAATAACAGATGCTGTGTTGTGCTCAAAGCTGAGTGAGCTCCAGAGGAGTAAGGAGAATTCCTGTGTTTGCTGCAGTAACCTCATCAGCCTGCTGAGATGGCAGTGCAAGCAGTCAAGAGGGTGAACATTCAACTTCCACCTGAAGTAAATCCGATTTTGTATATAAGGAATTTGTCTTACAAAATCATAGCTGAAGAAATGTATGATATATTTGGGAAATATGGACCTATTTGTCTAATCGTAATGGGGAACACACCTGAAACTAAGGGAACAGTTCATGTGGTCTATGAAGACATATTTTTTTTAACTTTTCACCTGAAGATATGTTTTTATTGATTTTAGAAAAAGAGGGAGGTAGAGGGAATTGGAGAGGGAGAGGGGAAGAGAGAGAGAGAGAGAGAGAGAGAGAGAGAGAGAGAGAGAGAGAGAGAGAGAGAGAGAGAACATCCATGTGAGTGAAACATCAATCAGTTGCCTCCCGTACATGCTCCTACCAGAGATCAAACGCAAAACCCTTTATTGCACAGGACCAAGCAACTGAGCCACACTGGCCAGGGCTATGAAGATACCTTTGATGCCAAGAACACATGGTATCGCCTGTCAGAATTCAATGTTTGTTAAGAACCTTGTGGTTTTGTACTGTAATGCCAACAGGGCATTTTAGAAGATAGACACAAAGGAGGAACAGTTGAAGCTTTTCAAGGAGAAATATGGCATCAACACGCATCTACCAAAGTAAACATTTTCTGCATTTTCATTTTTGACTGAAACCCCATAAATCACCACCACTAGCCTTTTAGATTTTTAATTAATATGGTGTTTTCTTATTTGAGGTTCAAAATGACTTGCTTAAAACTTTGATACATGTTAGAATATAATTGTTAGTAAACTTGTAAAACATGTCAGTGTTTTCTCTTAAACTTTCCCATCCTGTTTGATATGGGGGTGTGGGGGGATAGTAGCTGAAACATATGAAGAATTCTTTGGTAGTAGGTGGTCCTGGAGCCTTAGCTTCTTGAGAGCAGGGAGCTATTTGTACTAGTATTCTTTTTAAAAATTCTTCATTGTTGAAAGTGTTGCATATGTTCTCCTTCTCCCCCCCCCCATTAGCCCCCTCCAGCCTGCCCCCATCCCTGCTTCAGGCCCTCACTGCCCATTGTCTGTGTCCATGGGCTGTGTATATATGCATACAAGGCCCTTGCTATTTGTATTCTTAATGCCTCCAGTGTGCAATTTAGGGAATTTGTTAGGGGGTTTGTGCCGCACCAGCACAGCCAAGGGATCGGTGAGCTTGAGGGAGGGCCGGTGAAGGATGAAGAAAAGACAGACAAAGAGAATAAGCTGGGTCTAGTTGGATCTTCTGTGCCTTGCTGAGACCACAGAACAGATCCAGACTGCAAGCTGATGGTTTATTTTATAGTCAGAGGTAAACAAGGTAATTACAATGTTCTTGTAAGTTTCACTTGTTTTGGCAGCACTTGCTGCACCTCCCACAGCCCATTAGCTACCCAGGAAAGATCTAGGGAGAGTCACAAGATCAAGTTTAATTATGCTTAGAGGGCTGTGCCCTCCAAGCTGGGACTTGTTTGCGACTTTGCCAGCAGGTCAGTCTGAGGCTTAACCCTATAACTGCTCCCTTACATGTCGCCCTTCTTTTAATTTTAAGCTACTAATAATGGAAGTAAAACTTAAACATCAAGAACAAAGTTCTGACCATTAAAATATTAACAAAACAATGCGAATGCAAAACCCAGACATGGCTATTAATAAAACAATGCCAATGCAACACGACAATAACAGAGAAATCAAACTACAGTAACATTTTCCTACTAAATGAAAGTTTCTTTTGCTGCTTTACTCAAGAGTCCTCAGATTGGCTGCGCAAGAGTTTGCAGAAGACTGGCAGCTAACCAATGCTAGCATGGCCAGAAACAGGATTGAGGAAGTAGCGTCCACTTCTTGCTTTTCTGCCATCTGCTGGGCCTCAGTTGTTAACTTCTTCAGCTGACCCCATGTTGGCACCTCGGTCTTTTGTATAGCCTTCGTCATCTTCCTTTTTCGCTTTGCTGTCATCGGGGCAACTCTCAGTCTTTTGAACGATGGGACAAGGAGCTTCTCTGGGTCCATTGTGGTGACGCACGTAACACTCTGACACCCAAATTGGCTGTGCTGCTCCTTCTGGAAAAATACAAACACAACCTCTTCCCACATCATTACTGGATCTGGTCCAAACCATTGTCCAGTTTTGCATCCTTCCATCAGGCTAACCCTACGGAGGCTATTGTACAGGAGGCCTGATGCCTTTCGGCTGCTGTATGACCCTCTGCATCGCAATTCAAAAAATTTAAAGTATAAAGAACATGACTGAGTTTGTTTTGAGGTGACACATAACATCCGTCTCCCCCTTTCTGTTTTAGTAATTGCATTTTAAGAGTATGATTTGTTCTTTCCACTATTGCTTGACCTTGAGGGTTGTAAGGGATACCAGTTTTATGACAAATTTGATATTGCTGACATAAATGTTGGAAAGCAGAACCAGTGTATGTGGGTCCATTGTCTGTCTTTAGCTCTAAGGGAGGACCTAGTACCGCAAAGGCAGCTAGGCAATGATTAATTACATGCTTGGCACTCTTTCCCGTTTGGGGAGTCGCAAAGATAAAGTGGGAGCAGGTATCTACATTAACATGTACCTATCTATGCTTATGTGGATGACATCCATTTGCCAAATTTGATTAGGCTTAAGACCCCTAGGATTAACCCCCAACGGTTGTACAGGGCAATGAATTACACACTGAGAGCACTGCTTAACAATTTGATGAGCTTGCTCCCTAGAAATATGAAATTGTTTGCATAAGGCAGCAGCATTTTGATGATGCAAAGCATGGGAGGACTGGGCAAGAGAAAATGGGGTAGCCTCTTGCATTACAGCAAGGAGGCAATCAATAGCATCATTGCCTATAGCTAATGGACCAGAGAGACCTGAATGAGATCAGATATGACCAATAAAGCAGGGAAATTGTTATTCTCTAAAGAATAGATTCTTGTGATCCCCTAGTCTGCTGTTGGATCTCTGTATAATATTTTTTATTTCAGTCAGTGTATGCTTAATTTCTAGTTGATTCTTTTTCATATCCTCGAGGGTCTCATTATATTTATCGGCCTTTTCTAGAAAATTCTTGAAAAACCTTATAACCGTGGTTTTGAACTCTATATCCAGTGGTTTGCTTTCCTCCATTTCTTTCATTTGTGATGCGTTTCTTTGTCTCCGCATTTTGGCTGCTTCGCTGTGTTGATAGAGTGGCTTTGTGTGCTAGGTGTCCTATAGGGCCCAGTGGCTCAGCCTCCCCAGTTACCTGAGGTGGACACTCTTGGTGCACCCCTTTGTGGGCTGTGTGCACAGTCTTGTTGTAGTTAAGTCTTGATTGTTGTTGGTATCACTGGGAGGAATTGACCTCCAGGCCAATTGGCTGTGAGGATCAGCTGTCTCTATGCTGGGAGAACTTCTGTGCTGGAGACACCCTTTTGAGACAAGACTTGCAAAGCCTCTATGCTCAGCTTGGATGGGGCAGAGTCTCAGGGCGGAGCAGACAGCATTGGTTTCCCATCAGCCCTGCCCTAAGAGGCTCCTGGATCTCAGTATCCAGTGGTAATTGCTGCAAGCACCTCTGAGAGAAAGCCGCCCTCGAGTTTCACCCAGAGTCTCGCCCAGAACTGGAGTTCAGTGCAGTCGAGAGCTTTTGTCTCCCTCCCACTTGAGAAAGCCAGCCACGCACTCAGTTGCCTGCCCTCTCCACACGTGTATCTCAATACTCTGCCTCCTGCAACTCCTCTGAGTCTCAGTGTGTTTTTCTCTTTCCTTCTAGTTGTAGAATTTCCACTCAGCCAGCCTTCCTGTGGTTTTGGATGATGTCCATTTTGTCTTTTAGTTTTAGTTTTGAAATTGTTGTTTAAGGCAGCAGTTTAGGTGTTTACCTATGCTGCCATCTTGGTTTCTTCTCCTATTTAACTCTTTGGTTTAGAGCTTGTATAGGATTTTGGTTTAAAATATGGACATAAAAAGAAAAAGAGAGGAGAAACCAAGATGGTGGCATAGGTGAACACCTAAACTGCTGTCTCACACAACAATTTTAAAACTACAATAACCACAGGAAGGCTGGCTGAGTGGAAGTTCTACAGCTATAAGGAAAGAGAAAAGCACACTGAGACTCACAGGAGCTGTGGAAGTAAAGGCAGAGGTATGGAGGCGTGTACACGGAGAGGGCGGGCAACTGAGTACACACTGGCTTTCTCAATCGGGAGGGAGACAAAAGCTCCTGACTGCTCTGAACTCCAGTTCCAGGCAAGCTTCTGGGGACCCAGACTCATTCGGGGAGAAACTGGACTGTCTGGCAGCGGGTAGAACTCGAGGGCGGCTTTCTCTCAGAGGTGCTTGCAGTGATTACCATGGGACACTGATACCCAGGGGCCTCTTAGGGCAAGGCTGACAGGAAGCCATCAATGTCTGCTCCGCCCTGAGACTCTGCCCCATCCAAGCTGAGCGCAGAGGCTTTTGCAAGTGTTGTCTCATAAGGGTGTCTCCAGCACAGAAGTTCTCCCAGCGTAGACACAGCTGATCCTCACAGCCAATTGGCCTGGAGGTCAATTCCTAACAGTGATACCAACAACAATCAAGGCTTAACTACAACAAGACTGTGCACACAGCCCACAAAGGGGTGCACCAAGAGTGTCCACCTCAGGTAACTGGGGAGGCTGAGCCACTGGGCCCTATAGGACACCTAGCACACAAAGCCACTCTATCAACTCAGGGAAGCAGCCACAATGCAGAGACAAAGAAACGGATCACAAATGAAAGAAATGGAGGAAAGCAAACTACTGGATATAAAGTTCAAAACCATGGTTATAAGGTGTTGCAAGAATTTTCTGGAAAAGGCTGATAAATTTAGTGAGACCCTTGAGGATTTAAAAAAGGACCAACTAGAAATTAAGCATACACTGACTGAAATAAAGAATAATACACAGAGATCCAACAGCAGACTAGAGGATCGCAAGAATCAAGTCAAAGATTTGAAATACAAAGAAGCAAAAAACACCCAACTGGAAAAGCAAAAAGAATCCAAAAATATGACGATAGTGTAAGCAGCCTCTGGGACAACTTCAAGTGTACCAACATCTGAATTATGGGGGTGCCAAAAGAAGAGAGAGAGCAAGACACTGAAAACCTATTTGAAAAAATAATGACCGAAAACTTCCCCACCTGGTGAAAGAAATAGACTTACAGAGAACCCCAAACAAAAGGAATCCAAAGAGGACCACACCAACACACATCATAATTGAAATGCCAAGAGCAAAAGACAAAGAGAGAATATTAAAAGCAGCAAGAGAAAAACAGTTACCTACAAGGGAGCACCCGTACAATTGTCAGCTGATTTCTCACCAGAAACTATGCAGGCCATATGGGAGTGGCAATAAATATTCAAAGTGAGGAATAGCAAGAACCTACAACCAAGATTACTCTACCCAGCAAAGCTATCATTCAGAGTTGAAGTTCAGATAAAGAGCTTCACAGACAAGAAAAAGCTAAAGGAGTTCATCACCACCAAACCAGGAATATATGAAATGCTGAAAGGTATTCTTTAAGAAGAGAAAGAAGAAGAAAAAGGTAAAGATAAAAATTATGAACAACAGCCCTAACCAGTTTGGCTCAGTGGATTGAGTGTCGGCCTGTGGACTGAAAGGTCCCAGGTTCGATTCCGGTCATGGGCATGTACCTTGGTTGCGGGCACTTCCCCAGTAGGAGGTGTGCAGGAGGCAGCTGATCGATGTTTCTCTCTCTATCCCTCTCCCTTCCTCTCTGTAAAAAATCAATAAAACATATCTTTAAAAAAATTATGAACAACAAATACATATCTCTCAACAAGTGAATCTAAAAATCAAGTGAATTAAAAATTTGATGAACAGTATAAACTGGTGAATATAATAGAATCAGGGGCATAGAAAGGGAGTGGACTGTCAATTCTCTGGGGGAAAGGGGTGTGGGGGGTGCAGGAAGAGACTGGACAAAAATCGTACACCTATGGATGAGGACAGTTG
The DNA here is from genome assembly GCA_026230045.1 of Corynorhinus townsendii. Taxonomy (NCBI): domain Eukaryota; kingdom Metazoa; phylum Chordata; class Mammalia; order Chiroptera; family Vespertilionidae; genus Corynorhinus; species Corynorhinus townsendii. The sequence continues at coordinate 67,444,499 of JAPDVU010000009.1, forward strand.
GGGGGGTAAGGGCAGAGGGTGGGATGAGAACCTTGTGAAGGGGAGCTATGGGGGGGAAAAAGAGGAACAATTGTAATAATCTGAACAATAAAGATTTAGTTTAAAAAAAGAAAAAGAGGGTTTGACCTCACCCCCAAAAGGGGGACTATTGTAATAATGAAGTAAATGAAACATCACTGTCATTTAATTGTAGATTCTTTTGAGAACACCTTTTGCATATAAAATAAAAATCAGTTTATACACCAAAAAATACAATACAATTCAGTAGGTGGATTTAACAGGAGTTAGAGACAGCTGATGAGGGGCTCAGTTAACTGGATGACATATGAATAGTAAATATTCATAAATAATAAGTAGCAAATGCCAGTGCAACCAGCTGGCACTATCTGGTGAGCTTCCTTGTCCTGGCCCTTCAGGGTCCTGCTTTTCCCTTCTGTAGAACTTCAGCCTTGGGTGGAAAGGGGGTGCTGTGAGAAGGCTTTTTGTGTGTGGGAGAGACAGGGCGGAGGGGAGGCACCTGGAAACTACTTGGAGAAAGTTTTCCATAGCAACCTTGTTGGGAACATTGCTAGCACACTGGGAGTCCAGTCAGTAGAGTTCTGTGGTGAATGAAAATCTTTAAGAGGCTTGAGATTATTATCAGGAATACGAGTATGTTTGTGCTCATGAACTAAAGCTAAAGGTGTACTGACTTCTCCAACATAACCTGAGAAAATGCCTTCACTTCTCTCCTGAATGTAGAGTACAGAAAAGTAGCATTGAGGGGCAGGGTGATTGGGGAACCAATAGAGGCTTGTCTGTGATTTGCAAAGGGGGTGCATCCGTTGTTGTTCAGGCCTCATGTACTGTGGAACTAGAGTGCCGCTGTTCCACTGACATTCTGAGCATAGGCATGGCAGGGGTGAGGAAGCAGGGGCTGCTGCTGAGCGTGACTGTGAAGCTGTTTTGGATTGTAGCAGTTCAGACGTCTGTTCTGAGAAATTTTCCATCCTGGGTTAATGGTTTCTTTATAATGAGGGCTGGTGACTTGTGGCTGGACCAAGGCCAGTGTGCTGAGTTGAAAGATGACAGCTGACCCAAACAGGTTGATTGACATGGGTTAAAGCAATGTTACAGCAAACAGGTCAGCCCTTTATCTGTAGTAAAGGATACAAGCTCCTTTGCCCTCTAAAATGCTGTCCGTGGGCTTAGCAAACATGACTCCTGAGGAGAAAGGAGTGATCCTGGGTGGAGTCTGACAGAAGGCGGGCATGATTTTAGGGCCACAATAGCCGTCAGCTCCTGGGAGCTTCTGGTCAGTTCAAGCCGGGTGCCCAGAGGTCCCTTGGATGCCTCGCAGTGTCCCTCCATGCTTGAGGACAGAAGGCTGTGCTGTGTTCCCTGAGGAGGGTCCACAAGGAAGGGACATTCACTCTCTGTATCCAGGAGGGTTGCCCGGGAAGGTGGGGGGCAGGAGGCAAGTGCATAACCCCACTGCATCCAACGTGGTCTGTGGAGCGCCTCCTGCATTGTAGGCACTGTTTTAGGCATGGGGCAGTTTCATGGACAAGGTGGACAAGGTCTCTGCTCCTGTGGGGCTGTGTTCTATCTAGTCCAGAGGCCAGTGTGCTGAGTTGAGGCCTTAAATGAGTATAAACAAGTAAGAGCAAACACATTAAAACAAAAAAAGGAAGTGTTAAGGGTCATGAAAAGTGACACTGGGAGCATGTGGATGGGGAGAGAACAGCCTCCCTGAACTAGTGACATTTGAGCTGAAATGGGAATGACAAAGTGGCCCTGGCCCTCCAGGCAGAGTGGAGGCCCTAAGCTAGAGTCACTCAGGTCTTGGTAAGCACCGTCTTTCATTTAAAGGACAATGAGAAACTGATGATAGTTTTTAAGCAGGGGAACATGATCTGATTACATGTTCACAAGATGTGCCGGGTGACCACTGCGTGTATTCAGGTAAGGACCAGTGTGGTGGCTGCAGAACCCGGAGGAGTGCAGACTCGGGATGCATTTGGGACAGGGCTGAGGGCAAGCGGGGACACAGATTTGGGTATCTGAGCATCTGGATGGAGGCTGGGCCATAGTGTGAGTGCAACCAGGGACTCAGTCTGAAATCTGGTTCTGCTGCGGCAAGTTTACAAAGCATATTGGAGGTGAGTGGAGATGTCACAGCTGCAGGCGAGTCAGGAGTACTTCCTGAGCAGGTGGGAAAACACTGACCCTCAGGACTTGACAGCTGATCATTGTCTATCAACCCACAATGTCTGACAATTTGGAATCTTTGTTGCCCTCCACATCCATTTTGCCACCAATTCCTGTCCTAAAGCTACAGTTCTCCCCACCTCACCATCCCTTCTGCTCTGCCCGCTCTTGTTCCTTTCCTTACCACAAGCCAACCTGCTCACCTTCCCTCCTCCTAAGCCCAGCCCTGCACCTAACAGTGACCAGAGGCTCTTTCTAACTTGCAAAACTGGGTATTTAAAGCATTTTGAGTTATTTCGTTTTTGATATTAACTTTTATCATTTCTAATGATGCATTGTATTCAGTTGCGTGGCTTGTAAAATTTTTGATTCATCAAAATTTTTTAAATTAAGAATTTCAAAATATTCAAAAGTAGAGACTAGTATAATGAACCTTCATGTACTCACTACCCAGCTCTAGGGACAACATTTTGAAGCATCCAGACATTGTATCATTTTATCCTTAAATTGTTCAGTGTGACTTTGAAACTAAGGATCATTGAAAACATAACCAGAGTGACATTACCAAACCCAACAATCTAATAATTTCATTACTTACCAATCAGTGTTTTAATTTCCCTGATTACATTTTAAGTGATTTGTTAAGCAACAGGTGTTTTTAAATGGTCAAAGAAATAGTTTTATAGGATCCTGAGAAGGGTGACATATTGCATTTAGTGATATATTTCAAGTTTCTTTTAAATCTGTTAGTTTCTCCTCGCTTCTTCTAACTGTTTTTCCCCCCTTAAAATGTATTGATGAGACCACCTTTGGTCCTGTAGTTTCCCACAGGATGGATTGTGCTGAGTACCCAAAATGCTGGTGACCATGAACTTCTGCCCCTAGAGTTTGATCAGATTCAAGATGGCCTTGGCAAGTTTCTTCCTATGTGCTGTTGTATTCTCTGATCTGGGGGCTGGTTGTAGCCAATGATAATCAGAGCCTACATGAAGGGTTGCAAATTGTGGAGCCTGAAATTCTAGCATCCTTCCTCATTGTTAAGCTGTAATACTCCTCCATAAAGAGAAATTGTCTCAGTGCCATGTACATGCTTTGACTTTGTTTGGCAGTTTGCAAAATAACAAGTTGGCTCCCTTGATGACTGGTGAGTTTTCTACATCAGTATGAACTCGCATGCATAAATATAATTGAGATGTTTAATCTATTAAACTTTGTACACTTAAAATTATTTACCTCATTAGCAGTTTGTAGACTTGAAAATTTCTTTGTGACAAGATATTTAGCATGTTGTAAATAATGAAGGCCATAAAAGAAGGTATATCAGTATAGTAAGATATATGATTTAGTAATGCAGGCATACCCCTTATGTATGTTAAATCTCAAACACTCTTAGTTCAGAGCACCTCTACTTAAGGTTCAGTATTTTAAGGGACCCTAGGCCTAAAGAAATACCTAAGTTTTATTTATTAGGTAAGTCCAAACAACATAGTGTTTATGTCCTAGCTGTTTACAGTAGACATTTGGAAAAGTAATAAAAATTTTAAAAATTTTTTTCATTTCATTTTGTAAGTAACCACAACTACTTACAAATGGAATGTGTGTGCCTGTTGGATTTTTCTTGAATCTTAGTATCATATTGGACACTGCTACCCTTTTGCCTGTTCTACACTGATTTTACACAGTATTTGCTTTTTCAATAACTACCAGAAACCTAGTTTTGCAGAAACATGAAATCAGGGAAAGGGATGTAGCAAGATATGTTGAAACGATGAGGTGTCCAAAAATGTTGAGAATCACTCTCCCTCTCAAAAGTAAAATTTATCTGTGGTGCCAGAGTTCACTGTGGGGCCAAGGGTACCTCAGCACACTTTTGGGAACCAGAGCTCCGTGTCCCACCTTTTTCCCTCTGGCTCTGTGGACGTCCCTCTCCCCTGGGCCACACATTGGTGTGCGCTCATCACCGTGGCCCCCACAGCTCGCAGGGATGGGTCACTAGATCTTGTCACGCCCGACAACCTGCACGTGTCAGGTTTCCTTTCTATTTGTTCGCAGCCTCAGTGCTTGGAGGATGTTTTTCAGCCACTTCAGAGTTCAAGACTGTCTCCAACTTCATTGTGATATGCTGTTTCCCCTACCTGTACTGGAGCCTGTTTAACCAAAAGGGTAGAAGACTCTCAGGGTTAATGTGAAAATAGCCCACCCTGACCAGAGAAAGTGGTCTGTTATCAGTGCCCATTTCCCTGCTGATGTGACTTTGAAAAATGCCAGAAGCACCCTTTCCCTCCCTGGCACCCTTATACATTCCCAGTGTGGGACACGGTGCAGGTGGAGTGTACCCCCAACTCTTGCCATTGGTGTTGGGCTTAGCCCTGTTGGTGGTTAAGACCAAGAAAATGTGGGAAGAAATGACAATATCCAAATTCCAAGCTGAAGCATCATGTATTTCTTTACCCCTATGGAAATTTTCTGTTAGATGAGCATGCCCTGGGTAGCTACAGCCCCTTTAGCTTTGCCCCAGAAGTGGTCCAGAGCTCTCCCAGCTGATCTGGGAGGGCCTATGAGTGAGAAAAAGTTGCATATTGTTGTACACATTGAATTTTGGGGTTGCTTGTTAGCAACAGCAGACTGGTAGAAACAGAAGAGATCCGTGAGAGGGAGGTAAAAGAGTGATGGAAAGACGCTCTGAGAGGGTTGTGTTCTTAGGGATGGATGGATTTTAAAGAGATGTGAAATGATTAATCTGTGGAGTAATGTTATAGCCATTGATACTTAAAATAATCCTAAGAGGAAAGCAGTGGCTTTATCCCCTTTTTATAGATGAAGATTACTGAGGCTCAAAGTAGTTGAAGGTGCACTGGATGAGCCTGTTCCAGGCCCCAAATCCCTGACTCCTCTGGGCTGGGCTCTTTCCCAGGCTGTGCTGTCTCTCATGCAGGCCCAACTCTATGAGGGCAGCCGACATGGCAACAGAGCTTGGCACTTTGTACCAGTGGGGCCTTTCTTCTGGTGTGTTGGGGAGAAGGCAGGACTGTAGCTGGGAGCTCCCGACAGCAGAAGGGGTAGCATTTGGTTCAGAGAACAGGGGAACCCACAGACAGGTGCCTGTGTCCCATGTGCTGAGAACTAGAGGGGCCGGGTACCCATAGTGTGAACCACAGCTATACCACCTGTGGTGTGTTCGTGTCTGGCCAAATGCTGGGCCAGGGCCCCCATCTAGTTTTGCTCACATGCTCCCCTCAAAAAGTCTGGCGAGTGTGTCCAGGAAAGAAACTCATGGAAGAAAGTGATCTAGGCCAATGTCTTGCTTGGTTGACATCTGGATTTTGACATGCTTAAAGCTATCCCAGCCCTGACAGGTGTGACTCAGTTGGTTACAACGTCGTCCCATATACCAAAAGATTTCGGTTTGGTCCCTGGTCAGGGCACATGCGGAAGGCAAACAGTTGGTTCTCTCTCACAATGATGTTTCTGTCTTTCCCTTCCCCTCTCTCTAAAGTCAGTAAGCATGTCCTTGGATAAGGATTAAAAAGAGAAAAAAGAAAGCTATCCCAGCCTCAGGGATTGAGGACAGGAGATTCAGCGATCAAACCTTTGCAAGATTGCAGTGGGGCTCCTGGCAGCTTGAGGACCAGGCCACCCGATTTCATCTACGGACACCTTGTCAAGGGACACATGAGATGGCTTGCGTTCCTGCTGACAGCCAGAGCCGTCCATCAGCATGTTTTCATTACTTCAGAGGGCTCTGGTCTTGTGAAGTTGATTTACCAAATGAACTGTTTTTAATCCCCGCTGTGTCCCTTGCTTCATGACCAGTTGGCCTGATCTGTGGCACTTTTGTGACTTAGGCCTTGGTCCCTACAGACTGCTGCTCTCAAGCCCCCCTTGCTCCCACACTCTAGCCCCACGCAGCCCTACACCCTTCATGGCAACAGAGTAGCAAGACCCTTCCATCCCAGGGAGGGATCCTTCCCTCCACACATGGGGCAGAGCCCCCTTGGATGGGGTGGTGGGCTTCATAATGGCACCTCAGAAGGTATCTATATCCTGATTCCTGGAACCTGTGAACCTGAAACCTGGAAGCTGAAGCTTACATGGCAAAAAAGGACTTTGCAGATGTGATGAAGGATCTTGAGATGGGGAGATGGTCCTGGATTATCTGGGAGGACCTTAAATCCAATCACTGTATCTTTATGAGAGGGGGCAGTATGAAGATGGAGGCAGAGATTGGAGTGCTGTGGCCACACGCCAGGAACACCAGGAGTCCCAGAAGCTGAAGAGGCAGAAAGGACCCTTCCACAGAGCCTCTGGAGTACCGCCCTGTAACACCTGGGTTTCAGTTCCATTAGATGGATTTTGGACTCTCTGCCCTCCAAAACTGTTAGAGATTAAATTTATTTTTTAATAAAGGAATCTTTTCTATATAATTGATTTGGGATCCTTTTTATTTTTGTTCAAATGATTTTTCTTTGTCTTATTTAGACACCATGTGTGTTTTTAATGGCCGTCTTGCTGTTAGCATTGCAAATGAACCTTAATTTGGTAAAGTAAAAATTTTCTAGATATATTCGTATATTTTCAGAAAACAACCCCAAGACCAGATGGATTCCTGCAACAGAGAGGAATTGACAGGTGTGCTCCAACCACGAAGACAAGAGGAAAAAACAGTCCAGAGATGGAAGACGCTGACAACGCCTTGCCATGGGAGCAGTCAGCAGCTGTGCACCGCTGCAGGTTACCTAGGACCAAACCAGAGAGGGTTGGACCTGCATTGCCACCATGTGCCCACCATCCAGATATCACTGCTGATATGTACACATAAGGAACTGTTGGACATTGAAATTGGGACTCAAACATTTTTTTGTTTTGTCTTGGTTTGTTATTATATGTTTATTTCCAGTCTGCAAAGGCAAAACTTTTTAAAGGAAAGAAATGGTGGGAAAAAGATACAGAGGCAAAGAAGCATTGAACAGACTGTCAAACTACATTGGGAAGACAGGGGTGGTTGGGCAAGGAGGGCTGTAAGAGACCAACCGAAGGACTTGTACGCATGAATATAAGCACAACCAATGGATATAAGACACTGGGGCGGGGGGGGGGGGAGGGTGGGCAGGTGAAGGCATGTCCTGGGGGGTAGGGGAGGTCGGGGGGAGATCAAAGGGGAAAAAAAAAGGAGACATATGTACTACTATTTGTAATACTTAAAACAATAAAAATAAAATTAAATTAAAAAAAAAAGAAAAAAAATTTATTTTTTAAGCCACCAAGTTTGTGAATACAGATGGGCGTCAAGAGTTCCAAAAAGAAATGACTGGACCGAAGGCCTGTTGTGAACCCTCACAGATACTGCCTACCACTACGCCTGGAGCACACAGGATCTCTTCTTCCCTCAAGAAGGCTCTCTACTGACTTGCTGGCAACCGAGGTGAGCCCCACAGTCCCCACCCCTTCCTGGCACCCAAGCCTTGAAGCTCCTAAGGCTGCATCACACATATACCCCATAGAGCAAGCATGTCAAGCATGCAGCCGGCGGAGTTTGACATGCTTGCCATAGAGCCCCAGCTTTTAGCCAAGTTGCCTCAGCCCTCACAGCTAATGGATTAAGCATCAGGGTTGAGATTGGTAAGAGAGCTAGTGTGCTCCAGGGCCACCATGGGCTCTATTTGCAACATGCAATGTGGGATATCTGGCTTTGACCACTGGCTCCAAGGTCATCTCAAGTCCTGCATACTGGAGTGCAGCCAGGACCCCGTCCTCCAGAGCACACCTGTTCCCCATCCCTGGGAGAGAAGCATGTGTGAAGGACACACTAGCCTTTGGCCCAATTACTCGATTTTTAAAAACTAAGTGCAAATAGCATCAGGTGCTTTTTTTACAGCACCAAGAGCCTGTGCCTGTTAAAATAAACATATGCCACTCACTCACCAATGTGGGAAAGCCACACAGGCAGCGCCACTGTTCTGTATCAGTCAGGTGATGCCGGGGAAAGGTCACAGCCACCTGAACCTTTAAAACCCCAGGCGCAGCGAGCATTCCCTGTGTGGGGATTCAGAGCTGTAGCAGCTCTGCGTGGGCCTCTCAGCTGTGTTTCTTAATACACTTACCTTTGTAAATTATTTTCATTTTCTTAAAGGAACAAAAGGAGAAAATTGATACCAAAGAATATCAATTTCTGGTTCTTGGCAGAATACCCATCACCTTTGGTAGAAGTACATTTCAGGTAAGTGTGTCTAGTCTCAAGAGCTGTGTGACTTGTAGCCAGTTGGGGTCCCTCTAGGTGACTGTGGCCAAGCTGGGAGGAACTCTGGCCAGGCAGGTGCCTGGAATAAGGAGGGCAGTGAGCCAGTGTCCCACTAGCCCAGTGGCTCACGAGCCGCAGTTTGCCGCTCTGCTGACTAATGAGTTTGCCAACCACTGACCTAGACTCTCGATTCCAACAATTACAGGCTGTTGTTGTTCCTTGTGATTAAGCCCCTATCCCAGAGCGGCAAACGGCAGCTTGCGAGCCGCATGTGGCTTGCAAGCCGCAGTTTGCCGACCATTGCACTAGCCTGAGCGCTTCCTCAGGCTGGGGACCCTTATAGGGGCTTGTCTTCTGGTGTGTGGAGGGGTGAGAAGACCCAGGTCCTTTCCTGGGCGCTGGTGTCCGGCTCTCTGCATGCTGGCAAGAGGATTGAGGTGCACCTGGCTGCTCAGTACTGCCCATGAAGTCAGTTACTCAGCTTTGGGCTCCACCAGCTCCACATGGCTGGACTGAGGGAAGATGGGGCACTGTCTTCTCTAATCGAGACCCACATGCAAATGTCCCTCCTCCTCCAGAATGAAGGGAGCCAGGCTGATGGGGGTGCTGCTCATCCTGACTGGTGTGCTGCATGTGGTACTGCCCCTGAGAATAGCAGCCTTCAACATCCAGACTTTTGGGGAGACCAAGATGTCCAATGCCACCCTCTCCAACTACATCGTGCAGGTAGGTCCAGGCCAGCGGTCAGTCCTAAAACCAAGCAGACTGTTAGGCCTCTGGTCTCAGCCCAGTCAGCTGTGGGGACAGGGCCCTTATCACTACCGTGGCCGACATCATCAGGCCACCTGATGTGAAAGCAACCTGGGAATAGCAGCTTGGCTCCTGTGGGGACTTGGAGCGGGCAGGGACTAGACATCGCAGTCTCCGTCTAGCCTGTCGCCACTCAGCACCACTGTGGCTCTGTCCCTAGATCCTGAGTCGCTATGACATTGCCTTGGTCCAGGAGGTCAGAGACAGCCACCTGACGGCCGTGGGGAAGCTGCTGGACAGACTCAATCAGTGCGTGAGGTGGCAGGGTCCTGGGGAAACACATGGGGACAGTGATCATTCCTTCAGGGCATGATGCCACTTCGGCCCCAGGGACACTGATGTGGGCAGGAGCCCGCTTAGGTGGCAGGATGTCCCCTGACTGATACATTTGTTTCCTCAATCTAGGGATGACCCCAACGCCTATCACTACATAGTCAGCGAGCCACTGGGTCGCAGCAGCTATAAGGAGCGCTACCTCTTTGTGTTCAGGTAAAACCTAGGTGCCGAGAGACAAGGCCGCCTCCTCTAAGGTCGCTGGTAGAGTGGGGGTGGGGGGCGTCTAGAAAGCCCATGAGCCTCTCCTCCAGGTGTGGGGCAAGAACTGGTGGCCAAAGAGCAGGGGCCGAGTTGGGCCTCACCACCTGGGCAAAAGGAGCTCTGGGCTGGTGGATCTGCGTGATATCCCAACTTAGACGGGGCACCCTGCCGGCAGCAAAGGGTGGGTTTGGCAAGGCAGTGCCCCCAGCCCCACGTTAAGCACCCTCTGGCCTGGCCTTCCACAGGCCTGACCAGGTGTCGGTGCTGGACAGCTACCAGTATGATGATGGCTGCGAGCCCTGTGGAAATGATACCTTCAGCCGAGAGCCAGCTGTTGTCAAGTTCTCCTCCCCATTCACCCGTGAGTGCTGCTGCCACAGAGGCTCCTCTGCTCTGCCTGGCCACGGGGGCCCTACCTGACCCTTCCTAGACACCTTGAAGAGCCACAGCACATCATACCCCCACCATGCACCTCTTTGGGGAGCTTGGTGCCGTCCCCATTCCTAGTGCTTTGGTCTTACACTTAAGTTACTTAGGGAAACGTCCACCCACCCCTATTCCCCTGCCGGGACTGTTTCATGTGTCCCCCATCCCAGCCCTAAACACAGGACAGCCAGGCCAATGCACCCTTGGACCAGCACTGCCTCCCAACTCCGCTCCCACCTCCTTGCTTAGCACGACCATCTTCTCCACAGAGGTCAAGGAGTTTGCCATCGTCCCCCTGCATGCGGCCCCACTGGATGCAGTGGCTGAAATTGACTCTCTATATGATGTCTACCTGGACGTCCGGCAGAAGTGGGACATGGAGGTGAGGCCCCACACATTGGTTTGAGCACTTAAGGGCCCTGTCTGTCCCTGGGCCAATTAGCTGGTGTCTCCTGGTAGGACATTATGTTGATGGGTGATTTCAACGCTGGCTGCAGCTATGTGACCCCCTCTCATTGGTCATCCATCCGTCTGCGCACAACCCCCACCTTCCAGTGGCTGATTCCTGACACCGCTGACACCACGGTTACGTCCACGCACTGCGCCTATGACAGGTGAGCAGGATCTGCGCCCCCCGTGGGTTCTGCAGGCCCAGGGTAGGGAAAGGGCACTTCCACAAGCAGCCTCGATTTTCATCTCAGCCCAGCTTCAGAAATGGTTTCCAAGACCTTTGAGGAGACACCCTCCTGAGCTTTGGACCACTTATGAAGTGGAATAACAAGCAGCATTCCTTAACTTTCGGAAAAGCACACGTAGGGTAACACGGAGCTAGTCTTCTCCTCTGGGCAGTCTCAGGTATACAGGTCAGCCAGTGGTGCCCAGTTTGGGCACACCCAGACCTGAGTCTGGCCAGGTACAAGGCTGGTCCTGGCCTAGGTGGGGCTGGGGATGCCTTCCCTGAGCAGCGATACCCAGGGGCCATAGAGGCCAGATGGGCGCTGGCTCCTGCGGGGATCTGAGGTTTAAGTGCACAGAGCTGGACAGTGGGCTGAAGGGGACTTTCTTGTGTCTGGCACTGCAGGATTGTGGTCACCGGAACGCTGCTCCAAAATGCCATTGTTCCCAACTCAGCTGGTCCCTTTGACTTCCAAGCTGCATATGGACTGAGCAACCAGACTGTATGTGACCATTCTTTACAGCCTGTAGCTTTACTGGGGGCCTAGGACGCAGGGCCGGAGTGAGAGCTGGACCCACGGGACTTGTAGCAGTCGCTGCCTTTTTCATTGACTTGAAAGAACCACTTGTCCGCAGCCTGGGACCCTCTTCCCTGGCCGATGTGACAGTGCAGTGTGTGGGTGCAGGTCCTGGCCCTCGGGGAGGACTGCACACGGGCACCCCTCTGCTCACTGCATGTTTTTCCACAGGCCCAAGCCATCAGTGACCACTACCCGGTGGAGGTGACGCTGAAGAGAGCCTGACGAGAGCAGGCCCAGAACCTGCTGGACCTCTAGCTTCTCTAGCTTGCCTGTGGCTGCTGCTGGGGACCTGCACAAAGAACTGAAGACAACGGCTGATTCTGTTGTTATCTTCAGGTTCTGGGGATGGAGTTTAGGAAACCAGTGCGAGTTCCCTGAGCACAGAGCCAGCGCCCCCTCTCCCCTCCCTACTGTCCCCCTGACCACTATTCCAGCCTGAGGAAGAGGGTGGAAAGTAGGCTTTTCCTCACTGTCCTGCATGCATCGTAAGCATGGCGTTGTGTCACCAGAGTGACTTACCCTGTCAATATGCACACCAAGTCCAGCATTTAGATGAAGAAACATCTTTTAATTTAAGTAAATAAAGCTCAAAAAGGGGTGTTCTCATTGGTGGCATCCAGTCATTCCTTCCTGGCTCCTCCTCCCATGACAGAGGCACACAGTTCCATTGTCACCTTCCCTGGGGCCCTGACAGTGCAGGGAAGATGTGGGGCTCTCATAGCTGCTGGGCTGCACCCTGGACAACAGGGCCCAGACATTAGTGTCGCTCCAGGGCCTTGACGAGCAGGTTGTTCAAGCGGCCCACCATGGGTCGGGGGTCATCAACCAGCCCTGCTGCGATCATGGCGTTCTCGTAGATCTGAAAGGCAGGGTGGTAACCTTGTTAATGGGATGGGGGCCCTGTCCTAGCTCCAACTCAGGGACATTTTAATGTGGAGAGAAGAAAGGAAGAGAGCTGTTCCTTCTTAAAACAGGGTTTTAGAGGAAACAGCTGTCCAACCTCAAAGCAAGGTGCAGGCTCACAGAACTGGCAGCCCTCTGTTCTCATGCTCTCAGCCAGTCTCCAGGAGACTCACCTGATCAGCAAGCAGCTGGGCCAGGTCAGGCTCACTCTCTCTCAGCTGGCTGAGCTTCTTGATCAGCATGTGCCTGCGACAGAAACCCCCAGAAGTGAGCTCAGGGCTGTGCCACCAGCACAAGGGCCTCTAACTTCTGAGATGTTGGAGTTATTAGAACATTTAAAAAAGTGTAACAGCACAGTCCAGTATAAAAAAGTAAGGCACATAAAAATTTAGGAAGATGTAAATAATCACTGACAGATAATGAGATTGATTATTCCCAAAGAAACACTCGAGTTTTGATATTAGAAAATGCAGTAAGTACTAAAATTAATATAAACTTAAATACTGAAAGAAAGAATTTAACATATAAAAAGGCATATATCAGTGCTTGGAGACCATAATTAAAGATGAAATTTTTCCTAGATTAATACACACACATTTTTTTATACTAAGAGTTTAATTTTATACCTAAACAATCTAATATCAAATTCATAAATAAAAGTAATATGGAAGAAAAGAGCCAGGAGAAGCTGGAGGAGGAAGTCCCAGATGCCAGTAAATAGTTTAATTCTGGAAAACGAAAACAACTAAATGCAAAAAAATGTCAACAATGTATAAAAGGTCACACACACACACATACACACACACACACACAAACGGGAATTTCACTTGTACCTGATTAAAGATAGCATTCACAAGAGGGGAAAAGACAGGATACAGCCAACCAATAAATTTGGATTCTGCCCTAACTGGGTTTGCTCAGTGGGTAGAGCACCGGCCTGCAGACTGAAGGATCCTGGATTCGATTCCGGTCAGGGGCATGTACTTTGGTTGCTGGCACATCCCCAGTAGGGGGCGTGCAGGAGACAGCTGATGGATGTTTCTCTCTCATGATGTTTCTAATTCTATCCCTCTCCCTTCCTCTCTGTAAAAAATCAATAAAATATATATTAAAAATAATAAAGTTGGATTCCCACCTTCTTCTTTAGACCAAACTCCAGGAGGATCAAATGTTAAATGTAAAATATTAGAAGAAAATGGAAAAAATGTTTTATAATCTCAGAAGGAAAAGCCTTCCAAGCAAAATACAAACCGAGAAGTCAAAAATAAAATAATGATATAATTCTGACAATATAAAAACTTCATTTTCTTTTCTGCACAGGAAAAAATACCATAAATATAGTGTCTGACCTTACTCATAAGAAATGTATATTAAAATTATAATTTAATTTTTTCACTATGAGAAGAGCAAAAATTGAGAAGTCTGCTAAAACTGAAGGCATTGGGGAAACATAAATTTGTCTAACTTTTATAGAGGACATTTGGAGCCTATAAAAATTAAACATGGATGGTGCTCTGAGGCTCGGCACTTCTCTTTCCTCACAGCACTATTTAAAATCAGAAACACTTTTTAAAATATATATATATTTTTTATTGATTTCAGACAGGAAGGGAGGAGAGAAATATCAATGATGAGAGAGAATCATTGATTGGCTGCCTCCTGCATGCCACAGCCACCTACTGGGAATCGAGCCCGCCATCTGGGCATGTGCCCTTGACTGGAATTGAACCCAGGACCCTTCAGTCCACAGATCGATGCTCTATCCACTGAGCCAAACCAGCTAGGGCAGAAACACTTTTTAAAAAGCAAGTAGCTCAGTTGGTTGAGCATCATCCTGTGCACCGAAAGATCATCACTGGTTTAATTCCTGGTCAGGGAACATGCCCAGGTTGTGGGTTCAGTTCTGGGTCAGAGTGCATATAGGAGGCAACCAACTGATGTTTCTCTCTCTAAAATCAATAAAAACATTTTTTTTAAAAAGAAGAAAAAGCAAGGTGGGACCCCTGTATAGCAAGTTACTACTTGTGTAACAGTGGAAACCACAGATGAATCTGTTTGCACAAATTATCTTTGAAAAGATAAATGCAAAATGTAATATGGCTGTATTGGGGGCAAAAGTAGGAGGGAAATTTCACTGTAAACTTTGATTCTTTTGGATTCTTAGCCATGTGAACTTACTACCAATGTTAAAGGCAAATGGCATAAAAAAAAAAAAAAAAGCCTTCTGGCAATAGAAACTACTTTTGTGCCAGAACTATAGGCATCAGCACCCAGGGACTCAGCTGGAAGCGGCATTCCTTCCTGGGGAGGGAGGCACACGCTCATGCGAACTGGCACAGCTCTGTGGAAAGGTGTCTGACACACTGCATGCCTAGCCACAAGCCAATTTAACATCTTTCACCCAGTAATTTCATGTCTAGTAATTTGGCTCAGAAAATGTAAAAGGCACTTCCGCTTACTCCCCATTAGTGTACAAAAAAAAGTTTATGGTTATAAAGCAACACAGAAAAATACTTGTGATAAATGAAAATATTAGACATGGACTATATATATAAAAAACAACAACACAAAATGAGATAAAAGACCAAAAGAAAATATACCAAGGGGGAGAAACCAAGATGGTGGCATAGGTAAACACCTATACTGCTGCCTCGCACAACAATTTCAAAACTGCAACTGGAAGACAGAGCGGACATCATCCAGAACCACCAGAAGCTGGCTGAGTGGAAATTCTACAACTAGAAGGAAAGATAAAAGGACAGAGACCCAGAGGAGCTGTGGAGGACAGAGGTGCGGAGACCCGCGTGTGCGAAAAGGGCGGACGGCTGAATATTCGGCTGGCTTACTCGCAGCATGCAGAGAGGGCAGGCAGCAAGCACACGGCTAGCTGTCTCCTTCTGGAGGGAAACAAAACCTCCTGAGTGCACTGAAATCCAGTTCCGGGTGAGACTTTTGGGTACCCAGACTCATTCAGAGAGAAACTGGAGGGCAGCCTTCTCTCAGAGGTGCGAGCAGCCATTGCTGCGGGACACTGAGACACAGGGGCCTCCTAGGGCGGGGCTGACGGGAAACCAAGGCTGTCTGCTCTACCCTGAGACTCCACCCCATCCAAGCTGAGCACAGAAGCTCTCCCAGTGGAGACACAGCTGATCCTCACAGCCAATTGGCCTGGAGGTCAACTCCCCCCAGTGATACCAACAACAATCTAGGCTTAACTACAACAAGACTGTACACACAGCCCACAAAGGGGTGCACCAAGAGTGTCCACCTCAGGTAACTGGGGAAGCTGAGCCACTGGGCCCTATAGGACACCTAGCACACAAACCCACTCTATCAACACAGGGAAGCAGCCGAAATGCAGAGACAAAGAGGCAGGTCACAAATGAAGGAAATGAAGGAAGGTAAACGATTGGATATAGAGTTCAAAACCACAGTTAAAAGGTTTTTCAAGAATTTCCTAGAAAAGGCCAATAAATTTAACGAGACCCTCGAGGATATGAAAAAGGATCAACTAGAAATTAAGCATACACTGACTGAAATAAAAAATATTATACAGAGACCTAAAAGCAGACTAGAGGACTGCAAGAACCAAGTCAAAGATTTGGAACACAAAGAAGCAAAAAACACCCAACTGGAAAAGCAAAAAGAAAAAAGAATCCAAAAAGTTGAGATAGTGTAAGAAGCCTCTAGGAAAACTTCAAGCATACCAACATCAGAATTATGGGGATGCCAGAAGAAGAGAGAGAGTAAGATACTAAAAACCTATTTGAAGAAATAGTGACCGAAAACTTCCCTCACCTGGTGAAAGAAATAGACTTACAAGTCCTGGAAGCACACAGAACCCCAAACAAAAGGAATCCAAAGAGGACCACACCAAGACACATCATAATTAAAATGCCAAGAGCAAAAGACAAACAGAGAATATTAAAAGCAGCAAGAGAAAAACAGTCACCTACAAGGGAGCACCCACACGAATGTCAGCTGATTTCTCAACAGAAACTGTGCAGGCCAGACAGGAATGGCAAGAAATATTCAAAGTGATGAATAGCAAGAACCTACAACCAAGATTACTCTACCTAGCAAAGTTATCATTCAGAATTGAAGGTCAGATAAAAAGCTTCACAGATAAGAAAAAGCTAAAGGAGTTCATCACCACCAAACCAGGATTATATGAAATGCTGAAAGGTATTCTTTAAGAAGAGGAAGAAGAGAAAGATAAAAATTATGAACAACAAATACGTATCTGTCAACAAGTGAATCTAAAAACCAAGGGAATAAAAAATTTGATGAACAGTATTAACTGGTGAATATAATAGAAATCGGGGCATAGAAAGCGAGTGGACTGACAATTCTTGGGGGAAAAGGGGAGTGGGGGGTGCAGGAAGAGACTGGACAAAAAATGTACACCTATGGATGAGGACAGTGGCGGGGGAGGTAAGGGCAGAGGGTGGGGTAGGAACCGGTTGGAGGGGAGCTATGGGAGGAAAAAAGAGGAACAATTGTAATAATCTGAACAATAAAGATTTATTAAATTAAAAAAAAAAAAGAATATATACCAAATCAGCCACAGTGAGTTGTGGGGGATAAGACGATGAATTTTGTTTAAATTTCTTTAACATTTTTGGTGAACTATTTATGTAATTTCATTTAAAGATTATTGTATAGCCTGGCCAGATTGGGTCAGTGGATAGAGTGTCAGCCTGCGGACTGAAGGGTCCCAGGGTTGATTCTGGTCAAGGGCACATGCCCAGGTTGTGGGCTCGATACCCAGTAGGGGGCTTGCAGCAGGCAGCCAATCCATGATTCTCTCTCATCATTGATGTTTCTATCTCTCTCTCTCTCTCCCTTCCTCTCTGAAATCAATGAAAATATATTTTAAAAAATAAATAAAAATTATTGTATATAAAATCAATTTTAAAAAACCTGTTTTCAACAGTTAGAAAATGAAATTTCAAAATATCCAATAAATGTGCCACATCAAAGAATAACTACAAAAAATGTGTAGGAACTCTACAGAAAACATAAGTTACCAAAAGACATTAAATAAGACCTATTAAATATATATTATGTACATGGATGGAAAGAATTGACCATAAAGATACTAATTCTTGAAATTAATGTATATACACATGAAGACCTAGAGTAGTCAAGACATTTTTGAAGGAAAATAAAGGGAGTGAGCAATCACTTATTGGCTACGAAGGCTTGGGAAAAAGCTGAGTAGTTAAGACAATGCGGTACCGCTAAAGACAGACCAACAGACCAGACACATGTACAGATACTTGATACTCTATGATGCAGAAGGCAATGTGGATGGCTGGCGTGGGGGACAAAATAATTCATGATTTTGGTGATAGATTTCTTAAGAACCAAAAAAGCACCTGATAAAAATTTATGAATTTGATTATATTAAAATTAAGAACTTATCAAAAGACATCTTAATGCAGGTGAAAAGATAGAGTGGGAAGAGAGATTTGCAACTGATAAAGTATGTAATATAATTACAAATCAAATTTTAAAAAAGAACCTAACAGGAACTATATATATATAAAAAGGCTAATATGCTAAGTGTCTGATCGTTCCACTGGTAGCTATGATGCGCACTGACCATCGGGGGCAGATGCTCAACGCACAAGCATGGAAACATGGAACAGACTGATGAATCACAGTGGGTAAGGGAAGGGGGGAGGGTGGGAAGAGATTAACCAAAAATCTTATATGCATACTAGAGGCCCGGTGCCGTGCACCAGTGGGGTCCCTTGGCCTGGCCTGTGGGGATCGGTCGGAATCCGTGCACTGGGCCTCCAACATACCCCAAGGAGTCCCAGATTGCAAGAGGGCGCAGGCCAGGCTGAGGGACCCTATTAATGAATAAAGTCTTATTCTTTCTCATGTTATGAGAAAGCCAAGGCCAAGGCCTTAAGTAAAAGTAGAGACCTGTGGGTTCTCACCCTCTGCTGGAAGCAGCTGGGTATGACCCAGACTAGCTAAGCATATGGCAGTTTCACATCTGGGTGCACAACTTGGAGAAACTCATGTATGCACACGTGTGTCAGACAGGAACAAGAATGTTCAGAGCAACTGTTCCCAACAGCCCCAAACAGAAACTACCCAAATGTTGGTCAAAACAGAATACATAATTGTGCTGGGGCAGATTCAACCCATGAATATTACTCAGCTATGAAAACAAACCATAGCCCTAACCGGTTTGGCTCAGCAGATAGAGCGTTAGCCTGCGGACTGAAAGGTCCCAGGTTCGATTCCGGTCAAGGGCATGTGCCTGGGTTGCATCCCCAGTAGGGCAGCTAGCTGATCGATGTTTCTAACTTTCTATCCCTCTCCCTTCCTCTCTGTAAAAAAATCAATAAAATATAAATTTTTTTTTTAAAAAAGGGAAAACAAACCATAGCTTCCCTCCACAGGGACAGAGGTCTCTCACACACTGAGCTAAGAAAGTAAGACTTCACATAAACAGGCAAAACAGTTTGTTAAGGATGCACAGAGAGACCATAAAGCAAAGTAATTATCACAAAAGTCAGGACTATGGTTAACTGAGAGGGACAGCATTCTAATGGCATCGAGGGCCAGCAAGGTTGTTGCTTTTTTAACTTACATGGGTATAGTTTAAAGTTAAATTTAATAGTTTAATTATACAGGTACTGTGTTTATAAGCTTTATGCATTTTTCCTAGGTTATGAATAAAAACACAATTTTAAAGGAGCAGCGGGCAGGACAGAAACAAGCTTGCTGCTCCTGGGCATCGAGGGCCCAAGCAGCCGGCAGCCTTACCTGGGGTTGATCTCCAGGGTGGGCTGCAAGAGCTGAGCACGCTCCTCCTGGGTCTTGGCCAGCTGCTGCATGCGCAGGAAGTGCCGGGCTGCCCCCATCTCCAGCACGGTGATCATCGCAGGGTGGGTGTCCAGTCTAAGAGTCACCTGTAAGCAAGGCCAGGGGTGAGGGTGACCCTGGGCTGGCGGTTTTGGCCAGGTGTGAAGCTTCCCCAGATGACAAGGCAGAACATAGGTCTCCAGGGATGAACTCTCAGACCTCCCTCCCAACCATCCACTAATGAGAAGGGAGCCTGACCTGCAGCCCAAGTTCCTAATAGCATCCCACTTGGGGGCTCCCTCTTCTATCCCCCAAAGTCGTTTCTAATGTGTCAATTACTGCCCAACATCCATCTCGCCTGGTGTCCTCTGCACCTCTCTCCTCCACAGGGTCATTGCCAAGAGCTATAGCAACTAAGATCACCTATGCCTGGCTGTTCCATCTCCCCAGGCCCAGCCTCTCCCCGCATCTGTCTGCAGTCCCTTCCCTCACTCCCATCCTTTCAGAACACTGGAGCCTCCTTCCTGCAGACCTCACTCTCACCCACCCCTTTCTGTGGCCCTCCCTGGCCTGACTCCATCCAATACATCTTTTCCCAACAAGCGGTTACAAACCCCTCTCCCTGGCCAGGCCTTCCCCTTCGCCCACCCTACAGCCTCTGGCTCTAAGCCTGCTGGGCCCACAGCATGCCCTTCCTGGAGCATGGTACTGAGAACAACCTGAGCTCTAACTCAAATCCAGCTCCATGACGTCCTAGCTATATGACGTCATGGAGCTGGGGATGTACTTTGCCTCCTGTCCTTCATAGGATGAGGATAATTCTACCTGCCTCATAGTTATCTGAGGCTTAAATGAGTACCTAAAGAGTGGACACAGTGAATGTGTTACACAGAGAAATCCCGGCTGCATGCTTTGCTTCTCAATGCTCCCTACCAAGAGCCCCTCCTCTTTCAATCTGTGCCCATCCCTCCCCCGCAGAGTCCTGCTGCTACCTCCTACAGAGCCACCTGAGCCCACCCTCCTGCTCTTGGCCATCCCCACCCTGCACACCTGCCTGTTCCTTGGGGCGACTCCTGGACTATTCCTGAGCCAGTGATCTGGATACCTGTTCTCTGGTGGCTGGCTTTCTCTTGCAACTCTGAGCTGGTCCTCTGTTTCCAGCTCCCTGAGTCAGAACCCCAGTTGGACTGTAAGCTCCCCAAGGGCTGGACTGGAACCTCTTGTGTCCTATGCTGCCAGAGCTCCTTTGGGGCCTGGACCAGACTAGCATTGGGGTGGCCAGCTGGGAAGCCCTCTTCTCGGCTTCTACTTGCCCACCAGGCCACTGACTGTTCACCTTTCACTTTCTACTTTTTAGTTCCCACCTGTGCTATAAAGTGGAGGAAACAAGTCAGCTGAGCGTGCCTGTCCTGCCCCAGCAACACCCCTGGACACATGTGGCTGCACACATGTAAGCTCATACGCAGAAGCGGCAGTGACATGCTTGGTCTCTCCCACATATCACAGCTTCAATCGCCATTGGGAGAACACCCACCAGGCCAGCCACTCAGAGCCGGCAGGCTGCCAGGTGTGTGGTCACTGGAGCCATGGGAGCCGAGCGGTGGCCTGTCTCCAGAAGACCTCACCTTCACGTTGGTGACACGCGACCCCAGCACATTTCTCATCCAGGCCATCAGGTCCTCCACCTCCTTTTCTGACAGGCGGTCATCAGCTTGAGGAGAGACGTGAGTGAGCTCAGAGGCCGTTCTCCATAATTCCCATCTCATTCCCATGGGGGCCTGAAATGTCGACATTCCAACGCCAAGTGTCCGACTGCCCCACCCACCCTGGTCGTCGGCACAAAGAAGCCACCAGAGATGCTTTCATTTAAAACCCAGCGGGTAAAACTGAACCTCAAAAGGACATTTTTGGGTGCCCTGAGGCCCATGTGGTTTCATTACAGCTTTAAGAAGATATTTTTAGATTCTCTTAGGAAGTCAACTTGGAAGAGGCACTGGAGGGACCTGGGAGCTAAAGGGGAACATTTTCTGTTAAACATTAAGATGTTCCCAAGCTGCTGCCTTCGTGCAGGTTAGTGACCCCAGGTAGACATGAGAACAGAAAATCCCTATAAACTCTGGTTGCAGGACAGAAGAGGCCCTGCAGTAGAGTGTCAGCCCCTGGGCCATCCCAGCCTCACCTGCACCCCAGGCCACCACCCACCTCTGTCTAGAGAGAAAGGTTAGAACCTACCTGGAGATCTGTCTTCAAATTTCTCCTCCTTGTAGTGATCAACAACGATGTCCGTTTCCACGGAGATCAGCTTCTTCTTGTCAAATTCACGAAGGTGAAGCAAGGTCAGCTCATCAAACTGCTCATAGCAGAAGAGAACCTGTGAGGGCCCAAGAACATCTCCATCAGGCTTGGAGAGGACTCCGCCCATGACAGAGAGGGCGGGCCATGGGAGTAAGGGCTGCAGGCTGGGCCCCCAATTTTGGAACAGCCACACGGGATGCTGCTGGGGCATCCTGGGCCTTTGCAGATGAGGCGGATTGCTAGAGGGTTGGAAGGGAGGCTCTGGCTATATCTTAGTAGTAGAAATAGTGATTCTAGTTACAGAGAAATCCCTATGTCACCTCCTACAGGGACACACAAACTAGATGGCAGACATCAGCCTGGGCCTCTGTGCCCCCAGACGTGTGGCTTTCCTGGGTCCTGGGCACATTTCAGCCATTTTCCACTAACCAGAGAGACCCTACCCCACCTCAGTCCACCCCGCTGCCTTGGGTGCTCAGACCCCACCTTATCCCCTGACCTGGCCCCAGCAGCCTGTAGCGGTGCACCCTGCCTGTTGCTCACCCACCTCCATGTTTTTCTGCTTCATGGCCTCATAGTAGGGTGAGTGCTCAGCCAGGTGCCGGTTGGGGGTGCACAGGTAGTAGATGTTGCGGGTGCCAGCCTGCATGCGACTGGCGTAGTCCACGAGGCTGGTCAGCTGCCCAGCGGGCAGTGCTGAGGACTCATATCGCAACAGCTTTGCAATATCCTCCTGAAAACAGACAAGGGCAGGTCACTGCTCATTCCAGATCCTCACTCAGAAAGCCTGCAGAGCATCTGGGCACTGACATGGGAAACCTCGGGCTAAAGGGACATGTCTGCTGGCTGCACCCCCAGCTGGTGGGCCCCCTATATTCTGCAGCTGGGGCAGCTCCCACAGAAGCCTGGCCCAGGGATGGCTTCTAGTCAGGTTTGGTAGTCTCCACATCAAAAGTTCAGGAAACCTCAGGGAGCACCTTCCACCTCAGGTGGCACAGGGCCTCAGAGAGGGGCTTTTTGGGAAAGCTGTGTGCACCCCAGGAGTGGCCAGACCGTCCCCATGGCAGAGACTGCTCCTGGTGGTGGGGTTTGATCAGGGCACATAGCCAGGGTTTAATCACTGGTTGGGGCTTGTACAGGAGGCAACTGACCAATGTTTCTCACACTGATGTTTCTCTCTCTCTCCTTCTCCTTTTCTTTCTCTCTCAAATCAATAAAAACATATCCACAGGTGAACATTAAAAAAATAAAAAGGCCAAAATATGTTTATTGAAGAATCATATCATATATTAAGTAGTGCTGCACGATGAATTGAACTGAAGCCCCAGTAGCACCATGTTAAAGGAGTTCCACCCATCACATGATGAACATGCCCTGACTAGGCACAATGTCGCTGCCTTCCCCGCCCTGGTGAACCAGTACCTGGCCCTGGCCCAGCCTTTGTGATCTCCTGAGCCCCCTGAATGAAGCCTTGTGGGAGGAGACAGAATACACACCTACTTCCTTCCAGCCTCAGGTGAGAGGACTGAGGGAGATGAGCCTAGTCCCACAGGACGAAGGTGAGGACACATGCTGCATTTACTGGCTCCCGGGCAGCAGGAGCTGGGATGCCCAGACATGCCAGTGTCATGTCCTGGGAAGCTCAGGTTTCTGGCCTCCACCAGCTTCCTCCACAGCCCAAGGCAGCAGAGAGTAAGGCCCAGAAACCTGGACCCTTACCTTTTTTTTTTTTAAATGTATTTCTTTATTGATTTCAGAGAGGAAGGGAGAGAGAGATAGAAACATCAATGATGAGAGTGAATCACTGACTGGCTGCCTCCCGCATGCCCCCCACTGGGGATAGAGCCCACAACCCCGGCATGTGCCCTTGGCCGGAACCGAACCTGGGACCCTTCAGTCTGCAGGCTGACACTCCATCCACTGAGCCAAACTGGCTAGGGCTGGATCCTTACCTTGACCTCCTGTTCAGCAGTGGTCACAATGCCCTCTCTCATGAACAAGCCATAATCTTCAAAAAACTTGGCATATGTCTCCACATCTTTTTTACTCTGGTCAACGAAGAATTTTATTAGCCTCTGTTGTAGAACGTCCCGGAGTTTCCTACAGCACAGAAATGAATTTATCATGAACAAGCAACTTTTATGAAATACTAACAGCCAGAGGTATGAAAAAACGTTCTGCTCCACTAAAAATCAAATTAGTGAAAACAACATACCATTCTGGCCAAATTTTAAAAAAAGGAAAAAGAAAGGGTGAACCTTGGCAAACAGCAGGTGGGAAGACACACGCCCCTAGAGACAGGAACGTGGACTGACAGCCCTTTGTGGAGGGCAGCAAACAGCCGTCCAACCTTGATGGTTCCAACTGTACAGATTGCTCCCTGGGAAATATAACGAGTCACCAAGACTAATGGAGCAAGAGTTTCACTGTAGCACATAAAAGACAAAACAATTATGAACAACCTCAGTGGTCAACTGGAAAGAACAGACTGAAATGAAAGATAAGTGCACTCATTAAAAATCACCTCCTGCCCTAGCTGGTTTGGCTCAGTGGATAGAGCGCTGGCCTGCAGACTAAAGGATCCTGGGTTCGATTCCAGTCAAGGGCATGCACCTTGGTTGCAGGCTCAATCCCTGGCCCTGGTTGGAGTGTGTACGGGAGATAACCAATTGATATGTCTCTCTCACATTGATGTTTCTCTCTCTCTCTTTCTCTCCCCCTCCATTCTACTCTCTCTAAAAATCAATGGCCCTGGATGGTGTGGCTCAGTTGGTTGGGTGTTGTCCCATACATTAAAAGGTTTCAGGCTCGATCCCCAGTGTGGGGCGTGCAGGAGGGAGTCAATCAATGATTCTCTCTCAACATTGATGTTTCTCTCAATCTCCCTTCCTCTCTCTGAAATCAACTTAAAAAAAATAAAAAAAGAAAGAAAAATTCCAATATGGATAAATTACAGTATACATATATACATAGGTATAATAAAACTACTACTTTCTGTACATTATAGTTTTGCATAATTATGATTCATACTATATATACAATATGTACACTATAACTTGGACTATATAACTAGATATACTATGTGCACACTACAATAATACAAAATTGGGATTTTGTGAATCAAAGTGTTAGCTACAGCATTATTTAATGGCATAAAATTATGAGCAACTTGGGATCCTTTCCCAATGTATATATACATCAAATCACCATGATTTACACTTTAAACATCTTAGAATTTTATATGTCAATTATACCTCTCATAAAGTTGAAATTTTAAAATGTTAGTAAACAATTATATTTAATGTAAAAAGTAAAAATAAAGAACCATTTAATATTTTTTTAAAATTATGAGCCATTTATTAGTGGAATTAGGGATATTTTTTATTTCCTTCTTAATATTTTGCCTTTCCTTTAAAAAAAGTGAAATTACCATGTATTTCTTTAATAATCCAGGATAGGGGAGCAGTAATGTTTAACATTCATTTAAGCTTTTCCTCTTCTACTCATGTCCTGAATGAGTGTGTTCTTTAGACACAGGGTGGCAAGAGACCGGGCAGCACCCAAGCCTGTGGCAGGGGAGCCACAGCAGCTAGGACAGGCAGAGCCCCAGGAGGATGTCCCCACAGGGTGGGGGAGGGGGGGCCTGGCAAGGAGTGTCCAGGCCTAAGGACCCCAGAGGAGGGTGTCCAGACTGGCGGTAGTGGGCAGCTCCCTGTGTGGAATCAGAGCCCAAGTGGGTAAAGCCCATGTCAAGGGACGGCAGTGGTGATGGCACACCAAAGGCAACACAGGAAGGAAAATGAGAGGCAGACTTATCATCATCACAGGGAGCAAACATGGAAGCCCCAGTGGTGCTGGGTGAACTCCGTAGATACAGAAACAAGGATGGAGGCAGATGACACACACACAATAAGTACACGGACTCTCACTGCTCAGCTCTGTACTAAGAGGGCCTGGGAGAAGTGAATGCCCAACAGCAATGGCATCCCTAGTACCCAGATCTTCGCTTAATACCACTCTCCATTCAAATGAATCCAGCTCCTTGGAGGAATGAGCAATTCCAGGGCCAGGAAATGATGTAGGCAAAACACAAGGTGAGCCCGAAACATCCTGTGCCAGAAGTGAGGATGTGCTCAGCGCATGACGGGCATGTCAAAGGGCCAGCAGTCGGCCTGAGTGGGCTCCCGCTGGCTAAACTGGGGACCGTTTGGGCATCAAAATAAATAATAACACTAATAAGTTATAACCCACTAAGTAAAATAGGAATCAGCTCATACAAATAAATTATGGATATTAAAAAACATAAAAGCAATAAATAGATTGAAAATTTGATGAAGCAACATGTTATTCACATAGCTGCAAACACCACTCTGCAATATGATGTATTAATGACCTTCACACAGAGAAGGCTGGCACACGCCCCTTCATCATGTCCACTTGTGAATCGCCAGGAACAGGACAAATCAAAGTCAGGCCCCATCTGACAGGATGCAGTCATTTTGGGCTAGTGCTGCATCCACAACCCACACGGGGGCGGTCCATAAAGTCACTGGCCTGAAACCTTCAGAAGCACCCTGGTCACAAAAGGCAGGGAAAGACTGTGGACCTTGGCCAGCCTGAAGGAGGCTGGAGTGACTCTGCGCTGCCCCTCTAACAGGGCGGCACACATGGTGGGACGGCACAAGTGAATGGGTCCGAAGGTTAGACAGTGGTGGGGCCGCACCAGCCAACTCCCTGACTGGAGGCTGTCCTGCAGCCAGGGGAGAATGCCTTGTTCATTAGAAATATACCCTAAGATATTTCCTCTGTATCATGTTTCCACCTTTTCCGTAAGTGCATGATTCTTTCAAACACAGCATTTAAGTCTGACTCTTTTCTTATCAACATGAGCCTCAGACTGCCGATCAATCTAGCCCTTGAGAACCACAAGCAGCAACCAAGTGGCTGGACACACCCTGCCTGAGCCTCAGGTCAGCCCAGCTCCGCTGCTGGGAACAGAGTGTATGCTTGTGGTCGGAAAGTGTGGGTTCAAATACAGGCTCCCTCCATGATTGCTGTGACCTCTCCGCAACTCAGTTTCCCCAGTTCTGGGTGAGAATGAACACTCAGTAACAGTAGCTATTGCTGCAATCAGGATGGGGACACAAGAACCCGGCCACCTCAGCCCATGGGATTCCAAGAACAACATGTCCAAAAGAGGGTCTGGTCAAGGCCGGCCCTCGCCTACTTCACAACATCAGTGACCTTCTGGGACCAAGATCAGGTGATCTCCTGGCTCTGTCGCTATCCTTAGCCTCATCCACACCAGAGACCGCCTACCTGGACTCTCCCCAGCTGTGGCCACCCCGGGTTGGCTAATGGAGACTGGCTAAGGGAGGGGACATGTCCCAGCACAGCCATAATTTTCCTCAATGCGTAGTCCCCCCACCCTTTTTATTAAAATGTGAAGCAAAACATCAGGCAAAGAACGCATGATTTGCACACATTCTCCAGGCACACGGCCCCTCAGCCACAGCTCCTCTCTCTGCTCTCAGCTCAGAGCCAGTGAGGGCCTCTCAGCAGGTGCCTGCCCCTGGAGGCTTACCTGATTAGAGCACTTTCCTGGAGGAGCTCCCGGCTGAGGTTCAGGGGAATGTCCTCACTGTCCACCACACCTTAGAGAGACACGGGCACATCAGGACCCTGGCGGTGCCTGAGACTCTGCTCCCACCCTCCTGAAGGGCCACCGGCTTCCCACCAGACCTCCACATTCTCCTTTGAAGCCCACAGGACGTCAGACTACATGAGGGTAAGTGAGGCAGGAGAGACAAAGGCAGGAGACTCAGTGGGGCAACACCACCCCAGCCCCTGCAAGTCCTGACGTCCTGGAATTTATGCAGACAGCCTCAGTCAGGACGAAGTGACCGGAAAAAAAGCAGGCAAGGCTGGGAGCCTTTGCCAGTGAGGTTTCTAACATTTCAGCATCACTTTGACACTCTGAAAACCACTTCTGGATTTTACTTTTAAAGTCATAAATACGTTGTGGTATTTTGCATCTTTTTATGCTATGATAAATACAAAGGTTTATATGCTGAGTTGTTTTTTATTAAACTATAATCTATTTAAATGCAAGGCAGTTCATGTCTAAATCTATAAAACTCATATAATATCTTTAAACACTAACATAACTCAAGTCCTAGCCGGTTTTGCTCAGTGGATAGAGCATTGGCCTGTGAATTAGAGGGTCCTGGGTTCGATGCTTGTCAAGGGCACGTACCTCAATTGCAGGCTCCTCCCAGGCCTAGGCCCTGGTTGGGGCTCCTGCAGGAAACAACCAATCGATGTATTTCTCTCTGTCTTTCCCTCTCTCTTCCACTCTCTCTAAAAATCAGTGGAAAAATATCCTCAGGTGAGGATTACAAAATAAATAAATAACTCAATTTAAACACGTCCATCTGCCCCATTCCCCCAAATCAATCAAGACTAGTATCTGGAGGCAGTCAGCTTCCTAGGAGGCTCTGTGAGCACACCCATCTGGCTCGCCCAGCCACAGCTGAGGTTGCTGCTCTGACACCTCACTCATTAAAGATGAGCTCCTTCTGCCCAGCCAGCACGGCACAGTGGTTGAGCGTTGACCTATGAACCAGGAAGTCATGGTTTGATTCCCAGTTAGGGGTACGTGCCCAGGTTGCGGGTTCAATCCCCCATAGGGGGTGTATAGGAGGCAACCAATAAATGATTCTCATCATTGATGTTTCTCTCTCTCCCTCTCCCTCCTTCTCTGAAATCAATAAAAAATATATATTTTTTAAAAAAGATGAACTCCTTCTAATGTAGTCAGCACACTGGGCCATAGGCTGGGAGCCACACCTGTCCCAGGGCGCCGGCCCCATACCTCGAATGAAACGCAGCCACTTGGGCAGGATATCAGTGGCCTTGGTCTGGATAAGGACTTTGCGGCTGTACAAAGAGACGCTGGAGCTCAGCTCCCGGCTCACATCAAACATGGATGGTTTCTGTGGGCGAGGAGGAAAGGGCAGTGTCAGCTGCACATGGCGGGGAGAACCTACAAGGTCATGGGGAGCCCTGATGACGGCTCTGTGAACCACCCTGCCCAACTGGGACTGGACTGGGAGTTGTGGGTGGACATGCAATGATCCAGAAGCAGAGATAGGCCAGGAGACCTCCCACATCTGTCTGTTCAGAATTCCAGTGCCCAGGGAGGACCCCCCCACAACAGCTCTCAGAGGGCCTTCTCTGGACAGCCGCTGCCTTCCCCAATCTGCTCTCCCTGGAGGATCTTACAAAAGGAAGACTCATTAGTATGTCCCGTGAACAGAACCAAACCTGCTAGGGGTTAGGGGTCAGCAAACTACAGCCCATAGACCAAATCTGGCTCATCACCTGGTTTGTGTAGCATAGAATGGCTTTTACGTTTTTAAATGGTTGGGTGAGGGGAAAAACAAAAGACGACTATTTCATGGTATGTGAAAGATACAGGAAAAGTAAATCCCGGTGTCTCATTTCCTGGACACGACTCTGCTTGCTCCCTGAGGTGCAGGCATGGTGCTTTCATGCAGTGGCAGAGCGCTGTGGCTGTGTGTGACCTGCAAAGCCCAACCAGGTAGTCTGGCCCTCCGCAGGAGTGTCTGCCAATCCTGCTCTACCCCAGTGCTTCAAAACCTGCAGTTTGCACACACTTCACATTGGATCTTATAAAAGGGAGACTGATTGTGGAGGTCTTGGAAGAACCCGAGATCCTGCAGTACCAACAAGTCTCAGGCAATGCTGGTGCAGCTGGGCTACAAAGGACACTCAGTGGGAGGGTCGAGGATAGCTCTTTCCAAAGTGGATAACAGGGCTCCAGTCAAATGAAGCCAGGGGAGGCTGGGCCCAACCCCGGAGCAGGCTTCTCGGTTGCAGGCTTTGTCAGAGACTTCACCACACTACTTTGTGAACCAGGAAGTCTTAGGGGCGAAACAGAAGGATGGAGAACGCACAACTGCGCACCACAGAATCCATCCCCCAGCAGAGCTCGGGAATGTGCTGCCTGGAGGCAGAGGAAGCCTGCAGGTCAAGGCCGTCCCTGCAGGCACCCTGTTTACAAAACCCACCCAAAAAACGCTGGTTAAAACACTCCCTCACTTTACAACTCTGTGCTCACCCACCCAGAGGCACAGGTTTTTCTTTAACTCTGATGCTACCAAGGAAGTTTTGGGGATATGTTACAGTTCAGGAAGTGTTGCGGATGATGGAAAACACTGTCCCCGCGGGTGATGCCCCTGCTCAGGGAGCTGCAGACTCGCCACTGGCAGCCCCAGCATGCTGAGCTCACCATTTCTGGCACATAGAAGATGCTGCGGATATTGAGAGGAGCGTCTGTCTTGTAGTGCAGAGTGTAGCGGGGCTTGTCGTGGGCCTGCGCGATGTAGCGGTAGAATTCCTCGTGCTGCCACTGGCCCACGTCCTTGGGGTCCATCATCCAGATGGCCTGGAAATGGACATCAACCGGGAATGTTAGGTTTAAGACACTTCCTCACAACCATCACATGGAGCTGATCTGGGGGAGCTTGTGGCGCCTGGCGCTAGTGATGCTCCCTCGGGATGAGACAAGGACTGGCCTCTAGGACAGACCAGGGGGGTAGCCTCAGGTGCAAGCCCCTCCCTCTGCCTCTGGCCCCACCCGCTCTAGCACTGAGGGAAGGGGTGCCCCAGAATGGGTGGGTAAGGGGGTCCACAAAGAGAGAAACACACAAAAGGCTCAGAGAACAAGTACCCCCTCCCAAGCAGTGTGTCCAGAAGGGCCAGCCAGGAGGCAGGATCTGGACATGCCCACACACCAAGAATACTTGACATCAACCGGCAAATGGTAAAGAAATAGTCTAGCCCCGTGGTTGACAAACTGAGGCTCGCGAGCCACATGCAGCTCTTTAGCCCCTTGAGTGTGGCTCTTCCACAAAATACCACAGCCTGGGTGAGTCTATTTTAAAGAAGTGGCGTTAGAAAAAGTTTAAGTTTAAAAAATTTGGCTCTCAAAAGAAATTGCAATCGTTGTACTGTTGATATTTGGCTCTGTTGACTAATGAGTTTGCTGACCACTGGTCTAGCCAAATGATGGGATATTACTCAGTCCAAAAAGAACAACATAGGTGAACCTTGAACACATTATGATGGGAGGCCAGACACAACAGGCCACATCACTGACTCCATTTATACGAAATGTCCAGAATAGGCAAGTCCAGAGACAGAAAGTAGATTGTGGTTGCTAGAGACTGGGGGTAAGTGGGGAGTGACTGCTAATGGGTACAGGGTTTTCTCTGAGGGATGAAATGTTCTAGAATTGACTGTGCTGATGGCTGCATGGCTCTGAATACACTAGGAACCACGGCCCTGCACTCTGTAAGGATGAAACGTGCGGTGTGCGTGTTACAGAAGGTGCACAGGGATGATGAGGTGGCGGGGGGTGAGACCTCATTTGCATCATGGATCTCACCTCTCCACAAAGAACACCTTGTCCTGAGATTCTGACATCATCCAATCCTACTTCTTCCCATCTAGCCCCAGAATGTACCAACTGGCCTCCAAAGCTGCCTGAGCCCTTCAGGAGCGGAGGGTCTCACCTGCAAGGTATTGATGCGCTTTCCGTTAAGGTACAAGGGGAAACTGACGAAGTTACTGTATTTTGTCACCACATCTGGAAGAGACAAAAGAAAAACAGTGACTACAGGAAGCTTCTAGAAATAAAAGCTCTGGAAGTTGCTGCAGGGGTCACTCAGCAGGCTGGGGAGGCCTCGGTGCGGTGCCTGTGCACAGGTGGGAAGCCAGGACACAGCAGGGGCACATTCTGCCTGCACAGCTCAGCAGGACTCACACCAGAACCAGATGCCTCCAGGTCCAGGCCACCAGGCCGCCTTCTGGGTCACATGAATGCGGTTTTATAAGCTGGCAGTGGACCCTGGGAAGCATGCGGCACCTTCGATAAGCATTTAGTAAGATGTGGACAGAGAAAACCACACACAGCAGCACCCCCTCAGGTTGTCAGTGAAGCCTGGGCTCAGGCCGGACAGTGGGGGCAGGCCAGTGATAGCTGACAACACAGGGAGTGATGCAAGGACTGTGCAAAACCTCCACGTGACCCAAGTCACACACTGCCCGAAGGGAGGGAGGGAGAGCGGCACCTGATTTGGCCAGCAGTCAGGAGGCTAAGCCTTGCCTCCTGGTTCCACACGGAGTCAGCCCGGAGTCTGTCCTCGGAGGCCCAGGCAGCCACGCCCAGAAACACCCCTGCCGCCAGCTCTGCCCGTGTTCCCCGCACACTCCCACACTGACAGGATCTCCTAAAATACGCCAGCAGGAGGGGTTGCGCTGACTGGTGCTGCGGCCCACATGTCCAGAGGCCCAGGCTCCCACTCACCTCGAACCCGGGCCTCGCTGGCAAACTCTCTGCAGTCTGACTTCAGATGGAGGATGATTTTGGTTCCAGCTCTAACTCCTGAAGCTTCGGCGATTTCAAATACCCCGGAGCTAAGACACAGGAGAGGGAGAGAGCCAGTTCTCACGTTACTACCGACAAATCCCACCAGCAGGTCAGTGATGTTCCCTGGGTTTTCACAGCAGAGCCCAAGCTGACACACAGAAGGGAAGCCAGATGCCACCTTTTATTACCCAGCTGAGCCCCCAGACCGGCAACTTTCTGTCGGGGACAGTGGCTATTGCAGGGTGGGATGGGAGCCCAGGGCATGGTCTCAGGAGCACAATCTCTCGAGCTTTAGGTCCACATGAGCGGCCGGGGCACTGTGCCAGGCACTGGGAGCAAACAGAGGCCTGGAGACCGCACCTAACTCCCTTGTTAACGGCATTTCTGAGCCTCTAGTCTAGCAGAAGTCAGGGGTCTGTCTCCTTAAGAGCAGAGAAACTGTTTTAGGAGAAAAAGGGGATGAACCCCCAACAAGTTGCTACCTTGTTGCTACTTTGGCCCAAGTGTACTCTGAGCACTGCTTTCATGGACTAAAACAGAAATCTTAATTCTGATAGGGCGATGAGCAGTGCTCTGGCCTGGCCTCCTCTTGTGTGTGCTACTGAAACCAGCGGAGGACAGAAGACTTGGTCGGGAAAGTAGGGTGCAGAAGGAAGTTTGGGGACTGCTGAAACAAGTGCTCACATTCGGCTAAGGTACCATCTTCCTCAAATACTGCCTCTAGATAGCCTTGGAACATGCACTTAACTGACCTGTAAGACACGATCCCAGTGCATGCTGGAGAACAAAACTAGCACCTGAGGGGAAACCCGAGCCCTGTGCTGGCGGAAAAGCAGGGCCAGGCCCGTGGGTCAAACTTGGAAGTTCCAGGGTCGGGAGGAATAAAAAATGGGCTCCCACAGGACAACATCCAGGGACACTGCCCAGGGCCAGGGGCCACCAGGAGAATGGCCAAACCATGAACCAAGGAGCCTTGCCTGGGACGGTCTACACTCCAGAACACAGTCATGGAGCTCAAACAGACACCAGGGGCCCCTGGGACCAGCAAGGAGCTAGTTCCCGAAGTAGGAGGGTCAGCTCCCTGTCAAAGGCCCGCAAAGGCCCTCAGGCATTTCCTGAGGGGGTCTAACTTTCCAAATGAAGTGCCACGCTTCCGCTGAATTCAGGTGACACTGAGCTGCGGTGGTTCCAGGGCAGGGTCACTCCTTGTGTCTGACTCGGGGATGCTGCTGTCCCTTACCCGTCTGAAAGCCACTGGTAACCCGGGCTGTCCGGGCTGGCTGAGCGGGAATAGACCTCAACTCTGTCGGCCACCATGAAAGCTGAGTAGAAACCCACTCCAAACTGGCCAATGATCTTGCTGCTGGCCTCCGCCTGGTTCTGCAGCGCATCCAGAAAAGCCTGTGGTGGCAAAGGCTGGTCAGAGGGAGGGCCTCCATTCCCAAGAGAGAACAGACGTTTGCAACTCCCTGTGTGCATCCCTCTAACAAAAGCTAAGATACCATTTAATACTCCACCAGTGGTCGGCAAACTGCGGCTCACAAGCCGCGGTTTGTCGCTCTGTTGACTAATGAGTTTGCCAACCACTGCTCCAGACAAACACATCAACTACTTTTCACCCATTTTACACACAGAGAACAATGCCATGGAGCGGTAAAGTGAGTTGCCCAAAGACCCCAAGCTGGGCAGCAGAGGGACCGGTTCTGTATCTGCTTCCTAGGGCTTGTAACTCTGCCTGTCGGCTGTAGGCCTGTGGGCCACACACCCAGGGTGAGGAAGCGGCAGTGTGAGTGAGTGCACACACCCTTCTTGCAGGAAAGGGGGGAGTGGCAGCTTCTGATGACAGACCCTGAAGTTCAGTAGGTGAAGGGGTGTGACACGCATGCCCAGATGTGTCTTCTGCATGTCTCCTAGATTCCATGCTTCATGGGGAAACAATATATACCAAGTACATACCACCTTTGTACGTACCACCAGGCACTTAATTATTATAACTCAAGTTAACAAATTTCCTAAGATTAAAAATCAAGCAAAATGAATACATTCATTGCTATGAATACTGTCCAACTGAACATTCTGTGATGATGTAAATGTTTTATATGGTCCAATATGGTAGCTACTGACCTCATTTGACTAGTGCAACTGAGGAACTAAATTTTAAATTGTATTTAACTTTCATTTCAATCCAAATGGCCACATGTAGCTAGTGAGATAGCACAGATTTCCCTTGATAGAAATACAATACATGTAATGGGGGGAGCAGGTTATAATAAATAAGTTTTTTAAAAGTGGAAATTTCTGCCCTGCTGGTGTGGCTCAGTGGTTGAGCGTCAACCTATGAACCAGGAGGTCAGTGTTCAATTCCCGGTCAGGGCACATGCCCGGGTTGCAGGATTGACCCTCAGTGTGGGGCGTGCAGGAGGCAGCCGATGTATGACTCTCTCAACATTGATGCTTTCCTCTCTGAAATCAATAAAAAAGTATATTTTTTAAGTGGAAATTTCTGTAAATCACTTTGGACCAATGAGTAGACTGTTTTCAAGCACTTGGCACAAAGTGCCATTTTAGGCACCACTTAGGCCCACAAAACAAGCAAGGAGAAGAACAAAGGCAGCCAAGGGCCGCCAGCCTTTGTCTTGGGCTGGCACAAACGCCGCTGGAGGAGGACACCTTGACCACTGACACTTGCCTCCCCTCACAGGCTTCAAGTTGCACAGCAACCAACCACCCGCAATGGGCACCCTGTCTCCATAAAGGGTTTCTGAAGGACCATCCTGCCCACAGACACTGCAGGCAAATTTAATCTTGTGACCCTTGTCTGAGAAAAGGAGTACTTACTTCTGCCTGCCCTCTTTGCCTCAAGCCTATGCAGCTCAAGTAACCACTGAGAAATGAGTTAGAGAAAAGCTTCAAGAGGCAGAATGGCACATTCCAGACTCAGACCAACAGGCTCTGAACCTTGGGCCGGTCAATTCTCAACTACGCAAAAGTACTTATTTCAGTCTTTTCATCTATAAAGTAATAGAAACTTCCTCAGATGTCCCCTGACCACACAGTGAAATCACGTCGTATGGTGGTTCCACAGCACCAACACGGAGCTCACACCAGAGAACATTCCTATGGAAGCTGGCGTCAGAGCGAGCTGGCACCCTCCTTCTCCAGTGGGAGCCACCTTTCAAGGAGAGGAAGGAAGGGGCACTGAGGGGCTTACCTTTGACCCTGACTTGGCGATTGTTCCCAGGTTGGACACCAACTCTTCCTGTGTCATCCCAATGCCAGTGTCCTAAGGAGAGAGACACGCTAAGCGCCAAAGTGCCGGCACCTGGGGAGGTGTAGGGACAGCCCTGAGTCACAAGTGGCATCAATTACACTTGCCAGGCAGGGCCCAGCAAATGGCACATGGTCATCAGAAAAGACAAATTCTAGCCATATCAGCCATACCTCAGGAGAAAACCTCATTAGAAAACAGACACATAGACCAAAGAGAAAACCAGTCCAAAAATAGAGCTGCACAGAGTGTCACTTGATTTTCAACAAAGGTTCCAGGATAATTTGATGGAGAAATGAAAACCAAATGGTGCTAAAACACTACATAGCTACATGCAAAACATTAATCTCAACCCTGACCTTACATACACCATACACAAAAATGGATCACAGACCCAAATGTAAGAGCTAAGATGATTGTAACACTTTTAGAGGAAAATATAGGAGAATATCTTTGGAATAGGTAGACATTTCTTAGGTCACGAAAAGCATGAAGCATGGAAGAAAAAAGTGATAAACTGGACTTCATTAAAATTAAAAATGTCTGCTTTTCAAAAGCCACCTAAGAAAATAAAGAGACAAGCCACAGACTGCACCCAAGCCTGAAGTTAGGTGTCAATCTGTTAACTAAAAACTTAAGAAGAACCCTCTCAGAAACCACTTCTTCCCTATCCCACCAGTGTCTGAAAAGCACCTTTCCCTCAAACAGGCCTTCCATTCACAGTGAGGCCAGCACACAGGTGGGGCAGGGGTGGGGGAGGGGAGAAGTGGGCTGATCTGACCCCCAAAAGGACAGAAGCTGGACATCAAAAAGATACATAAATATAATATTTATGAGCACAAGATCTAGGAATATTTCCTGAAAAGTCCCTTTTAACTTTGGAAGTTGGTGCTTTACCCTTCTTCAAAATTCTTCTTTGCAATCTACACTAATAAAAGAGAAACATGCAAATTGACCATACCTCCACGACGCCCACCAGCCAATCAGGAGTATGCAAATTAACCCAACTGTTGGGTTAATTTGCATATGCAGGTGCGGAGCTGCCGGGCAGGGCAGGATGCCTGCTATGAGGGGGGGGGGGGGGGCGGAGGGAGCTACAGGAGCAGCACTCCGGCCGGAGCGAAGGCAGAAGGCGGCAGCCAGAGCGAAGGCCTGGGTCCTGGGTGCCTGAGGAAAACCAGTGCCTGCTGCCAGGGGAAGGAAGGCCTATTTTTGCATGAATCTTCATGCAATGGGCCTCTAGTCTAGTAATAATGAACATGGAAACAATGATGGCCTCTTTGTTCTGCAATTTCTTCATGGCCTGTCATCCCTAGAGTTTTAATCTTCTCAAAAAGGTCCTTAGTAGCCCCTCCCTGCTCTACTCCACAGAAAAGAAAGTGTACACTGGTCAAAAATCAATGAACTGAACTTATGAATTTTATTTTATGTAAATCATACCTCAATTAATCTTACTAAAGCAACAACAAAACACACACATACAGAGACTAGAGAGAGTAAGTAAACAAGAGCATACAAAAGATGCCCTATAGCAAAGTCCTGAGCAGGTTAGCCAGTGTATGTGGTGGAGGCAGGAAACCCGAATGAAAAATGCCCACTTAGAGCCCAACTGAGGCACATCCTGCCACCCCCACAGAGACACACACCCCAAAATTCCTCCATGACTCTGGGATGACAGGTTCTGAAGCAGCTTTCTTGGGATCATAATTGTCCCCTTCAGGGTCACTGCCTGGTAAACCTCCTTTGCCTTTCTAACTTTTTGACCTTAAAATTTTCAAAAGGTAACAACAGCAACCAAAAGTATTGCTTCATCAAAAGCAAGACTGTTAATTCAAAGAGCAGGCTAAGATTAAAAATAGTATTACAGCCCAGGCGGTGTAGCTCAGCCGTTGAGCATCAACCCAGGAACCAAGAGGTCACTGGTTCCATTCCCGGTCACGGCATATGCCTAGGTTGCAGGCTTGATCCCCAGCGGGGGGCGTGCAGGAGGCAGCCAATCAATGATTCTTTCTCATTATTGATGTTTCTATCTCTCCCTTCCTTTCTGAAATCAATAAAAATATATTAAAAAAAAATAGTATCACAGAATATAGGTGCATGGGAAAATATGCATTACAAATGAACAAGAACAATTGAGGCCCTGGCCAGTGTGGCTCAGTTAGTTAGAGCATCATCCCATGTACCGAAGGGTCTTGGGTTCGATTCCCTGTCAGGGCACATATCCAGGTTGCAGGTTCAATACCTGGTCAGGACACATAAAGGAGGCAACTAATCAATGTTTCTTTCTCATGTTGATGTTTCCTTTTCTCTCCCTCCCTCTCTCTTCCTCTCTCTCTCTCAACCTGGAATCAGTGAAAAACATATCCTCAAGTGAGGATTAAAAACAACAACAACAACAACGGTGCAATATACAAATCTTGTAACACAGAACCCACACCTGAAACCTTTATAAACATGTTGACCAATGTCACCCAAATAAATTTAATTTTTTTAAAATGAAGAGTACCAAAAACCTAGACAGACAGATGGGTTATTTTAAATTTCCTCCTTTTCTACTCATTTTGTGTTTTCCAAATTTTCTACACTGAACAAGTGTTGTTTTGATTATATATCAAAACAGGAGCTATTATAGCTGTAAAGATGGTCAGCACAACTCTTTGGGCCTAGGGGCATAACAAAAAGGCAGGCCCATCTCCTCTATCCCAATGAGTGAAGAGGACCACTTCCTAGGCACCTCAGTGGCATCAGCACAAGAGGCAGGGAAGTGTGCCACCTGTCAGGACACAGGAGGAGGTACCTGGATTGTGATGGTGCCTTTCTCAGTGTCAGTCTGCAAGTGAATCTCCATTTCTGGCAGCGTTTGGCCTTCGGACACCAGCTTGTGACGCAGTTTTTCCAAGGCATCACTAGCATTGGAGATCAGCTCCCGTATAAACACCTACAGGAATGAAAAGATGCTAACACTGCAGGATCTATTTGGATAGCAGCATCTGCAGCAACTGCTAAAAGGCAGGGGAGAATTGCCACAGAATATTCAGTTTTTACCCATAAAGACTTTCCACAGCTTTATACAGTACCCTCTAACTCTACTGATTGTTCCTCCTGAAAAACCAAGCCTGAAGTTAGGTGTCAATCTATTAACTAAAAATTGAAGAAGAACCCTCTGAGAAACCACTTCTTTCCCATCGCTTGCCCAGGGATGACAAAATATTTCGCAAACATCTTTCTCCTACTCACTGAAGAAAGATTCTCTGGCTTTGGCTTCATTTACTGTAGGATCATCAAAACCGGCCTACCATGTTCAGGATAAAAAAGGGCCACAGGCCCCCTCAGCCACCAGTGTCTAAAGAGCACCTTTCCCTCAAACAGGCCTTCCACTCACAGTGAGGCCAGCACACAAGTGGGGCAGGGGTGGGGGAGGGGAGAAGTGGGCTGATCTGACCCCCAAGGGGACAGAAGCTGGACATCAAAAAGATACATAAATATAATATTTATGAGCATAAGATCTGGGATTATTTCCTGAAAAGTCCCTTTTAACTTTGGAAGTTGGTGCTTTACTCTTCTTCAAAATTCTTCTTTGCAATCTAGTAATAATGAACATGGAAACGAAGATGGCCTCTTTGTTCTCTAATTTCTTCATGGCCTGTCATCCCTAGATGAGTTTTAATCTCCTCAAAAGGTCCTTAGTAGCCCCTCCCTGCTCTACTCCACAGAAGTCCAAGAGATCTTCCTCTGGCCGATACCCCTCTAGAATGAAGGAAGTACACCAGTTGATGAGAAAATGGGCTTTTAAATTATCAGCAAAATTAATTAATTTCCAGAGTCAATTTGGCCCAAAGAATCATCTAGATATATTTACTCAAGCAGATTTTGGCAAAAATACTCTTGCTGGTAACTAAGATTAGGATCTGTCTAAATTTAGTGCATTCTCACAGCTAATATACTATCTGGCATCTCCCCAGAATGGTATAAAAACAGTTTTGCCATGCTAGGAGTGACTGAAGGTACCGCACCTCTTTTTCTGAGTACAAGGAACGGGCAACAATGTCCAAAAGCTTCTTTGTCTCAGCCTGGAACTCATGTTTGGAAACAGAACCTAGTAATGAATCACAGACAAAGCAATGAAGTTTAATTTCTATTTTCGTGGAAGAATATGCTCTGTAACATTAAAAAGAATGTTTAAGGTAATGAGTTTTAAACATTTTGCCAGAGTAAATAAAGAAGAAAGAAACCAGTTCTCTGGGGCTCTATGGCAGGATCTCAGGAGCAGAACAAACCTAGTGGGTTCCTCCTTCTCCACAGAAAAGGGCAAAGGGAGACAACTCTCACCCGCCTCGCACCGAGGCCTACCCCGAGGCTACAGAGGCCGGTACTTCCCAAAGTGTCCAGTCATGAGAATCGGACTGGCTCAACAACCAGACCCTGGGTTCTAGTCTTCAAAACACTGGTTTCCAAATGAATTACTTATGAAGAAGAATAACAAGAAAACATCACTCTCTTAATCTAGAAATCGAAGATTCTGTTGTCTCACTTGAAAGCCAGAAATGGATCCACTTTGGGACTGGCTCCAGAGACCGCTTCTCACTTCCTAGGAACGAAAGGACAACTTCAGCGTGTTGTCCTTCGTCAGCCAGGCCAATAAGGAGTTTCCTTCTGGCTTCCATGATTATTAACAGATGTGCCATGAATCACTATTTAGAAGGTGCCCCATCGCAAAGCCATGGGTGACCACTAGAGGGGGCAAAACACCAGAATGATAGTCAGGAGTTCCCAGGACGCATTTCATTGTTTTGAGGAAAGCTCACTCCAACCAAGACCTTTCTGTGTCTGAAGCGAGTGGGTGGTCCCATCAATCATTACTTCCACCTCTAAAACCTGCCTTCACCAGTCAGCCAGGAGCGAAGCCTTCCCAGAACCCAACTCAGCTGAATGCAGTACCCTGTACGGTCTCTGTGCTGCTAATGATGGAATGTGGGGGCTCCTCCTTCTGGTCCTCAGCAGCTTTCGAGCTGAATGGACGTGCAATGTGGAAGCACAAAGCCAGGTTTCGCCTGGGGCAACTGGACTGGACTGGGGCTCTCCAAGGACACAGAACTGGTTTTCCTGAAAAGACAAACATGCACAAAGAATAAGCACCCGGGAACAGATAACCTAATGTGCTCACCAACATACTTGGTAACACATTCTCACACAAGTCCAATACCAGTAAGTATCAGAACTTGGGCAGAATTCCGGAGGCAGGCAGGGGCCACTTGGCACCACTTCCCACATACATCCCCCCAGTGTATACAAGTGGGGATCTTGCATAAAGTCCCCAAACTCAAACATCTCTCATCCCTCAATGCTCACAGCCCCCCACAGGAGCCTGAATAACACGCCAGCCTTCCTCACTTTGTTAATTGCAATGAAAAAATGTAGAAAATATGTCCCCTTGAGAGGAATCCAAACTTTTAAATGTTAAGATTCTGAAACAGTCTCCTCTTCTAAAGGATCTTTGTTGATTCCTTTTCTTTCCTTTTTTTGTCTGAAATGGTCAGTTTTTTGTTTTGTTTTTTAAATTAGTGTATTCAAAAAATGAAAAGTAGCAAGGGATCTCTTCTACCTCAGGAAGGGGCCTCACACCCTCACGTTTGCTGTAACCTGCTCATCACAGTGGAAACCCGTCATTTGATGCTGGTGTCCCCAGCCTGGCTGGCAGATGCTACAAACACATGTGGACACCTCCACTGTACCTGGCAGGAATCAATCCTCACTACAGCCCCTCAGGAGAATGTCACGAACCAACTCCAGGACCACCAGCCTGGGGACTGGCATCAGTTTGTGCTTCATGGCCAATGCTTTTCAAGGACACAGGTCAGACATGCAAGACCCTCCGTGTGGAAGTCTAGACCTTGCTGAACTGTGCCTGACAGAATGTCCAGAAATAACCTTACGGTTTTAAAATCAACATATCAACTTCCACATGCCTACAAGGTATACGAAGTTGACTTTTCTTTAGCTTATTCCTGGATTTATAAATAACATGGCCTTAGCCATTACCTCTATGTGGAATATCTTACAAACATCTAACCCAACTCAAAAAATATTCAATTATAAATAACATGGCTTTGGCCATTACCTCTATGTGGAATATCTTGCAAACATCTAACCCAACTCAAAAAATATTCAATTATAAATAACATGGCTTTGGCTATTACCTCTATGTGGAATACCTTACAAACATCTATCCCAACTCAAAAAATATTCAATTTCCAAACAGTCCACATGTTTAATTCTCTGTGCCTAATCTCAGTGTTTACTTTACCCATAGAGCTAAGGAAAAGAAAAAAAAAGAGCAAAACAAAAAACCTGGGGTATCTCTTTCTTCTGGAAGTAAATGATATTTGGTTAGAGGGCTGCTCTGAACCAGGCCAGGGGAGCTGAAGTCCCTGAACTCCCAGCCAGCTCCACCCCAGGCAGAGCCTGCAACTGAGGCGTGTGCTCTTGACCCGAATCGATTCCTTGTGATTAAGCCCCTATCCCAGTGATCGGCAAACTCATTAGTCAACAGAGGGGCAAACCACGGCTCACGAGCCACAGTTTGCCGACCACTGTCCTATAGAATAAATGGTCAAAAGCACTAAGGTCCTGAAAGACAAACACAGACTGAGGAACCATCACAGACTGGAGGGGACTGAAGAAACATGACTAAGTGCAATGTAGATTCCTGGACCAAAATAAGGAAATCAATGGGAATACTGGCTAACTTAAAAAAGAAAGTTGGCATATAACTTAATAGTATTGTTTACTGTTATTTCAGTTGTCAATAGTTGTACCATAGTTATGTAAGACATTAATGTTAGGGGAAACTAGGTGGAGAGGGAATCATGAGTACTATTTGTATAACATTTCTGTAAAGTAGGAGATTAATTCAAAATAAAATGTTTCACAATAAAAAAAGAGTGATTTAGAAATATTCTTATACATGTGTCATTTCATTTATGCATGAGTTTACATCTTAGTATACATCTAGTCCAAGGTTATGTCTAATTTAAAATATGGTCAATGCTGCCAAGTCACCCTCTGGAGAGGCTGTATCAACTTACATTCACACGAGCAACATATGAGAGTGTGTATCACCCCAAATTCCTGCCAACACAGTGTTACTATGAAACTTTTGGATCTCTGCCTATCAGTCAGGTAAAAATTTTATTGCATTTACATTTTCATTTACATTTATCTTATTATGAGCAATACTGAGCATCTATCCACATTTTAAAATATTTTCTTTTTTTGTTAATGGACTGCTGATATCCTCTGATCATTTTTCTACCATATTTTCTATCTTTTGCTTATTGATTTGTAAGAGCTCTTTACACACAAGGTGTCCCCAAAAAATGTATATACACTTTGACAGCTGATAACTCACTTAATTTTCACTCCTTTGCAGGTTTAACTGATTTGAAATAATGGGTGAAGCCAGAGTAAGCTTTGAACAACGAAAATTTAGCCACTATACTTTTTTATGGGGATACATAAAATATAGTTTATGGTAAAAAACTGGCAATAGTTGACCAGCAATAATTAACCAGCAATAATTAAGGGCACACACATACCAAACAAAATGATTATTGATGTTTGCAATTCCATTGCTTGGCATTATCAGCAGTGCCTGCTCCCTCAGTTTGAAAATAGACACTGACAAAAACATTACTCATTTCTGTAGATTCTTTAACATTCTGAAAATGAAATGCATGTTAATAAACACTGACTTTATAATCATTCAAAAGTGTGTATACATTTTTGGGGACACCCTATATTAAGGAAATTAGTCTTGTTTGTAAAGGCCTTTGCCACTCCAATATTAAACAATTTTCTCTTGTTTTATTTTTCCTATATCTTTTGTTTTTCTTCCACTTAGTACTCAGAATACTTTTAAAAATATATATATTAAAAATATATATATATATTTTTTTTTTTCATTGATTTCAGAGAGGGAGAGGGATAGAGAGAAACATCAATGATGAGAGAGAATCATTGATCAGCTGCCTCCTGCCTGCAACCCAGGCATGTGCCCTTGACCAGAATCAAACCTGGGACCCTTCAGTCTGCAAGCCAATGCTCTATCCACTGAGCCAACCCAGCTAGGGCAGTACTCAGAATACTTTTAAAAGGACTTAATATGTTGTTTATAATGGGAGTAATATAACTCCTCATAGTTTGGGAAAGGGAAAAAAATAAGCAATCTATATTTCCAACCAGGATTTGAAGACTTTTCAACATAATTCTAAGATTAGATTAATCAGAGCACTATTAAGAACAGGTTTGATTTCAGGTTAACTGAACTTTCTACAATGGCTTTAAAAATAAACCAATGATGCAATAAGCCTGCCTGGGCCAGATACAAACACACTCTGTGCACAATATCTGTCTTCATGTTTCCTCTACACCCTATGAGAAAACCACAAACCTCAGTGTCAGGCTACAATGTCACAATGTTAATCTATTCAGTGGTTTGGGGTTACACAAAATGGGAAGCACCAATAATTTGAATTTCACAAAACACACACACATACACACACATCTGCTGGTGCTCATGCTCTTTCCTCTACCTGCAACCACATCCTATCTTTCCACCTGAACTGCTTCAAGGCCCAGTATGAGGCCTCTCTTCCATCAAGTCTTCTGTCCCCGGAGTTCACAATAATCTCTCCCTACTATAAATTCAGAGCACTTATTTTCTGTGCTGCTTATTTAAAATTTCTGTTATAAGCCAGCTTATGGTATTTATTCTACTACTAGAGGCCCGGTGCACAAAATTTGTACGGGGGGGGGGGGGGCCGCAGAGATACCTTCAGCCCAGCCTGCACCATCT
This sequence comes from Corynorhinus townsendii, assembly GCA_026230045.1. Classification (NCBI taxonomy): domain Eukaryota; kingdom Metazoa; phylum Chordata; class Mammalia; order Chiroptera; family Vespertilionidae; genus Corynorhinus; species Corynorhinus townsendii. The sequence continues at coordinate 67,488,560 of JAPDVU010000009.1, forward strand.
CCAATCCAGGACCCCTTGGGGGATGTCTGACTGCCAGATTAGGCCCAATCCTGAGGATCGGCAGTCAGATATCCCTCTCACAATCTGGGACCACTGGCTCCTAACTGCTCACCTGCCTGCCTGCCTGATTACCCCCCAGCTGCGCCCCCTGCTGGCCTAGTCACCTCCAATGCCCACCCCCCGCTGGCCGGCCTGGTAGCCCTAACTGCCCACCCCCCAATGGCCTGGTCCCCCCTTACTGCCCCCCTGCTGGCATGGTCACCCTCACTGCCCTGCCCCCGCTGGCCTGGTTACCCCTTACTGCCCCCATGCTGGCCTGGTGGCCCCAACTGCCCCCCCCCCGGCCTGGTCATCCCTCACAGCCCCCCTCTGTAGGCCTGGTCACCCCTCACTGCCGCCCCCCCCCCCGCTAGCCTGGTCACCCCTAACCGCCCCCCTCCCACCGTGGGTGTGGTCACCCCATGCAGCCTGCTGCTCGGTTATTTGGTCACCCCTCACTAACCCCCTGCTGGCCTAGTTGCCCCACGCAGCCTGTTTGGTCATCCATTCATTTAGGCTTTTATATATATACAGATTAACTTTTTGTTAGTGTATAGCTTATGTTACCAAATTAAGAAGCTTATATTTCTTAGTATCAAACTTTTTCAAGGCAAGAACATCCACATTTGGGGAAAGCCAAACCATCTAGTAGGAAAGCAGCTCTCTTTACCATCATCATTAAACGTTTTATCAGCATAAACATCACTGTGCTCAAGCAGAAGAATACTAGGTCAGCCAACAGACAGTGTTAGTGGTCCTACAGGGCCTTTTTTTTTTTTTTTTTTTTACTAGTAAGCAGGAATTAAAAATTCAACTGCCTGTAGGAACCGCCAAATGAGTCAAAGCACAATGAGGTTCTGGCAGGTGTAGCTCAGTTGGTTGAGCATCATCCCATGTTCAATTCCCAGTCAGGGCACATGCCTGGGTGTGGGCTCACCCCAGGAGGCAGCCAATCGATGGTTCTCTCTCTCTCTCTGTCTCTCCTCTTCCTTCCCCCCCTCTCTAAAATCAATAAAAACATATTTAAAAACAAGAATGGGTATTTCTTTTGCTTTTTAAAAAGATCACCATCTATCAGCCATAGTCCTTACTATGATGTTCTTTCATAACTGCATTGTAAGTTATGCACTTTAAAAAATGTTTTTATTGATTTCAGAGAGGAAGAGAGGAGGAGAGGAACAGAAACATCAATGATGAGAGCGAATCATCAGATATATGTCATATATGTTTTTTTAAAATGTATATACACTTTAACAGCTGATAGCTCAATTTTGAAAATGAAATATATTTTAATAAACAATGCCTTTATAATTATTCAAAGTGTGTGTATACAGTTTTTTAAAATTTTTTAAAGAATACTTTATTGATTTCTAGAAGGGAGGAGAGACAGAGAAACATCTATGTGAGAGTGCAACATCAATCAGCTGCCTTCTGCACACCCCCCAACAGGGACTGAGCCTGCAACCTTGCATGTGCCCTGATCAAACAAGCAACCTCCTGGTACATGGGACAATGCCCAACCAATTGAGCCACATTGGCCAGGACTATATATATATATTATTTTAAATAAGATTTTATTGCTTTTAGAGAGAGACAGAAGCATCAATGTGAGAGAGAAATATCAATTGGCTGACTCCTGCATGCACCCCAACTGAAACCAAACCTGCAACCCACCCAGGCATATGCCCTAACCAGGAATCAAACCAGCAACCCTCTGGTACACAGGACGTTCAACCAACTGGGCCACACCAGCCAGGGCCATGTCCTATATTTTGATCATTCAGTGGTGGCCTTCTCTTTGTTACTTGTTTTGTTTCTTTGTATTCAGGGAGTTGATGTTTCTTGATAGGATGTACCTATAAGTATATCTTAGTAGAAAATTATTCACACAAGCCCTGAACCAAATACAGTGAAAATGTTTGAGCATGTCAGTGGTAAGAACTTAAGACATTTTTGAGGGAATACAAATCTTTATTTGATACATAAGTGGAAAGTGAAGTGCTTTATGTGTAGAGTATTGATATTCTTAAAACAAATCTTACTGAAGTAATTGCTGAACTTAAGAAAGAAAATGTTTGGAGAAAGTTCAGATGCTTAAATAAATGGAAAAACAAATCAATGTTTCTCTCTCTTCCTCTCTCTAAAATTAATTTTTTAAAAGAGAGAAGGTATAGCTAATAAAAGCATTAGCTAAACTTATACAGAATTCAAAAAAAATTTACTTGATCCAAAAGAAGGCAAGAAAGGAAGAAGGACCAAGGAGACAGAACTGAACCTCACAGCACCCTGCTTGGCCCCGGAGGATGGCTGGTTAGCCAGAGACAGGTAAGATTCCTCAAGGAAGGAACAACCTAAGACAGGCACAGTTGCAGAGGGGCTATCAGGAGAGAACTTGGGGGGGCAACAGAAGTGGGGCACAGACCCTCACCCCCCCAACATTGCAGGGGCTTAAACCCTCACCCCCTTCTAAAGGAGATCTCCTGCCCCCATGGCTGCTTCACGCTTCCCACACCCAGCTCAGATCGGGACCCTGGCAACAGAAAGAGACCTGGCCCAGCTCACATCGAGATACAGGTGACAGACAGAGACTTGGCCCAGCTCAGATCGGGACCCAGGTAACAGACAAGAGACTTGGCCGACAGCAGTTGCCCTATATCTAAATTCAGCGAGCATTTGGAATGCTCAGGGCCCACTCAAGAATGCAAATAATCCTTCTCACTAATATTTACAGGGTAAACTAAGACTGTTGGTAGAGTATTAAATTTGACAGTAAAATAGTAATCGAGTTTTCAGATTAATTTAAATAGCCTAATTGAAATAAGTGAATATTCAAGTACTGGACAAAAAGCTGTTCTTAAAGTAATAACTAAAATTTTTATTGGTAGTTCATCTCATGGTAAAATTCCTGAATATGCAATGAACCTAAAGCAGTCATATGTGTGGGGGAAAAAATTTTTTTTTAATTTAAAGTTATCAAGACTGCATTATAAAATTTACAAAAACCTCCATTAATAAAAAAAAAGGGGGAGGGGATAGTAGGGCAATATCATGTAAGGAAAAATATCCTATAAGTAAATTACATCTAGAAAATTTTTACTTTACCAAATTAAGTTTCATTTGCAATGCTAACAGCAAGACGGCCATTAAAAACACACATGGTGTCTAAATAAGACAAAGGAAAATCGTTTGAACAAAAATAAAAAGGATCCCAAATCAATTATATAGAAAAGATTCCTTTATTAACTTGTGGTCGAGAATATATTTGTATATTTTCAGAAAACAACCCCAAGACCAGATGGATTCCTGCAACAGAGAGGAATTGACAGGAGTGCTCCAACCACGAAGACAAGAGGAAAAAACAGTCCAGAGATGGAAGACGCTGACAACGCCTTGCCATGGGAGCAGTCAGCAGCTGTGCACCGCTGCAGGTTGCCTAGGACCAAACCAGAGAGGGTCGGACCTGCATTGCCACCATGTGCCCACCATCCAGATATCAATGCTGACATGTACACATAAGAAACTGTTGGACATTGAAATTGGGACTCAAACATTTTTTTGTTTTGTCTTGTTTTGTTATTATATGTTTATTTCCAGTCTGCAAAGGCAAAACTTTTTAAAGGAAAGAAATGGTGGGAAAAAGATACAGAGGCAAAGAAGCATTGAACAGACTGTCAAACTACATTGGGAAGACAGGGGAGGTTGGGCGAGGAGGGCTGTAAGAGACCAACCGAAGGACTTGTACGCTTGCATATAAGCACAACCAACGGATATAAGACACTGGGGCAGGGGGGCAGGGTGGGCAGGTGAAGGCATGTCCTGGGGGGTAGGGGAGGTCGGGGGGAGATCAAGGGGGAAAAAAAAGGAGACATATGTACTACTATTTGTAATACTTAAAACAATAAAAATAAAATAAAATTAAAAAAAAAAAAGAAAGGAAGAAGGGAGGGGGGAAATGAAAAGGGACAAATAAAATGGTAGAGATAAATTCAACTATATCAATAGTTACATTTTATGTTAATAGACTAATTGCCAATTATAAGGCAAGGATTGTCAGAACTGATAAAGCAAGACCTAATTATATACTGTCTACAAAACAATTACTTTAAATGCAAAAGCATAGGTACTCTGAAAGTAAACAGATAGAAAAGACATCCCATATAAAAAGTACACATAAGAAGGCTAGAGTGACTATATTAATAGCAGATAAAAGAGACTTCAAACTAAAAAGTATTACCAGAAAAAAAGGATATTTCAGGATGAAAACAAATACAATTCATCAGGAAAACTAAAACACAAATGTATCTAACTAATAGAACTTCAAAATATATGAAGTTAAAACGGAAAGAATTAAAAAACAAAACAAAGCCCTAGCTGGTTTGGCTCAGTGGATAGATCATCCAGGTTCGATTCTGGTCAAGGGCACATGCCTGGGTTGTGAGCTCGATCCCCAATATGGAGCATGCAGGTGGCAGCCAATCAATGATTCTCTCTCATCATTGATGTTCCTATTTCTCTCTCCCTCTCCCTTCCTCTCTGAAATCAATAAAAAAATATGAAAACAAAACAAAAATAAAGACAAGTATCACATGATCTAATTTATGTGGAATCTAATGAACAAAATAAACTGATGAACAAAATAGATCCAGAGACATAGAAGCATTGAACAGACTGTTGAATATCAGAGGAAAGACAGGGTGGGTGGGTGGGAAGAGATTAACCAAAGAACTTGTATGCATATATACATAACTCATGGACACAGACAATAGTGTGATGAAGGCTTGGGTGGGAGGTGGGTGTGGGCTAGATGGGGTCAATAGGGGAAGAAAAGGGGACATATGTAATACCAAAAATAAAAATAAAACAATTCCACAATCATAGTTGCAGATTTTAATATCCCTCTCAGCAAAAAATAGACCTAGGTCAAAAAATAAAATAAATCAAGACACAGATCATCTGAACTACTGTATGAAATGCTCTGACTTAATGGATATTTATAGAACACTATACTCAACTACAAAATACAGTTCTTGAAAAAGAATACATTTTTTTCAAGTGTACATGGTACATTCACTAGTAGATTATAAAATGGGCTACAAGTCTCAATAAATTTAGAAGGTCGAAATCCTAAGAGTAAGCTCTTCGATACAACAGAATTAAGTCAGAATCCTAAGTAATAAAGAGGTAATATGCAAATTGACCATCACTCCAACACACAAGATGGCTGTCCCCATGTGGACATAAGATGGCCACCACAAGATGGCCGCAGGGGAGGGCAGATAGGGGTGACCAGGCCTGCAGGGGAGGGCAGTTAGGGGCAATCGGGCCAGCAGGGGAGGGCAGTTAGGGGCAATCAGGCCTGCAGGGGAGCTGTTAGGCATCGATCAGGCTGGCAGAGGAGTGGTTAGGGGGTGATCAGGCTGGCAGGGCAGAAGTGGTTAGGGGCAATCAGGCAGGCAAGCAGGCAAATGGTTGGGAGCCAGCAGTCCTGGATTATAAGAGGGATGTCTCAGATTGGTGAGCATGCAGGCTGGGCTGAGGGATACACACCCCCTCCGTGCATGAATTTCATGCACTGGGCCTCTAGTCAATATTAATAGAATACCTAGGAAAACCCAAGTATCTGGAACTTAAACAAATTTTAAATAAGCCACAGGGCAAGGAAAAAAATCACAAAGGAAATTAGATAATACTATTTCAAACTAAATGACAATGAAAATACAATATATTGAAAGTTGTGGAATACACCTGGAGAAGCACACAGCAGGAAACTTACAGCTTTAAATGCTTATGTCAGAAAAGAAGCCTGAAAGTCAGTGATCTCAGGTTTTACCTCAGAAAAAAGAAGCACAAAGTCTACCCAAAGAAATCAAAAGGGAGGACTAACAAACAACAGAAATCAAAGAAACAGAAAACTGACAGACAATGGGGAAATTAACAAAAAGTTGATTCTTGAACAAAACCAACAAAACTGATAATTCCAAGCTAGACTGCTGAACAAAAATGAGGATACCACATCAGGAATGAAGGTATGGCTCTCAATACAAATTCCAAAGGCATTTGAAGGATAATAAGGAAACATTATGGACAAATTTGTGGCAAGAAAGTTGACAATTTAGATGAACTATATTTCTATAAGACAAGGGAACTGGAAGTAGCCAAGAAAGGTCACATTTACAAAATAAAGAGAAGAAAGCCCAAAGGGAATACTGACCAATCAGAGGGGATATCAAGGCACCAGGATTTGTAGCCTTTATAAGCTGTAGGGAAGAGGAATTCAGTGGCACCCTTTTCCCCCTCCCTACCTGGGAATCCATTCTGTGGGACTCTTCCCCCTCCCTATGTGGGAGTCTGTACTTGTTCTTCAATAAATCTCCATCTTTGCTATACCAAAAAAAAAAAAAAAGTTGACAATTTAGATAAACTATGGACAAATTCCTTGGGGGGAAAAATCCATCCAGAGTGACAGAGGATGAAATAGAAATTCTGAATTACTTTATCTTACCTAATAATAGACAAACATGTAAATTGACCGTACCTCCGCTATGCCCACAGCCAATTAGGAGTATGCAAATTTACCCGACAAAGATGGTGGGTTAATTTGCATATACAGGCATGGAGCAGCCAGGTGGGGCGGGATGCCTGCTATGAGGGGGGAGTGGGGGGGAGGCGGAGGGAGCTATAGGAGCAGTGCTCCAGCCGGGAGCAAGGACTTGCAGGCTCCCAGGTGGCTGGGAGCAAAGCCAGGGGAAGGAAGGCCTATTCTTGCACGAATCTTTGTGCAACAGGCCCCTAGTATCTAATAAAGAAATATGATTTTTTTTTTTTTTTTTGGTTATGAGTTCATTTGAGCCAAAGTGACGACATATACTAGGGAGCAAGATGGCAAAAGCTCCTGAGTGTTTTCAAAATATCTCCACAGCTCCAGCCCATGTGCTCAGTAGTTAGAGCATCAGCCATGCACCAAAGAGTTGCAGATTCAATTCCCAATCAAGGGAATGTATCTGGGTTGCAAGTTTGATCTCCAGCCCCAGTCAGGGCACGTGAGGGAGGCAACCCCAATTGATGTGTCTCTCTCACACTGATCTCTCTCTCTCTCCCCCCCTCCCCACTCCCTGCCTCTTCCCTCCCTCCTTTCCATTCTCTCTAAAAACTAATGGGAAAAAATATCGAGTAAGGATTAACAAATAGAAAAGTTTTATGAGGAGAACATAGCCCTAAGTCAAAACCTGACAAATACATTACACACACACACAGTAAAGTAATAGACTAGCCCAGCTGGTGTGGCACAGTGGTTGAGTGTCAATCCATGAACTAGGAGACGGTGGTTCGATTCCCTGTCAGAGCACATGCCTGCATTGTGGACTTGCAGGAGGCAGCTGATAAATGATTCTATCTCAACACTGATGTTTCTCTCTCCCTCTCCCTTCCTCTCTCTGAAATTAATAAAAAATAAAATAAAATATGGGGAGATTTATTTTTAAAAAGTAATAGACTAATATCCCTCATGAACATAGACATGGAAGTTCTGAATAAAATATTAGCAAGTCAAATCCAGCAATATGTAAAAATGATACTATATCATGACCTACCCAGATTTACACCAGGGATGCAAGCAAGGCTGGTTTAGCACTACTAAACAATCAATCAATATAATTCACTTTACAAACAAACAAGAACCACAAAAAAAAAAAAAAAAAAAAAAAACTAGCAAAAGAAATGGCACTGCCCTAACCGGTTTGGCTCAGTGGATAAGAGCGTCAGCCTACGGACTGAAAGGTCCCAGGTTTTATTCCGATCAAGGGCATGTACCTTGGTTGCGGGCACATCCCCAGTAGGAGGTGTGCAGGAGGCAGCTGATTGATGTTTCTCTCTCATTGATATTTCTAACTCTCTATCCCTCTCCCTTCCTCTCTGTAAAAAAATCAATAAAATATATATTTTTTAAAAATGGCACTAATGGGCTCAGAATGAAGGAAATGAGTATGGCTACTAAAGCAAATAGCAGAGGGCAGGCCCATCTGTAGTAGGCAAGAGCTGCTACTCTATTCTCAGAGACTGTCACCATTATCAAATGTAGGCAAGACTCTCGAACTTTCAATTTTTCAATAGAAATAAGAAACTCAGCCCTAGCCGGTTTGGCTCAGTGGATAGAGTGTCGGCCTACGGACTGAGGGGTCCTGGGTTTGATTCCAGTCAAGGGCATATATGCCCAAGTTGCGGGCTTGGATCCCCAGTAGTGGGTGTGCAGGAGGCAACCAATCAATGATTCTCTCTCATCATTGATGTTTCTATCTCTCTCCCTCTCTCTTCATCTTTGAAATAAATAAAAATATATATTTTTAAAAAGTAGAACAAAAGAAATGTATTTTTTGGGGGGAAAAACTCAAATATGTATGTGAAATCTGATTTTAAATGTTTGCAATTACCTCTTTAAATGTTTGGAGCAAACAAAATTTATTTACAGCTAGAATTAGCCTATAGTTGCTAGTTGGTAACTCTTTTTCTAATATGGAAAATGACCAATGAGAAAGTTTACCAGCAAAAAAAAAAAAGGTAAAGCTTCAAAGAAGAGGTTCACACTCCCATTTGTTAGAAATGCATCAGAGAACAACTTTTCTAGAAAAAGTAGAAGATCTTTATGACCGTGGGGCAAATATAGGTTGGCAAACTTTTTCTGTAAAGGGCCGACAGTAAATATTTTAGGCTTTTTGAGTCCTGTGGTCTCTCTTGCAGCTACTCATCTCTGCATGTGGCGGGAAAGCAGTAACAGACAACATGTGGAGGAATGGGCCTGTCTGTATCCCAATACAACTTTATTCACAGAAATACTAGTAGGCCATGAGCCTAATTTGACCAATAGGCCTTAGTCTGCAAAAACTTGGGGTAAATCACAAAAGATTGGTATATTTGACTAAATTAAAATTAAGAACTTCTGTTCATAAACACACCCCCACACACCCACACACACACAAGACACCAAGACAAGAGTGAAATAGCGAGCCACAAACTGGGAGAATACATTTGCAATAATTATTATTAATTGCAAAGGACTGATTTATAAAAGATTAGTACCCATACAAAACATATATAGAAATTTTAAAAAGTTAAAGAATCAGAAGAAAAAATGGGGGCAAAAGACATGAATAGCAAGTATGAAAAGGAAACAAATGGCTAGTAACATGAAAAACTATGCTCAATTTTATTAGTAACCCATTAAAATTCAATTAAAATCACCAGTGAAACATCATTTTTATAATCATCAATTGACAAACATTTAAAATATCAGGAAATCCTAAATGTCAGCAAGGATATGGTGCAATGAGAACTCTCACACAGACTTGGTGAAAAGTAAGTCAGGACCCATTTTGAAACACCACCCTAAACGGAGCAATTCCACACTTAGTTACATTACATACCCTAGAGCAGTGGTCGGTAAACCGCGGCTGCGGTTTGCCACTCTGTTGACTAATGAGTTTGCCGACCACTGTCATATACTACCCTTTACCTCTCTGCACACAATATGCCACTATTGCCTAATCCTCACAGCTTCCAACTACACGGTAACGTTTAGTCTAGTCCAGTGGTCGGCAAACTCATTAGTCAACAGAGTGGCAAACTGCGGCTCGTGAGCCGCATGTGGCTCGCGAGCCACTGTTTACCGACCACTGCACTAGAGAAATGCCCACATCTGTGAAGCAGGATGCCTGTACAATGAAGTTCAAGCCACCTTGTTTAGAAAAGCCCCACACTAGAAGCAACCCAATGTCTGCGTCTAGGATGGAGAAGTAAGCTGCAGTATATTCATACAATGAAATATTAGAGAACAATGACATGTATAAACCTTACAGATAATACTGTTTCATTTAACTGCGCATGCAGTTTATGTACTTTCCTATGTATATCTTATAATCAAACATACACAGACACAAGATATCATTTAACACTCACTAGACGTGCAAAGATTAGTAAGTCCAAGTATACTGTCCTGGCTGGTGTGGCCCAGTTGGTTGGAGTATCGTCCCATGCACCAAAGGTCACGGGTTCATCGGGGCACATGTTCAGGAGGCAACCAATCGATGTATCTCTCTCACACATAGATGTTTCTCTTGCTCTCTCTCTTCCTTCTTCCCTAAAATCAATCAAAAACTTTAAAAAAGTCTAAGAATACCAAGCATTGGAGGTGAGTGTGGAACAAAGGGGACTTTCATTGTCTAATGGTGTAGTATACAGTGATACAACTCTTCTAAGGAAATAATTCTGCATTACTTTAGAAGTTGGAACATACTAAATGAGCCAACAATTCCACTTAGGTATATGTCAGGAATTATAAATGAAATGAACTATAAAATTATATGAATTATAAAGGAAGAAATGAAGGTATATTAACACAGCAGAATAAACAGGGAAAATAATGAACTACACCATATAGCATGGCAAAAGCTAAGAAAACATACTGACCCAAAAAAGCAAAGTCCCAGCAGAATACACACAATATCCTATCTAATAAAAGGGTAATATGCAAATTGACCATCACTCCAACACACAAGATGGCTGCCCCCATGTGGACACAAGATGGCTGCCCCCTTGTGGACACAAGATGGCCACCACAAGATGGCCAGCAAGGAGGGCAGTTGGGAGGGACCAGGCCTGCAAGGCGGGCAGTTGTGCAATCAGGCCAGCTAGGAGGAACCAGGCCTGCAAGGGAGGGCAGTTGGGGGCAATCAAGCCTGCAGGAAAGGGCAGTTGGGGAGGACCCAGGCCTGCAGGGGAAGGAAGCTGTGGGGGGGGACCAGACCAGCAGGGGAGAGCAGTTAGGGGCAATGAGGCTGGCAGGGGAGGGCAGTTAGGGTGAACGGGTCGGCAGGGGAGGGCAGTTAGGGGGGACCAGGCCAGCAGAGGAGGGCAGTTAGGGGCAATCAGGCTGGCAGGGGAGCAGTTAGGCATCAATCAGGCTGGCAGAGGAATGGTTAGGGGGTGATCAGGCTGGCAGGCAGAAGCGGTTAGGGGCAATCAGGAAGGCAGGCAGGCGAGCAGTTGGGAGCCAGCAATCCTGGATTGTGAGAGGGATGTCCGACTGCCTGTTTAGGCCCGATCCTGGGCCTAAAGGGGCAGTCAGACATCCCTCAAGGGGTCCCAGATTGGAGAGGATGCAGGCTGGACTGAGGGACACCCCCCCCCCTCCGCCGCCCATGCACGAACTTCGTGCACCGGGCCTCTAGTAGTTTCAATGAAGTATACACACACGTGTGTATATATACACACATACAGGATGGGGCAAAAGTAGGGCTACAATTGTGAGTATGTGAAACAGTTTATTCTTGTATTATTACTTATTCATTATTGCATTATTTTCCATCTGAACAACTGTAAACCTACTTTTACATAAACCCTGTATGTACAGTAACAAAGAAAAGCAAGGGAATAAAACCCAGAAAATTCAGGTCAGCGGCCGAGAAAGGGATGCACCTGGAGGAGCATACAAGGCCTTTGAGGGACTGGTAATTTCTATTTAAGCTAGATAATGGGTATTCATTTTACGCTTCTTTTAAAAACTGCACATACATATTACATGCATTCCTTTTTCAATGAAGAGGAGGGGGAAAATGAAAGGAAATAAAGCTTGGAGTGGGGGCTGGCCTCCAATTTCAACCCTTCTGAGTCATTTTGAACTTGCAAACAAAGAGAAATATACACATCCTCTCAGAACTTAGCCTGACATCAGCAGAGAAGCTCTCTGAAGTGTTGCCTGTGGGACATAACAGGTTTGGGGTACGGAATCTCCTTCCAGCCAACCTGGAGTAATATGTAAGTCCTACTTTTGGCCAGGCCTGCAGGTATGAAGTGCAGGCAGCTGCAGGAAGAGGGCAGGGCCTGGCAGACGCAGCACAAGTCAATCAATATTCCCCGATCTCAGGCCCTCTCTTTGGCACTGTGCTTCAGTTCACATCACAGTTAACCTTTACCAGCTCAGATAAAGGGAGATATGCCAACAGAGCTGCACAGAATTCCTTTCAGGAACAACTTTCAGACAGTACTTCTTCTGGTGGCCCTGTGGAGAAACCATGCAGGGCAGCAAGAAACAGCCTGAGCCCTATGGAAGGTGATCAAGAACAAAATCCAGCCTGGCCGGCATGACTCATTGGTTGAGCATTGACCTATGAACCAGGCTCAATCCCAAGTGTGGGGTATGCAAGAGACAGCTGATCAATGATTCTCTTTCATCACTGATGTTTCTATCTCTCTCTTCCTCTCCCTTCCTCTCTGAAATCAATAAAAATATGTTTTTAAAAATTATAAAATGCATATATCTTTTAATCTGGCAATTTTATTCTGTGGCTACACCTGAACCTATGTATAATGATTGAGATGAAAGGCTATACATTTTAATACTGTATATAAACAGCAAATGCCTGGAAACCACCTAAATTTCTGTCTACAGAAGACTAGTAAAATAAACCATGGTGTCTCCCAACAAGCAACTACTACCATGTCACTATTTTTAAAAAAATCACAAAAAATACATCAATGAAGAAACTCACTATGTGTGATACAGCACGCTCTCCAAGAACTATTAAATAAATAACAGAATACAGAAAAGTGTATATTCTTAGAGAATGTTTATCTATGCTTTACTGTATTCATATAAACACTGACAGGACATAATAACTGTGATGACCTATAAAGGTGGGGGAGGGCATGGAGGAGAGGGAGACTTGAGGCTGGAGCAAGACTTCTCAATAGATACCATTTCTAATCAAATAAGTACTTAATTATTCAAAACAATAATTAAACTCTAAAAAAAAAGTGGCTCAAAACCAACAACAAAACAAAAAAAAGTGGCTGTCACAAAAGAGTGCCTTCCCACCATCAACGTCAGGGTCACATGAAGGCCTGAACAGACATACCAGAGGAGGATCCAGTGTAGGAGTCCCTCAGGGCTCAGGAGTTAGTAACCAGTTGAGGGTCATTTATTAATTTACTAGAGACCCAGTGCATGAAATTCATGCACAGGCAGGGTCCCTAGCAGCTGCCTGCTGCCAGCAGGGGCCTCCCTTCATTCTACACCGTCCCCTGGTGGTCTGCACATGTCATAGCAAGTGATCAAACTCCCAGTCGTATGAACTCCCAAGAAGACACTTTGCATAATAGGCTTTTATATATAGAGAGAGAAGATTAGTAAGTAAATTACACATATAAAATGGAATACTCTGTAACAGAAAAATGAGGCAACTCTGTGTGAAGTGTTCTGATGCTGAATTATCTCTAAAACATATTAAGGAAAAAACCTGGCCCTGGCCGGTGTGCCTCAGCTGGTAGGGCAAGGTCCCGAGCACTGAAAGTTGCTCAATTCCCAGTCAAGGGTACATGCCCGGGTTGGGGGGTTTGAACCCTGTTTGGGGCATGTGCAGGAGGCTATTTCTCTCTCTCCTTCTTTCTTTCTCTCTCTCTAAAATTCAATTAAAAAACCAAAAAATAAAAACCCTGGTCCAGAACAGTGGTTTGCATTTGCTACCTTGGTGCTTAAATACACTATGTATGTGTACATATACACATAAGTTATTCTCATAAAATAAGGATCTGTCTGTGAGAGAACACACAAAAAACTGGCTAAGAGGATTACCACCAGAGTGGAACTGGTGTCTGAGGGTAGCAGTGAGATGTGCTTTCCTTTGCACACACCTTTGTGTTTTTTTAATTTTGTGCTAAGTATAATAATAACCTATTTACAAAATAAGCTATCTACAAAAATTACAGACAAGTTCCCCTCAAGATGGCAGCACAGGTAAACGTGGTACTCAAATCCTCCCACAACCATATCAAAATTACAACTAAAGTATAGAACCATTATGCAGAAGCATGTGAAACCTAGCTGAACAGAAGCCCTATAATTAAGGATATAAAGAAACCACATCAAGACTGCTAGGAAGGGTGTAGATGTGAAACGAGCTGGTCCCAAACCCACCTGTCAGATAAAAATCAAGAGAGATATCTGGGCTGCAGAGGTGACCCCTGAGGAGAGAGGAGTCCCAGCCCTAAACCAGGATTCCAGTGCCAGGAAGAGAAGTCCCCATAACTTCTAGCTGTAAAAACCAATGGAGCCCTGGTCGGTTTGGCTCAACAGATAGAGCATCAGCCTGTGGACTGAAGGGTCCCAGGATTGATTCCAGTGAAGGGCACGTACCTCGGTTGCAGGCTTGATTCCTCCCAGCCCTGGCTCGGGGATCAAGTATTTATATGAATACAGTAAGGGAGGCAACCAATCGATGTGTCTCTCTCTCACATCAATGGTTCTCTCCCCCTTCCGTGGAGCCCAGCCGGAGTGGTTGAGCACTGACCTATGAACCAGGAGGTCATAGTTCAATTCCCTATCAGGGCACATATCTGGGTTTTGGGCTTGATACCCAATGTAGGGTGTGTAGGAGGCAGCTGACCAATGATTCTCATCATTAATGTTTCTATCTCTCCCTCCCTCTCCCTTCCTCTCTGAAATCAATAATAAAAACATATTTTAAAAGATAAATAATAAAAATCAATGGAAAAAATATCTTCGGGTGAGGATTAATCAAAAAGAAAAAAAAACACAACAATGAAGACTGTGGCGGAGCTGGAGGGGCTGCTGAGTCCCAGGTGTTCCTCTGAAGGGTCTGCGCACTGTTACTTGGACTCACTCACTCTGAGCTCCTGCACTGAGGCAGCAGCTTGAAAGGCACTTGGAATTGTCTGACATCAGGGCCACAGCCAGAGGGGTAGCTTTCTCCCAGACAGAGGTGCTGGCAGGCAGCCATCTCTGAGTCTCCATCAGCCTGGCTAACACTGTTCATCCAACCTGGTAATTCCGAGACCCTGACCCACCCAACTTGCCGGCCCTGTCCAGTGTCTTTTCCATACAAAGGGCCTGTCTGGTTCATACTTTAAAGTCCCTCCAGCAAGCAGCATCAGGCCCCAGCGTGCCCTATACCTCTCACTAAGTAGCCCCAGGCCCGGCACTAGTGGCATCTAGCCTTCGTTCACAGTTTGGTCTTCCTGGGCACCTCCTAGCCCAGCACCAGTAACAGCCTATATCACTTGGTAGCTCATGCAGGGTGACCACAGACAAGGAACAGGTGGCATCTGACTTTGGCCTGTACCTCCAGAGTGGCCCCAGAGACAGCACACCCAGTGGACAGCTTCAGACCACCTCAAAGCACCATTCAACTAACTCCACAAAGTGACACACACTCAAGGGAAAAATTCAGCAGGCACCAGAGCCCCACTGAAGTCCTGCTCTGTGGATCGGCCCCTGGATAGCTGATCCTTCACAGTGGTCATAGCCAGTCCTCATGGTCTGGGGGTCAATCCCTACCATTGACCTGCCAACAGCAATCAAGGCTCAACTACAACAGAGGGTGCACACAGCCCACAGAGGGTGGGGTTGGGAGTTACACCTAGAGCCCACCCAGACTGCATCACTGGGCCCTATAGGACACCTACTACCTAAGGCCACTCTACCAAGACTGTAAGATGTAGCAGCTCTATCAAATACATAGAAACAGAGAGGAACTAAGATGGCAGCATACATAAACACCTAAATTTGCTGCTGCGCACAACCACATCAAAACTACAACTAAAAGACAAAACGGATATAATCCAGAACAATGGGAAGGCTGGCTGAGTGGAAGTTATACAAATAGAAGGAAAGAGAAAAGCACACTGAGACTGGGAGGAGGTGCAGAAGCAAAGCACGGAGGTACGGAGGCATGCGTGAAAAGGGGTTGGCAACTGGATAAGCTGTTGTTTTTTTCAATTGGGAGGGAGATACAAGCTCCTGAGTGCTCTGAACTCCAGTTCCGGGCAAGACTCTGGGGACCCAAACTCATACGGGGAGAAAATGGGACTGTCTGGCATCGGGCCAGAACACGAGGGTGGCTTTCTCTCAGAGGTGCTTGCAGTGATCATTGTTCCTGCACAGTACTGCGGGACACAGAGACCTGGGGACCTCTTCGGGGCAGGGCTGATGGTTAGCCATTGCTGTTTGCTCCGCCCTGGTGATTCCCTGAGACCCCGCCCCACCCAAGCTGTGCACAGAGGCTTTTGCATATGAATGGCCTGGCCTTTTGCAATCTAAAACCTAAAAAAGTGCAGCTGAGTCAGAGAGCCCCAGAGCCTCCAAAAGAAGGCCCAAGGCTGGACAGCAGCTTGCATTGCTTCACAGCTGGGCCTCATTTGGGCACCTCCAAACCCCAAACAAAGAAGAGGAATCTGCAGATCTCTCCGTAGCTCCTGCTGGGTGACCTCTGCCAGTGGCTGACTTTGCACCACCTTGGAGATACAAGAGCCAGTGTACCCAGTGATCAGAGTGAGACCATCCAGATTACAACTCTTCACATCCATAAGAGACACACTCAGGGGACAGACTCAGTGAGCACCAAACCCCCACTGAAGCAAGTCTTGCCCCATAAGGGTGTCTCCAGCACAGAAGTTCTCCCATTGTAGACACAGCTGGTCCTCACAGCCAATTGGCCTGGAGGTCAATTCCTCCCAGTGATATCAACAGCAATCAAGACTTAACTACAATAAGAATGTGTACACAGCCCACAAAGGGTGCACCAAGAGTGTCCACCTCAGGTAATCAGGGGGGCTGAACCACTGGGTCCTATAGGACACCTCGCACACAAAGCCATCTATCAACACAGGGAAGCGGCCAAAATGCGGAGACCAAGAAACAGATCACAAATGAAAGAAATGGAGGAAAGCAAATGACTGGATGTAGAGTTCAAAACCACGGTTATAAGGTTACTCAAGAATCTTCTAGAAACCTCCAAGAAATTTAGTGAGACCCTCAAGGATATGAAAAAGAACCAACTAGAAATTAAGCATACACTGACTGAAATAAAGAATAAAATACAGAGATCCAACTGCAGACTAGAGGATCGCAAGAATCAAGTCAAAGATTTGAAATGCAAAGAAACAAACAAACAAAAAAACCCAACTGGAAAAGCAAAAAGAAAACCAAATCCAAAAATATGACGATAGTGTAAGGAGCCTCTGGGACAACTTCAAGCATACCAACATCCGAATTATGGGGGTGCCAAAAGAGGAGAGAGCAAGCAAGATATTGAAAACCTATTTGAAGAAATAATGACAGAAAACTTCCCCTACCTGGTGAAAGAAACAGACTTACAAGTCCAGGAAGCACAGAGAACCCCAAACAAAAGGAATCCAAAAAGGACCACATCAAGACACATCATAATTAAAATGCCAAGGGCAAAAGACAAAGAGAGAATATTAAAAGCAGCAAGAGAAAAACAGTTAGTTACCTACAAGGGAGCACCCATACGACTGTCAGCTGATTTCTCAACAGAAACTATGCAGGCCAGAAGGGAGTGGCAATAAATATTCAAAGTGATGAATAACAAGAACCTACAACCAAGATTACTCTACCCAGCAAAGCTATCATTCAGAATTGAAGGTCAGATAAAGAGCTTCACAGATAAGAAAAAGCTAAAGGAGTTCATCACTGCCAAACCAGTGTTATATGAAATGCTGAAGGGTATTCTTTAACAAAAGGAAGAAAAGCCCTAACCAGTTTGGCTCAGTGGTAAGAGCGTAGGCCTGTGGACTGAACGGTCCCAGGTTTGATTCCAGTTAAGGGCATGTACCTCGGTTGCGGGCAATCCCCAGTAGGAGGTGTGCAGGAGGCAGCTGGTTGATGTTTCTCTCTCATTGATGGTTCTAACTCTTTATCCCTCTCCCTTCCTCTTTGTAAAAAATCAATAAAATATGTTTTTTTAAAAAGAGGAAGAAGAAAAATGTAAAAATAAAAAGTATGAACAACAAAGTGACAACAAATACATATCTATCAACAAGTGCATCTAAAAATCCAGTGAATAAAAAAATCTGATGAACAGAATAAACTGGTGAATATAATAGAATGAAGGGCATAGAAAGGGAGTGGACTGACAATTCTCGGGGGGAAGGAGGTGTGGGAGGTGCGGGAAGAGACTGGACAAAAACCGTACACCTATGGATGAGGACAGTGGGGGAGGGGGGGTTAAGGACAGGAAGTGGGGTGGGTACCAGGTGGAGGAGAGCTATGGTAGGAAAAATGAGGAACAACTGTGATAATCTGAACAATAAAGATTTTTAAAAAATACATAGAAACAGACACTGTGAGGCAGCCAAAATAAGGAGACAAAGAAACATGTCCCAAATGAAAAAATGGGAAAAAAAATCCAGAAAAGGAACAAAACAAAATGGAGACAATCTACCAAATGCAGAGTTCAAAACACTGGTTATAAGGATGTTCAATGAACTTAGGGAAATAGTAGATGAACTTAGTTAAGAACTTCAACAAAAAGATAGAAAACCAAAGAGAACCAGTCAGAAATGAAAAATACATTAAGGGAGTACATTATAGGGAATCAACAGTGGAATAGATGAAGCAGAGGATCAAATCACTGATTTGGAAGATAAGGAAGCAGAAAATATCCAATCAGAAAAGCGAAAAGAAAAAGGAATCTGAAAAAATGAAGATAGTATATGGAGCCTATGGGAAAACTTCAAGCATACCCACATTTGCATCACGAAAGTGCTGGAAGGAGAGCAAGAAATTAAAAACTTATGTGAAAAAAATTTCCCTAACTTGGTGAAGGAAACAGATATACAAGTACAGGAAGTGCAGAGAATGCCAAACAAGAGGAACCCAAAGAGCCCACACCAAGACACATCATAATTAAAATGCCAAAGGTTAAAGACAAAGAGAGAATCTTAAAAAGAGCAAGAGAAAAGCAGGTAGTTACCTACAAGGGCGCTCCCATAAGACTTCAGATGATTTCTCAACAGAAACTTTGCAGACCAGAAGGGATTGGCAAAATATGTATTCAAAGTGATGAAAGATTACTCTACCCAACAAAGCTATCATTTAGAATTGAATTACATATAAAGAGCTTCTCAGACAAAAAGTAAAGGGGCTCATCACCACCAAAACAGTTAACATTTAAAAAATGTTAAAGAGTCTTCTGTGAGAAGAAAAAAAGATAAAAAATATGAATAGAAGGGCAATAAATACATATCTATCAATAATGACTTTAAATGCAAATGGATTAAATGTTCCAATCAAAAGACACGTAGAAGCTGAATGGATAACAAAACAAGACTCTTATATATGCTGTATACAAGAGACTCACTTCAGATTGAAAGACACACACAGACTGAAAGTAAAGGAATGGAAAAAGATACTTCATGAAAATGAAAACAAACAAAAAGCTGGGGTAGCAATACCAGACAAAATAGACTTTAAAACAAGAGACAAAGAAGGAACCAGCAATTTCACTTCTGGTTATTTATCCAAAAAAGCCCAAAACACTAAATTGAAAAGACATAGACATCCACTGCAGCATTATTTACAACTAGAGGCGCGGTGCTCTCACAGTCCGGGACCTCAGCCACAAAAAAGAATGAAATCTTGCCACCTGCAACATGGATAGACAGAGGGTATTGTGCTGAAAGAAATGTCAGACAAATGCCATATGATTTCACTTACATTTGGAATCTAAAAAACAGAAATGAACAAGTAGAACAGAAACACTCATATAGAAAACATTTTGATGGTTGCCAGAGAAGAGGGGCGGTTAAGGGGATGAGTGAAAAAGGTGAAGGGATTAAGAAGTATAAATATATCCTAGCTGGTTTGGCTCAGTGGATAGTGTCAGCCTGCGGACTGAAGAGTCCCAGGTTTGATTCTGGTTAAGGGCACATGGCTGGGTTGCAGGCTCAATCCCCAGTAGGGTGCGTGAACATCTCATCATTGATGTTTCTCTCTCTCCCTTTCCCTCCTCAATAAAAATATATTCTTAAAAAGTGCAAATGTGAAAGTCTTCATGAAGAGTCACCATGGTTTCCTGTTTCAATAGTGTGTGGACAGAACCCAGCACCATCCCTGCCAGCCACCCAGAACCAGCCTTCTGCCACCTTCTCACAGCATCCTCGCACCACCGCAAGGCCCCACCACAGCCCCAGCGCTGCACAGCAGCTTCTCCTTAGGTGCTGCCACGAGGACTGTTTGCACCTCGCAGGTGCACCAGAACTACCACTGGGACTCAGAGGCCATCAACCGCCAGATCAACCTGGAGCTCGATGCTTCTACTCATCCGTGTCTTATTACTTTGACCGCGATGATATAGCTTTGAAGAACTCTACCAAATATTTTCTTCACCAATCTCATGAAGAGAGGGAAAATGCTGAGAAACTGATGAAGCTGCAGAACCAACAAGGTGGCTGAACCTTCCTTCATGATATCAAGAAACCAGGCTGTGATGGCAAGAATGGACAGAATGCAGTGGAGTGTGGGTTACACTTGTAAAAAAGTATGAATCAGTCACTACTGGACTTGCACAAACTGGCCACTGACAAAAATGACCCTCATTTGGCCTTAGCTGGTTTAGCACAGTAGATAAGAGTGTTGGCCTATGGACTGAAGGGTCCCAGGTTTGATTCCAGTCAAGGGCACATGCCTGGGTTGTGGGCTCCACTTTCAGTAGGGGGTGTGCATGAGGCAGCCAATCAATGAGTCTCTCTCATCAATGATGTTTCTATTTCTTACTCCTTCTCCCTTCCTCTCTAAAATCAATAAAAATATAGATATTTTAAAATGACCCTCATTTGTGTGGCTTCATTGAGACTCACTACCTGAATGAGGTAAAATCTATCAAAGAATTGGGTGACTATGTAACCACCTTGGTTGGGGGCCCCTGAAACTGGCCAAGTGTCTCTTTGACAAGCACACTCTGAGACAGTGATGAGAGCTAAGCCTTAGGAAGGCTTCCCATAGCCACAGGGGTGACTTCCCTGGTTACCAAAGCAGTGCAGTAGGTCCTCGGGTTACGTCGGAGATCTGTTTCTACTGCACAACACGATTTTCACCCTAAGTCGGAACCCACCTACATAAGCACCTGCTTCACTCACATGGAGCACATACACAGCAGTAATGAAGTGAAACAGTAAAAAAATTTAAAAGAAAGATAACAATTCCTGACCTTTACTTGTGGTAAGTAAATAATAAATAAAACACATATGTACATATGTCGAAATGATGGAACGTTGTTTTTTTTTTAAATATGTATTTTGCCCTGACCGGTTTGGCTCAGTGGATAGAGCCTTGGCCTGCAGACTGAAGGGTCCCGGGTTCGATTCCGGTCAAGGGCATGTACCTTAGCTGCGGGCACATCCCCGGTAGGGCATGTGCAGGAGGCAGCTGATTGATGTCTCTCTCTCATTCAATGTTTCTGGCTCTCTATCCCATTTTATTGATTTTTTACAGCGAGGAAGGGAGAGGAATAGAGAGCCAGAAACATTGATGGGAGAGAGACATCAATCAGCTGCCTCCTGCACACGCCCTACCGGGGATGTGCCCGCAGCTAAGGTACATGCCCTTGACCGGAATCGAACCCGGGACCCTTCAGTCTGCAGGCCAAGGCTCTATCCACTGAGCCAAACCGGTCAGGGCGGACCTTTTTTTTTTTTTTTTTTAATAAATAAATGGGAGATGACGACGTAACCACGTACATCGAGTCCGACGAAACCCGAGGACTGCCTGTATGTGCATGTTGGAGTTACCTTTACTTTTTCTATAACTTGTACCAAATAATCCACTTATGTCTTTCATTTGTAACATTCCTTCAAATAAAGTAATTTGGTCCTCCTCTCCCCTCTCTCCCACAAAAGAAGAAATGGCCCAACCAGCGTGGCTGTGGTTGAGCATCGATCTAAGAACCAGGAGGTCACAGTTCAATTTCCAGTCAGGGGGCATGCAGGAGGCAGTCGATCAATGATTCTCTCTCATCACTGATGTTTCTATCTCTCCCTTTCTCTCTGAAATCAATAAAAATATAAGCAAAAAACAAAAGAAAATATTACCCAATTACAAAACACACTAAAAAATTTACTAGAAACATAAAACACATTTACAAAGGGATATAGAAAGCTAGGGGAAATGTCCTGGAATAGGAAAAGTAAATATTTAAAGATGTCAATCTCTTAGTCCAGTGGTCGGCAAACTCATTAGTCAACAGAGCCAAATATCAACAGTACAACGATTGAAATTTCTTTTGAGAGCCAAAAACTGACTTCTATGCATGGGCCACGAAATTTCAGTCGCGCTGTACATGGGCTCAGGCCGTGGTATTTTGTGGAAGAGCCACACTCAAGGGGCCAAAGAGCCGCATGTGGCTCGCGGGCCGCCGTTTGCTGACCACTGTCTTAGTCTATATTTTTAACATAATCCTAATGAAAACGCAAACAAGATTTTTCTTGAGCTATTCAAACTAATTCTAAAATTCCTTTGGAAAAATAAGTGTGTATAAATAGCCAAGAAATTTTTGAAAAATGTGAGGCAATACTATTATTAAATATTAAAGCACATTAATTTAAAGTGACAGTATTAAAATTAATTTCCCCTCTCACTTATTAAATCAAAATGAATTCCAGAATGACTTATAATGAAAATAAAAGCTAGAAGTACTGGAATAAAACAAGATATTTTAAAAATAGCTTTATTGAGATACAATTCACCTATAGTGTACAATCAACGGTTTTTAGTATATTTACAAAGTTGTGTAACCATCACCAATATCTAATTTTTTATCAGAACATTTTTAATCACCCCAGGAAGTAACCCCATACCCATTCTCCCTGTATCTGCCCTGTCCTCCGCCCCCCACCTCCACCCCCGGCCCCAGCTCCTGGTAACTACTTTTTCTCTCTATGGATTTACCTGTTCTAGATGTTTCACATAAATGAAATCATACTATACAAGGTCTTTTGTATCTGGCTCTTTTCACTTAACATGTTTTTAAGGTGCATCCACATTGTACCACTTAGCATACCACATTCCTTTTAATGGCTGAATCATGGTCCATTATATGAATAGACCACAATGTTTTTCCATTCATCAGTTGATGGACAACTGGGTTGTTTCCACTTTTGTGTGTGTGTGTGGCTACTATGAACAATGCTGCTATAAATATGTACAAGTTTCTGTGTAAACATACATTTTAAATTTTCTTGGGTATATACCTAGAATACAAGCAGTGGGTCAAATGTAATTATATGTTTAACTGTCTGAGGAACTGCCAGACTGTTTTCTACGTGCTACACCATTTTACATTCCTGCCAGCAGTGTATGAGGGTTCCAACTTCTTCACATCCTCAACCAACACTGGTTATTGCCTATGTTTTGGGTTTTTTAAAAAACATTTTTATTGACTTTGAGAGAGGAAGGGAGAGGGAGAAACATCGACTGACCACCTCCTACACGACCCCCCACTAGGAATTGAGCACCCAACTCAGACATGTGCCCTGACCCGGAATTAAAATGTCAACCTTTCAGTGCACAAGACAACACCCAACCAAGCCACACTGGCCAGGGCGCGCGCGTGTGTGTGTGTGTGTGTGTGTGTGTGTGTGTGTGTGTGTTTTAATATATTTTATTGATTTTTTACAGAGAGGAAGAGATAGAGAGCTAGAAACATAGATGAGAGAGAAACATCGATCAGCTGCCCCCTGCACACCCCCTATTGGGGATGTGCCCGCAACCAAGGTACATGTCCTTGACCGGAATCGAACCTGGGACCCATCAGTCCGCAGGCCGATGCTCTATCCACTGAGCCAAACCGGTTAGGGCGGCTTATGACTTTTTATTATAGCCACCTGAGTGAATGTGAAGTGATGTCTGTGGTTTTGATTTGCATTTCCCTACCTAACAGCAAATAATGTTGATCACCTTAGAGATCTTTTTCTTTAATGATTTAAGGTAAGGAAATTCTTCCTAAACAAGGCACATAACCCACCCTGCCAGCGTGGCTCAGTGGTTGAGCATTGACCTCTGAACCAAGAAGTTGCTGGTTCAATTCTTAGAGCATATGCCTGGGTTGTGGGCTCAATCCCCAGTAGGAGGCATACAAGACGTAGCCAATCTATATTTCTATCTCTATCCTTTTCCCTTCCTCTCTCTCTAAAAATCAACAAAAACATATTTTTAAAAATACATAACAACCTAAGAACCATAAATTTATGGTCCACATAAAAATGTAATATATTTTAAAAGTTCTCATAACAAGAAAACACAGGGAAAAAATGTAACTATGTGAAGTGATGGATGTTAACTAAACTTATTGTGATCATTTTGTAATATATACAAATATTGAATCGTTGTTATATATCTGAAACTAATATAATGTTGTTTGTCAGTTATAGTTCAATTAAAATTTTTACAGTGTTTTAAAATTAAAAACTAACATAACCAAAGTACCAAAAAAAAATATGTCAATATGCAAACACACTGGGTGAAAATCTGAAACACATGGCAGGGGGCTAGTTTCCTTAGTATAGCAAGATCACTTATACATCTATAAGAAAAAGGCCAACAGCACAAGAGTAAAAGGGCAATTCATACCAAAAAATGGGACATAAAAGCTTTGAATCATAGAAAAAAATGTTTTACCACATTCATAACTAAAGAAATACACTTTAAAATAGGGTAGACTGGAGAGAAACCAAGATGGCGGCATAGGTGAACACCTAATCTGCTGCCTCGCACAACAATTTCAAAACTACAGCTAAAAGACAGAAGAGACATCATCCAGAACCACAGGAAAGCTGGCTGAGTGGAAATCCTACAACTAAAAGGAAAGAGAGGGGCACACAGAGACTCAGAGGAGCTGCAAAAGGCTGAGGTGTGGAGACGCACGCGGAGAGGACGGGCGGCTGAGTGGCTGGTTAGCTTTCTCTAGTGGGAGGGAGACAGAGGCTCCCGACTGCACTGAACCCCAGTTCCGACTGCACTGAACCCCAGTTCCGGGCGAGACCCTGGGGTCCCAGACTCATACAGGGGGAGTCTGGACTGTCGGGAAAAGAGAGGAGCGCACGGAAATTCAGGGGAGCCGCGAAAGACAGAGGTCTGAAGGCGCGTGTGCAAGTGCGCGCAGAGAGGACTGACTGCTGAGTGTGCCGGCTTTCTTTAGCGGGAGGAAGATGGAAGCTCCCGACTGTGCTGAACACCAGTTCTGGGCAAGAATCTGGGAATCCAGATTCATTGGGGGAGAAACTGGACTGTCTGGCAGCAGGTAAAACTCGAGGGCGGCTTTCTCTCAGAGGTGCTTGCAGCGATTACCGAGGGACACTGAAACCCAGGGGCGTCATAGGGCAGGGCTGACAGGAAGCCAAGGCTGTCTGCTCAGCTCTGAGACTCCGCCCCATCCAAGCTGAGCACAGAGGCTTTTGCAATTTTGCAAGTCTTGTCTCATAAGGCTGTCTCCAGCACAGAAGTTCTCCTGGTGTAGACACAGCTGATCCTCACAGCCAATTGGCCTGGAAGTCAATTCCTCCCAGTGATACCAACAACAATCAAGACTTAACTACAACAAGGCTGTAGACACAGTCCACAAAGGGGTGCACCAAGAGTGTCCACCTCAGGTAACCGAGCCACTGTGCCCTAGAGGACACCTAGCACACAAAGCTACTCTACCAACTCAGGGAAGCAGCAAAAATGCGGAGACAAAGAAACATATCACAAATGAAAAAAATGGAGGAAAGCAAACGAATGGATATAGAGTTCAAAACCAAGGTTTTTCAAGAATTTCCTAGAAAAGGCTGATAAATTTAGCGAGACCCTTGAGGATATGAAAAAGGACCAACTAGAAATTAAACATAGACCGACTGAAATAAAAATATTATACAGCGATCTAACAGCAGACTAGAGGAACTCAAGAATCAAGTCAAACATTGGAAATACAAAGAAGCAAAAAACACTCAACCGGAAAAGCAAAAAGAAAAAAGAAGCCAAAAAATTGAAGATAGTGTAAGGAGCCTCTGGGACAACTTCAAGCGTACCAACATCCGAATTATGGGGATGCCAGAAGAAGAGAGAGAGCAAGATACTGAAAACCTATTTGAAGAAATAATGATTGAAAACTTACCCTACCTGGTGAAAGAAATAGACTTATAAGTCCAGGAAGCACAGAGAACCCCAATCAAGAGGAATCCAAAGAGGACCACACCAACACACATCATAATTAAAATGCCAAAAGCAAAAGACAAAGAGAGAATATTAAAAGCAGCAAGAGAAAAACAGTTAATTACCTACAAGGGAGCACCCATATGACTGTCAGCTGATTTCTCAACAGAAACTATGCAGGCCAGAAGGGAGTGGCAATAAATATTCAAAGTGATGAATAGTAAGAACCTACAACCAAGATTACTCTACCCAGCAAAGCTATCATTCAGAATTGAAGGTCAGATAAAGAGCTTCACAGATAAGAAAAAGCTAAAGGAGTTCATCACCGCCAAACCAGTATTATATGAAATGCTGAAAGGTATATTTAAGAAGAGGAGGAAGAAGAAAAAGGTAAAGATAAAAATTATGAACAACAAATACATATCTATCGACAAGTGAATCTAAAAATCAAGTGAATAAAAATTCTGATGAACAGAATAAACTGGTGAATATAATAGAATCAGAGGCATAGAAAGGGAGTGGACCGACAATTCTCAGCGGGAAAGGGGTGCGGGGGTGCGGGAATAGACTGGACAAAAATCGTACACCTATGGATGAGGACATTGGAGGGGGAGGTAAAGGCAGAGGGTGGGGTTGGAACCGGGTGGAGGGGAGCTAAGGGGGGAAAAAAGAGGAACAATTGTAATAATCTGAACAATAAAGATTAAATTAAAAAATAAAATAAAATAAAGTAGACTGACAAAAGATTTTAAAATATTGTTACGCTAGCAGTGGTGAACGTGTGAAAAACTACTGGCAGTGCTGTGATTTTGGCATTTTCTAAGCAAGAGTCAGTATCTGTGGGATGTACTTCTATGTTCTGGGCTGTGGTTGAACTGACTCTACTTGGTCAAGAACACTTTCTGCATTCTGACACAGTGTCTCTGGGAATTGGTTGTCCTGTAACCAACATAACTGAGAAGGGATAGGAGTTGAATTACCTTGTCCCAAAGTGTGGGATTTCGCCTATGGAATGATTTTTTATTTAGTTCTCCACTGTACCATCATACACAAAGCAATCACTAGAAAAATTCCTTTAATGTGTTTTGTTCCCAGCTCATCCTTTTTAGATACCACTTGAAGCACCACTGACAATAGTCTTACAACGTTCAAAAAAGATCTTCCCTCTGCCAATTCTGATCTTTCCTGGAACTTAACCAACATTTGCCTATTTGGATTGCCTGAGGTTCCATACTTCCAATACCCCTCAATGAAGCCATTCCATCAGTCACTTCTATTCAAAAGGCCTCATTCTTTTTGGCAATCTTTTTGTTTTTTTGTATGTGTGGCAATCTTGATAAGTCTGTTGTTTAGCATCTTAAATTTCGTTTTTAAACCAATCATTATAGATTTTGGAACTTTTCTATTCCATCTTCTGAGAGGCCATCAAGAATAACTTCTAGATGGGTTGGGATAGTACTTAATGCTTCATATGTTGTTAAAAAGCATTCTTTTTTTTTTTTTTTTTTTAGCAAAGTAGCATATTCTCTTATGATTAAGAAGATATCTGTATATAATTTTTATGTGGAGGTGATTTTATAAATAAAACATGCTGTGTCTCCCTCTCCCCAGCCCCCCAAAAAAGCCTGGAAACAACCTAAATGTCCATCAGGAGAGGTGCCCACACAGTGGAATACTAGTGCTCTGTTCATCAATGTGAAACAAACCCCAAGGAAGTATAAGAAGCCCTGCTGGCCTGGCTGGTGTGGTACAGTGGTTGAGTGTCATCAACCTATGAACCAGAAGGTCACAGTTCAATTCCTGGTCAGGGCACATGCCCAGATTGCGGGCTCGATCCCCAGTGGGGAGCGTGCAGAAGGCAGCTGATCAATGATTCTCTCTCATCATTAATGTTTCTCTTTCCCTCTCCCTTCCTGTCTGAAATCAATAAAAAAATATTTTTTAAAAAAGAGAAGCCCTGCTGGTATGGCTCAATTAGTTGAGCATTGTCCCAGCACCAAGAGGTTGCCAATTCGATTACTGGTCAGGGCACATGCCTGGGTTGCGGGGCTCCATCCCCAGTGGGGGGCGTGCAGGAGGCAACTGATTGATGATTTTTTCTCACTGATGTTTCTCTCGCTTTCCCTCTTCCTTCCTCTCTCTCCCTAAAAGAAAAAACAACAACAAAACACACAAAAACATAACAAAAACACAGAAAGGATTTTTCTCAAAAAACTCCTTTAAAGTTAGCTTTAACTTTAACTTAATACCTAGTTTTGCCCTGGCCAGTGTGGCTCAGTTAGTTGGAGCATTGTCCCGTACACCAAAAGGTTGTGGATTTAATTCCCACTCAGATCACATACTCAGGTTGCAGGTCTGGTCCCTGGTCAGGGTGCATGCAGGAGGCAACCAATCAATATTTCACTCTCACATCAATGTCTGTCTCTTTCTCTCTCTCTCTAAAAATCAAATCAATGAATCAAGTCTTACTGGTGCCCAAATCTCAACCTGTGAAGCAGAGACATTTAAATGAATGTGGCACACTACTCTACTTGACTCCTCTCAAAAGTGGCCTCGGCACTGGCCCTGGCCTCCTTGCTGTCCCTGCACTATGCCAGCTGGGATCCTGACACGGGCTGCTCTCTCTGCTTGAAATGCTCTTCCCAGACACCTTCACCTCCTTCCAGGCTTTGCTTAAATGCCACTTTCCATGGCGACCTTCCCTGATCACCCAATTTCTAGTGGGAACCCCTTCTGCTTTGATTTCTTCATACAATTTCACATAACATTCACACAACATTTACTTGTCTGCATCTAACCCCATTCCATCTCAATGCCGAGGGTCAGGATGTTTCCATTTTGTCCCCAGGACATCCCACAGCACCTACCAGAGCAGTCTCAAACACACAGTAGGCACCACAGATGTTTGTGATAATGAACTGATATTGCTACACTATGTAAAAGTTCCAGTAAACCTTTGACCGTCTCATGTCCTTCCCCTCTCCCCCAAAATAATGCTAATCAGAATAGGCCCTTGATAAACGTGATTATTTTCTCAGAAGTTACAGTCATATAAAGTGTTTCACAGACCACAGGTTAAGATTGAAGACCCAATGAATATGAAATCAATTCAGTGGGCTAAACAAAGACATTTTTAATGAAATGAAAGCAGTATAAGAATGCCTAGCATAATAAGGTTACTTACAAAACTCTTTCAGCTAAGTATGTACACATATTTGTATATACATTTACTTGTATAGTAGGTCATGATGTGAATGCATTTCTTACAGGGAGTTCATGACCAAAAGTTTGAAATTCACTAATCTAATTTCAGCCAACACATTTCTAAGTTTAAAGATTCAGGCTCTGTAAAATATATTTTTAAAGTAAGTTTACTTTGTAAATTTAAAATTCTGTAAACTGAAGGTACTTCCAGATCAGTGAAAAGCAGAATTAATGCTCTCCCACAAAGTATAAATACTATATTAGAAAAACAGTAGTACTTTAGAATGTAGACTCTAGCTTTTCCCCCAGAACACCTCCAATTAATTTACTGTATTTTATGCTTGTAAGCATGCAATTCTCTGATTTTCAGTTAGTCAACTCAGATAGTTTCATTATTCTTTCCATTTTCACTGCATACCACAGATTAGCTATATATTCACATCTGAAATTTCCCCAAACATTTTGTTTCTTAAGTTCAGCAATTACTTCAGTAAAAGAATTGGATGGGAGTGGGGTGGAGGAGGTCAATGGGGGGGGGGGGGGGGGGGCGTAGGGACATCTGTAATACTTTCAACAATATATATTAAAATAAAATATTAAAAACTTTAAAAAAGAATATCAACACTCTAGACCAGTGGACGGCAAACTGCGGCTCTGTTGACTAATGCGTTTGCCGACCACTGCTGTAGACAGAAAGTTCTTTACTTTCCACTTATGTTTCAAATAAAGATTTGTATTCCCTCAAAAATGTCTAACTTCTTACCACTGGTATACTCAAACAGTTTTTACTGTTTCTTAAATTGTATTATGTTTCAGAACTTGTTCTGATTTTCTACTAAGCTATACTTACACTCTATCAAGAAATATCAATTCCTTGAATACAAAGAAATAAAACAAAACAAAACAAGTAACAAAGAGGGGTACCCTCAAATAGTCAAAATATAGGACAAAGCCTGGCAGAAGTGGCTCAGTGGTTGACCGTGAACCTATAAACCAGGAGGTTAGGGTTCGATTCCCAGTCAGGGCACATGCCTGGGTTGCAAACTCAATCCCCAGTAGGGGGTGTGCAGAAGGCAGCTGATCAATGATTCTCTCTCATCATTAATGTTTCTATCTCTCTCCCTCTTTGAAATCAATAAAAATATATTTTTAAAAATATCATAGTCCTGACCAGTGTGGCTCAGTTGGTTGAGAGTAATCCATGCACCAGGAAGTTGCCAATTTGATTCCTGGTAAGGGGCACATGCCCAGGTTTCAGGCTTGATCCCCAGTAGGGGGCGTGCAGGAGGCAGTCAATTGATGTTGCTCTCTCACATCAATGTTTTTCTCTCTCGCTCTCCCATCCTCTCTCTCTAGAAATCAAAAAACTCTTAACATATATGTTCTATAATATACAAATCAACCGAATGGCCAGATGACCGGTCGCTATGACATGCAATGACCACCAGGGGGCAGACGCTCAACACAGGAGCTGCCCCTGGTGGTCAATGCGCTCCCACGGGGGCGGCGTGGAGGGGGCGCCGCTCAGCCAGAAGCCGGGCTCACAGCTGGCGAGCGTAGCGGTGGTGGCGGGAGCCTCCCCTGCCTCTGCTGCAGGCGGAGGGTAAGGAGCAAGGGGTCCCAGACTGCAAGAGCCTGGGACTGCGAGAGAGAGAGTGATGTCTGACTGCCGGCTTAGGCCCAATACCCAGGTGAGTGGACCAAAGCCAGTAGGTGGACAAACCCCACGGGGTCCCCAACAGTAAAAGGGCACAGGCTGGGCTGAGGGACTCCTCCCACCCCCCACCCCCCAGTGCACAGTTTTCATGCACTGGGCCTCTAGTATACGACATAAAATCCACACCCCAACTTTGTTCATACAAGACTATCCTTGTCCCCACTCAAAAATCTTCTCTTTCTTAAAAAAAACAACAACGCCATTAACAAGTTTTATCATCTAGTTTGCCAACCTGTATCTGAAAACTGGGAGAGGAGTGAAGATAGCCCCAGGGAGGTCTGTCCAGTTAAATGGCAAAGAAGAAGGTTAAAAAGACAGAAATGGTCAAGATTGCAGTTTCAAGAGTTCTCACATCCCAGAGGCCTGCGTATTACCACAGAGGATTGTAAATTAACATTCATAATACTGACCCTGGAAACATCAAAGAAAAATTCAGTTATAGTCTATTTAATGATTAAGTGTTTTAGAAAGACTTCTATTCATAATGGTTAAAATGAATTGTTTTATACTTTAAAAGTAAGCTTCATGAAAAATCCACTCAGGTGCTCCATTCCCTGTAAATGCTAGAATATCAATGTGTGAGTAATACAATCAATGGTAATGCACTTTATTCATTTCTCTCTCATGGTGACACATCAGCTACCTGGTAAGTCCAGTTCCCCTAAAAGACTTCAACCTTTCTATTCTCTGCCCCGCGCCCCCCCCCCACCCACACACACACTATTTGTTCTTAATAGTATTGTTATAAAATCTTCTGCTTTTTTATTTTTATTAATTTTAGGAAGGGAGAGGGGGAGAGGGAAAGGGAGAGAGAAACACTGATTTGTTGTTCCATTTATTTATGCATTCCTTGGTTGATTCTTGTATTTGCCCTGACAAGGGATTGAACCTACAACCTTGGTTGGGACGATGCTCTAACCAACTGAGCTACCCGGCCAGAATGTGAAAATTTTTTTTAACTGTCCCTTTTAACAGTGTCTTCTGTTTTCATTGTGATTGTTGCATGGGTTTTCATTTCTTTTCTTTTTTTTTAATCCTCAACTGAGGATATTTTTCCATTGATTTTTAGACAGATGAAGGGGGAGGGAGGGAGGATGGGGGAGAGAAAGCAAGCTCTATGTGAGAGAGGAACATCAATCGGTTGTCTCCTGCACGCACCCTGAGCAGGGATCAAACCCACATCCCAGGTATATGCCCTGACCAGGAATGGAACCCCCAACTTTTGGTATAAGGGACAATACTCCAACTTACTGAGCTACCCGGCCAGGGCTGAACATTAGTTTCTTAATATTCCAATCGCATTTCTTGGTTATATGGCTGCTAAATAACAGCCATGCTTTTAAAATTAGTTACACCCATGACTCAGCTACACCTATTCAATTTAACTGATCTATGAGCATCCACCTGGTTGAAAAGCAGGTGGAGATAAGCCCCTCCCTCAATAGACACTGGCTCTCCAAGCCATAACTTTCATGGTCTGTAATTCTTAGTGGCTTTAGCAGAAATAACTAGCCATACCAGAAATAAACATCCTGAAATTTATCTTTACTAAATGCTATAAAACTTCTTTGTGGACTAAGCCAACAGCAGCAACCTAGGAAAAGGTGAGTCTTCCATATCAAGACTGAGCAGGATGGGGTTTAAGAAAAATTCTAGTTGGCCACAGTGAGGGCACCAAAATGCAATTCAAGAACATCCTCTCAGACTCTGAACCTAAACCATTTCACTTTGAGTGAGAATTTAATACATTTCATTGATCCTGAATCAGGGCTGTGGCCTGAGACTGCTAACCATAGTGACAGTCTCCTTTATGGAAATCACCTCTGCCATGTTTATGACCTGGTGCTTGATAGTTGGGAGAAAGAAATGTTTATTTTCCTACACTGTTTTCTCATCAACCTAATTTCCCCCCCTCTTCCTTCAAGCTGCATTCCCTCTCTTCTTGCCCAGGGGTAGCAAAAACAGTTGGAGATTCTATTTTGTCTTAGTTCTGACCAACTATTCAACTGGTAACTAATAAGGTCTTTGCTAATCTATCACATTTGGGTTGGTTTGATCTTCTGCAGATGGATGAGATAACTCAGCCCTCACCCCTCACTCCCCTACACACATACACTCAATCAAGCTCTCATGCACTCATGCTCAAGTCCACCCAGGGCCTCTTAGGCAGCCAAGCCACAAGTGCTTCACTGGTACTGCCCTAAGCCCCAACAGATGGCCATGCCATTCCAAATCTAAGCTAAAGACCAAGTTAAAGATCAAACCTACACTGTCACATCATATTAGTAGCATGAATAGCTGTCTCACTGAGAATGTGAAATCTTACCAGCAAATGCTACTCCTTCATCCTAAAAAGAATAGCCTGGGAACACCAGAAATTTGCCTTGAATTCATATGAAGGCTGCAGTCCAAGAGGTGTAAGGATAGAAATTAGATTAAACAGCATGTACCCATAGTGAGAGCAGAGGGAATGAGCAAAATAAACAAAAGAATAAAAGCCCTAGCCAGTTTGGCTCAGTGGATAGAGTGTCGGCCTGTGGACTGAAGGGTCCCAGGTTCAATTAGGGTCAAGGGCACATGTCTGGGTTTTGGGCTCGATCCCCAGCAGGGGGCATGCAGAAGGCCCCCTAAATAAAAAAAAAATATGTGTGTGTGCGTATTTAAAAAAAAAAAAGAATAAAAGTACTAAGTGGGAGGTTGTGGCCTGACAGTCCAGATGGGGTTCATTTTGGGAAATAAACTTGCAATATTTTAGCCCTCGAACAAAAGGGAAAACCTCTCTTCTGACCTTTCTGGTGCTTGGAGTGACTCTTCAACCTTCACAACTCTCAGTTCCAAGGCAGAAAATTCCAGCAAAAGTTCCAGTTTACACAGATCAGAAAAAGCTTTAAGACATTAACTAGAGCACCAACCAGTTCCACCGTGGCTACCTCGTGATCTCATTCTGGCAATGCCAAACTTAAGAACAAGAGATTAGGAATCAGGGCTCAGGGGCTGTAGTGATCATGGTAATGAACTACTAGACACATGAAATGACCAACCCACTAGCCCTATCCGCTTTACAACACAATTACATTTGCTTTTGAAGATTGAATCTGTTGTTGATTTTTCAAGGTTTAGGGTTGTAGCTCTTTAACAGGGAGTTTTCTCACCCTGGCTGGTATTGCTAAGTGGTTAGAGCATTGGCCTGCACACCAAAGGGTTGTGAGTTCAATTCCCAGTCAAGGACACATACCTGGGCTGCAGGTTTATGTTCAGCCCTGGTGAGGGTGTGTGTGGAAGGCAATCAACTGATGTGTCTCTCTCACATCAGTGTTTCTCTCCTTTCTTTTCCTCTCTCTCTCTCTTTGCCTTTCTCTATCCCCCACTCCTTCCTTCAGTCCCTTCCACTTTCTCTAAAAATCAATGGGGAAAAAATATATATTCTTGGGTAAGGATTAACCAAAAAAAAGAAAAAGAGGGAGCCTTCTCATCTGTCCACTGGCAAATCAATTATTTCTGATACTTTTTGGACCTCCAGTGAAAGGTTTGACAGCAGTTTATACTTTTAGTACCAACATTTCATTTTCAAGATATAGGAATCCTGTCCAGAGTACGCCAGATATTCAAGGTCACTCTGAGCATAGGAATCCTAATCAGAGTGTTCAAGGCTAATTTACTATCCACTGGTGCAAAAGCAAGGATGCAACAATCTATACACTGCACAGGCGTATCCTATATAACCCAAAAGACTGATGTCTCTATTTTGGCAAGAAGTCGCTTTTGTCTAAGTTAGTATAAAGTATGTTACTGACAAGCCAGTACCGGGCTGTGTTGTGGTGAAGATGTATTACTGACCATCTGGTATTGGCTGTTTTTGCTAGGATGGCTCCTGTGTTTGCTACTGTATTAGCAACGACTGCTTTACTAGACTGCTTTGTCTAATGGCTCCTTAGTAGCAATAGCTACTTGGGCTGCAATAAAGACTCTCTTACACGCCTACAACTTCATCCAATACACGGCATCCAAGGAGGTCCAGCCCCTGTCAGAGAGACTCAGACCCTACAGTTGGCATAGTAGAGCAGAATCAGGAGTAAGTACTCCCACAATTACTGCACTGAGAAGGTCAAGGAGAAACTCACTCCCCAACACCAGATAACCCAGGTTTTGATATCCCTACTCCCTATAATGAATGTACATTTCACTGGGAAGGAATTTAATTACTTGTTGGTTGTAATACTGTTAGTTCCCAACTAACAATCAACTGAAGATTCACAGGGGAAGGACATTATCTGTAATCAGCCACCTGGTCCTGAAAGTGTAGTAAGTCAGGTGTGTGTGGACCTCAGTGATTACAGCTGGGTTCTCCAAATACTGGCCCAAGTCTGGCACTGTAACTATCGTGATAACAGAAAGATGTGATCCCTTCCCACAAGTTTACATCTAACAAACGAGAAAGAACATAATTTTTAGCCTCATTCACTCTCATTCCCACATACTCCTAGCTTCTTGTCAAACCAAATTATTCAAAGGCACCTCCTTTCCCTGCACCTAATATTTTCAAGACTTGGCCCACATGTCCTCTCTTCTGTAAAACTTAGTCAAACAGTCAACCATGGCCACACATGCCTCCATTGTGTACACTGCCTGGAAGCCACGTGTTCCCACTAACTTATGACCTTGTCGGCAGGCTAACATCTTTGACATCTCAGAAGGCATTCAAAATATATTTGTTGATAAACTAGTTAATGAGCAAAAATGAAAAACAAAAAGTCCACAAGATGAGACCCTATTCTACACCTCAGAAATATTCTAAGGGTGAGAAGCACTGGGATAATGGTGACAGGAGGTCAGTCCTAGATGTAAAAACCAAATGCATGCTAAAATTTGGCAACTTTCTCAGGAGAAGAGGAAAAAATACAGGAGAATTCTGAATTTTCTGTATAGGTAAATTCTCTTATAACCATACTAGAGGCCCGGTGCACAAAATTTGTGCACTTGGGGGGGTAGGGGTCCCTCAGCCCAGCCTGCACCCTCTCGCAGTCTAGGAGCCCTCGGGGGATGTCTGTGACCCCCGCTTCTGGCTGAGTGGCAATCCCCCTATGGGAGCACACTGACCACCAGGGGGTAGCTCCTGCATTGAGCGTCTGCCCCCTGGTGGTCAGTGCGCATCATAGTGACCAGTAGTCCCACCAGTCAATTTACATATTAGCCTTTTATTAATAGGATTCTCCTCCCCCCTCCCCCTTATTTAAGAGATATTCTTGGCTAAATTCACTCATCACTCAATCTATTCAAACAACTATACCTTCACATTTACCCACACAGGTGACAATGTCAAGGGCATCTACAATACAGAAGGCTTCCAAGAACAAAATCTGTATTGTAGATTCAAGCACAAGAATGCTTGAACCACTGCAATAGTAGTTGCAGGAGAGGACACAGATTATTAAGAGAAAGAGATTAAAAAACAAAAAATTTGGCTGTGCTGAAAACTGACATATCTTCAAAATGGAGGTGACACTACATGATACAAGGAACAAATTACAAACACAGGAGAAACATCTTAAAACATGAACAATAAAGAGAAAAAAATACGTTAACCTCCAGAGAAAGGGGGAGGGGAGGAGTCAGGGAAAAACACACACACAAGTAACTACTAAACCAATACGAATCAAATTGATATGACTGCTCATCTGTAACAATGGTGCTAGAAGACAACAGAGCAGTATCATCACTGTGAAGGAAAATTATTTTGACCTGGAATGCAATACACAGACAAACTGATATCCAAGTATGAGGACAAAATAAAAATCTTTTTAGACAAGGTGGAGCTTAGAAAACAAAAATTCTGTAGCCCTGACCAGTGTGGCTTGGTTGGGCGTCCTCCCATGCACCCAAAGGTTGCTGGCTCGATTCTGGTCAGGGCACAAGCCAGGGTTGCTGGCTCGATCCCCAGTGGGGGGCGTGCAGGAGGCAGCCAATGGATGCTTCTCTCTCATTTATATTTCTATCTCTCTCTCCCCCTCCCTTCCACTCTCTCTAAAATCAACCAAAACGTATTTTTTTTAAAAATTCTGTAGCACGATGTATATATGGTTTAGACGTTTTTACGTAAAAATGATTAGACAAGTCTATTTATATGTGTGCAATGGTGCAGGGCCTGGAAGGAAAGCCAACACGTTCACCGTGGTTAGTTCGGAGTGAGGAGCAGCGATTATGGTCATCCTTTATTTCAGGCCCTCAGGAAAGGCGGCCAACAACTCCAGTCCACCGCTGCGCGAGGGCCCAGGGTGCCAGCTCTCAGTTCGGTTCGGCGCCGTGTACCGTGAATGGCGGAGTGGCACTCGGGTATCGACTGAACGAGGGAGCAAGTGGTTAACGCATTACTCGTGTATAAAAGTTGGATGCGTGGAGGAAGAAAAGCGCAACTAAGGGACTTAAGAGACCACGTTGGTGAAGTCCGTACCCAGCATACACTCGTCCTCGGGTTTCACTCCCCGAAACTGCTTTCGGCTCCAGAACGAGGAGCCCAAGGGCCCCTCGCCTCACCCCGGCACAAGGAGAAGCCCCTGCTGTAGTCATACAGGCCGGGCTCAAAGGCGTTACCGCCTGGGGACGCCGCACAGTCCGGGGACACCGCGCAGCCCGGAGCTCCGCTGAGCCAGGTGGAACCCAACACCGAGCGCCGGGCGAATAAATCTGTCTCCCATGCCGCGCGAGGGGTGCCGTCCTCGCGCCTCCCACGGAGGGAGAAACGGTCTCGGAGCCCCCATGCATCCCGTCCCGCCCGCCGGTCCGGTTGCCCTCACCTCCCGGCGTGGCCGCCAGCGCCGCCGCACGCAGGCGGCGTCCCCAGAGCAGCAGCGTCCGCAGCTCGCGCGCCATGTCAGTCCAACCAAGCGCCCCGTGCAGCTGCGCGCGCCGGGACCAAGGCCTTCCTCCGGCGCCGTGTGATGACGTCACGGACCGCGCGGGGGGGCCAGTGCGCTGCCTGCGCCGGCGGGTGGTCCGGGATTCCGCGGGACGCGCGGGACAGTCCGGCCTGGGGACGGGACCTCCGTGACCTTGCGTCGTGTTGTCAAGGGCGACAGGCCGAGCGCGGAGCTATCGGGCACTCCCCAGCCAGCTGGGCCTCAGTTTGTGCATCCCTAAAATGGGGCAGATGATGCCCCCCTCCGGAGGGTTTTGAAAGGACGGCACTGGAGCAGAAACAGTTAACGTCTCTGGAATCAACAAGGGCCCGGCGATTTACAAAGTCAGTCTCCTCAAACCTAGGCGGGCCACATACCTAAAAGAAGTGAAAGGGAGAATTTTAGGTTTGATTTGTCTACATCAAGACAGGAACTCAGGAGCCAAGCCCCACCAGCAAAACTGGGCTATTCTTTCATTCCATTTCTCTCACCCTGTGGAGGTAAGAGTCTGGTTGGGGATTCAGATCAACTCCCTTTCTCACAGAGTTCCAAACCAGGTAAAATACGGATTCCCTGGCACCGCCTGAAGTGGGGTCCAGGCGGCTCCCCAAATGATTTCAGGCACACCAAAGACTCACTGCCAAAAATATATGAATATATTTTTTCGTGAAAGAGTAAAATTGCCTTTCTCCTTAAAACAAACAAAAAAGTACTCACTGCCACAAATAATTGTACAAAGACGGGGGTTACTACAGATTGTTGCAGAAGCAACAAAGTACAGCGTCCTCTCTGGGGCTTGGACTTAGTTGGGTCATCAGAGGGGATGTGTAAGGGAACACTTCCAGGTGGAAGGCGTCAAGGATAACCCCCAGGTTCCAGGCTTAAGCAACTAAGAAGGTATAAGAGGTAGACAGATTTGAATGGGAGACCAGGAAGTTCTCTTACCTGAAGACTCCTCCCCATCCCTATCCCTCATTCTCTACATTCAACTGGATCATACACTCTCAATCAGGGTCCTCAAGTGGTTTCCCTTCACACTTATCAGCAATTCCAAAACCATCCAGACCCTGTATAACCTGCCTCCTGCCTCCCTCCCTCCCCCGCTCACCACACTGCAGACTACCAAGCCAGTCCCAGGCTCAGCCATTCCCAGGATATCACTCAGCTACTCTGCAAGGGAATTAAGGGGTCTCAGCCTCACATTTCATTCGTTGTTTACTCCACTCAGGAAACCATCTTTTTTTATAAATAAAAAATGTTTATTGATTTCAGAGAGGAAGGGAGAGGGAGAGATAGAAACATCAATGATGAGACAGAATCATTGATTGGTTGACTTCTGCATGCCCCCTACTGGGGATCAAGCCCACTACCCAGCCCAGGCATGTGTCCTAACCAGGAATCTAACTGTGACCTCCTGGTTCAGTGGTCGGCAAACCGCGGCTCGCGAGCCACATGTGGCTCTTTGGCCCCTTGAGTGTGGCTCTTCCACAAAATACCACGTGCGGGCACGCATGTACAGTGCGATTGAAGGTGTACCCTAATTAAGTTAATAACAATGTATCTACCTATATAGTTTAAGTTTAAAAAATTTGGCTCTCAAAAGAAATTTCAGTCGTTGTACTATGATATTTGGCTCTGTTGACTAATGAGTTTGCCGACCACTGTCCTAGTTCATAGGTGGACACTACACCACTGAACTACACTGGTCAGGTGGAAATCATCTTTTGTAAGTCCTGATACATTGACCCACAGGTTAAGAACTGCTAGCAGGGTCGCCTAAGACCATCGGAAAACACAGATATTTACATTACGATTCATAACAGTAGCAAAATTACAGTTATGAAGTAGCAACAAAAATGATTTTATGGTTGGGGGTCACCACAACATGAGGAACTGTATTAAAGGGTTGTGGCATTAGAAAGGTTGAGAACCACTGGTCTATAGGGACAGTAGATCTAGCTTGAGGAGCCCTTTTGTTTCAGAAAAGGGAAGTGGTATTTGGCAAAGGGAAGAAGGAAGCCAAGGCTTCAGATAAGGATGAGGGGATTTTGTCCACACAGGCAGGACCCAGGTTCTGTGGAGGCCAACCTACCAGGTTCCAGACACACCAGGGCCTTCTGTCCTCTCTTGCCCTGTAGCCTTAAGAAACATACCCTCAGCTACAGATCTTTGTGATATGGTGTCCTCTCGTAGCCCAGGGAAGTGTGGTTTTTTAAGGTGACAGGGATCCAAGTCAAGTCTTGATGGAGTTAGGGGCAGATTTCAGCCCCTGTGCACACAAGGGAAATGGAAGAAGGGGAAAATAATTAGATGCAGATATACTTGAATTGATGGAGACTGGAGCCTGGCTTAGGGAGAGCAG
This sequence comes from Corynorhinus townsendii, assembly GCA_026230045.1. Classification (NCBI taxonomy): domain Eukaryota; kingdom Metazoa; phylum Chordata; class Mammalia; order Chiroptera; family Vespertilionidae; genus Corynorhinus; species Corynorhinus townsendii. The sequence goes on from JAPDVU010000009.1 coordinate 67,528,765, forward strand.
GAGAGAAGCAGAAGAGGAGAAGGGAGTAAGGGGGAGAGCCCCTCCCCGCCGCCGGGTCTCCTCACCACCACTGGGGCCACTATAAAGCTGCTCATCCCTTCTCTAAAAGTCACTGCCTTTGCCCTAGCCGGTTTGATCAGTGGTTAGAGTGTCGGCCCACAGAATGAAGGCTTTTGAAAATTCAATTTCAGTCAAGGGCTCAATCCCTGGCCCCCTGTCAGGGCATATGTGGGAGGTAACCAATTGATGTGTCTTTCTCACATCGATGTTTCTCTCTGTCTTCCCCTTCCTTCCACTCTCTAAAAAAAATCAATGGAAAAAATATCCTCAAATGAGAATTAACAAACAAAAATTAAAAATAAATAAAAGTCACTACCTTACCCCCCTCAGGGGAGCTGAGGGTCATGTAAAAAATGCCAGCTTCATTATTCACAAGAGCCAGAAAGTAGAAGCAAACCAAGTGTCCATCACTGATTGAATGGATAAGAAAAACATGGTCTATACATACAATGTAATATTATTCAGACTTGGGAAATCTGAGACATGCTTCAACATGAATGAACCTTGAGAACATTATGATCAGTGAAATAAGCCAGTCACAAAAACAATGCCATATGGTTCTATTAACATGAAGTAGGTAGTCATCAAATTCATAAAGACAGAAAGTAGAAAGGTGGGGGCTGGGGAAGGGGGAAAGGGTATATAGTGTTTAATGGGGACAACGTTTCAGTTTTGCAAGATGAATAGAGTTCTGGAGAGAATGGTGGTGATGGGTTGCATAACAATATGAATGTACTTAATACCACTGAACTGTATACTTAAAAATGATTAAGATGGTAAATTTTATGTTATGTATATTTTACCACAATTTAAAGACAATGCCCACTGCAAAGAAAAAGCAAATTCAACTGCCTCCCTTTTTCATTTATATGTTCAAGGCACCAACTCCTGGACAAACTTCTCCCCTCAGGAGGAAAGGTTCCAAGCTGAAGAATAATTCTTGGCCTGGAAAGGCCCCAGGAATGATGTGATTCCCCATCCTCCACCCCCCAATGTCATGGATCCTCTAATAAGGCAAGGTTACTTTAAAAAAATTGATTTCAGAGAGAGGAAGGGAAAGAGAGAGAGAAACATCAATGATGAGAATCATTGATGGGCTGCCTCCTGCATGCCCCCTACTGGGGATCAGTGCCCCAACCTGGAATCAAACCATGGCTTCTTGGTTCAGGGGTTGACACTCAACCACTAAGCCACACAGGTTGGGCAGGCAGGTTATTTTGAAGCTAAAAAATAGGCATGTTAAGAAGAGAAACTCCCCAACAGTCCTGCAGATGCTGGGTGTTGTCTGAAAGCTATTCTATAATTGTCTTAGTGCTTAGGCCTCAGGAGCAAGGGTTTCCCCCAGCAGATGCACACCTGTACAGACCTGGTCTGGGAGAAGGGCAGCTGTAGCTTGGAGGCCTCTGGCCACAGCTTCAGAGGTAGTAGTAACTGTCTCTAGATTTCTGAGGCATCAAAACCTTCAAATCCAGAGAAGCAACTAATGGCCAGGTGGCACCTGCAAGATTTTGCACGTTCCTTGAAGTCCTTTTTATCCTCTGTAGGACTTTGATGCCAACTCAGCATGAGATGGAACTCAGAAACCTAGTATTTTGCTGGTTCACTTAACAACTGCAGTGGAACCTCAGTTATTAAACTGAATTCATTCCAGAAGGCTGGTTGAGAAGCAATTTGTTCAAAAACGGAATCATTTTTCCCCCATGAAATCATGTAAATTGAATTTATTTGTTCCAGACCCACAAATAACTCCCTGTTTTAACCTTTCCTATACACAGTACATGTCTAGTGTACTATTTAATCTATAAATAAACTTTTTGTTGCCACCCCCTACTCGCCTTAAAGGAATCACTTTCAGCACCCTTTCCAGGATGTCGTTTAGTAAGTCAGTATGCAGCATCTTCACGTTTTTACATGCTGTCCCTGGCTAACTGCTTTTCTCCAAGTTTTTCTACCTCTTCAATTGCCTGTGATCATTGTTTCTTTTACACCCTTAGCGACATTAGCACGCATTAAAAAAAATGTTTTTATTGATTTTTTTTTTTTTTTGAGAAAGAGAAAAGATTGATCAGTTGCCTCCCATACATGCCCCAACCCATAGGTGCCCCAACCGGGACCAAACCACAACCTGGGCATGTGCCCTGACTGGGAATCAAACCAGCAACCTTTTGGTGCATGGGATGATGCTCAACCAACTGAGCCACACTGGCCAGGGCCAACGTTAGCACTCTTGATGGCCTCTTTATGTTTTAAACTTGTGCTAATCGTCCATTTTACTAGCAACAGAAGCTGGCCAATTTCTGAGATGTTAACAACTCAAGGTTTACCAATAAACTGACTGCATTCTCTCCTTTGTGGCCTGAGAAACGATTTTTGTCATGCTGATGTATCATCATGAAAAGGTTTTGTTCGAAAACCGAGACATTTTTTCCATGGACAACTTGGTTGAGAACTGAATTGTTGGAGATGGGAGACTTCTAGAACCAAGGTTTTACTGTATCTCGTTATGTTCGATGAATGCTAGTCTCCTGCCAACTTCAGAGATCTTCCACAGCAGCATGGCTACATCTGGTGGGAACCCAAGTCCTGACCCCCACTTTCACACTTGCCAACCGTGAGACTGGCTCAGAAGCAAGACCTCTGGCCCTTCATAGAGGCAGGTGCAGCCACTTAGCAGGACCTGGCCTGGAACTTACCAGAGCATTTTTAATTTCACTGAATGACTCCAAACTTTATCTCCAAACTGCTCATTCTGCGTTACTAGTGGCCACTTTTAATTCCACCATCAAGGACTTTGGGAATGTCACACATTGATTGCTCAGACCCCCACACATTCAGGGGTGAGTGAACCTGAGGCCTTTCTCCCTTTTTATTTTCTACAGCATTGGCAGTCATTCCAGGCCCCTCTAGGGGACCCCCTTGGCCACCCGACAGCCAGGTGACCCTGGGCAATGCCCCCTCCTGGGGCCCTTCCACAGTGAACAATGTCTGTGCTTCCTGCAGGTGGGGCAGGAGAGGCCATTTTGGTGGGCTCCCAGTCTCCTCTCCAGCATGATAAATGGAAGACAGACCTGAGTCTAGACAACTATGAAATATCACTGGCGGTGCCTTTTCTGAGCAACTTTGGTTCTGGGGAAGGCAGGGTGGAGAAGGCAGCAACCTCTTCCTTGAATTTATTCCTGGAAACTTCTGATGGGGGATACAGTTCACTCAGTGAACTGGCCTTGATGGCATGTTTTGAAAGATGCCTTCTGTCCTGGCAAAGAGCTGAGGCCACAATTTTTCCCAGCATGTGGATGAAGCATTGAAAGAAAAAACATCTACCAAATCTCAAGCCTATCTCATCCATTATTTATGAGAAGTGAGAATTAGTCCGAGTGACTCTATAGGGTGAAAAAGCAACTCCATTCTATGTGTGCTTGCATGCATGTGCATGTGGGTGTTTGGCCCAAGCCGATGGCCCTATAATTCCTAAAGCCACCATTCTTACTCTGACACTTGGAGGGAGCAGAGAGGCTGTCTAGGAAGGTCTGGCCTACCGGCTCCTTTCCCTGCTCAACATGGCTTCCTGGTGGCTTCAGGGACCCTCTCTCAATGTTTGTGCTGTTGAGGCCCTGCCTTCCTCAAGGACTGCCCCTTTGCCTGGATGCCATGGGCCTCTACTCCAGCCAGAGGCCCTATCCAGGTGGCATCCTGAGCAGCGCCTGACGTCAGGCCCCAACAGGTGGGTGGTGTTCACAGAGTTCCCACTGCCAAGACTGTGTCTCCTCAGATATAAAGATGGTTCACTTGGTTAGGATTCTCTGGTCCAGCAGAGTATCAGAGGACAGAGTGGAAATGCAGACTGTTGATGTTTTCCTTGAAGGTGCCAACATCCCCTGGGCAGGGGGCAGAGTGCCACGTCCATTGGCGTCAGTCATGTCTCTTGTGAGTGGTGAGTGCTGCACCTGTGGTTCAAGAAACAGGAAGGATGGGACTGACCCAGCACTTGCCCTACGGAGTCACCTCACCCAGGAAGCTGGTCAGGGTGAGGCTCCTCTTTTGTTTCTATGGAAAAGCAAGCAAGATGGGACTCTTTATTTTCCTCACAGTGTGCATTGCACTTCACAGTCAGGACAGCTCCCTGCACCTCTGTCCTGGGGCAAACAAAACATCGGGCACTCTTTCCAGGTAACTCACAGTTTTAAGCCCTGTGGGGCTGTTTGCAGCCTGGGTTCTGCCTGACTCCTGTCCCATCCAAGGACGTGCCACATTCTTATTTGGGAATTTGGGGAAGGCCAGAGGCACAGGAAGACAAAAGGGGCAGGAGATTCCAGCTCAGAACAAATGCTGTGGAGGCCAAAGAACCACTTGACCAAACCCCCTCTCCCTAAACCCACGTTTATTGTGAACATTGAGATGAAGTAAGGCAGTTTCAAAGTCATGAATTTTTTCCCATGTACCCTGTAGCCTTACTCCTCAAAGTATAGATTGAGGGCCAGCAGCAGCAGCTTCAGCTGGGACCATTGGACTTGGAAACTCAGCCCCCCCTCCCCCCCCCCCCCCGTATCTTACTGAATCAGGATTTTTGCAAGATCCCAGATAATTCATATGCACATTAGAGCTGAAAAAGCACTGTCCTAAGGAGAAGAATGCGTTTCCTAAACTATGGAACACTGTGCAATTCTTGGCCCTAACAGACATTTTCCTTGTTTTCAACACAAACTGGGTTCTGTGTCCTGCTTTGAGCTCTAATGCTATCTAGCACCTTCCTCCAGTTGTTGTCTGTCTCTATTGAGTTCTCCAAGGACTATCTCAGAGCCTAGGATATGCTCAATAGATGCTTGCTGAGTGGACAAACTCAGTGCTTTGAGAAAGCTTGCTTACTTGAACCCAAATGTCTAGAGAGAACAAGTGAGGATGGGCGTCCCTTAAAACCCGGAGAGTTCTCCATGCTTCTGCCTGCAGAGCTCTTACTCTCATTGGTGACACCAGTTCTGGCTGCTGAACCTATTGATTCTGAATGAGTCCCTGGCCTACTTCGCTTCCCTGCCCCTTTCTCTACATCTAGCTATGGGAACACAGCCATGGTGCCAGCACTGGTCCCTAAGACTTTCCCTTAGTCAGCAGGCCTCCTGCCACTCCCTGTGCAGCAGCACGTAAAATAACTTTCCCTCTTCTGTGGGCCCGCAATCTGTGCCCAGATGTGAAGGGTCCTGGGTGGGGTTGAAAAGGACAAGGAAGGGGCCTGGCAGCCTTGCTATGCTGGCAGAAGAGGGGAACATCCCCAGGTGCTGGACCCTGGGCTCAACCCTCGGTCCTTCCCAAAAATACCCTCTCTAGACATTTTCCTGAAGGACCATCACTTGGAATATTCTGTAAACCACACTACCTCTCTCGAGGATCTTTTAGTTTGAACTTCATTGGTATGGCTATATATAGTAGCTATTGTTGATTTAAAAAAATCAATTTATAAGAGGCTTCCTTGTTGCTCCAGAACCCTGGAGACTCAGGATCAGGTGATAAAGCCCATTTCAGTCCCTTAGCCCTCTCCAGGTGTTGGTGGGAGGTGGGTTAGAGTCATCTACAGTGGGAGTTTATACCTTGGACACTAGAGCTGACCAACACTGTCAACATTTCTTTTTCTGTGATGCCAGTGAACCAGTGGGCACTAGATACAGGCAAACTGAGTCCCACATAGTTCTTTGTAAGGACTGCTACCATTTATTGTGACTTTTGAGGGGTTATCATGTGCTGTTCTCACTTCCCCAAAGTACCTCCAAAGTGGGTTCAAAGTGAATCTGTGGAATATGGAGGGGAGGCAGGCATGTAGGGCAATTTTCAAGGCCAGGAGGAAAAGCTCCTTTTGGGCACAGGAACATGCTTGGGCCCATGTCTGCCCTTGCTGCTCATGAACTCAGGTAAGTTACTGCCTCCATTCTCCTACCTCATGGCCAGGGCAAAGGAGTTGATAATACATTTAAACAGCACTTGTTACCCAGTATAGAAAACAGACAAGAAAGCAGTTTAGGGAGCTCACTTAAGGCTGAGGCCCTGGTGCCCAAGCACCACCACACTGTCAATACTGATTCTCAGCCTCACAAGAAGCATCAGGTCTATGCTTCCTATGACTAGATCTCTTACTTGGCTCCTCTGAATCGCTCCCAACCATTTGTACCATTTCCTTAACCAAGGTGTTCTAAGCTGTCAGCAACCTTTGAATTTTTCGGTTTAGTGAAGTAATTCTAGTGGTATCATGGTCAATAGATCCTAGTAAATTCTCTCCAGAAAGGTGTGAGCACAATGAAAACACCATTTGCCTTCTCATCTACTCACCCAAAGCTCCTCAGTCTAGCCTGTTAGCCTGGTTGCTATATTCCAACTTGGTGTAACTGACCCTTGCGTACTCTCCACAATGAATGTACCCGTCATGCAGTGGGATGAACATGGGACATTCTGGGAAGGTACACTGTGGCTTTATGATCCCAAGTGGGTTTTGTCACCATTGCTACATACTCCTGCACATCCATTAGCTAAGGTGACATCACTGCAGTTCCTAGCACTGATCTTGAATAAATGACTATGAACAATGACTGTTTCCTAAAACTCAGCTCCTTCATCAAAGGACTTGACTTTTTCAGAGGAGCCCATTCTCCTATGCAGTGATAAAAAGCTGTTGGCTTAAATCATCTTGGGTTTCATTTTATAGCAATCAAAAGGAGAAAGTTGTGTCTTCAGCCTGAGATCTTAAAATTGAAGCCTTTCCAGAGGTTGCATTCAATTCCTGCTTTTAACATGCTAAATTCTCAAAATCATAGTAAAAAACACACTAAGACAAACTCAACCAAGCCCTTTCAGTCTTATCCTGATTAGCTGCTAAGCTAATTCTAAGGGTCATTAGCCAACTGGAACCATCTTTGAATCCAAGCAGTTTTACCAGCTTTTATTATAAATACCAGCACATTTCAAGTTTCCTCTTTTTGATCACAAATATAGGACTGTTTTCTTCTCCTCCTCAGTATACAACATTGAGACACAGCATCCGTGCTTTCCAGCTCTTACAGACATTTCCATACGCCAAGTGCAGGATGGGCACCCACAGACCACACCCTCAGCTGCATCCTTTGGCATCTGGATTGCAGGGACGTGGACTCCAAGATGAGGTCGGTCTAGTTTTGGATTCCAGAATCACCTGAAAAAGATGCCTCCCTCTGTTAAAAGGCTGCACATCTGGAGTTTGGGCCTGGAGCCGCCTTTCTAGGGTCCCAGATGGCTCACCCCTTCCTGTCTGAACATGGGGTCAGGGCTTTCCAATTGGGGGAAAAAGAGTGTCAATGATGGAAGAAGTGGGCAAGCTGAGCAAGGATGGCCAGACGGCCACTGGAGGGCCATGTCCTTACTTTCTCCCTTGGAAAAGGTGAAGATGTGGATTGGCTGGTGGTGCTACACGATCTTATTCTTACTTGGCTTAATCTATAATATTCTAAGTAAAACCCAAGATTCTAAGTAAGCTCTGTGCTAAAACAAATTTCTTAGAAAGTTTCCTCAAATTTAGATTCCCGAATCAAGTGTTTTGAAAATATTTCTGTAAATAAAGGGCCCAAATAAAAGCTATTTGAGCAACAATTTCAAAGTTTAACACAACTCTTGATCTAGACCACTCTCTGGTTGGGGGGACAAGGGATGAGACAGAACTCAGCTCACCAGTGCCCTGGAAGGGGGCATAATAGGATTAACTTCAACTCTCCGGGTGGTGGTGGTCCTCTCAGATGGGATTTTTACAGCATTCAGGAACTCTAGTGTCACCCTCTCAGTAAGGTCATCTGAAACTGGACACAGAAGGGAGGGACCGACCTGGTGCCTGAGTGTAAGTATCCCCGAGAGCTGGAGGCCTCTTCTCACCATAGCAAGGCTGGTGGCCAGGGCTCCAGTTGTTGCCCTTCAGCAGCCTCCAGGGCTGCACCTCACTATTTCTAGAGGGTGGGGAATGAAGGGCCAAAGCTCTGCCTATCCAGCCCAGTGTTGGAGGCTGTGCAGGATATATTGCATGGCGGCATCCTCCCCCACTGAACAAAGAATGTCAGGGGGAAGGGGCCCAGAAACCACCCTGTACTCCCTGGAGCACCCTTTGCATCAATTCTGGGATTGGGATCGTTATATAAGAAGGGGCATGGGGTGAACCAAAAACAAATGCAGAAACCTCCCTAGGGTTGCTGGGGTGGGGTGTCTAAGAGAGGGATGGTGGACAGGAGGCAAAGTACTTTTTCTGATTCATTTGTGTCCCTAACTCTGTGGGTGAAGTTCCTTCATGAGCATTGAATGTGTATAGCCATCACTGAGCTGACTGTCTCGGTCATTGGAAAGAACTTTCCAGGTCTCGGCTGAGCCCTGTTGCCATCTGTGTGACTACTAGGACTTCGCCCACCTGCCTCCTCTATGGGCAAACAACCAAAACCATGTCTTACAAAGAACAGACTCCAAAAATATATATAAATAAATAAAAACCTTAAACATTCTTACAGGGATCTTAAAGAACAGAATACATGTTAAAAACTTCAGTAATTTATATCAATTTTAAGCGGTACGTTATATACAATGGGGGAAAAACACATGCATAGTCCAAATACAATGTTGAAAACAGCATTTTCATTAACAAAAACCCCGAACACTAAGTGTTAATACCATATACATGAATTCAAGAAGGACCACCCTTTTTGTCTGTTGCACACAGTTTATTTAACAATATGATATAAGAAATGAGTTGGTACTTTACCATCCTATACAGTGATTGAATCTTCTTGAATTTTCTTATTTATAGTAATTATAGCGCTTGCATGATTTACACTAGAATTGCTTTTCCTCATTTCAAGTTTCACATAGAAGAAAGAATGCTCTTCTCTATTAACATTAGCATGGTCTAAGAGAGTGATCATCCCTATTTTTTGTCTAAAACCAGTTTTATCAGAGAAACAAAGCAACAATTTCTACATCTGCAAGACAAGAGTTTGGCTTAAGCCAATATGTATAGATAGATGTGTGTGGGTGTGTATGTGTGTGCACGTAGGAGCCAATTCCTATCGTCCAGGGGTAATACTTGGAGAACGCCCACAGAGTTCACAATAGAAAAAATCTTCCCGCAACGTCAGAAAGTTGTCGGGATACATTATAAGCTTGCATTATTTCAAGAATCAGTTTCTGAATATTATTTTTCTTCTCACTTTTAAACATAAATGTTTAAAGTCTTGAAAATACAAATAAAAAATATGGATATAATGAACTTGTTTTTCCCATTAAAAAAAGGCATGAGTCACCAGCAATGACGACAAAAAATCCAAACAATCCCCCCTCCCCCCAAAACAAAAAAACAAAAACAAAAAAACAAAAAGAGAGAGAGACCAGATATTTAAATCAACTGGTTTTTAACAAAAAAATATATTCTTTGTATTGTTTCTTTAAACAGCAATCTACCCTTCCGTGGCCTGGAAGTAGCAGTTCCATCTAGGAATAAAAAGAACCTAGATGCTTGGATTTCAGTACAAAAGGTCCAAGAACATGAAAGGAAAAAAAAGTGATGCTCTCATAATGCTACAAACCCTCCACAAACTTTTCTAGGGTGTCTCCTGTGGTGTCGCCAACCAGGGACAGCTCATTGGACAATGCACTCCTGTTGGGGGTATTCAGCTGTGGTAGCATTGCACTCTGTTCGGGGTTCCCCAAGTGTCCCTGATCTATGGAGCTGGCCATGGTGACTGCGAGTCCTGGGTGGGGAGAACCAGTCTGGGGTGAGACGTGGTGTGGTGAAGGCTGGGGCTGTATCCGTGGTGATGGGCTGGAATGTGGAGGCTGGGACTGGGGCCGTGGAGACTGGACAGGGGCCGGAGATCGCACCTGGCTACTAAGGGATGTGGCCATCTGCTGGCCAGGGAGGTGCGAGGCCTGTGGCTGTCCTGAGAGCATGTGCTGCTGGGGGCTCATGGGGTTTGGCTGGCCTGGGGACCCAATCTGCTGCTTCATCTGTTGCTGCTGCAGAATCCGTTGCTGCAGAGCTTGCTGGATGTTGGGGGTGTTGTCTGCGCCCAGTCCAGGCTGCCCCATTTGGCCGAGCTGTCCCATCTGAGCTGCCATCTGGCCCATGGAGTTGCCCTGCATGGGCAGGTGCTGCTGCATCCGCTGCTGCTGCATGGCCGGGGGATAGCCTCCAGGTCCTTGAGGCTGCTGGAACTGGCCATGTCCTGCCATGCCTGCAGCCATGCCAGCACTGCCCTGCTGTTGCTGCTGTTGCTGCTGCTGCTGTTGCTGCTGCTGCTGCAAAAGCTGCCTCCGCAGCATCTCTCTATACTGTGGGTTCATACTCGCCATGCTGGGGTTGTGTCCCGGGTTCATGATGTTCAGGGCCTGACCCTGGGGATTCAGGCCTCCCATCGCCTGCTGCTGCGGAGGCACACCGGGCCGTGGCCCACTGGCTTGCATGGCATTCAGGTTCTGCAGGCTAGGCTGCTGGTGCAGGCCAGGCTGGGGCTGCAGGCCAGGCTGGGCCTGGAGGCTGGGCTGGGGCTGCAGACCGGGCTGACTGGCCACGTACTTGGCTGTGCGCTGTTTGATGAAAGCTGCCATCAGCTGAGGGTTTGACTTGAGGATGTTAAGCACCTGCTGCTGCTGCTGCGGGGAGCTAGGAGACTTCAGGGTCCGCAGCAGGTCCTGCAGGGCGCCGGGCGAGATGCTCCGAGGCGGCTGCACATTAGGCATCCGTGGTCCGGCTACAGCTGGTTGGGCCTGCATAGACATCACAGGTCTAGGCATGCCCGGCATCGATTGTTGCTGGGGGATGGGTGCTGGCTGCCACTGTCCAGGGGGCAGGTTGGGCATGACAGGCCCACTGACCTGGTTGGGTCGGGGCACATTTAGGCCCACAGGGGCCATCTGGTTCACAGGAGTCACCATGCCTGTGCGCCCTGGGGGCATGCCGTTGTTGATGTTCACCCGATACAGATGCTGCTGCTGCTGAGCCTCACGTTCAATCTGCCGGGCTGCTTCTACCGCTGCAGGTGGGGGCTGGGCGGGGGGTGGTGGGGCTGGCACCTGGTTGGTGGGCTTCCCAGTGGACACTGTGGTGGGGGGCTGAGTTCGGACCACGCTGGAGAAACCGGCTGGTGACATGCTCACAGGCGAGGGCTGGGGCTGGGTTGGGGGCTGTGGTGTCTGGGGTGTGCTGGGTTGCTGTGTAGGGGTTCCGGGTGGTGCTGAGGTAGGGGAAGGCAGGCTTTGCTGAGGCACGTTGCGGGTGTTCATGGTGGCCATTCGCCGGCGCATGAGCTGCGCTTGCTGCAGGCGATGCTGGATCTGCTGCTGGCGGAGCTTGTGTTTAATGTTGAGGCAGAAGGGCACGGGGCATTTGTTTTCTTGGCAGTGTTTGGCATGGTAGCAGCAAAGGGCAATGAGCTGCTTGCATACTGGGCAGCCTCCATTGGTCTTGCGCTTGCAGCCCTTGGTGTGCTGTACAACCCGCTTCATCTTTTGGCAGGACGGCAGCGAGCAGTTGGCGTTGCGGCACTGGCAGGCGTGCACCAGGGACTGGATGCAGCGCTGGATGCTCAGGCGCCGTGACTCCTGGGGGCTCTTAGACTGTGGCTCACCCTGGCTGCCGCCCTCGTCGTCCAGACCCAGTCCCCACTTCACCATCTTGTGGGTGTGGCTCTTTGTGTTGTAGCAGTTGATGCAAAGGTCATAGTCCTGCAGACAAAGAAAGGGGTCAGGCTAGCATCAGCATGTGGCCCAGCGTTACCAGACATCCCCGCCACCCCCTGGAACCTTCACTTCTGGGAACTCCTCCACAGCCCAAAAGGCTCCAAAGACCATAAGATCCATCTACTCGTCCTCACCCCACTCTTCCAGGAGCCCCCTCACATTTCCCAACCTTGTGAGCAGGTACATAGGCTCACCCATGCATATGGTATGTGGCTTCATGTCCACCCAAGGCTTTCAAGTACATTGGTGGGCACTGGTTCCCCTTTCCTTCCTTCCTCTGCACCCTGGGAATTACACCCAGCCATCCTGCTCCCACGCCTGGCCTGGGAAGCCTGACAGTGAAGGAATGACTGTTGCTATACCCATTTGCTCCCAAGCGCCTGCCACATGAGCATCTGAAGTACCACAGACCTGAGTTCCTAGAGACTGGGTGCCCTCAGTGCATCCCCAGAGCTCTGCAGGGCGGTCCAGGAGGGCACTGGAGCTAAGAGGCCTTCACCAGGAGAAAGGCCCTCTTGCCAGATTTCTAAAAGCCGCCTATGTCTGGAGACAGACAACAGGTGCTGGAGCAGAGAATGGAACCCTATGGCCAGGACTAATAACCTTTTCATAGTAGACGTGAAAATCCCAGCAATAGGAAATGAGAGGGAGAAAAAAGGAGGTTGGAAAAAGTAGTAAATAAAGATGAGGAGGGCATTACAAAGGCTCTGCTCTTCCCCTCAGAGATCACAGAGCCCCTTCTGTAGGGCCCACGACTATGGAGATCATCCTGGAGGCCGACATTGGACTGGGAGGAGTCTATGATTATCTGCAGTTGGAGAGATGAAGGGCTCAAAATAGCCTGGCTCACCCCATGTGAGGGACCCATCTATGCAAGAGAAAGACCCCGCCCCTTCGCACAGGGGACAAGACTTCTGCAGGGGGAGCCAGTGTGGTATGGCCATGGGGTCCAACCAGGACAAGGGAGAAGGGTTACCAAAGTTCTGGAAGGATCAAAGCACTGCCAATGCCTCTCCTGCTCTCTCCATGCTCCTGCTCTGGCACCATGAGGACCATGAATGTGTCCAATACAGAGCCAGGATTAATGAAACACAGGAAATAACAAGTGCCTGTGGTCGTCTCCTCATCTGGACAAGTTAGTGCTCGCTGACTCCCAGGAAGACCAGCTTGTCCTGCCAAGGGGGTCCTGTCACTGTCATGCTCAGTTTGGTCACGACCAGACCACGCTCCATGAAGGGAGACAGGCTTCTTCTTATCCTGAATGTCTGGTGTTGAATCTAGTGCGGTCACGTAGCAGAAACCCAATCAATAAGAGTTAGATCTTCTTATGTGTGAACTAAAATAAAACAATTTATCTCACAATCAACAGCGCCCTTAGAGGAGCAGTGATCATTTTTCTCCCCTAAGAAGTGCCAACTGTCTAATAGTTCAACCTAAAATGCAAATGCATAGACCGCAGAGGGCTGGGAGCAGCCAAGGGGACCTCAGACTCGTGGACCACACCAGCTCTGCCAGTTCTGTCAGAGTGAGGCACAGGGAGGGAGATATGGGCCTACCTCGCACACGGTACAATGCCAGCGCGTCTCCACATGGTGCTTGCACTCATTGCAGGTGTAGACAAAGCGGTCCTGGCCCTGGGTGTGCAACTCCACCAGCATGCACAGCGTGGACCACTTTGACCGCCTCAGAGAGGAGAATTCCCAGTGCTTGTCCCTGGCGAGGGTGAGGAAGGCATCGCGCCCATCCATGAGGTCGCAGCTGAGCAGGGGGTCGGGGTCAACAATAGGGGGCAGCGTATTGATGACAGGCCCAGCATGGAGGTGGATCACAAAGAAGACCTGCAGGAAGAACAGCAGGAGTATGTCAGTCCACAGAGAGCGGTGCTGAGGAGGGCTGGCCCTGCAGGGCCCTGGGCTACCCAAGCCTGCAGAACTGAGACTGCGCTGAGCCTGACATTTGCTGTCCCAGGAGTGTGTCAAAGGCCCAACTCCCTGGGGATGAACTGACTTGATGATGCATTGTGTGGTGTTATCCAACCAGCCAGGTCTGCCTTCTAAGGGCTGGTCCTCCCACTGTGTGCACCAGACAAAGTGTCACCATGGCTTTTCCCTTCTCTTGGCCAGGGGCAGGGTTGTGGCTTCTTCAGCAACCCCCCTCCTTTATCTTGGTCCAGAGGGGCACAAATGCTGGGTTCTGTGGCCTGCCTGTGTCTCACCTCTTTGTGTTTCTCCATGGTAGCGTAGAGCTTCTGGGACAAGTCGTTGGACACATTGGGCATACTGGGTTTCTTCTTGTTGGCCCGGCTGATACTGCTTTTATTTTTGTTGGTTTTCTTGTTGTTCTTTTTCTTGGCATTCTTGCTGTCACCCTGGCTGCCCTGCAACAACACAAACTTGTCAGATAAGCCCAGCCTCCTCCTCCAGGTCCAGTATCTAGCTGGGACTCCCAGCTCCAGGCCCTGGACTGTGGATGTGCTCAACACAGAACCAGGTTTAATGGAACGCAGGAAATAAAAGAACAAGAGCCTGTGATCGTCTCCTCATCTGGACAAGTCAGCACACACACACACTCTGGGTGCTGAAAGGAGTATCACTCTAGGAAGCACCCTTTGCAGACCTCTACCTATATGGGCTGTGTAAACACACTGCTACCTTCAGAGGAAACTGCTGCGGGAAAAGTGATGAGGATGGAAGCAGAGCCTGTATATTCAGCTAAGATTCCAATGGGCACAGTGGTGATACATAAACATAGAGCAAGTGTGGCCTGTGTCATGAAGGCCACAGAACACGTTACCTCCTGAGGAAGAACACACTTGGGATGCTAATTTGGAATCTAGCAACAGAGGAAGCAATTTTACATTGTTTCACGTCATCCCACTGGACACCTGCAGTTCCATGGCATATCCTGCATGCTCAGTGGCTTATTGAAAGACTCCAAATATCCACGAGTGAGTGAAATAGGAAAGGTGCTAATGAAGAAGCCGCTGCATGGATAGGAGCAGGGACTTGAAAGTGGCCCCTCCAGGTCCCAAGCAAGACTACAGGACATCTTCCTGACCCTGCTCCCATTCCCCAGGCCCACTGAGGCCTGAAACACACCCATTAGTGCTGCAACTGGCTTAAGTCTAAGGGGTTTTGCTGCTCAGTTAAAATGCTCCTACTCTGGGAAGAACTCAGGCTTAGTCATTCAGGTTTCAAGATGAGAATGCTTATTTGGTCTGGTCTTAGTTTACAACCAGGGGAGAGAGAGGAAGAGGTAGGGAGAGAATGGTGAGGGGAAGAGATAAACACACACACACACATACACACACACTCTGGGTACTGAAAGGAGTGACACTTTAGGGGAAGTGCAGTTGCACTCCACCTCCTCCACCACTACCACCACCACCACCACCTCTGAGAAAGACCCAGGAGGGGACTAAGGAGTCCTGACAACTGGATGTAACGTGGACCCAGATCAGAAAAGGTCACTGATAAAAACTGAGGACACTGAATGAACTCTGGACTCTGGTTAACAATGATGTATCAATATTGGTTCAGCAATTGTAACAAATGCAGCACACGGATTTAAGATGCCAGGTACTAGAATACATGTAACTCTGTATCACATGCTCAAGTTTTCTGTAAGCCTTTATTCTAAAATATAAAGTCTATTATTTTATTATTTTTTAAAAATATTTTTATTGATTCCAGAGAAAGGAAGGGAGAGGGGGAGAGAGAGAAACATCAATGATGAAAGAGAATCATTGACTGGCTGCCTCCTGCAAGCCCCCCACTGGGGACGGAGCCCACAACCCGGGCATGTGCCCTGACCAGGAATAGAACCACAACCTCCTGGTTCATAGATTGATGCCCAGCCACTGAGCTACACCAGTTGGGCTAAAGCCTATATTTTAAAAGTTATAAAATATATAGATTTACTTTACAGTTTAGAAAACATAGCCAAATAATAAATAAATATATATATTTTTGCCACCAAAGCAATAGCAGCTATGCACATTTACTTTGTGTATTTTTCTTTACAAAGTTGGGGTTATACACAAGTTGAGGTTGCATCCTGGTGCTTCTCCACTATGGCAAGCACCTTGCCATGTCTCTTATTAAGACCACTTTTAATGGCAAAGCATCATTCCATCAAAAGTGCTGTCCATAACTAAGCCAACCCTTAATTAAGTGACTGGACACCCAGAATGGTGCCTCCATCCCTCACCACATGCAAATCCATGGTTAGTAATGCTGGCTCAGGCATCAACCTTTGCCTATTTCTATCTCCCAGAAAGCCCCACCAACACTAGGCCAGAGGCAGGCAACCGAGGTACATGTCCTTGACTGGGAATCAAACCCGTGACCCTTTAGTCCTAGGGCCGATGCTCTAACCACTGAGCAACTGGCCAGGGCTCCTCTTGGATATTTACAGGTATTGCAACATTAACATGTCTGCAGGCAATTCTTGACTTCTTCCCCCAAATATGCTCTCCCTCTTCCTCTTCCCTCAGGTAGAGGCAGCAACAGACACAATGGGCAACCCTGACCCAGGATTTTCCTCACATGTTACAAAGATCCACCCAAAATTCTGGGGCTGCTACTGTCAAAACAAACAGCGTATTTCCCACAGCCTCTACAGCTACGAGCCAAAACACCAAGTCTTACTGGACACCTCAAAGCATGGCGCACTTGCTTACAACTTGAATGCCTAAATTTCTCCTCCTCCTGCTGGAAGCTTCTTCTCTCTAGGACCCTCTGGGTTCCTTCTCACCAGGTCAGTCTCTGCTCAGATGTCTTTGCCAAGACAAGCTCCTCCCCCCATTCCTTTCTAATTCCCTGGGCTTCCTTTTCTCCACAGCTTGCACCACTATCTCCGAATGTGCTGGGCATGTGTTTTTCTTGTTTCTCCTACTAAAACACACACCCCTTGAGGGCACGGATGGTACTTTCCTTAGTTCTCAGTGCACTGCTTAGGCCCATGCTTGCAGACAGCGTGAGTACGCGAGTGCGGACACCACAGAAAGAGCTTCAAGTGTGTGTTTAGTTTGTAAAATACTCTTTTAAATCAATTGATTGCTCCCTGGCTGTGACACATTCATGATATATCTGTTTCTGTCTCCATCTGTTCTGGGCTCCCTGGCAGGACGCCCACCTCTCTCATTTTTCTGTGTCTTGGCCCTGTTATGCCCAAAGATGCTGAAGTAAGTACCTCCTGTCCCCTTCTAGGTGATGTGTCTCTAGTGCCCACATCTCAGCTCGCCCAGCAACCAGTGTGGTTTGTGTTTTCAAGCCCCAGACCTATTGTGTGTAGTGACAAGGTGAGGTTATGCATGAAAATACTACCACACACAAAAAGAAGGCCACACCCTGTGAACTCAACAGCATAAGTTCACTCTCCAACCTGCCAGAATTCGTCCTCCAGCACACACATCTGGGGCACCAGCTTTCTAGGAGGGTGGGGTAGTGGGACGTAGGGGCTTTACCTCTGTAGTCTCACTGGCTGCAGTGCTCTCTTCCTTCTTCCTCTCTTCTTCCTCTTGTTCCAGCTCCTTAATGCTCTCCTCCAACACATTGGGCCAGAAGTCACCCTCAAAATAGGGCAATTCCTTGGCACTGGTGAGCCTGTCTTCAGTTGCTTGTTTGAAAATGTCCTGGAGAGTAAACAAAGCACAGCAGTGAGATAGGGGCCCAAGCAAAGCTCCTGAGGAGGAGGCAGAGTAGGGCCACAACACAGAAGAGGATCCTGGTGCAGCATATTCCCATGGTGCACAATGGTCAAGATCAACCAATTTAAACAGACGACACGACAGCACTGCTTTCAGACTGCCAACTAGAAATCTTGATAGACTGCAGAAAAGATGTGTTTACATTTTTCACTTTTTTCCCTTTGGCTTTCTGATCCTCATAAATGAATACAATCTTATATAATAAAGAGGTAATATGCAAATTAACTGTCACACAGTCACAAGATGGCTGCACCCACAGCAGAGGCGGAGTTCCTGTAACACAAGATGGTTGTGCCCACTGTGCCTCCTGCCCAGTGGGGTTTAACTGGGGACCTCAGGCTGTGCACCCCGCCAGGCAGGGCTTGACGGAGGACCTCAAGGCAGGCCTCCTGCCCCGGAGCCAGGCTGGGGACCTGAGGCTCTGCCCCCTGCCCAGTGTGCGCCAGGGGATCTGAGGATGCACCCACCCGCTTAGCGGCGGGCCAGGGGACCTGAGGCTGGGCCCCCCACCCGGCGGGGCTTAAAAGGGTTGGGGCCAGCAGGGTCTGGGTCTCACGTGATTTCGAGGCACGTGCGGGTGAGCGGGGACTTGACTCTGGGTCCCACGGCCCGCCCCAGACTCTGACAGAAGGTCATATATATTTTACTAATTTTCTTTCATTTCTGACACTTCTATTATAGAGAAAGGGCAAACAGCAATTTAAAAATATTTCCTCTAATTAATTCCCTTTTAATGTGCATGAATTTCAGGCACCGGGCTGATAGTTCTAACGTATGTGAGTGTGAGAGAAAGACACCTGAAAGTATGTAAATTAGCGGGGACAAAGACATGCACTGCATGCCTTCCTTCAGCAAGCACCAGGTACCTTGTAGTCATGGATGATCCGCTCTGCAAAAGCCTTGTCCAGCATTTTCTTATACCACTCCTGCAGGCGCTTCGGTTTTGGGATTTTTTGATCAGGAGGGTGGCAATGGAAGATGTAGTCATCTCCTTCACTTGGGGGACAGGCCCAGATGTGTCCTGTCACATACCTGCAGGATACACACACATAATTCAGATGAAAGTGTTGAGCAAAACTATCCCTGCTTTCAAGGAGTAACAGTTGAGGAACAGGGACCAAAGCAAGAACAGAAATAACTATATATAAAGAAAAAGGAAAGCAAAGAAATGACCACAATGCTTGCGGCAGAATGGATAAGACATTTAGAGAGATTCCAAACCAGTGTGCTGGGAGTTGGGGATGTGTGGGTAAGGCCAAAAATCTCTCGTGTGCAAATGCACACCTGGAAGTCAGCCCTAAGATGCTTCTTTCTCAGGTTGTGCAAGTCGGGGAGGGGCCTAGGCTGTAAGGGAACCTGTGAGCACAGGAGAAAGCCTGGGAAGACAGAGACTCATTAGGTTTATCAAATGGCTTTTACCCAGGGACACACTGAATTTCACCTACTTTCTTCTGCACATAGAAAAGGCAGTTGGATATTTCTAAGGGTTCAAGTTAAAATAAATCTTATTCATTCTGTTTAAGACACTTCAAATATCTCCAACTTTTTTAAATTTGGGAGAGGAATATAAAAGATCTAGAACATGACAAGAGATATAAAGAATTCAGAGGCAAGAGACCACATCTTGTAGGTTTCCATTCCTACAAAACATTGAGAAAAAGCAAATTTATGTGGACAGAAAGTAGATTAGTGGTCACTAGGGGTAGGGGTGGGACAAGGATTAAGAGCAAATGGGAAGAGGGATCTTATTGGGGGATGACAATGTTCTGAGACTGATTAAGGGTGATGGCTACACCACTCCATAAAGTTACTAAAAGTCAGTGAAGTGTACACCTGAAATAGGTGAATTTTATAATATATAACATATGCTCCAATAAATTTATTTTTTTAAAAAGACACCAGAGCCCCGATTGGTTTGGCTCAATGGATAGAGAATTAGCCTATGGACTGAAGGGTCCCAGGTTCGATTCCAGTCAAGGACATGTGCCTTGGTTGCGGGCACATCCCCAGTGGGGAGTGTGCAGGAGACAGCTGATCTATGTTTCTCTCTCATCGATGTTCCTAACTCTCTGTACCTCTCCCTTCCTCTCTGTGAAAAATCAATAAAATATATTTAAAAATGAATGAATGAATGAATAAATAAATAAACAAACAGACACCAGAATGGAAAAATAATGAAAAGAATGCAGAAGGCAGAAAAAGTGCATGCATTGTGCTGAGAAGCCCAAAGAACATGAGAGAAGCTCTGGAGGCTTCGGAATCCAGCTAAGGATGCTAAAATAAAAACACATCAAACTTAAAGAAACATTCTCATTATTTCACAAACTAAATACATAGTGAAAATTAAAAATGGAGATTTAATTAGTTCTGGATAATCTGAATGAAACTCACCCCAATTTCTTCACATATTCTAAATATCCAATAAGGATCTCATGGTAGACAGCTGTCCGCAGGCATCGGGGCCGGAAGAAATGAATGCTGTCCAGATAAGATATGTACACACGCCTGGGGGTGGGAGAGAAAAATTAATCAACAGTTTAGGGTATCCTGGAATAAATTTTGTTCAATAGCATTTACACTGACCATAAAAAGGATATAAAAACATAAGAAAACTCCCATCACCAACTGCCACTGCCAATCAATAAAATGGAATCCAATTTCATCACCAAAGTGAGAAGCAATGGCATTTCATCATTCACCAGAGAACCATGGGTAGATCAGGGCAAACTAAGAAGAGACATTTTTTAATTCCCTCTCACCCAGATTCTAGAATGAACATGAAAGAACTCTTTATAGAGGTACTTCATTTTTTTTTCAGGTGCATCAGAGAATGTCCAGGTTCATGGAATGGTTTCCACCCCACCCCATTCCCTGTGGCTCTACCTGCCTCAGGTAAGACAAGGACAAAAGCAAGACCAAAACCAGGATCCATGAGTACTCAAAACACAAAACAGGCTTGAAATAGTCATATAAACCCTCACACTCCACTGGCTTAGAGGAAACATAAACTAATTTGGTTAATCAATAGTGGGTTATTTAATTTAAACCCAGTTCTAAAGCACACAGGTTCTCTAAGACACATAAAACCTTAGTGCATTAAAAGACAGCATGACACCCCTTGAAAGGAGATAGAGGACTACCTTGTGTTAGGAGGAGGGCAATCAGAGCCATATTCTTGGACATGCATTCCAAAGAAGCATACATCCACTCCATCAATTTCCTCAAAAGCAAAGAGAGCTTTGGTTCGATAGGGGAAAGATTCAGACATTTCCCCAGAATCCACAAACCTGAAATAAAAGTCAGAATCTGATGTTTGCATGCGTCATCGTTCATAAGTTGCTTTGTAACCTAGATCTGCTGCTCTAAACCGGCTCAGGGTAGAGGAGATAAAGAAAGGCCTGTCACTTCTGACTACCAGCCCAGAGCTCTTACCACTAGTGTGAACAGCTTGGAGATTTGATCCCATTCTTTGTGACACAGTTTCACTTGATTGGGAATTTTACCTTCTCTACTGCATTTGGGATAGAAAGAAGGGCTTGCAACACACTAACCACTGAAAATCTTTTAAATTATGCAAAAAGCCTTGTCAGAAAGTGGGGCTTTTATTAACTAGGTGGGGTAAGCACTGGGGCAGTGCTGTTTTAGAAAATAGCACAATGTCTGCACACAAACCGTGACTTCATCCCAGGCTTGACCTCCACTGTCTTATCTGAGCTGGCCACCACTCGAACAAAGACCTCCCCGGCTTCAGGATGATTCTGTCGCCGCAAAAACTTGTTGACTCGGTCTTCCAAGTGGTTTCCCAATCGTGTGGTCTGCAGTCCTGGAAAGTTTAGAAGGAGCAGGTGAAGAGAGTTTTGAAAGGACTATGGAGAAGGCAACTGAGACCACAGATCCCTCCTTTTCCTTTCAGGGTAATCTGACATATTTTATTTTTTGTTTTTTTTTTTCCCATTGATCTTTTTTCTGTTTTAGAGCAAGTGGAAGAGAGAATCATCGATGTGAGAGAGACATGATTGGTTGCCTCCTGCACACACCCCGACCAGGGCCTGGGGAGGAGCCTGAAACCAAGGTACATGCCCTTGGCCGGAATTGAACCCAGGACCCTTTGGTCTGCAGGCTGACGCTCTATCCACTGAACCAAACTGGCTAGGGCAATTTGACATATTTTAAAAGAATTAATGTTCTGCCCTGGCCAGCTTGCTCAGTTAGTTAGGGCAGTGGTCGGCAAACTGCGGCTTGTGAGCTACATGCGGCTCGCGAGCCGCGGTTTGCCACTCTGTTGACTAGAGTTTGTTGACCACTGACCTAGACTCTCGATTCCAATAATTACAGGCTGTTGTTGTTCCTTGTGATTAAGCCCCTATCCCAGTGGTCGGCAAACTCATCAGTCAACAGAGAGGCAAACTGCGGCTCGCGAGCCGTATGTGGCTCTCAAGCCGCAGTTTGCCGACCACTGGGTTAGGGTGTCGTCCCATACAACAAAATTTGTGGGTTCGATGCCTGGTTGGGGTGTGTAGGAGAGGCAACCGATCAATTTTTCTCTCTCACATTGATGTCTGTCTGTCTCTCTCAAAATTAATAAAAACATATCCTTGGGTAAGGATAAAAAAAAAAGAACATTCTCTAAAACTAGAAGGGACCTAGTTTATCCTATGAAGTAAGCGTTTTATGAGGGCAAGGGGTACTCTAGAATGTCAGGCACTCTACATCTTCAAAATTGCCATCAAGTGCCCTGATATTTCCATCTTTTTTGAACCATAAGGGGCAGAGGAGCCATGAAGGTGGACCTGAATCTGAAAGAAGATGGGCTATGGAGTAAAGTGGGGGAGCAGGCATATAGAGGGCCATGCTGTGCCCACCAGCCTTCTGCCCCCTCCCCCTGGGCCTGGTGAGGCGGAGATCTGGCCCTGGGTGCTCCCACGTAGCTGTTCAGAGTCACAGCTGTGCCCCAAGGCTAGAACTCTAATGAAAGCAGGGAGCCTGCCACTGCTTTCCCTGGAGGAGGTCTGGGCTGCTGCACATGTGTTCCTTGACCCACTCTCCCCTTCCTGCCCAGCTTTGAGGAGAGTCACACTGCAGAGTTAAGACCGAGTGCACAGTACATTCCTGACCAACTAAGCTCTGTCAGTATTCCTGTTATGGCAAGTGCACAGACACTGTCTCATATCCAGACCTGCCCCAGCTCCGTTCCTGGGTAGGTTCCTCTTCCCCTCCACAATCCTCTCTTCAAGGGACCGCCCAAGTATGGCCACTGTGATAGAGCATATACAGCAAGCTACCCAAAGGCAAAACATTAGGTAAAGCATAAAAAAACTCCTTGCATGTGAGAAAAAAAAAAAAAAAAGACTAGCAGCAAGAGCTGTTCACAATGATTACTTATATACTAGTAAGTAGCCCTGCACATGAATCCCTGCACCAGTAGGTTGCTGCTGCCCTCCTGTAGCTCTCTGCCTGCTGCCCTGCCCTCCTGTAGCTCCTCCCCTCTCCCTCCCCACCCCCATAGCTTGCTGCTCTGCCCCCTCCTGTAGCTCTCAGCTGCCTGCTTGTAGTTCGCTGCCTCACCCTCCTGTAGATCTGTGATCTGGTTGTTATGCAGTTGGTCGTTATGCCTCAGGGCGTAACAGATAATTAGCATATTCCTCTCTTATTACATAGGTCTAGAGGCCCAGTGCATGAAAATTCATGCACTGGAGGGGGGCAGGTCCCTCAGCCCAGGAGCCCTCAGGGGCGGGAGGCAACCCGGCAATCAGGGGAAGGTGACACCCCATTACACCTCTGCTGCTGCCACTGCCAGCAGCGCAAGCCTCGGCCGGCCCTGGTTACCTGAGCCTCAGGCGGCCCTGGGCAGCTGCCATCTGAGGCTTGTCTGTGCCTCGGGCCAGCCCTGGGTGGCTGGGGGGCTGAGTGGACTGGGGGACTCCGAAGGCAGGTGCGCTGCCATCTTGTGGCTGTGGGCACCACCATCTTTGAGGGCGTGATGGCCAATTAGCATATTCCCTCTTTATTGGCTGTGGGCACCGCCATCTTTGAGGGTGGGGTAGTCAATTAGCATATTTCCTCTTTATTAGGATAATGGGATTTTAAAGTTTTCTTCTTTATACTTATTGATTTAAAAAATATTTACAACAATAAGAAATGTTTTTAAAAAGGTATTTAGGATTTTAGAAGATTCCTTACTGAGGTCAAGAAATATATGGAAAATTTAGACTAACTTTCTTAATTCCATTTTTCTGTGATAAAATACCAATGGTGGAATTCTTCTGATATATAAGTTATGCCTCAAGAAAAATGATTTAAAAAGAAAAACTCCACAGTGGAAATAAAATAAAAAACACACAGGAAAATAAAAACTTGAAAAGCTATAAAAATGCAGGGGAGTGAATTTGTGATCTATTTCACATGCTGATGAAGATGTACCCTGTACACAATTGTATAGTCACACTCTGGAGCCCTTACAATTCCGCACATCCCACACTGGAGACAGCTATCCTGAGAAAGGCAGCATTAGCTGTAAGGCACAGGCCATCTTGTCTGTTCTTCGTGAAGCCCCTCCAGAAAAGTCTCACATTCTTGCCCGTGTTCTCCCATTGCCCCTCCATGCTGCTGCTGAGTACGTTTTGTTCCCTCATGAGGAGTTTCCAATCCAGAAGGGAGGACACAACTAAGAAGGGCCACCACAGTGAGGGAATCCCCTTACCTTCTGAAAATATGACCCACACACTATGATTTGCAAATAGCAAACCAAAGGACCTTTAAAATTAGGTCTTTACTTTTTTTTCAAATCACCAGAGTGAAAGCAGAGTGATTCTCATCCATGTGATGCACACATGGAGGTGTATTTCAGGTCTCTCAGTGTTTATGCAGTAGGCCTTTCTCCCAGTTTGGGG
The DNA here is from genome assembly GCA_026230045.1 of Corynorhinus townsendii. Lineage (NCBI taxonomy): Eukaryota > Metazoa > Chordata > Mammalia > Chiroptera > Vespertilionidae > Corynorhinus > Corynorhinus townsendii. The sequence goes on from JAPDVU010000009.1 coordinate 67,553,146, forward strand.
GGATAGGGGGGTGCTTTTCTCTTTATCAAATCCTTCAGCTTATTGCTTTCTCACTCTGGGTTTATATTTTAGGAAGGTTTTTTATAACCCAGCACAGGAAAAATACTTACTATGACCTTGAGTTCACTTGCAGTTGTTTCCTTCTCCTTTAACCATCTGAAATTGAATCGTGTGTGTGGTCTAAGGTAGGGAAGTGGTTCTGGATGGATGGTCAGTTGTGACTATCATTCACTGACTACCAGTTGAAAGACATTTCTAATACTAAGTGCAAATATGAATGAGGCAAACTTTTCTTTGTGATCTACAAAAACTCGGAACACAAGGGGTGACACTAGATTTCTAAGATCCTTTTCTGTAAGCAAATGTTCTATAACTTAAACACTAAAGCTCATCTACCAAAGGTCCATGTGTCTTTCTCTACCAGTCTCTGGACATGGGGTGAGATGAGAGCCGGGCCAGCTCTTGGCTCTTCTGTGACCCTCTACACCTCACCCTTGTGCCTTCCAGCTGAAATTGCTCTTCTAGTGAGGTCTAACTCTCTTGGCAATTTAGTTTGGTCACTGAAGCTTTGGCCTAAGCAAGTGTTTCTTAGTTGCTGACTGCTTTAGTGATCTCATTCAGAATGGACCCCCTAAGGTAGAGGCAACTACTTTCCCCCAAGGCACATCTGGCAAGGTCTGGAGACATTTCTGATGTTCACCACTCATGAGGATGGAGGTTATTGATATTTAGTGCGCTGCAGCCAGGGATGCTGCTAAAATCCTACAAAGTACAAGACAGCCATCATAACAATTATCTGGTCCCGAATGTCAATAGTGGCTCAGTGGAGAAACCCTAATCTAAAGATAAATATTACAGTAGCCAATAAGAGGTCAATGGGAGAAAAAAAGGGGACACAAGTAATACTTTCAACAATAAAAATTACAATAGCCAGTGAGTTTCTAAGTATCTCAAAACATTTTATAAAAGTGAGTTTAAGTTATAGGATAACTATGGATTTTATTAACTACAGAGTTTGAACTTGAATTGATCATGACTTGGAAGCCTATGGAATGACTTCCTTTTTGCCTGCTTCACGTCCCCTACTTCCCCCAGCATCTCTCTTCTACTCCCAGCACCTCAGATGACCTGGCTCTTGTTAGAGACACCCTGAGCTGTGTGCTAGTCACCTATCCTGATGCAGGGAGTACTGGGAAGGTGCACTTTAAGGTTCCACTGTAGGTGGCTTTCCTACTCAGGTTCTCTATTAACTCAGCAAAAGGACAGCTTGGGAACGCCATGCTGTGGAAGGTGGCCCCAGTACTTGAGAATCAAGTGGACAAAGGTTACGTATTGTACACATATCTATAAAAAAAATCAGATCTATAAAAAGTTACTTTTAGTAGCAACAGACAGATATCATAAAGAGACACCAGCAGCCACTCTAAATACAGCAACATTCCAAAGTCTTTGTGCAGACCAGGCTCCTATCAGTCTTGGATGGATGGCAGCCGATTCCCAGGGAACTTGAGAGGGTCACTCCTCACAACAGCAGGGTTCACACCTAGTGATGGGCAAGTGGCTGCCCACACTTGGCTCCAAGACTGAGTGTATGGTTCAGACAGAACAACTGTGTGTGTGTGTGTGTGTTTTGGGGGAGGTCTTACTTTTAAGCTACTTAAGAAGGCTCTGCTGACAAATTTTCTCTTTAGAATTCACAAAGTTTACAATGTATCTAAGCTTTCTACACTTGGATTGAGCAAAACATGGATTGAGCAAAAAGCTGACTTTTGATATCATGTTCAGGTCAAATGGTTCTTTAAAGGGAAGACAAGAAAAATACAAAATATTAAAAAAGGAACTCACAGATAAAAAAATGTTGGACAGGTCATCTAAAAAGCCACGTGTTGAGAGGAACCAAAGGAAAACTGGGGTAATTATACAAATTTCTACAATGTACAGACCAGGAAAAAGAAATCCTTCCATAACTTACTCTTAGCACTGAATTTGTTTTCTTTTCGAGTTCTGCCAGTTTTCTTCAAGCAGTTGTCACATACAAAGCTGCAAAAACATAACGGGTGTGATTAGATTATACAAAACAGTATATGTTGCCAAACTAGTGAAATGCAGCATTAAAATACTTTGTTGGCTGTTTAAATTGCATCATTATACAAAAGTGAAGAGGCAGACTGCTTTGATTCTATAATTCCTAAAGCAGGCAAACACTTAAGACTTAAAACTTAGGACCAACTGCCATCTATCATAATTGCTGAATTCTTGTTGACAATAATGGATGAAATGCAGCAGCAGCAGCAGCAGCAAGCACCCTCCCCTCCACTCTGTGCAAAGCTGCTTTCCTTTTCCCAAGATCACAGGAAATTACTCACCCTGACGGCCAAATGATATCATAGTGTAAAACACAAATCTGATGCATTTTCCGGCCACACTCCTTGCAATCAACAAAACTAGAAGACAAAGAAAGCACACTGAATGCACAGGGAACCGCAAAACAGAGTGGTCTGTAGGAGCTTGTGTACTATGTTCTCTTGTCCTCTTGATTACTTTAAGCATCTGGCATTAATACACCTGTTGATTGATTCAGCCATATTTTAACAATGCATCAGTATATTTTCTGTGGGAAAAGTTCGAACCCTTCTTTGTACAAATGCCTCTTTCCTCTCTTCTCCCAATCTCCTTTGCAACCTTTACTTTTAAAAAGTGCTATGATAAAGGCACATTTTATGGGCCAGTATTTCTGACAGTACTGTACATCTTGAAGACCAACACTTGCTCCAGGTAAGTGCACACTAAACTGACTTAAATAATAGAGAACAATACTTTCAATATTATAAACATTTATTCTTAGGCCTAGGCACAGGAAGTGTCTGTTCTGAATTAGTCACAAAGGTGGGAAGTTCCAAACTGACTAATAAATGATGGCCCTTATTCAAGTAAACACTGGAAAGCAAGGGGACGCACTGAGCCACTTGCCCTCTACTGCAGAACCCACCAAAGCTCACCTGGAAATCTTAATTGCCAACATACTTGAAGGTCAAAACCTATATTTTAGCCACTCCCTTAGCATCATCACAACTTACAGCTGGTGGAAGTCTTAAGTGGCAAGAAAGTGGGTTCAGGCTCTTCCAATCAGTCTGGATGCTGAGCCCTATTACCTTCCCACTGTTCTTGCTGAGCAAGGCTTAAACCACAAATCAAGCTGTACCCAGTTTCTCTGTTCCCGCTCTCCTGGAGGAAAAAGACACATGCAAAACCGCAGCACCATTAAATGGCACTCCCCCCATTCTATCTGGTGTTGTTCTGAACCTTCACTCCCTCAAGTGCCCCATCACTGTCAACAAGTTCCTTTGCTGAAATTTCAGCAGTTGAGCTCATCCCTGGGTTAAGAATTTAAAAGGTCAGCAAGTAATAACTCTCTCAGCTTCTGTGCCTGCTCCAAAGACAACCCATTCTCAACCTTCCCTCCTTTGTCAGGGAAGAGGAATGTAAAAAATACGATATTTGTTCTAGACCCCATTTTATCAGTTTTGAATTTCAATCTCTCTCCCCTTCTATTATTAACCAACTGGTTGACTCCCCTTCCTACATTTTCATTCATGCAGTTACTCAAGCCACCACTTAGACTGGACCTTTCCTCACCCTGCAGTGTGGTCTCTTCTACCAGAAGGCGGTTCAGGTCAGCCTTCCACCTCCTGCCTAAGCTGCTCCTCTGAGTCTCCTAACTAGTTCCCTTACTAGGGAGCAAAGTCTTCCTCTCCACTGAATCTATCTCACAAATCCAGCATAATCTTTCCATAACAGAAGCCAATTATGTCCCTCCAAACCTTAGCACACTCAGGAGAAAACCTACAGGTCAAAGAACTGTGTAAGGGGCCCTGCACCTAGTGCCTCTCCTCCACATCACACGGGGCTCCATCCACATGCTCTACCTACCAACCACTTGAGTTTACCGATGTTGTTGCTGAACATCCTATGTTCTTTGACTCCTTTGTGTATAGAATATTCTTCCCATTTCTCAACATCTGATTCCAGATGAGTGTCACCTTCTCTGGAATGCCATCATGCCCAGGAACAGGGCCCCTCACCTTTGGACCACCTTACTACCTCCTGCTATCTGTGCTATGATCCATCTGTCTCTTGTACTGACGAACAGAGCTCCCACCTAGTAATGAGTATTCTAATGTAATGTATTTTGAAGTTAAAAATGAATATAAATCATAGTGAATCTAAAAAACTGAAGGGGAGGACATAATGTGAACAGGGAGCTGGACAATTAAGACAAATAATTCACTGGTCATTAATGACCCGGGGAGGCACCTCCTCACGCACCAGGCACTATGCTCAGGCTGGAGTTCTTGTATTCAACGTGTACTCAGCCTGGGTACTACTAGTAGGAGAGAATAAGTAAGCTCTCAATGTAAAGTTAGGTTTCAATATGGAAAGTCTGTCTCTTCCACTGTAGCAATAGGCCTCACTAAAGCTAGGGGTTTGGAGCCAAGAGAGGGGAGGACCTGTTTCTCAGTTCTGGATGCACTACAGTCACGTTTACCAAACATCAAATGGTCCTGGAGCCTGCGCTCACTAAGCAGGTCTGAAAGTGCATTCAGCACAGTGGTTGAACACAATGGGCCTCTCCACACACTGGGGTGGTCTCAGGACTCAGCTTTGGGGACCTGAAGGGGTCGTCACACTGAAGGGAGTTCTGAAGCCTCTTCAGGGGCCATCACAGAGCAAACTTTGCAAACACAGCATTCTCACTGAGCACTGGAGGAAAGTCAAATATTTGACAATGGCCTTTGAAAATACACCATACCAAAGACAGTGGCAAGAACGTACACCAGGCTTCCCATTTATTATTTTTAAAAAGTGGTTTCTAAGAGGTTTTCTTCCTAAAATTTCCCTTTAAATGATACTAGCACTACTCTACCAAATATTCCTACCTTTGTTTTCTAAAGATTCACACTAAATGGCTTCTTAAAAACACCAATGACCAATCTATTAGAGAGGTTCTATTAGAACAAACATCCACCTAAATCTTGTTAAAATTCAGTACCTGAAGAGCATGTTACAGAGATATACATATTTAGTGTGAGTTAAAGAAGGATTCATATATGAAATAACTTCACACAATAAAATTCCACCCAGGGCAATGCATTTACAACGTCTTCTCCCACAACTCAATAATAAGGAGGAACTGTTCTTGACCTGAAACTAAAATCTAAAAGGAAGAAATAGCTATATACTCACGGTTCAGGATCTAAGGTATCATTTTTCTTCTTTTCAAACTGATCCTTTGAAATTGTCCTTGTTTAAAAAGAAGTAAAAAAAAAAAGTTAATTAATTGATCTGTTGAGTATAAACTATAGTTTCTGGAATATTATTTTGCAACTAGTTCTTCAAACGGAAAATAATAGCTAAAATCTCAAGTAGATGCAATGATGGCATGAACATATAAAACTCAATTCTACAGAAAGCACCACCATTTAATTTTCTCGGAACATTTCCTCCTAACTATCATCAGCACTTATTACAAGATTTAACTAAGACTAGTAAAAATATGATGGCAAAATTGTGTTTCAAACTTGTTAATTTCCAATCAAATCTATATGGTGACTGGCTACTAAATTTAACTGATATTGGTGTAACCAATTCTTTTTTTAAACTGATTTTTAGAGAAAGAGGGAGGGGGAGAAGAAGAGAGAAAGAAAGAGAAACATGGATATGAGAGAGAAACATCGATCTGTTGCCTCCCCTACGTGCCCTGACCGGGAATCAAACCTGTAACCTTTTTGGTTGTACAGGACAATGCTCCAACAAACTGAGCCACCTGGCCAGGACCAATTCTTTTAATTATAATATTCCCTCAATGACATAAGGTCAGCATCTATGTGGGGATATTTTACTCTTAAAGGGCTGAGTATTTGGTTTCTATTGTCCTTTTGTTATGATCAGTGTATATATGTGAATGACTTCTGATTCACATAATTATACACTCCAATTATTAATCATGTAATAGGACCAAAATATTAAGATGACAGGGGATAGAAAAATAAATCGAATAGGTAGAATATCTGTCATTTTGATTTGTAAGTGGCCATGGTTTATTTTGCATTTGAATAAAGTAGCCTTGAGTTGCAGACTAAGTGTCCTACCTTGCTGGAAACTGTGTTAGTGTGAAGCCATGTTGCCTGTGTGTGTGGGGGGGGAGGGGGGGGCGGGGGCGGGGCACATCACACTAGCAGAGTAACCAGCGTGCTTGGAATCATGGCAGAGTCCAGAGAAAAGAGAGAACCATAGAACACTGGTAGTCCTGAGCAGACATGGTGGCTGGCAGATTTTTAGGTTTCTTAAGCATATAAATGAGCTGACCACAGAGGACAGGCACTGGGACCAAAAGGTGGATTCAGTGAAGGAATGAAAGGGCCAACTCAGGCCTGTCTAAATAGAACCTAGTGAGCAAGAGTCAAGTTTCCAGCAAAGAAGGAGACATTTACACTCTGGGAGCTTCACAACTTAAAGGATGAAAGTAGGTACATGAAACTCATTTTTTGCTACTGCCAGTCTGTGGATAGGGTTATCTGGTTTCTTAGGTGTACTGAAAATTTATAACTTCCAAAAATGGAGGGTGGCAGCCACTAGGAAAAGCCAAGTGTTTTAAAAGAAGAATTGGAGCAAGGTTGAGAGAGACCTGTGAATTGCACGGTGCGGCTCTGAACACCACTGTACCAAATGGAGGAAAGAACATGGAAGTATCACTAGTGTTTAGCTCAAACAGCTACATGTTAAAGTATGAATGTGAGCATAATTAATATGAGAAAATATACTACACACAAGTCAAAACAGCAGTAGTGCTTCCCTTTTACTCATGGACAAGAGACAAAAAATTAAGAGTCACTTTCGAGAAAAATGACTGGATAGTACTTACGTCTGGGGTTGTGAAGGGTCGTCACCAAGGGTAACATTCTCCCCCTGGATCTCTGTGAAACACTTCTCACAAAAATGATACCTGTCAGCAAGAAGGCCATACTTGGGTGAACTGGTCCATCATAACACACAGCCACCCAAGCAACGAAGCCACCAATCAGAGCAGGGCAGATCACCACGACGAAGGGGGGGCGTTGTTGGTTGATTGATGGGTCAGTGAGAACAATGAGAGGAACAGGGGCAGGTTGGGAAGGGCAGGATTAGAGAACAGGGAAGGGAACAAATAGCACAGACATAGAAGTAAGACGCAAACACCAAGACAACACAGAGCAGAAAGCCAAGGCAAAGCATTGATTAGCATTCGGTCTCATTGCACACATCACAGGCCATCATCACTAACAACGACTGGGCTTGGTTCAGCTCCAAGATGCAAATGTTTGCAAGGAGTTGTTAATACTAGAATTGTAAGGAGCTTAAAATTTAGAAGTTTGAATTTTGTATTAGAGAAAAATCAAATACAATTTCAGGGTTTGAAATGGAAAAAAAAATTTACTTTGAACAAAACAGTCTGACAAAAGGCCTTAAAAAAGCAATTTAAACTGAAAATGCTTTTTTTTCAAAATGGAAAATTTATGCTTGACAGCAATTCAGAGATTTTATTTCTGGTTTTTAAGCCAGATCTTTAAAGGTATAAAAATGTTCAGCACTCAAAACTGGTTTTAATTTTTTTCCTGTCTTTTTTTTCTCATCTTAATCACTTCATTGGGTTATAATACAAATGAAACCAAATCCATTTTCTAGACAAACATTTAACAGAAATGCAATAGGGGTCAAAGACTTTCCAGCCATTTATCAATAAGAATATACAGAGAAAAAAACTGTGATATATTGTATAAACAATACAATATATATAAATCCACAAACAATGTTAAAAGACTTTCAAAATTCAATTCTAAGCTTTTACTTAAACTTTTTGGTACTGGGATCAATCATTCATCAATCTGAGATACTCAGTGATTGACTGTTCTGACTTGGTGACAATCCAAGTTAAGCAAATTTAGAGTTAAATCTTTAAAGCACAATCTGCATTTGAGAAATTATCCATAACCCCAATTTCTTGTAAGATAATACAGAGCCTCAGCTCAAGCTATCAAATAAGAATAATTAAAATAAAAACTATTAAATGTTTGGAAAGGACATGAATGAGAAATCAACAAAAACGCAGGCTGATGCTGCATAAAACAAGATGGGCACACAATACCGTAAAAAAAACAAGCTGAATGAATGTGACTTATACAAGCAAAAAGGATGAGTATAAGGTAGCAACAGCAGCACAATAAAATGCGGTTTTAGTGTTTAAAACTACATCTACAAGATGCCAAGAGGATTAGTGTTAAAGACACTATGACGAGACTTGGAGTGCCACACTGAACCAAGAGTACAGAAGGAGATGCAGCAGCTTGCAGTTTCACACACGCGCGCGCAAACGCGCGCGCACACACACACGCATGCACAGCTATAAACAACTGAGAGTCAGACAACACCTGGCCAGTTTGTCTTCATTACTAAAATAGGTCCTCTACAAGTTCTAATTCTAACCTAAATTAAATACATTGACATTTTGTCTGCTATGTTTTACTGGCTAAGTGCATAGTATATTAAAGGCATAAAATTCAAGAGCATGCACACACCCCAAGATTACACAATTTTTCAGTATGTTGATGAGGAACATGACAGATTCCCTGTGGGTAACAACTGGATTAATGAAAGTTTCTTGCTGCGACCTTTTTATTTAGGATTGTCAATTAATGAATTCTGCCAAGATTAAAACTCTGACCAGAAACAGATTAACATTGCTATTTTAAAATACATACAGGGGTAGGCAAAAGTAGGTTTAGAGCTGTAAGTACACAAAACACAATGTTTATTATTGTATATGTGTTTATTAATTATTGTATTATTCGTCTTATTATTATTTCGTATCCTCACCTATGATTTATTTTTTAGTTAATCATGGCTGGTAATTTATCCTACTTTTGCCCATACCTGTATATTATGTTTTGTTTTTTTTTCCTGAATGAACTTCAACAATATTCTGGCTACTCACTGTTTTGTTAATATTACTATGGAGCCTTGAAATCATGTAGTGAAAGAATTTTCATGTGCAGGAGGACATGATCATCACTTGGCAGGAAAGAATGAAAGTACAGAACTATAAACCAACTTAGTGGCAACCAGAACAATAGGCAAAGAAGATATCCCCTCCATGCAAAATATTTCTCTTTTGAAAATAAAACTAGAAAATGAATGTTCCAATTCATTTTAAGATTAAACTCACAGCCACTATGGACTAGCGAGAAGAGTAACTTTGAACACATTTTGAAATGAAATTGCCGCAATAATTACATGTGAGCATAAATGATTTTAAACCCTAGACAAATTCTTAGCTTTTGTTCAAGCAGGACATCAAGTCCAGCAACATTCAGGAAACAAGAATCATAAACCCATTATTTTCCAACGAAGGAAACTGGCCTGAGACAAATCATTGATGGCTAAGTGGCTGCAGAAACCTATACTTTACGGGTAACTAACGCCCATCCCTGAAAAAACTAAAAAGGATCAGTAACTGGGAGAGACAGAGAATTAACTCATGCTAGTGCGTGTCCCAAAGCGATGCCAGGGACATTGGAGAATCAATTCTGTTGAAGTTTTAGAGGAGAGATGGAGAGGGCCCAGGGACTCACTCTAATACCCTCTGAGAAATTACCACAGTCCACAGAAGGGAGCATGGGCACCCATCTAGTCAAACTGGATGCAACCACCTGGCAATCAGCGGGTGAAAATATCTTATTATCTAGTCCAAACTTTATTCACCCTGGAAATACAAGATGATTCAGAAATTCACTTTTCATTGTAACAGCCTAGTTGACATTCTGCCTTGTGTGAAGGAAGCAGTTTGATGAACATGGAATTATAAAGGAGAAATACTTCACATAATCTGATGATGATGTACATCTGGGTACCTAACGTTAGCACAATGTAACTGCACAGTTTATTTGTAAGGATAATTTAATGTATGGAGTAAATTTTCAAATGCAGATTGTTTTAAGTACCATATCAGTATATACAAATAACAGGGATATCTATAGATAGTATCTATCTTACCTATAGATAATAATTGGAAAATCTATAAAACAGTTTCCCCAACATGAGTTTCTTTCAAATTTTTAAAGTATGGAAACAGGTGAAATGTAACCACACTCTAGTTTATATATTAGTTTCACTTATTTAAATGGTCTCTAGGATTTTCTATTGTTTCAGTGCCCAAACAACTTGTAAGTGTCAAAACAATAATTCATAAAAACAGCACAGTGCTCATAGTCAAAGTTGAGGATAAAAATGTAAGCAGTTAAAATGTCCAACACAGAATTAGGCTACTGCTTTATTAGAATTACATGTTAACCTCTTCAAGGTCAGTATTCTAGAAAGAACATCTTATGCGATTAAGCTGAGAAGTAGTATTCCTACACTTATATAGAAATACAATTGGACATTTCAAAACTTTCAAAACAATCCTGTTTGCATTCCATCAATAACCTCCTCCAATGGGTAAGTAGTGTAACCTGATGCTATCAAATTATGAACTTATTTGCTCTCAACTTAAATATGGCCAAAATCTGTGCAAATTAGTAAAGACACAGTCTCAAAGGACTCAGGCACAATGAAACCAACAATGAAAAGGTCCCAAAATTTCAGAGATGGTGGCAAGAAATCTGTTGTCTTTTCTTCCTTCTATACCCAAACTGGCACCTAGCAGCAGGAGTGTTTTTCAGGGTATAGTTAATTTTAACCTATTCTCTTAAAATTTCATAATTTTATTTTGCTTGGCATATAAGTTTCCAAAGTGAATTCCTATTCATTATTTTATTCAAGACTGATAACTGAGACCGTCAGGGAAGGTGTTACTATGCCCATATCACACACAAGAAGAAGGTTAAGCTTGATACATATACAATATGGGATGTGCTGAAGATTACTAAGCTAAGATTGTAAATGGATGGACCAGAACTTCCACAATACTTGTCAGTATGGGAGAGATTCCATTAAAAAAGGGCTATGTATCATTTCAAACTTTGTCTTAAAATGCTTCTATTGCTAGAAGGGCAAGACAGAAATTAAATTCCAAAGTGAGCTAGGCAAGGCTTAGAAACCTTTATTGGAAACATTTTTAGGTCAAAAGTTTTTTAAAGTAGAATTTTGATGAAAGTCATTAATAATATTGAATATGGTTATATATATATTTAAAATTAAAATAATTTAAAAACATAAATTGGAAGAAAAATAATTTCAAAATTCCAAATTATTCAAAGTCTATGCATGTACCCCTAAACAAATAACAAAAACTTCTCTACTTCTTCAAAGTATTAGAATGTAAGTTATTACTAAGCAAACAAGATAAATAATTAAAACATCTCAAGTCCTAATGTTGACATTTAATATTTGAAACTAAAAATGAAGATTAGGTATGAAGCTTCTTTGTGGTCACAAAGAATCTAATTGCCAAGTCATAAAATGGAGGCAATGTAACTAAATCTGACCAAGATTTACAACCTGTGCTTCAAGACATAATGCTCTCATGCTATAGCAACATGAGGCCACTTTTTAAAACAATGAATGCAAATAGCTTAATTTTCAAAACAATCTCCAATAAAAAATAATATTTTCATTTCCCCTTTACTTAAGATAGGGGATATATTCTTTGTAAGCCATCAACATTTGAAGAGAATGGCAAATATTTCTCGAGCATATCTACCACTTGAAAAACCTGAAATGGCCATCTTATAATAGGGGAAGTTTTTTTAAAACTCAATAAAAACTCTAAATGTCATTCTGTATTGTGCAACTAATTAAAAACAAAGTCTATGTTTTTATTTTTTCCAATCCATTAGCACTAATGCAAGTCTTTCCATTAGACTGTCCAGGCCAAATTATCTAGACAAATATTTACACAGGAATAGTAAAAACAATGTTTCAACTTTATTAGTATCTTGAAAAAGGCAGGTCAATCTTTATTAAGAGTTATTCTCAACTCCAGACTCTTTTTTTTTTTTTTTTCAGACTCTTTCTTATATGGTTACTTTTTAGAATCTAGACCACGACTCAAGAAAGAATGTACCTGATCCAGGTAGTATAGCAAGCAACTGTGAGCTTAAATTTTTATACTGTAAAAGCATTCCTTAAAATTAAGACTGTGACCCTATCTGAGTGACCAAGAAACACTGAAACTGGGGCTCCTTTCATTGGAACTTCAGGAAAGATATGTACCTGGACTATAAGCAGACAAACATGCCTTGCCCTAAGACCTTTGTTCTGTAGTTCAGGAAGCTACTCAATGCTTACCTATTCTGATAGCTGTAGTAGGCTGCATCTCGAGGAATTGTACACAGTTGCTTCCCATAGCAGCACAAAGTCTGTGGGGAAAACTCATACTGCAAAAACAAAGGAGAAAATACTAAAAATATAAGCTATTTATTGTCATGTAAAGTTCTAGTCAACTATGGAGGGTCAGATTTAACTAGTAAATTATTTCTGTTAGTACACTGGATAGTTTCCTAACAATTTTCACAGCTATTTAAAGATATTTTTTGATACAATGCAAAATAATTAGTGTTTAAGAGACATATATTATAGCCCTAGCTGGTTTGGCTCAGTGGATAGAGCATGGGCCTGCAGACTGAAAGGTCCCAGGTTCGATTCTAGTCAAGGGCACATGCCCGGGTTGCTGGCTTGATCCCCAGTAGCGGGCCGCACAGTAGGCAGCCAATCAATGACACTCATCATTGACTAGAGGCCTGGTGCATGAAATTCATGCACTCGGAGGGGAGGGAGGCCCTTCAGCTGGGCCTGTGCCCTCTCTTGTCTGGGAGCCCTTGGGGGATGTCTGACTGAAGGCTTAGGCCTGTTCCCCACAGGGAGAGGCTCCTACCACTGCCACTGCACTTGACAGTCATGAACCAGGCTTCTGGTGAGCAGTGCTCCACCTGTGGGGTGCACCGACCACCAGGTGTCAGCTTCTGCGTTGAGCATCTGTACCCTGGTGGTCAGTGCGTGTCATAGTGACCAGTCATTCCACTGGGTGGTTGATTTGCATATTAGCCTTTTATTATATAGGACGTTTCTATCTCTTTCTCCTCCCTTCCTCTCTGAAATCAATATATAGCCTATCTAATAAAGAGGGAATATGCTAATTGACCCTCACATCATCGCAAAGATGGTGGCACCCACAGCCAATAAGGGGGAATATGCTAATTGACTGCCCTGCCCTCAAAATGGCGGTGCCCAGAGCCAATAATGAGGGAATATGCTAATTGACTGCCCCGCCCTTAAAGATGGCAGTGCCCACAGCCAATAAGGAGGGAATATGCTAATTGACTGCCATGCCCTCAAAGATGGTGGTGCCCAGTCCCCTCAGCCTCACAGGGCGGCAGGTGCAGCAAGGCCGGGCCTGCTCTGCGCACCTGCCTCTGGAGCCTCCAGTCCCCTCAGTCCCCCAGCCCCCCAGGGCTGTCTCGAGGCGCAGGGAAGCCTTGGATGGCTGCTGCCCAGACGCCCAGAGCTGCCTGAGGCTCAGGTAACCAGGGCCGGCTGAGGCTTGCACTGCCGGCAGTGGCAGCAGTAGAGGTGTAATGGGGCATTGCCTTCCCCTGATCACCATTTCACCTCCCGCCCCTGAGGGCTCCCGGACTATGAGAGGGGGAAGGCCAGGCTGAGGGACGCCCCCCCCTCCTGCATCCAGTGCATGAATTTGTATATATATGTATATATATGTGTGTGTATACACACACACACACACACACACACACACACACACATCAATGAGTGCATTGGAACAACAAATCGATGCCTCTCTCTAAAATTAATAAATTACAAAAAAAGGAGACATATATTATTGATAGTGAATGCACAGGGGCAGCCAGAAATGCTTAACCCAAGGCCTTCTCCCAAAAACACCTCTAGCTTTGACCATCATTTATATCGCTCCAAGTAATCAATTGTTTTACTCCATCTGGGTACTTCCCAGCACACATGTGTGGCCAAAATGTTGAGTCTACCATACTGTTGGACTAACTGGGAAAGTTCATTGTCCAGAAACAATTTAAACTGTACCTTGCGTCCACAACAATATCCAAGGGATTGCATAACAGGGTCAATTTCTTGTTCAAAGACCTCTGCTAGTTTACTGCAAAACTTATAGACCCGAGACGTCTTGCGATTATAGAGCCAGGCATTGTTGAACATCAGCCAGACATCATCCACGTACTGCCAGGGTTCTTGGTACTGCCCTGTGTCTAACTTTCGCTTGATGGTGGAAAGGTCCATGGGGTTCTTCACAATGTCAAAGTAATCCTTAAAGACAAAATGGGGGAGAGATCAACCAAAGGACTTACATGTATGGATATAAGCCTAACCAATGGACACAGACAACAGGGGGGTGAGGGCATGAGTGGGGGAGATAGAGGGGTAATGGGGGAATAAGGACACATATGTAACACCTTAATCAATAAAGAAATTTAAAAAAATGACACCAATGAATATCACCAATGATTTTATAGAATCACTCAAATCGTAAAAGCCATAATTTTCCATAAGGTAAACATGCCTCAAAATTATGAATGTTTTATAATGCAATTTCATTGTTGAAATCATTTTGTGGGCACAATTATTCTGTTGGAAAACGCGTGTTTATGTTTTCATTTATAATTTAGCAATTGTAGTTTGTGTGAAGTATATCAACTTAAGAATTGTTTAATTCTTTCTGTAATGGCATTATCACATTATTTTTTATTTCTAGTAGATAGCTGAAGTTTATAGTTAGCTCTTCAATTCAGTTAGAACAATCTGAACATGGTTTTAAAAAGTCTCCTGGGATCCAACTTCATTTGGATAATATGGAAAAAGTTCAAAATGTTAAAATAATGTAAAAATAAATCTTGTGAAATGGGGGGGGGGGGGGGGGAGACAAAATGGTCTCAATCTAGTGGATACCCCAAATTCCAAATGCCAGCCTTATCTTAATATAAAATAGAAAGTACCAGAAGAACTTCTGTGTCCAACATTAAGAAATAAGAACTGAAAACAAAATAACCTCTGATTTTACTATCTAAAATTAACATTTTCAAATGTGATCAAATTCCTTCAAAGGCAAAGTTAAAGAAAAAAATTTAAAAGAACTGTTTACTAAAAGATGCTGTTTAGCCCTGGCCGGTGGCTCAGTTGACTGGAGCATCATCCCATATACTAGAAGGTTAAGGGCTCGATTCCCCAGTCAGGGTGCATACGGGAGGCAACTGATCAATGTTCCTCTCACATCGATGTTTCCCTCTCCCTAAGAATCAATAAAAACATGTCCTCAGGAGAGGATTAAAAAAAAAAAAGTGCTGTTTAAGATTTTAAAATTAAGAATTTTCATTCACTGAATTACAATGGTAAGCAAATTTATCAGACAATGTGTTTTTCTAGAGATTCACTCTTGGTCCTACCACGCAAAATGAAATTCTAAGATAAACATGAAAACTGAAAACAAAAATAGTAACACTGCTTAAAAGAATCTGTTGGGTCACCATGGCCTTTGCCATGGGATATCAAAATGAGAGGCCCATGTGTTTTATAATTGACTAGAGGCCTGGTGCACGGAATTTGTGCACTCAGGGGGGTTCCCTCAGCCCAGCCTGCACCCTCTCACAGTCCGTGAGCCCTTGGGGGATGTCTGACTGATGGCTTAAGCCCAGGGAGTGGACATACTTAGCACTGCGGCAGAGCTTGCCACCTGTGAGCCGGGCTCAGGGCTTCTGGCTGAGCGGTGCCCCCCTTGTGGGAGTGCACTGACCACCAGGGGTCAGCTCCTGCATTGAACGTCTGCTCCCTGGTGGTCAGTGCACATTATAGCAACCAGTTGTTCCACTGTTCAGTTGATTTGCATATTACCCTTTTATTATATAGGATGTTCATCAATTCTTTAAGTTCATTTTTTAGACAAAGTCTTACATAAAAGCCCAAATATAAAGTGAGTCACCAGAAGCTGTGAACCACAGCAAGTGGGTGGTGAGCCCAGTGCACAGTCCCCTCTCAAACACCCTAACCTTTCCATGGACCCCGAGGCTTCACAAAACAGGTGGGAAACACATTTTAGTAAGAAGGTGCATTACTGTTTTGGCAGCAAACTTTTAAAAATAAGTTTGAGAAAAATCTACAAAACAAGGTTGTTATTTTACCCAATTTTAAGAAATAGAACATGGATAATCATGAGTTATACACTGGTAAAATTGTAACATATTTTTACCATATGAACTTACAGGAATTCCTAGGAGCTGGGGATCTACAGGCTGGCGAAAAGGTAAGGACTCTGGATCCTGTCGATATAGTGCTTCTAGGGTTGGCATAAGAGCCTGGCGCAATTCCTCCGGCTTAAAGACTGTAGTTGGAAAGCATAAGAAAAAAACCCCACACTATTAGAAATAAAGATGGCGACATAGGTAAACACCTAAACTGCTGCCTCACACAACAATTTCAAAACTACAACTAAAAGACAAAACATCTATCACCCAGAACCATGGGAAAGCTGGTTGAATGGAAGTTCTACAACTACAAGGAAAGAGAAAAGAGCATTGAGACGTGCACAAGCGCTGAAAAGCTGAGATACGGAAGCTCGTGAATCCAGCTGGTGAAGGGCAACTGGGAGCACTGCTTTTTTCAACCTGAAGGGAGACAAACTCCTGATTACTCCGAACTCCAGTTTCTGGGGAGACGCTGGGGACCCAATCTCCTACGGGGAGAAGCTGGACTGTCTGTCATCGGGTCGGAGAGGGAGGGTGACTTTCTTGCAGAGGTGCGCCCAGCAATCATTGTTTACTGTGCTGGGACACGGGGACTTGGAAACTGGCAGCCATCATTGTTTGCCATGCCCTAGCCTAGTGACTCCCTGAGACCCCGCCCCGCACAATCTACAAACCCACCTAAGCTCCACACAGCGGCTTTTGCATATAAATAGTCTGCCCTATTGCAGCTTAACCTAACAAACTACAGCTCTGGTCAGACAGCTCCAAAACCTCCAAACCCCAAGCAAAGAGGAGAAAACTGTAGTTCTCGCTGTAGCTCCTGCTGGGTGGCCTCAAACAGTAGCTGACCTGCACCCCATTGGAGATCCAGAAGCTAGTGTATCTAGGGGTCAGTGTGAGGAGACACCAGATTTCAACTCCTCATATCCATAAGTGACACATTCAAGAGGCAGACTCAGTGAGCACCAAAGCCCCACTGAAACAAGTCCTGCACCGCAAGTGTGTCTCCAGTGCAGCAGTTCTTCCATTCTAGACACAGTGGGTCCTCACAGCCAATTGGCCTGGAGGTCAATTCCTCCCAGTGACACCAACAACAATCAAGACTTAACTAAAACAAGGCTGTACACACAGTCCACAAAGGGGTGCACCAAGAGTGTCCACTTCAGGTAACTGGGGAGGCTGACCCACTGGGCCATATAGGGCACCTAGCACACAAAGCCACCCTACCAACTCAGGGAAGCAGCGAAAATGTGGAGACAAAGAAACAGATCACAAACTAAATAAATGGAGGAAAACAAATGATTGGATACAGAGTTCAAAACCATGCTTATAAGGTTTTCCAAGAATTTCCTAGAAAAGGCCAATAAATTTAACAAGACCCTCGAGGATATGATAAAGGACCAACAAGAAATTAAACATACACTGACTGAAATAAAAAATATTATACAGAGACCCAACAGCAGACTAGAGGAATGCAAGAATCAAGTCAAAGATTGGAAATACAAAGAAGCAAAAAACACTCAACTGGGAAAGCAAAAAGAAAAAAGAATCCAAAAATTTGAAGCTAGTGTAAGAAGCCTCTGGGACAACTTCAAGCGTACCAACATCAGAATTATGGGGGTGCCAGAAGAAGGGAGAGAGCAAGATACTGAAAACCTATTTGAAGAAATAATGACCGAAAACTTCCCCCACCTGATGAAAGACTTACAAGTCCAGGAAGTGCACAGAACCCCAAACAAAAGGAATCCAAAGAGGACCACACCAACACATATCATAATTAAAATGCCAAGAGCAAAAGACAAAGAGAGAATATTAAAAGCAGCAAGACAAAAACAGTTAATTACCTACAAGGGAGCATCCATACGACTGTCAGCTGATTTCTCAACAGAAACTATGTAGGCCAGATGGGAGTGGCAAGAAATATTCAAAGTGATGAATAGCAAGAACCTACAACCAAGATTACTCTACCCAGCAAAGCTATCATTCAGAATTGAAGGTCAGATAAAGAGCTTCACAGATAAGAAAAAGCTAAAGGAGTTCATCACTGCCAAACCAGTATTATATGAAATGCTGAAAGGTATTCTTTAAGAAGAGGAAGAAGAAGAAAAAAGTAAAGATAAAAATTATGAACAACAAATACATATCTATCAACCAAGTGAATCTGAAAATCAAGTGAATGAAAAAATCTGAGGAATAGAATAAACTGGTGAATATAATAGAATCAGGGGCATAGAATGGGAGTGGATTAATAATTCTAGGGGAAAGAGGTGTGGGGATACAGGAAGAGATTGGGCAAAAATCATACACCTATGGATGAGGACAGTGGCGGGGAGGTAAGGGCAGAAGGTGGGGTGGGAACCGGGTGGAGGAGAGCTGTGGGGGGAAAAAGGAGAAACAATTGTAATAATCTGAACAATAAAGATTTATTAAAATAAATAAATAAACAAAATAAATTGTAAAATTCAAAAAAACACACTAATTACAAGGCACCCAGACCCTTCCTTTATGACACTTCAAATGAAAGTCTGGCCATTTCTGAGAAGGTCTGAGTCATCTCCCTCCTGGCACTGAAGCTTACTAGGGTTCTCATTCAGCAGAGTCCACAGACATTCTAAAGCTACAAATCCAAGGTTTCTGAAATAATAGTAATATTGGTGTTTCCAAAAACTGCATACATGTCATGAGGCGTAATACCATACTAAGTTTGCTCTTCAGTGAGACATTTCAACATTAAAATTGTTGGAACAGAAAAATGAAGCTCACTCCCAAATCTGCTTCATTGATCAAATGGTGGAAGGGACCTTTCTTGCCTAAAGTAAACTCAGACCACCTGAGACAAATGGGTTTGTACTATAACCTCACAAACATACACAGTAACAGAGCTATAAAAATAAGTATTTTTGACAAAAGTTCTATACTTCTCTCCCACATTTAGCAATGCCCATTTCTCCAATCTCTCAGCTATTGCATTTCCTACTATATTTTCTGTTGTCACCAATCCAAGGATAAAGAGTGGCTGCCAGATACATTCAAGATGATACATTTACACGAAACCCAAATGAGTTCTAATTACATGGGGAAATGTGCACAATAGCCTCTGAAGGCAAGCAGCAGGTCAGGCAGCAGTGAGTGTGTTAGAACCCCACCTTGCTCACACACATCCTATGCATAGGAAACTGACCAATAAGAGGCAAATACCTCAAGGAGTTCTGATGACTTGGGTTATAAATGATAATATGTTTTTTCTCTCTCTCTTTTATTTTAAAAAGATTTTCTAGAACTGACATGTGGTAAACTATAATTTAAAAATCAGATTAACATACCACAAACATTTAAAGTTCTAGTTGGGAAGTGGCATACATCGAGTATATTGAGAGATGAAAATCATGGCCCTGAGAGGTTTCCCGAAGTTTATTGCCATTGGAGCCAGGGACCGCCCATGTGTCCTGATTGACCTCCTGTGGAAAAGGAACACCTGGACGCTTTAGAACTGGGACAGCTGCTGGAGATCAGCAAGCATATGGATTATCTCGGTTCAGCGCTCTCCAGCATACATTCCGATTGGAAACAAGTACATCCTGCTTTTAGCAAACTCCCTTTCTTCTATTGTTTTCTTTAAATAACTTTCTAAGAAAATAATTCTTAAGTTAATCAAGAGTTTTTCCATTCTTCTAAACTAGAGGTCAGCAAACTCTGACCCATAGGCCAAATCTAAAGGCCTGTGAGCTAAGAATAATTTTCGTTTTTAATGGTTGGGGGAAAAAAGAAAAATATTTCCTGATATGTGAAAATTATACAACATCAAATTCTAGACTCCAAAATAAAAATTTATTAGAACACAAGTGTGCTGATTTGCTGAGATGTTGTCTTATCAAACAACATTTGTATCCTACAATGTACATGAGTAGTTGCAACAGAGACCTTATGATACACAAAGCCTAAAATATTTACTGCCTGGCTCTTTACAGGAAAAGTTTGCTGATCCTGCTCCAGACCTCATCATCTCCTTAAAGGCATCAAAATGACATGGCTTTACATACAGCTGATTTTGGTATACAGCTGCCTTCACCACACATTGTTTAACACTTATGCAGAGGAAAATGTATTTTCAAATTCTTGTCTTTATTTGAAATAAGTTCTCTGCTACTAATGAGTATGGTGTGCTTTTTCCATACAATCAGCAGGGTGTACCACATCAGTAATCCTCGAAGCATGGACCATGGGTACCATGAAGAGCACTGTGCTAATATGGGAGCTGCCAGACATATGTGGCTACTTAAAGCTAAATGAATTAATATTAAATAAAATTTAAAATTCAATTCTTTAGTCACACTTGTCACATCTTAAGTACTCAGGAGCTGCATTTGGCTGGTGAACATCGCAATGGAGAGCAGAGAAAGTTCCAGCACTGTTTCAGGCCTTTCTAGGAGTCTGTGAAATCAAATTTATTTACGTAATATAAAACAACTTTCATAATAACACTAAGTTGTTATTTGCCTTTTATGTCATGTTAACCTTCACACAGATGGGGCACTAACAGGAGGGAGTAAAATTTCTAGCATGGCAGCAGCCTCACCAAACCTGACTTAGTAGTCACTATGATCTTTGCTGCCACTGTGCACACACAGGGGAAAATGCCAGCTGCACTTAAGAATATTATTGCTGAAGTGGTTAAAATTATTACTTTTGTTAAATCTCAACCCTCGGCTACGCACGTCTTTTACCCTATATGAAAAAAAGAAGGGGATGGGGGGCGTTGGTATAAGGCATTTCTACTGCATGCAGTGCTTGTCTTGAGAGAAAGCACTTGTGCCAGTGTTGAGAGCTGAAGTCATTGCTTCTTTTTTTAATGAAACACATAAAATTGGAATGACTGACAGACAAGCTATAGTTATTCAGATGTGGATATGTGGCAGACATTTTCTCAAAAATGAACAAAGTGAGAGTTATTTTAAGGACAATTGATAGTATTTTTTGCCATAGATAAAATCTGGACTCTCATAAAAAATTAGAATTTTGAAAAATTTGTATCTATCACATGAGCTTGATATCTTGTTGAAATTTACAAAACTTTTTAAAGAGATTCATAGTGATGTTAATGAATGTGATTTAAAAAATTATTGTATAGTGAAGTATGCTAACATCAGGAAGATCTGCATAATTCATTGAACCAAATTTCCAGATGATCAAAGGATCATGTTATAAAGAAAATCATGGAAGGGCAAAGGATCAATTCAAAGTACAAAACAGATAAATGGACTCTAAGGTCAGAGTTTGAAAAATTCAGTGCTAAAGATTCATATTTCACACTACAACTAATCTTTAAGAAACTTTTACTTGTTGAGTGTTGTAGTAGTATCAAAAAAAGAAAATCACAATTATTTAAAAAGGCTGTTATAATTCTTCCCTTTATCAACTATCTATCTGGAATGGGACGTCATGTACTGCAACCAAACAACATAATACAACAAAGTACAAGCAGGGACAGATCAGACATGAGAATGCAGCTGTGTTCACTTTTGTCTTTGAGCCAAAAAATTATAAAAAACAATGGCACTATACTAGTTATTAATTGTTTTGGAAAAGTTATTTTTCATAAAATGTGTTATTTATGGGTGTTAGGTAATAGATTTATTTTTAAATGAACCAAATATTTTCAAAATTCCAAAATGAGCCAACAGTGCTAATTTCTAATAGAGTAGATAGCAATATATAATCCATACAGACAAAAACTCTTTGGGATCCTCAATTTTTAGAGTACACAGAGTTCTAAGACCAAAAATTTGAGAACTGCTGTACTCCACAATCTCCAGGGCCCCTTCCAGCAGCAAAACTGTATAGCAATAGACTCTTAACATTTCTCTGCCATCTTTCCCAAATGTAGCACCTGCAGGCCTGAACTTCATGAGTCCTGTCCTCACATTTCCAAGGTTCACCTGACAATTTTCTGACACCCTGCTACCTTCTTAAGTTTTTAGACACCTCTCAAAGTGATTTTTAAAAATCACATTAAAAAAAAAAGAAAACAAGTAAAAATCACATCCATTGTAAGGCTGGCTCACCCCACACAGCTCGCAACCCAAAGCATCTTCACTTACTTGCCCCCACCCACTCCTACTGCACTAGGTCACAGGTCCCACTCCACCCATTTGTTACTTTGGGCACTTATCTATAGCAGCAAACACCTACAAGTTCCTACATGTGTGCTGCCATGGTGATATTTTCCCCCATACCAGGGCTTTCTGTCATTTTCCTGCTTGAATCTGTCAGTGGTTGTTCATGCCTTGCCGAGTAAAGCCCAAGATCCTTGGCCTGCTCAAGGACTCAAATGTAATTTGAACTCCAGTCCCATAGCCAGGACATCTCAGAAGACAGCTGTGTGCCCCTGAACTGCCCCCTAGAGCCAAGGCTTGTTTCTTATTAAGCCATGAACCTGTGGGATCTTAGGGAGGAGTCCAGTTTGGTGTCACTACTTCTACTTGGAGAATAGCAGGCAAAACAGATAAAGGGGGAGATGCAATTCTATTTCTGCTTTAGCTTTTAACCCATAATGTGGAATCACAACACAATGGCAAAGCAGCGCAGTTCAATAAGTTCAAGAAAACACAACTTACTTTTTTTCCGTGGCTGAGAAGGAGATGCTGACTGGGAAGCGGCACCATTAGCGGTGCTCTCTTCTTCCTCTTTAGCTTCTACTTTTACTTCTGGCTTCTTTTCATCCACTTCCATTGGTTCTGATTTCTGCTCTGTTGTGTCTGATTCTTCTTTAACTTGAGAAGATCCTTGTAGATCTTCCTCCATCATCTTGAAAAAGACAAAATTACAAATAATGATACATAAATATAAAAAAACCTATATTCTAACTCAAGAGTTACTGGAAAGCTCTTAAAAATCTATGGGTTTGTTAAAACCTTCTCCTAGTCACAGCTGCATTTATCATTCCTTTCCCTCCCACAAGAAGGAATAGAGCATTTGGTGTCGGCTGAGTGGCTTTAAGATAGTACCACTACAATTATGTACTAATTTTTAAAATTTTATATGCTGGAGTACTTAAAATATTGCATATATACATTATCTACTATCACCCGCTCATTAGTTTTACATATAGATTTTTCTAGTTTGGAACAAAAATTTCCTGGAAAATTGGGGCAGAGTTCAAAAACCAAATTATTCAGCCCAGCCAGCGTGGCTCAGGGGTTGAGCGTCAACCTGTGAACCAGGAGGTCACAGTTTGGTTACTGGTTAGGCCACATGCCTGGGATGCAGGCTTGATCCCCAGTAGGGGTATGCAGGAGGCAGCTGATCAGTGATTCTCTTTCATCACTGATGTTTCTATCTCTCTCTCCCTTTACCTTCCTCTCTAAAATCAATAAAAATATATTTAAAAAACAAAACAAAACACCAAATTGCTCAGAAGGCCAGGCAAGTAAAGTGAGTGAATGCAACAAGAAGATGAAGTGTGAGATAGCAGGAAGTTGTGAAGACTCTGGCAAACTGGGGAGCCCATGTCCCCTCTAAAGGCTATGCTGGTGTTCCCATCCAGACTGCTGCCAGAGAGGACTTGAAGAACAGTGCTGACAGAGCTTATCCTTTTCAAGAAAATCCAAAAATCTGGAGTTTAATTTATAATTTCCCACTTTAAAAAATATCGTGTGAGCTAAACAAAACACTTAATATAGATTAGATTCAGCTCACAGTCTGCTAGTTTTCAACTTCTGCCAGTTTAATTAGTAAATGAATAAACCTCTTGTGTAATCTAACTCTGCGGACTATAAATGAATAAAAAATGGCAATGAAAAAGTTGCTGAATGATTCAAACATTTAAAATACAAACCTTTTTTAAAATATTTTATTGATTATTTTACAGAGAGGAATAGAGAGTTAGAAACATCGATGAGAGAGAAACATCGATCAGCTGCCTCCTGCACACCCCCTACTGGGGATGTGCCTCAACCAAGGTACATGCCCTTGACCGGAATCGAACCTGGGACTCTTGAGTTCGCAGGCCGATGCTCTATCCCCTGAGCAAAACAGGTTAGGGCTAAAATACAAACCTTTTTACCACTGAGTTTATTAATTGTAGGTTTGTCATATATTGTCTTTATAAAGTTGAGATATTCCTTCTAAATTTACTCTATTGAAGAGTTAATATCATAAAAGGATGTTAACTTTTGTCAAATGCCTTTTCTGAATCTACTGAGATGATCATATGGTTTTTATCCTTTATTTTGTTAATATGATGTATCACGTTAATGAATGTTGAAGCATCCTTCCATCCCTGGGATAAATCCCACTTGATCATGGTGTATAGTCCTTTTAATGTATTGTTGAATCTGGCTTGCTAAAATTTTGTTGAGAATTTTTGCATCTATGTTCAAAAATATTGGCCTGTAATTTCCTTTTTTTGTAATGTCTTTTTATCTGCTTTTGGTATCAGGGTAATGCTGGCTTCATAAAATAATTTTGGGAGTGTTCCTTCCTGTTCAATTGAAAAAAAAAAGTTTAAGAAGGACAGGTTTAATTCTTCTTTGAATGTTTGGCAGATGCCATCTGGTCCTGGACTTTTATCTAAGACCAGGAACAAGACAAGGATGTCCATTACCACTACTTCTATTCAAAATTATATGGGAAGTCCGAGCTACTGCAATCAGGCAAGACAAATAAAAGGCATCCAAATGGGAAAATAAGTAAAAGTCAACTGTCCTATATAATAAAAAGCTAATATGCAAATAGACAGAATGGTGGAACGGAACAAGCTATGATGTGCACTGATCACAAGGGGGTGTGCGTGGAACATGGCGGCATCGGCCACGGTGGGACGGTGAAGCAGGTGAGTGAGGGTGCCAGACCAAGGTGGGGTGCTGGTTGCTGTCATTGGGGCAGCCTCTGGTGGTTACTGAAAATTCTTTGCTTTTGCATACTGTCATCCCGCCTGGCACTCGCACCTGCTGCAGGTGCCTGATCTTCTCTCAGGGCTTCTCCCCCTCCCCCTGCTCCTGAGGGACGATAGGGGCCAGCAGACGCCTCTCGCACCAATAGCTGGTGTCAGCCCCATTTGCACCCGCTGACGGCGCTGGTCCCAGGTGTGAGTGCTGTCAGTGGGTGCGAGTGGTGGCTGCCGGCCCTGATCACCCCTGAGGGCTTCTCCACCTCCCCCAGCTCCTGAGGGGGGATCGGGACAGCAGCTGCCACTTGCATCTGCTGATGGTGCCGGCCCTGCTTGCACCCACTGCTGGTGCCAGCCCCAATCCCTCTGCGCCATCAGAGGGCGTGAGTGGGGCTGTCGCTGGCAGGGGAACAGGGGCCACTGTGGGAGGGGCTGGGTGAGGATGCAGAGGATGGGCCAAGACCCACCCCTGTGCCCACTGCAGCCTTGCAGCCCACAGTTCCTTTCAAGGTGCACAAATGTGTGCACTGGGCCCCTAGTTAGAACTAATAAATGACTTCAGCAAAGTTGCAGGACACAGAATCAATATGCAGAAATCTGTTCAGAATTCTATATACTAAAATAACGATCAGAAGAAGATATTAAGAAAACTATCCCATTTACAACAGCATCAAAAAGTATAAAACACCACCCTGGCCAGATAGCTTTGTTGGTTAGAGCATTGCCCTAATATACCAAGGTTGAGGATTCAATCCCTGGTCAGGGCACATACAAGAAGCAAGTAAGAAATGCACATATAAGCATAACAACAAATCCATGTCTCTGTTTCTGTCTGTCTCTTTGTCACTCTGTAAAAATCAATAAATTTAAAAAAAGTATTAAATATCTAGGAATAAATTTTTAAAAATATTTATTGTTGAAAGTATTACATATGTCTTTTATCTCCCAATATCTAGGACTAAATTTACCTAAAGAGGTGAAAGACCTGTACTCTGAAAACTGTAAGACACCAGAGAAAGTAACTCAACAAGATACAAATAAATGGAAGGATATAAATTGCTCATAGTATTGCTAAAATGTCCCTGCTACCTGAAATAATATACAGATTCTATGCAATCCCTATCAAAATACCAATGGCATTCTTCTCAGCATTAGAACTAATCCTAAAATTTATATGGAACTACAAAGGGCTCTTAATAGCCAAAGAAATCTTGAGAAAGAACAAAGTAGGAAGTATTACGCTCCCTAATATCAAACTATAGTACAAAGCTACAATAATCAAAACAGTATGATACTGGCATAAAAAAAAAAAAAGATATAGACTCATGAAATAGAATAGAGAATACAGAAAAAACTCCTTGCTTATAAGGTCAATTAATCTATGACAAAGGAGGCAAGGATATACAATTGGGAAAAGACAGTCTCTTCAATAAGTGGTGCTGACAAAACTATGAAATAATTGGACCACTTTCTTACGTCATATATAAAAATAAACTCAAAATGGATTAAAGACTTAAATGTTATACCTGACACCATAAAACTCCTAGAAGAAAACATAGGCAGTATACTCTTCGCTATAGATCTTAGCAATATCTTTTTGAATATATCTTCTCGAGCAAGGGATATAAAAGAAAAACTAAGAAAAAACAAGTAGTCCAAGTTAAAAATGGGAAGAGAACCTGAGTAGCCATTTCTCTAAAGAGGACATACAGATGGCCAATAGACATGAAAAAATGCTCAACATCACTAATTGCCAGGAAAATGCAAATAAAACCATAATGAGATATCCCTTCATATCTGTCAAATGGTTACTATCAATAAGTCAACAAATAAGTATTGGTGAGGATGTGGAGAAAAGGGAACCATTGTACACTGTTGGTAGGATTATAAATTAGTGCAGTCACTATAAGAAACAGTGTGGAGATTCCTAAAAAAAAAAAAAAAAAAATTAAAAACAGAGCTACCGAAGAAAAACCAACATGGTGGCATAGGTAATCACCTGAACTTGATGCCATGCATAACCACTTCAAAACTACAACTAAAAGACAAAACGGACATCATCCAGAACCACAAGAAGGCCGGCTAAGTGGAAATTCTACAACTAGAAAAGAAGAGAAAAGCACACTGAGACTCAGAGGAGCTGCGGAAGTAAAGTGCAGAGGTACAGAGGCACGCACGCAGAGAGGGCTGGCAACTGAGTACACGGCTGGCTTTTTCAATCAGCAGGGAGACACAAGCTCCCAACTGCTCTGAACTACAGTTCCGGGCAAGACTCTGGGGACCCAGACTCATATGGGGAGAAACTGGACTGTCTGGCAGCAGGCAGAACTCGGGGGTGGCTTTCTCTCAGAGGTGCTTGCAGCGATTACCAAGGGACACTGAAACCCAGGGGCCTCTTAGGGCAGGGCTGACGGGAAGCCATTGCTATATGCTTGGCCCTGAGACTCCGCCCCATGCAATTAGAGTGCAGGGGCTTTTGCATATGAATGGCCTGGTCCTTTGAAATCTAAACTTACCTAACAAACTGCAGCTGAGTCAGAAAGACCCAGAGCCTCCAAAAGAAGGCCCAAGGCCAGACAGCAGCTTGCACTGCTTCACAGCTGAGTCTCATCTGGGCACCTCCAAAAACCAAACAAAGAAGAGGAATCTGCAGATCTCTCTGTAGCTCCTGCTGGGTGGCCTCAGGCAAAGGCTAAATTAGCACCTCCTTGGAGATCCAAGAGCCAGTGTACCCAGGGGTCAGAGTAGGACCATCCAGATTACAACTCCTCAGATCCATAAGGGACACAAGGGGCAGACTAAGTGAGCACTGAAACAAGTTTTGCCCCATAAGGTTGTTTCCAGTACAGAAGTTCTCCCATCGTAGACACAGCTGATCCTCACAGCCAATTGGCCTGGAGGTCAATTCCTCCCAGTGATACCAACAACAATCAAGGCTTAACTACAACAAGACTGTGCACACAGCCCACAAAGGGGTGCACCAAGAGTGTCCACCTCCATTAACTGGGAAGCCACTGGGCCCTATAGGACACCTAGTACACAAAGCCACTCTATCAACTCAGGGAAGCAGCCAAAATGCGGAGACAAAGAAACAGATCACAAATGAAAGAAATGGAGGAAAGCAAACGACTGGATATAGAGTTCAAAACCATGGTTATAAGGTTTTTCAAGAATTTCCTAGAAAAGGCCAATAAATTTAGCGAGACCCTCAAGGATATGAAAAAGGACCAACTAGAAATTAAGCATACACTGACTGAAATAAAAAATAACATACAGAGACCTAACAGCAGACTAGAGGATCACAAGAATCAAGTCAAAGATTTGAAATACAAAGAAGCAAAAAACACCCAACTGGAAAAGCAAAAAGAATCCAAAAATTTGAAGATAGTGTAAGGAGCCTCTGGGACAACCTCAAACATACCAACATCCGAATTATAGGGGTGCCAGAAGAAGAGAGAGAGCAAGATACTGAAAACCTATTTGAAGAAATAATGACTGAAAACTTACCCCACCTGGTGAAAGAAATAGACTTACAAGTCCAGGAAGCACAGAAAACCCCAAACAAAAGAAATCCAAAGAGGACCACACCAAGACACATCATAATTAAAATGCCAAGGGCAAAAGACAAAGAGAGAATCTTAAAAGCAGCAAGAGAAAAACAGTTAATTACCTACAAGGGAGCATCCATACGACTGTCAGCTGACTTCTAAACAGAAACTATGCAGGCCAGAAGGGAGTGGCAAGAAATATTCAAAGGGATGAATAGCAAGAACCTACAACCAAGATTACTCTTGGTAATCTTGATTACCCAGCAAAGCTATCATTCAGAATTGAAGGTCAGATAAAGAGCTTCACAGACAAGAAAAAGCTAAAGGAGTTCATCAGCGCCAAACCAGTATTATATGAAATGCGGAAAGGTATTCTGTAAGAAGAGGAAGAAGAAAAAGGTAAAGATAAAAATTATGAACAACAAATACACATCTATCAACAAGTGAATCTAAAAATCAAGTGAATAAAAAATCTGATGAACAGAATAATCTGGTGAATATAATAGAATCAGGGGTATAGAACGGGAGTGGACTGACAATCCTTGAGGGGGAACAGGTGTGGGGGGTGCGGGAAGAGACTGGACAAAAATCATGCACCTATGGATGAGGACGGCGGGGGGGGTGGGGGTGGTGGAGGGGGTTAAGAGCATGGGGGTGGGGTGGGAACCGGGTGGAGGCGAGCTATGGGGGGGGAAAAAGAGGAACAACTGTAATAATCTGAACAACAAAGATTTTTAAAAAATGCTATGGAAAAGAATAACAGGAAGACATAATTTAGATACATATATTTAAAAGCATATGACCTCATATTGTACCTTCAAATTCATAAAGCATGACATACTAGTTACATAATAAATAAATAAATAAATAAATAAATACAGAGCTACCATCCAATCCAGCAATTCCACTGCTGCGTATTTATTTGAAGAAGTTATAAACACTAATTTGAAAAAGTATATCCTCTGTATGTTCCCTGCAGAATTATTTACAAGAACTAAGATATGGAAGTAACTCAGATGTCCATCAACAGATAAATGGATAAAGATGTGACATATATGTGTTTTATATACATACATACATACAATAAAAAAGAACAATATCTTACCATTTCTGACAACATGGATGAACCTAAAGGTTATTATGCTAAGTGAAATAAGTCAGACAAGGACAAATACAGTATGATCTCACTTATACATGAATCTAAAAAACAAAATAAATGAAGAAATAAAACACAAACAGACCCATAGATATAGTGAATAAGCTGACAGTTGCCAAAAGGGAGGAGGTAGAAGAATAGATCTTAGCAATATCTTTATTTATTTATTTAAAATATTTTTATTGATTTCAGAGAGGAAGGGAGAGGGAGAGATAGATAGAAACATCAATGATGAGAAAGAATCACTGATTGGATGCCTCCTGCATACCCCCAACTGGGGATTGAGCCTGCAACTCAGGCATGTGCCCTTGACCGGAATCAAACCTGGGAGGGACCCTTCAGTCCACAGATCAATGCTCTATCCGCTGAGCCAAACCAGCTAGGGCTCTTTAAAAGGAAATCTTTAAAAGATTATTTTTACAATTTCTGTTTGGAAAACATTGGTTTTCAAAAACAGTGTTTTTTCCTCCAGTTTTGCATTTTTTTGTTAGTTCATATAATGTAATCTTTTTCTTTATTGATTAAGGTATTTCATATGTGTCCTTATCCCCCCAATGCCCTTCCCTAACCCCAAGCTTTGCATTTAAAAAATAAAGTAAAATATAAGCTAGTGCTCTTCATTTCTGGCAAAAAAACGAACAAGCAAAAAACCCATACCTATATCTAAAAATAAATAACCAATCTGTTTTTTGACTATGGGTTTGAGTAGCAAGTAGATTAAAGAGGATATTAAAACAAAAAGCAAGGCCCTGGCCAGTTGCTAAGTGGTTAGAGCATCGGCCCATGGACTGAAGGGTCAAGGGGCGATTCTGGTCAAGGGCACATAAGGCTTGATCACAGCCTTGGTTGTGGCATGCTGGAGGCAACCAATCTACATGTCTCTCATGTAGATGTTTCTCTTTGTCTCTCCCCCTCCTTTTCACTCTCTCTCTAAAAAACAAAACAAAACAAAAAACAAACAAACAAAAAAACCCACCTCAATGGGAAAAATATCCTCAAATGAGGATTAATAAAACAAACAAACAAACAAAAAGACACACCAAAAAAACAAAGCCAGGTACATCCATGATGGATCCCTGGCACCTACCGCAGACGCAGGCTCCCCCTTGGATTCACTGGCATCTGGCTCGGTGTCCTCGGTCTTGACCTCAGTCTTCATTTCCAGCATTGGTATTTCTGGTCCTGGCTGCTGGGAGTTGGTTTCAGCACTGGCCACTGATGATGGAGTGGGTATCCTGTTCTCAATACTGGCTGCTGCCTGGGAAAGCTGTAGAAAAACCAAAATCATTTATCTCTGTTAACAAAATAATATATATGATTTTAAACTCTGCTGCTGGTCATCCAATATACAGTTTTGTGTTAACATTTCTCAATACTAACCTAATAAGCATCCCTATTTGAGAGAATTGAAGAACAAAAGTTCAAATAGGAGTTCTAGAGGAAGACCACATCAGGCAGAAACACAATTGATTTCTTGCTAAATATACAGAGATAGAAGAGTAGAGCTTTCTACATGTGGATATGAAATTAATTTTCTGCAATTTTTCTACCTAAGCCATAGAAAGAACCCCCTATTTTAAAATTAATTTCTTCCAGTAATATCATTAATGTTTATGATTAAAAGCAGAATTATAAATATACTAGTGACCTGGTGCACAGATTTGTGCACATTGAAAGGAAATTAATTAGAAGGTGGCCGGCAGGATGGGACTGGGCAAGACAGGCCACACCCTGGAGCCAACCTCCCGCAGTCCCTCCCTGGTGTCTGCGGAGTGAGCCGGGTCCCTCTGGCAGGTGGGGTCCCTCAGCCTGGCCTGCGGGGATCAGGCCAAAACCAGCTCTCCGACATCCTCCCTTCAAGGGGTCCTGGAGTGCGAGAGGGTACTCTGCAAAGTTGCTGTTGTACATACAGGGTGTGGAATGCAAACACAATGTCCTTCCCTGCAGGCCTGGTTGCCCCCAACTTCCCTCCTCTGCCAGCCTGGTCACCCCTAACTGCCCTCCCCTGCAGGCTTGATTGCCCCCACTGCCCTCCCTTGCAGGTCTGGAACCTCCCAAATGCCCTTCCCTGCTGGCCTGATTGCCCACAACTGACTTCTCTTGCAGACCTGGTCCCTCCCAACTGCCCTCCCCTGCTGGCCATCTTGTGTCCACATGGGGACAGCCATCTTTGACCACATGGAGGCAGCCATCTTGTGTGTTGGAGTAATGGTCAATTTGCATATTACTCTTTTATTAGATAGGACAGAAGATAAGTATATATGTAGGAGGAGGAATAAAGTACCTATATGAAACAGAATATATAATTAGCTTGTTAATTGCAGGAACAGTGTTGGGATTAGTGGCAGAGAAATAAGCAAACATTAAGAGAAGGAACCACTAAAGGAATTATAAATTTTCAAAGCCTTATCCAAGGTAGTTTAAAGTAAACAAAAGATAACATAAAATTAGAAAGGCTTTGGAGAAATACAAATAGTAATGTTATCTTGGGGTTGTTGATGAGATTAATTTTGACATTTAATAAATACCTTCAGTCCCCAAGAAGAAAGTTAATGTATTTCAGGGGGAGAGGGGTTTCTAAGTTAGACTGATAAGAAAATGAATATTAAGATTGATTTTAGTGATAACTAGGGAGGGAGTTGGAGGCAACAAGAGGGAAGCCTTAGGTCCCTGGGTCAGTGGGGCAACCCAGCCTATGAGAGCCACCCAGACTGAGCACCTCCAGCAGGTCCACGAAGGACTGGGCACATATGAGCCACAAAAAGTACTAACCTGGATCTGCCAAGTTGTCATAAAAAAGAAAAGGCTTGCAGTCTGAAAACAAGGCTGATAGGGAAGGTCAAAGCATATATAATCAAGAACATGACCACATCCTGAAACGTTAGGAGAAAAACTACCAAAACTCAGAAGACATAAATCTAGGATAATGGGAAACAGACTGCTCTTATAAACAGAGGTAGTTTAAAAATTCTACAGAGGACTCATGTATTATTTCTTTAGAATTGCTGATTTTTGCAAACTCATATAAGTAGGAACGATAATAAGTCATGTCCCGCCTAACACGGCCTTTCAGTTACTTTTTGGAGTGGCACCAAGATTCTACAGCAACTTCATAGCAGAATTAAAAAAAAAATTATTTACTGATTTGAGAGAGAGAGAAAGAGAGAGAGAGAGGAGTGGAGTAAAAAAGAGAGAGAGAGAGACATCGATTTTTTGTTCCACTTATTCATGGATCATTGGTTGTTTTTTTGTGTATGCCCTTACTGGAGATTGAAGCCACAAACTTGGCGTATAGGGACGACACTTTAACCAACCGAACCAGGTTCATCACGAAAGAATTATTTATGGAAAAGTTCTCATTAAGAGTCTCAGAACAAAGATGACAGAGAGGCTCACCGGCGTGCCAGGAGGTTGGGTGTGCACAGGCGTTGGCTGCTGCTGTGATGACTGAGGGGTGGCCACAGATGGGGGCTGAACTGGGGTTTGAGGCTGTGGGGTCACCTGGGCTGCTGCCTGGACTGTAGGAGTGCTCTGGGCTTGACTAGCACTGGGCACTGAGCCAGGAGTTGGGGTAGGAGTCTGCCCGGAAGACGACACAGGAGTCGATGGCTGAGTGGGAGCTGCTGGCTGGGGAGGAGTCATCACAGGTGCTGTTGGATGCTGTAGAGATGGCATGCCAGCGGCTGTGGAAGCAGGAGGTGGTGTCTGGTGCAATGGTGATTGTGTCACTGGTGGACAAGGCAGCTGGGACCCAAGCATGTTCAGAGGGTTAGGAAGAGCAGCACCAGGCACCTGTCCCTAACAGAGGAAACAGAGTATGTTAAAATTACGTCCCCTATTTGGAAATGTGGAAACAAATTTGAAGAATTTAAATGTGTGAAAATCTAATCATGGTTTCTTGAAGAAGCCTGCTGGTTTCAGGAGCATGTTCCATTTGCAAAAATCTATCTAGCAGTACACTTATAATGTGTACTTTCCAATCAAGTTAATGCTCTGTTTCTTCTATTTTGATTTATATAACTGTCGAAATTTCTGGCTTAAACAAACATGTCCACTCAGCTTACTAGCTTCATGCTCCATAATATCCACCTATAGCTAAGACCAACAGAAAAGATATTTATCTTAAAAAAAAAAAAAAAGTTTCAGTGCAGTGATCTCAGCTGAGGACATGCTTCAGAGTATCTGTAGACCTTTGAAAAAGTGATTCCAAATCACTGGTCTAGAACAAGGGCTACAAACTACTGCCTGTGGCCAAACCCAGTTAGCTGCCTATGTCTATAGTAAAGTTTTATTGAAACATAGCACACCCATTCATTTGTGTAGGAATGAACATGGCTGTGATTTTCCCCCACAATGATGGAGGTAAATAGTTAAGACAAAGCATCTATCTATGTATGGCCCACAAAGTAAAAAATATTTACAGGGCATATTTGCTGACCCCTATTCTAGAGTAATGACATGTTATGGAAATTAAGAATGAATGAATAGGAATTTAGAGAGTAAATTTAGAAGAGTCAATTACTTTTATCCAATATTGCTTCATGTTAAAAAATTAAAACACGAACTTCATATTTTAGAGGAAGGTTTGGCCTATTTTAAACGCAGGTACATATTCATACAGCAACACTACTATACTATAACAACAAAAGGGTTTTAAAAAGGCAGTAAAATGGAGAGAAATACTTCGACTGGTTGCCTCCTGTACATGCCCTGGTGAGGGTCTAGGCTAGGGAGGGAGGAGCCTGCAACTAAGGC
Organism: Corynorhinus townsendii; assembly: GCA_026230045.1. Taxonomy (NCBI): domain Eukaryota; kingdom Metazoa; phylum Chordata; class Mammalia; order Chiroptera; family Vespertilionidae; genus Corynorhinus; species Corynorhinus townsendii. The sequence continues at coordinate 67,587,748 of JAPDVU010000009.1, forward strand.
ATGCTTCTGAATAAAACAAAAAAATACAGAATAAATGCCTGGGCACAGTGGCTCAGTGGTCGAGCAAAGACCTATGAACCAGGAGACCACTATTTGATTCCTGGTCAGGGCACATGCCCGGGTTGCAGGCTCAATCCCCTGGGGGGTTGTGCAGGAGGCAGCCGATCAATGATTCTCTCTCATCACTGATGCTGCTAGTTCTCTTTCCCTTTCCCCTTCCTCCCTGAAATCAATAAAAAGATATATATATATTTTTTAAAAAAGGCAGTAAAATGAATGGAAAATAGTTCTTTAACTTTAGACTGAATAAGTAAAAACACAATGAATAAAAGGATAACTACACAACTGATCCAGTTAGCCTGACTTCAGCTAACAGTAAGATACACAAACCAAAAATCATTAGCAGTGAACACATGGGGCCCTTCCTTACTAACTTTTTAAAATTCAGTGTCTCTCAGAATTTGCATATGAAACTTAGAATTCAAAAGACACAAGTAAAAATCAAGAAAAAGACAACAACAACAAAAATCAAAATGCAAAAGCACACAAATCAAAAAACCACAAACCACTCTAGTTTTACATGAAGTTCATCCCAAGATATTAAGAGTCATTCCAAACAAGGTAAAAATGACAGGATAAAATAAGGACAATATCAAGAGATGCTAAAAGATAAAAATCAAATGTGTAGTCTAGAATTCTAATTTCCATGAAAAAAAACATGCTCAGGTCAGTAGGAATCTGGGGCTGTATCAATGTAGGTGGCCCAAAGGCAAACGGTACCTGTGACACGCCTGTCTGGGCTGCTGGCTGCCCCATGCCTACATTGTTCACACTCATTGCCCCACTGGATGAAGGGAACTGGTTCTGAGGCAGGAACTGGTTCTGTGTGGGCGCCTGGGCCATCATGTTGTTGGCATGTGCACCCATCATGTTTGGAGGCTGAGGCATTCGGGAAGGAGAAATGGCCATCTAAAAGATAACAAGCATCATTGAGAATTCAGAGGACAAAAGCCAAAGTATTCAAGATAAAGTAGAAGAGACAGTAATCTTCAAATCCTCCCTCCCTCTTGGGAAAAGAAAGACCACTTCCTAAGACCGAGGCACTTTGCCAGCTTTCTCATGCGAAGTATCTAATGAGTGGGCTTCAGACTGTCCTCTGGACAGAAATCAGTAACATGCTATAATTTAAAATCCAAGGTATGTTTTTCTGAGTTCTATGAAGCATTTAGAAAGCAGCTGCAGGCGAGTAAGCTCTAGGAGTCAACAGACACTGACAAGTCCCTCTTGGCCACAAATCTGAGGCTGCCTATTCCATCTACAGAACTCCATCTTCTCAAAGAGTCATAAGTGCCTATGAAATTGGCATTCAAATAAAATAAATAATGGTCAAATAATTTTCACTACAGTAATGAAGATGAGAGAGAGAGAGAGAGAGATATGAAAGAAATAAAGCATAACCAAAATCTAAAGGAACAGGTACCATAGGATTCTAGACAATCTACAATTTCACTGCTTAGAGAATTTCCTTATTTGGGCAAGGCCTTCTCAGCACAGTTAAGGCAAGGAGGACTTACCCCTGGAACGGAGCCCATGCTGTTCATTGGGACAGAGTGGTTCATGGGGGATGCTGCACGCGGTCCCATGGGAGCTTGTGGCAACTGTACATTCCCCAAAGACATCGGATTAAATGAATTCATCCCTGTAAAGTCCCCACAATAGTTCATTAGGAAAAGCATCCACAGGGAAACAGAATTACAACTTGTCCAATAAACTCTAAGCAAAATAAGATGGAACACATACACAACACATACAACTGAAAGGAAATCACCCAGTTAATCAGATGATTAAATAACAGAATTTTCATATACAGGAAAAATGGCATCAATGCTGGTGAGGTGGTATGGTGGGGATGGGAGTGGGGGGGGCAGGGCAAAATGAGGAGATGAAGGCAGAAAGCCAGGTAAACCACAAAAAAATAAGGCTGAGGAAGCACTGATCAGCACGACAGGACCATGATAAAAAAGCATCAAAGTGATAAGGAGACGAGGCTACATCGGGAAGATGTTCCCACCAACTATGGAAGAGGTGTTAACTAAGGCCAGGGCACCAATCTGAGCCAACCTCTCAATAAGGCGTGCTGGAGCATCTGGCTTCTGTCTTCTCTCCTGCAGGAAGCCCATTCTCATCCCCTCCACCTCCACCTCCACCCCAGCCTCCTAGTTCTTCAGCTGGGTTTATATATTTTTTAAAACTTTACACCATATTATTTATTTATTTATTTAATATATTTTATTGATTTTTTACAGAGAGGAAGGAAGAGGGATAGAGAGCTAGAAACATCGATGAGAGAGAAACATCGATCAGCTGCCTCCTGCACACTCCCTACTGGGGATGTGCCCACAACCAAGGTACATGCCCCTGACCGGAATCAAACCCAGGACCCCTCAGTCCACAGGCTGATGCTCCATCCACTGAGCCAAACCGGTTTCGGCTGGGTTTATATTTATTGTTAGAATCTGGGATAAGACTCAAAATATGGTTTTAGTTTTGCAAGCAAGTTAAGTGTTTAGAAAGCATCCAAGGGTGGCAAGTTCTGAGCCTTCTCTCTACAGATGAGAAAAATTGCATGTTTGCAGTACCTTTGCTGTCCCGGGGCTGCCCATCGTTCGCAGAAATGTTACACCATGAAAGACACCTCACTAGCTGCTAAGTGTCTCTAGACCACGGCCTCTCCTTCTTTGTAATTTCCTACAATCCTCTGTAAACTCTTTCTTTTATATTATCAGTTTATCTACCATGTCTACCAGTTTATCTACCAGTATGCAGTACGATTACAGCAAACTTTAAAAATGACCTTTTCTCCCCTCCCAAACTACTATACTAACAGCAGAACCAAGCCTTGCTTTAGAATCTTTGGGTAATGTCACCACCGTATTTCACAACCTATAAAAACACCTTACTGTTCAAGTCTCAATTAGACAAAAACTATAAAATAAAAAAGGTTTGAAATGCCCCTAGTCCCCAAACTCCCAAACTAAAATGATGGCTTCAACCAAGCAAAAACCACAGAATTTCAACCTGAGAAAGAAAATTTAAAAGTTGTTGAGACCAGCTGTCAGCACTCCAACCTGATGTAGACTCTCTGAATGTCAACCCTGCTGGCTAGGCTTGAACACCTGCACTCACAGGGCCCAGAGCAGCCACTGCATTTTCTCCATCTCACTCTCAGTGCTGCTCGCTGCCCCAGGACTGGCCTGATGCTCTCTTTTCACACATTCAGAAATGTTTCCTTCCCCCACCTACAATGTTTTGTTAAGACTCTTCCTAAAAGTAATGAACTCTCTTGAATCCAAATACAACTGATATTCATACTGCCTGTGGAAATGCTCATCAACAATAAGGAATGTAAGGAAAAAGAAGTGCCATCCTATATAATAAAGAAGTAATATGCAAATTAACCCTCACATCCTCACAAGAGGGCTGCCTACAACCAGGCTGGCAGGGGGGTTAGTGAGAAATGACCAAATGACTGAACAAGCAGGCTGTGCGGTGCTACTAGGCTGGCAGGGGGATTAGTGAGGGACGACCAAATGACTAAACAAGCAGGCTGCATGGGGCGACCAGGCCGGCAGGAGCGGGGAGTTAGGGGTGACCAGGCCAGCAGAGGGGGGCAGTTGGGGGCAACCAGGTCGGCAGGGGGGGGGGCAGTAAGAGGTGACCAGGCTGGTAGGGGTGGGGGGGCATTAGGGGCGACCAGGCCGGCAGTGTGGTGGGCAGTAAAGGGTGACAAGGCCAGCGGGGGGGTGGGGGGGGGGAGTTAGGGGCGACAAGGCAGGTAGGTGAGCAATTAGGAGCCAGCGGTCCAGGATTGTGAGAGGGATGTCTGACTGCCAGTTTAGGCCCGACGGCAGTTGGACATCCTCTGAGGGGTCCTGGATTGGAGAGGGTGCAGGCTGGACTGAGGGAACACCCACCCCCCCCCCGCCCTGCCCCGGGCATGAATTTCATGCACCAGGCCTCTAGTAAAGAAATAAAGAGAAAAAGAAACAATACACTTTGTGGCTGTTGAATGGTAAACAGAAATATGATTCACAGCAATAGTTAAATACCTTGAGAAACCTGCATGCGATTCACTGGCAGGGGCATGGGCCCATCTATAATGACAGGGGAGAAAAAAGGTTATTTAAATTAATCCTTGATTGAGGAATAAGGAATTTATCCTTGAGTACTTCAAACTTAAAGAAAAAACCAGTCAACAGGTCCCAAGGCACTGTACATTTGATGCTCGCAAACCTTATAAAGGACCTCCTTGTGAGAGACTCAATGTCTAAACATAGGCCATTGTAGAAGGTCATGACCACTATCAGTCTCCAAAATGTGGGCTTCCTGAGAACATAATTCTATATACGTAGAAACACACTCCAAATACAGAAGGAAAAACAAGCAAACAGACTAAGGGCTGATAGAAGGAAATGAAGTCCTTACTTGGAGGTCTCACAGGTTGTGACTGTGGTATTCCAGGGGGCTGCGCCCCGGGGGCTGGTAAGGCTGGCTGGTTACCCAAGATGCCTTGTTTGTGTAAACGCGACCTCCGTTTTTCTTCCAGTTCTTTTTGTATCTTGTAGATTTTCTCTGCTAATAAGTGATAGTATTCATCCTAAAGAGCAATAACATTAGGCAGTCAAAACGATAAAAAATGAATGATCTGGTTTGTATGTTTTAAAAAACTAATGAACTTTTTTATTAAGTACACTGGCAAAGGTAAGTGTTCAACACTTCTAACTAATAAACCAAAGGCCCAAATTCTTGTTGAACTAGTTACATTACAGGATTTAATAGACAGTAGGTATTAAATGCATGTTACATTTCATTCCACAGTTGAACCTCTTCTTGGATATTCACTTGTGCTGGCAATAACATAGTATAAGCATAACAAACAACGTCCACATGGACGTGGACATGACATCCATGGATAAAATGCTATTTTGTATACCTCATTTACCTGTAATGGTGATACTATAGTAAACAAAGAGAGTTGTGAAGGGACTTAATTTTTTTTTCAGAGAGGAAGAGGGAGAGAGAGAAAGAAACACCAATGATAAGAGAGAATCACTGATCAGCCTGCCTCCTACAGGCCCCACGTTGGGGATCAAGCCCACAACCCAGGTATGTGCCCTGACAGGGACCTCCTGGTTCATAAGTTGATGCTCAATTACTGAGCCACGCCAGGCGGATGGGACCTAATTTCTTATCTGCTAAGTCTCTCTGGTCAGGCTCCTCAAGGTGATGGGCCTACCCAACTAACACATCCCTATTTCCAGACAAATCAGCCAGACAGATGCAGTTATATCTACCACAGGTATGTGCAGGCTGGAACAAGTATGGCAACCTACCCGGCTGTTGGCAGACTCATACATGTCCCCTTCCACTTTCTTAGCATAGGCGACGAGGTTCTCCATGCGGCGATCCTTCAGGGCTGCAGGGTCAGGTGTTGGGAAGATGGCTTGGACGCTAGGAAGACAACATACTCTATCAACCCACTTTCAATACATCAGTATCTTGCCATTTTATATGTGACATGGAAAGAGAAGCCTATCTACCTACAGGGGGTGATACACTGTTGAGAGAAATGCCAAATCTCTCTTGCCTAGCATATGAGTACACAAATGAAGTCATTCTCTAGAGACTATACTAACCTGTTGATTTATCTATAAGTCCAAAACGATATTTTGCTATTAGCAATAAATGCTAGGTCATCTCAAGAATAATACAATTTTTAGAAAGTATTTTTAATGATTTTAGAGAGGAAGGGAGAGGGAAAGACAGAAAAATCAATGATGAGAGAGGATCATTGATTGGCTGCCTCCTAACACACCCCACACTGGAGACCAAGCCCACAACCCAGGCATATGCCCTGACCGAGAATTGAACTGCAACCTCCTGGTTCATGGGTTGACGCTCAACCACTGAGCCACCCCGGCTGGGCAAGAATAATATGATTTTGAATTCCTACTTTTAAATTATTTATTACGAAAAAATTTTATTAAAATAATGAAGAAAACTTCGAGAGAACCATTGGTTAACTTCACCTTCAATTTAACTAGCTTGCAAAAGTTAACTATTAACTTCCTGCATGTTCACTGACAATATATATGATAGTACTATCATGCCATCTGTATTCACTAGGCAAATTCCCTCAATTCTCAGGGGTCTCCAGAAACATAATCTTGAGCCATAAAATAAGGCAAAGCTTCTGAGCTAACCCCAGCTCCCCCATGTATCCCAGAGCTCAGAGGACATATCTGACTGCACTGGGAGTGTTGGCCTCTGTGACATGGCTCACAGTTCATGCTCCTCTACAGGGTAGAGCTATGAATGCTCTGGTGCCCCTCACTGGGGATACAGGGTCTGGGATTCTCTGGCCTGCCAGCAGTGTCAGTGGTTCTCTAAAAAAGGATGTTGAGTCCTTCAGCTACTAGGGTACTATCACCTGGAACCACTTAGGAATTAAATCAGATACTAATGAAAGTGCAAAACTGTCACAATGCTATCAGCCACAAAATGTTTCTGTCACATGTGAATAATGGGTGAGGTGGAAACGTACAGTTTATGCACTAGATGGCTCCGCAAGTCCTGGGTGACATGTTCATGCCAGCCTTTCCGAACGCCAGTGCTGGAAGTAGGTGCTGCTGTTGGTATAGTGCTGAGGGTTCCAATGTTTCCAGAGTTTGAGCCATCATTCATCAGTGGGCTACGGGAAGAACAAGAACTTCATCCATCTATTAAAGTGACTGAAATGTGCTTCATTTAAGTAAGGCCTTCAGCCATATGAGACTTAAAAAGTTTAAGTTAGGAGAGCCAAGTGATGAATGTACAACAAAAAATTGAAACCATGTTTTATCTATTATCTGCTCTGCATTTATAATTAAAGGAAAAATAACATGCCTCCACCCCATCTATTTTTTCTGCCTCACATTTAGAAAGAATCATGGCGTTTTGTGTGATTCCCAGCCCATTTTCATGTGTAACTATCACATAGGAGCCAATTGAAACATGGGTCTTACTTTGTGGCCCCAAGAGAAGTTGGAAGAGCTGATTCTGAAATCAAGTTTGGTGGCTGCTGATCTGTTGTTATTCCTCCTGCTGGAATGTTCATTGGGTTATTTCCTTTAAAAACAGAAAAGAAATCAACTTCTAAATTATAATATACACTTAAGAGTTTAAGTCACTATATGAATAAGCAGTTCTTAATGAGTTATAATAATAAACACTATGGCAGGAACTCTGGAAGTTATATTTTCAATAATGGTGATTGACTTGTAATACAAGTTCAGTTGCAGACTCCTTCCCACTGTATTATGTAATTAAAATAAGACAGTTTTATGGAGGGTGGATGGTAAAGTAAGTATACTATAAGGCTGTGGAAAAAATCAGAAATGACCCATTTCAGCTTTAGATTTTGATCCTGGCTTTATTAATATCATGCCCTAAACAACTAAACTGACTTGTCACATATATGTGTCATCTATTTTTTTTGTATATCAGAAAATAAAACCATAGATACTAAGTGTGGGTGAAAAGCATAAAAGGTCAATTTGTCTACAGTATTCATTTTATAGGATAAAAGAAGTTAACAGTCTTAATCCAAATTAAACCATCAATAGGAATGGAGTTAGAATAGAATTCAGGTCTTAGGACTCCAAACCAATCTCCTGGTCAGTAGAAGTTAGATATACATGAGGGCAGTTGCTTTCCAAAAAGCAACAAATGAGATATTTTCAAAGAGCCATTTTTAAGGTAAAATACTAAAAAAAAAGAGAGAGAGAGAGAGAATAAAATGAACACAATAACCTTGATTTAACTTGACTGACATAACTGCTTTGCGTAAGCCTAAATTTAAAAGGACTATGTTGATTTAGCCCTAGCTGGTTTGGCTCAGCGGGTAGAGTGTTGGCCTGTGGACTGAAGGGTCCCAGGTTCGATTCTGGTCAAGAGCACATGCCCAGGTTGTGGACTTGATCCCCAGTAGGGGGCATGCAGGAGGTAGCCAGTCAATAATTCTCTCTCATCTTTGATATTTCTCTCTCTCTCTCCCTCTCCCTTCCTCTCTGAAATCAATAAAAATATTAAAAAAATATATATATATATTTAAAAAAGGACTATGTCGATTTAAAGAAAAATATTAAGTAAACAATATGCAGAGGTGGCAAAAATTTTGGAGATATGTAAACAAAAGACCAAACACTGGCAAATAATGGGATAAGATTACACTAGGCAATACTAATACACTGGTACACGAAGAAGGCTGAGACAGGAGAGATTTTCTGAGACTCCTGTTAATTGGTCCATGTCCCAGTTGGTCACTTCCAGCTGTGGGATAACTCATAACCAAGACATGCTGGAAATGGTAGACCATCTGTAAGTTATCCTATATAATAAAAGCCTAATATGCAAATCTACTGAACTGCAGAATGACCAGTCGCTATGATGCGCACTGACCACCAGGGGGCAGATGCTCAACACAGGAGCTGCCTCCAGCCCGCAGGCCTCAGGCCAGCCAAGGTGGGTGGGGAGGGGGGAGGGGGGGGGCAATCACCCCACAGATCAGCCCTGATTGCCCACCAGGCCTAGTGCACTGGGCCTCTAGTCCATGAAATAAATGATGTACTGAGAGTCAATGCAAGTGGTACAACCATAATTCTAACTTGTTAGACTTTGCATTCTGAGCCATAAGAAGTGCCCTTTATGAAAACTGTCCAGACAGAAGTGGCACAAGCAACAAAAATGTCAGGCAAATGCTACTCTTTTAATAAGCCTGTAACATATTCCGTGAATTGTAAATGTTTGCCTTTTCCTGTAAGTTTTTTTTCCCCAATTTACAAGATACCATCACCATAATATATACATTTATTAATTTGAAGTTAAACTGAAAACAGCCTCTGGTTCCAGGAAGACTTGTCATTTCCATGCTATATTAGGACAAAGAAGTTTTCAAGAGTTCCTTCACTTACCCAAGGGGTTGAGAGTCCTCATCTGCTGGTGAGTTTGAGGCTGTGCTGGTTGCTGGCCAGAAACCTGAGGCTGCAGCTGCGTCTGGGGCTGGTTTAGGTAGGGAAGTCCAAGAGCAGCATATGCTCGCTGCATGGAGCTGGGGTCTATAGGATTTGGGTTACTTAAAGAAGTAGCATTCTGCTGGCCTGTACCAACAGAACCAATTGTGTTCTGAATTCCACTAGCTGGAGACCCCAGGATGGCTAGAACAACAAACAAACAAACAAACAAAAAAGGTAAGCAATAGAGAGAAGCCCATAAATTATTTTAAAACTACTGAGAAACAAGTAAAAATTTATCAGAAGACTATATGTCATGAAGTATTAGAACAAGTCTACCAAGAAAGGCAGTGTGCAGAGAGAAGGATCCTATTCTATTCATCTATTCTGCATGCCAGTAGCTGAGGAGCACAAAGCTGAGGAAAATCCAAGCTTCTCTCTTAGAAAATAACAGACCATAATATCAGAGATCACTTAAAAATTAATATGTACCAAAGTCTCAGAATAAGTCAGTTCTAGGGGAGTGGCAAACATGATAACAGAAAATGTTTTGATTCTTTTGGGGGCGGGGGATCTCCAGCAATCACTGAGATGAACTAATAGGCATCCCCCTCCTGCTGCCACTTCCCCTGGGTCCTTCACTGCTCACCTGTACAAGTCAGAAGGATTAATTAAAGGAGCAGAGGTGACGCTCAGTCAATCACTTATTAATAAATCTATGATGTGATCTTCTAAATAACAATATCATAATTCCTTGAAACTTGTGTGTACAATGACTGCATTAACACCACACCTTTCTTTCCTAAGAATTTCCTATGCAGGAGGACACCATGCTGAGCTCTCTGACTATGTAAAGCTAATAAAGAATGTACTTGACTGACTGACTGATCTAGTTGAAACTAATAGATAGAAAGAGGCTTGGATTTTCCTTTAGCCAGGTGTCATCTCAGCTTCACTGATATTCAAGACCTGGGCTCTGCCTCCTACAGAGCTTCTCTAAAAAATCTATGACAACATAAAGAACCTCATTCCCAATAGCTTCAAAGTTAACTGACAGATGACCCCAACTTGCAAATCCTTGGTCATATCAAATCCAATTCATCAGTCCGTCCGTCCATCAATCCATCCATCCAAATGGTCTTATTTGGTGAGCAGTTACCATATAATAAGTTTTATGACATACTATTTATTCTTAAGAGTTCCCTTCTATCCAACTTCCCCAAACTTTAGAGTTATATTATAAATAGCTGATAAAATTGATATTATAACATATGATTTTTAATACATAAGATACTATATAATAAGGCCTTTATTCAAAATCAGACCATTTTGTGTTTGTCTTCTCACATTTAACCATCAGTGCAACTATAACATAAACAAACTCAAATACTTACCAGAGTAACTTAATTAAACTGAAATATGTGAAAAAACTTGGTAATTACACATTCCATACTGCTAACTTTTCTAATAAGGATATTCAGATCTCAAAATCATTAATGTTCATTAGTTACAATTACACACACCAAGCATCTCATTACAATAAATGAAAAGATTCCTAAGGTGCACTTTATGACAAGCGTGTAGCTAAAATAAATCACATAGAATACCTGTATTTTTTTCTAATAGTATTTCCCAAAACTTTAATCATGTGCTCACTGTACTCCTGAAACCAACATGCTAAATTTTCTAAAAGCACTATGATGTAAAAAGGAAAATAATAATGGTAGGATGATTTATTTTTCTATCACCTTGTGGTATAAGCAAGAAGAGACCCAGACTACATTTGTTACACATAATGATCAATTGTGGAAAGGAATTAAAAAAAACAAAACAAACTATGTATACAGCTTTTCATTTCTATGTGAAGATGCAATAGAAATGCTTTAGTGACAAGTTCTATTATATTCCACTTTCATCCACACTTCCTCAAATACCATCCTTTTATTTTTTTGGTTAATCCTCACCTGAGGAAATTTTTTCCCATTGATTTTAGAGAGAGTGAAAAGGAGGCAGAGAAAGGGGGAAAAGGGGAGAAGGAACACTGATATGAGAGACACACGTAGATTGGTTGCCTCCCACATGTGCCCTGACTGGGGCTGGGGATCGAAACTGCAAACCTTGACCAGGAATTGAACCCAAGACCCTTCTGTGCTCAGGCCAGTGCTCTAACCACTTAACACACAAGCCAGGGTCCAAAATGCCATCCTTTAAAACAGTAATAATAATTCTTTATTATTGAAAGTATTACGTATGGCCCCATTTCCCCCAATTGATCCCCTCTAGCCTGCCCTGCCCCCTGCCCCAGGCCCTCACTGCCTGCCCCACTGTCTGTCCATGGGCCATGCATATATGCATACAAGATCCTTGGTTGATTACCCCCCACCCACCCATCCTCCTCTGCCTTCCCTCAGATGCCCCAGTCTGTTCCATGCTTCCATGTTTCTGGATCCACTCTGTGCATCAGTTAATTTTGTTACTTAGATTCTACATGAGTGAGATCATGTGATACTTGTCTTTCTCTGACTTATTTCACTTAGCATGATACTCTCCAGGTCCCTCCATGCTGTTTCAAAGGATAAGAGATTCTTCTTTTTTTTATTGCTGCATACTATTCCATGGTATAAATGTACCACAGCTTTTTTATTCACTCATCTACTGATGGGCACTTAGGCTGTTTCCAGATCTTAGCTACTGTAAATTGTGCTACTATGAACACGGGGTGCATACATTCTTTCTGATTGGTATTTCAGGTTTCTTAGGATATATTCCTGGAAGTGGGATCAATGGGTCAAATGGCAGTTTCCTATTTAATGTTTTGAGGAAACTTCATACTGTTTTTCCATAATGGCTGCACCAGTCTGCCAAATGCCATCCTTTTAGCCAAAATGTCCCCATCTTAGGGCGAATTCCATTCCCAAGTCCAAGGTATTTTTCAGGGCAGCCAGACAATCCCATGGAAGCTGCTGACATGGTCACTTGTAGTTGTGTTTATGTTAAAAAGCATTTATTTCCTAAATATAAAACATTACTATATTTTAAAAAACATACCTATCAAGAAAAAAGCAAATATTTGGAACTTGGCATTTGTAACAATCAGGCAAGGAAAACATAGCAAGCAAAAGATGCCTGACATTTAAGCATGGCCCAATTTGAGTCCAAATGCTGCTAGTAGATGACATACTATTTCAGAGTAAGAAAACACAGACATTTATTATTGGGGTGATGATTGGTTGAAAGGAGAGTTATCAGGTAAAAGCAACCATAAACTCCATTTTAGGAGCTCAAGATGCTACCATCCCTCCATGAACATTTTCCTGATCTCTCTCTTGGGCAGCAGTCATTCTTCCCTGAATTCTTACATTACCTACTAGGGCTCTGCTTCTCTGTGGGCATTTACAATTCACATATTCACTTGCTCACTCTTACCAATTAAGTTAGTACAGATTGTTTGCCAGGCATTGCTAGGCTTCAGGATACAGTGTGAGCACAGAGCCTGCACTCATGGAGCACAGAATGTTGGGAGAGACAAGAGACTAATCACTTAACAAATGTAAAACTGCAGCTCTCTATCAGAGAAGATCATGCTCATCTCACCTTCCTTGTACATTCCCTGAGGTGGGACCAATGTGGACTCATCTTGACTTTGTATGTCGAGGTGCCTTGTAAAGGTCCCTGCAGAGTTCAAGTGAGCTGTAGCAGTCTAGCAGAATGACTGGCCTTCTTCAGACACTTCCCACCCCCAGCCCTGCACCACTGAGTTCTTCAGGCTGAACAAATTTTAAGGAGTGCTAAGAAGAGCAATGCTTCATCTGGCATCATTGATAATGAGGCTGTCCACATTAAACTTCAGTCCCCAATCATTCTCAATAAAACCGAACTCAACTGAAAAATCCAACAAAAATTGACACATTCCAAAGCTTTGTCAGAGTGGTGAGAGACACACCATTAAGCAGGCAAAGCAACTACTTACTATCTAGTCACCACTAAGATTTCTACTGAAAAAGTTGTGCTGGAAGTTACTCAGGCCTGTATACACATCTCTGCAGAGTTGCTCCCACACAATGCCTTGCAGGTGCCATGCATGCCAGGCCTGCCTTCCTTTCCAGCATCTTCTTGTACACAGTACAGGACATGATAAAAGAGAACATCCTAGCCCAGTTGTCAGGCCTCCCATCAATCCACCATTGAGCAAGAATGCACACACAAAAAAAAGCATGCACAAACCTTCCAGCAGTTTTTCTTTAGAAGCCAAACGACTCAGGAGCGAGAAACACTATGTTATGCAGAAGAGCAAGGACAACACTGTTCTGATCAAACACATCACCAATGATTGGTACTTAAATCAGGGACAAACAAGCCCACCACTCTGTCCCTATAGCCATTTAAGTTCTACTGCCTCCTCTGCTCCCCATGCCAACAACAGTCTGTCAAAAGAAGTGTCTGAGAATCTCTGAGACCTCTCTGATGGAACAAGAGCGTGTTCAACAAACACTTACTGAGTACCTAAGAGGCTACTCTTTATGAGTAGAAGTTTTAAGGAGGTAGTGTTGGACTCAATATCATGAAGGAAGGTGTTTAAAACAATCAGAGGTGCCTAAAATTAAAACAAACAGCCAGGCTAGGGAGTGAGCCAGTAGAGGTATTCAAGCAACAGACTGGAGGACTGCTGATTGACACTCTGTCAATGGGCTCATGCTACATGAGTAAATGGGTTCAGTTCGACTCTGGGGCTGACCCTATAGCATCTACTTGACAGTCCTTGTGGATTTCTGAGTTGGTTTCCCCGAGAGAATGACTCAAATCTCTTCAACAGCTCCAGGACAGATACACGGCCCCTTCAAGGCATTCCGAGAAGAGCATCTCAGTCGTTCATGTTCATACCAATAACCTGGCAATTTGTTAAAATGCGGATTCTAATATAGAGAGCCTGGTATGAGGCTCCAATGTCTGCATTTCTTTTTAAAATATTTTTTAAAAAATTGATTTTAGAGAGAGAGGAAGAGGGAGAGAGAGAGAGAAAAACATCAATGTGAGAGTCAGTTGCCCCCCACATGCACCAGGGATAGAACCTACAACATGGGAGTCGAACTAGCAACCTTTCAGTGTGCGGGATGACGCTCAACCAACTAAAGCCACACCGGCCAGGGTCCAATGTCTACATTTCTAACAAGCCACCTGGGAGTGCCCATGTTCCTGGTCTGAGGACTACATCTGGAGTAGGAAGAAAACTTCACTGATGAGGCAACATGAGTTCTAAAGGGAATTTGGTCATGTGTCCACACAGCTCCAGTCCTCCATGCCACCCTATGAACTAGAATTTATTGAGAGTCAGATGCCAGGGCTGACATTAGATATACTCCTTGAAAAGTCCTAATTATTCAATAAATTCTGATTATCTCTGTAAAGGATAGATAGCATGAGATTGGTGATTACAGAATCTCTAGAAAACAGAAAAATCAAAATCTCAACAAAATAAGCCAAAAAGGTAACCAATGGTCTGAGATTCATTTCAAACAATCTCAGGTTAGCTCCACAAGTATTTCTGGTAGGTTCATAGAGACATCAATGAGAGAAGTCTGATAGTAAAAATGTGTGTACCAGGTAAGGTAAGCATCTGTGGGAAACCCTGACTAGAAAGCACACAGCCTTGGTGGCACAGGGCACATGCTCCACAAGCGGGAACAGTTGGGTCTGAGATAGCCCCCAGGGGTCCTCACCACCTCAGTACGAACAGTCCCTCTCTCCCTGAATTACCTTGTTTGCACAGGAACCTCTGAGTCCGGTCAGATCCTGCCCTTACAGACATGTCAACTCTGCTGACACTGTCCATGCTGTTTAGAATATTCTATTGTTACTTTATTGAAATTGGGCTCCATTAAGCCTCACCCTCCAGCAAATCCCAGTCTTCTCTCCTCAAGGATTGCCAATACTAGTGACTTGTCTCTACCTTGTTCCTTTGAGTGATACCACTGTCATATCGTTTTTAATGTAGATATTGTGACTCTGTAACCGACTTTAAGGTACTAGAATGATGACTCTGCATTTCTTCTCTATTGCCTAAACCAGTGGTCGGCAAACTGCAGCTTGCGAGCCACTTGCGAGCCACATGAGGCTCGTGAGCCGCGGTTTGCCACTCTGTTGACTAATGAGTTTGCTGACCACTGACCTAGACTCTCGATTCCAATAATTACCGGCTGTTGTTGTTCCTTGTGATTAAGCCCCTATCCCAGTGGTCGACAAACTCATTAGTCAACAGAGCGGCAAACTGTGGCTCGTGAGCCACAGTTTGCCGACCACTGGCCTAAACCAAGTATTCACATGGTTAAGCACAATTTGCTTTAGAAGAGTTGAAAAATACCAACAAACATTTACAGAAAAGGTATCGTTGAAACTTGCTTACTCATCATAGCAAACTCTTCTATAGTCACAACACTACTGTTAGAGCCCAAAGAATACACTCAAAGTTGAAACCTAATTTGAGAAGCATTTAATAATTTTTTAAATAGGAGCTTTCATGAAAAATTACTAAAACTTTATACAAAGATAATCTAAATATTACCATGACTATAATAAAATCACCCTGGTAACTCCTTACATTATGACTAGTAGAAACACTGTGGTTTACCACTTCAGAGAGCACGCACCAGATAAATTGTCACAACAGCCAGAGAGTTATAAGGATGTTAAAAAAAAAAGCCACAAAAAACCACATACATTTTTTTTTAAACAAAAACCACATTAATGTTTCTTAAAAAGAAATCACAAAAAAGTTTACAATTGTCATGGTGATACATACTAAAAACAGAAGGTCCCAGAAAAGCCACACCCCAAATTAAAAGTTCAGAATGAAATCTTATCTCATTATTCATAGAATTAATACTGTACAACTACAAACTCGAATGAATATTTTAGCACTTAAAAAAGCCTATTACTGAAATGCATCCTAAAACACAAGAAATTGTAACCATCAAAAATACTAGTTTAAAAAATGGTTTTATACTAACTTAGAGGAAAAACAGACTGTATTCTACTAGAACTATTGTCCCAAATATCTTGTTCTAGAATACCCAGATTCCTCGACTTTCAATTTATATGAAAGATGTCCTAGAAATTTTTATTAATTTAAATTTTGGTCAATCAATAATTAATTTAACTCATTTGGGAAATGACTTTGAAAGGAAACTTAGTATGACTCCTTCTCTAGAGAAGGAAGGAGAATAATGGGCCCATGACCCCAGGATGTCTTGCCTATGTGACATGGACACTGCTGAGCAGAGTCAGCTCACTAGACATCCTCTCAGGAGGGGATAAGCTGGACTTAAAGGAAAAGCACCTGGGTTATCACCGGTGCTCCACTCTTGGACACTTAGGAACAATGAGCTTTTCCATCTTTCCTTGTACCACTCGCAAACAACCAGAAAGAAAAACAGCACACGTTCTCCAGGTAGCAGTGGGGTCTTGAGGAAGATGATCAAGAATGAGAGGAATGAACATGTAACCACAAACAGGGGAGGGTGGCAAGATGGCACAGACAAGATGTAGGAAGACTAGAAAGACTGTGCTGTGCTCAAAGTCACAGGGAGCAGCTCCAGCCAAAGGGGTAACATGATATTGAAAAGCACGTCTTATCTGTCCAAACTGAGGGACACCCAAAGACCACTGTTTTACGTCTAAAATGACAAGAACGAACTTGAAATTGGGAAGAGATGCTCATCTTTTCACTGCTCTGATGACTACAGAGAACCCCTGGGAGTCCCACACAAGCCTCCTGAGCTGGGATCACTGCTTAAATGGTCAATCAGCTAAAGGCTACACAGATGACTCCAAAGACAACAAAGCAATGGGAATGATCAGAATGCAGCCAGTCTGGGGCAAAGACTCTCAATCTGTGCTGAATAAATTATAAGTTATGTTAATAGGACTGGGAACTGCAGCTCCATGGGGGATGGAAACCTCTAAAATGTCTACATGTGGGATTCTATACTGACCCGGCCTGACTGACTTATCTATGACTTTGGGGTAAGAGGTTTCCAATTCCAAAAGAAGTGTCCTTTTATTTCCCCTGCTCCACCCCAAAGTCACTGCAATTAGTGACGCAACATTCAAATCCTCAGATACTGAGTATCTGTCAAGAAATAGGAAGAGCAGGTCACTTTGGTGATAATGCTTTCCCATTGCTGCCAATTCTGGTACAGGAGGGTGGGTGGAGGTGGCAGAGAATTAAATTCCAGAACAACCACGCCCACTGAGCACAATGAGACTGTCTACTCACTAAGCTTTGCTTCATCCTTTGTCACTGTATGTCTCCACTCACTACTATCCTTTGTGTTAATAATTTCTGCCTTGCTTCCTACCTATGCTTATGTATTATCTTCAGAAATAGCTTATTTTCTCATCTCCAAGCTTCTCTACCCCCAAGGCTCACTTACTTTGTTGGTTTCGCTTGTCACTGGCATTTTTCAAAGGGAGGCAAACAGGACAGTCATGTCGTGTGCAGTTCTTCCAATGAGAGATGATTTGTCGTGAAGATGCACAATGGGCAACTATGACCAGAAAAACAACGAGATGTTATTTTTCTATCCAAATCGTCACACTTTCAAATACACCTAAATTATAATGCCAGGTTCCATAAGAAAATGGTAACAAGGGTAACCATAACACAGTACAGGCAGTCCTCAACTTACAAACAGGCAGTTTTCCAAAAAGTTTGTAAGGCGACTGTTGAGAATTCCAAACAAAAACTTCCCATAGAAGCAATGTTATGAATGATGGTGATTAAGGTTCAGCCCACAAAACAAAAGCTATTTGACCTGAAGTACTAAACAACTGGAATGAAAGGTAGAATAAATAATTCTGTAAGGTCAGTATTTAAAATAAAAATGTTTTATTATGTTTAAGGATGAAGCCACCTAAATACTCTTGTTGAAGAAATACAAATAGAGAAATGAGAAGTCTGTGGAGATTCTGAAGGCCCCCCTCCCACCCCTGCACCCGAGCACTTTTCAAAGTAACTTGAAAGGGTAATTAAACCTGGTTATTCTCAATCTTTACCTTCAAACTTTCATATTAAGGCACTGATTTTTTTCTAAAGATTTGGCATAACCCTCCTTCGGCTTCTCCATCACTTTAAAGGTTATGCTGGGGACTCACAAATGTCATAAAGGGAGAGAGGGAGATCAGGTAGACAACCTCCCCAAGGTTTAGGAGCACAAGAGAGAAAAGGAAAGAGAATAAAGATTAGAGGAAAGTATAGTAGTTAGTAAGAAACACTTTCTTTGGTAGAATCAAAGGGTCTGCCACAGAAGAGGGGGAAGGGAGGCACATGGTGTGTAAGTCACCACTGGGAGGGAGGAGGTGGCAGAGATGATATGGTGCACACAGTTCCCCAGGTCACGGTCACCCAGGACAGCTTCCCTGGTATCCTGATTAGCCTCAAGACAAAAGTATGGAGGAGTAAGGCAGTGGCTTGACACACGACATAGTTGCAAGAGACATTATTGAGAAAAGGGTTTGTACATGCATGTGTGTGTGCTACACTGCCCAAAATAAAACAGTGCCCTAGACATTTATAATGAAGACTATGTTTAAGAAGTGACAGAGGAAGGAGGAAAGGAACAAATGCAGGGCATAACCTTATCCATTAGAAGGCCACAGAATATTATTATAAAACCAAATCACCTTTCTCCTCAGTAATTAAGTGTTCCAGTGGTATCTGACAGGATGGTGTGTAAAGACGTAGGTTGCAAGAACCTTATAAGAGAGCTGGCTAATAACAAGAACAAATTTCGTCCTAAGCTTTGCCAGTAGGATTTCAGAAAATGGCACTTACCTTGACAGGCTTTCCCAGCCTGACAGTGTGTCATGTGATTCAAAACATTTTTCATGGTTCGACAATGTGGGAGAGAACAGGCCCGAACCTCTCCGTTTGCTTGTTCTCGTCTCTGACATTTATGAGCGTGAAGCAGTAGAACCAGCTGCTGCTGTATCAGTTTGCGTTTTTCAGGATCTGCAGTGGGGCCCGTTGCAATTGCTTGTGTGGGTACAATTCCCACTGATGTTTGCATCTGAGACTAAAATAAAACAAATTAATAAACATTTAATAAGCTTTTAGAGTTCTAATTCATGTTCATTAATTATTTTTCAAACTAATGTTAAAGTTGATGGATATTTGCCACAGAGATAAGGCAGCTGGTGTGGTTTTAATTCATCAGACTTTAAGGAAGATAAAGAAGTAAAGAAAAAAACCAACTGAAAAACAAGGCTGATTAAAGTTCACCGTGTATGACTGTCTCAGAGCAAGAAAATGATGCCTATTCTTAACTGTAGTAACCAAAACCCAACTCACTCTACCATATATACAAGAGCAGGAAAAGCTGTGTATTATCTTAGGTTAAACCATATGAAACTGTTGTTTTTGTAGGCCAAAATGGCCAAACATTGGCAATTTCATATGGTTCAACTTAACGGAAAAAATATCTGATGCAGCAGAAGAATTAGAGCCACCCTCTAGATTTCATTATCTTGTGACCAGAGGACAATACTTTCAGTATTCAATACCTGTTCTAAAAGAATAATACACACTTATCCTTAATACGACCATCTAGTACAATTGCTAATGCTTATGAAATGCTTTGCCTTCCATTAAAATTTCCACTCAGATATCTGGACAATATTTTCAAAAAGTATTTGATGATCTGCTAAAGATACAGAAATAAGTTTAGTTGCTTTCATCCTTAAAAAATAATAAGTCAGACTGACTGTTCCTCTTAACTGCAAAGAAAATGGAAAAGGTGAGCTATGGAGTCTTCTTATTCTTAGAAACTACCAATATTCTTCAGACAACTCTAGTATTCTGACACTAACACTCCCAACTTGATTTTATAACACTCTCTGCCTCCCTTTTGTACATCGTTACTCTGACTTTTCAAATTTAGAATCTGAAATTGTTGCTCAATGAGATGAAAGGGTCGTATGAACTCTAAGTGGCCTGAAATCATGTTAGAAGTATCCTTAGAGTCTAAAAACTTCTCGGCTTAGTCCTCATTGTCCAGGTGGGCACCAAGACTGGACAAAAAGTGCTTAGATAAAAAACCCTCCCTTTAAAAATACAGAACTAGCCGCTTCCACCAAGGAGAGGCTCTGCGTCGCAGTCATGAGTCGCTACAAGTTCGTGGATATTGGTATCAATTTGACAGATCCTGTATTCAGAGGAATTTATAGGGGGATTCAAAAGCCTCAAGCACTCAAGAGTTCATGCTTTGTGACTGGGTGTATATGTGTGTCTATGAAATAAGTGTTATAGAGGAGAAACCAAGATGGCGGCATAGGTAAACACCTAAACTGCTGCCTCGCACAACAATTTCAAAACTACAACTAAAAGACAAAACGGACACCATCCAGAACCAAAGGAAAGCTGGCTGAGTGGAAATTCTACAACTAGAAGAGAAAAGCACATTGAGACTCAGAGGGGCTGCAAAAAGCTGAGATATGGAGATGCGCGGAGAGGACTGGCGGCTGAGTGCACGGCTGGCTTTCTCAAGCGGGAGGGAGACGGAAGCTCCCGACTGCGCTGAACTCCAGTCCCAGCGGAGACTCTGGGAAACCAGACTCATTCAGGGGGAATCTGGACTGTCAGAAAAAGAAAAAAGCACACTGAGACTCAGGGGAGCTGTGGGAGACAGAGGTCCGGAGGCGTGCGAGCGCAGAAGAGGACTTAACTACTGAGTGCAAGGCTGGCTTTCTCAAGCGGGAGGGAGACAGAAGCTCCCGACTATGCTGAACTCCAGTTCCCAGCGAGTTTCTGGAAACCCAGACTCATTCGGGGAGAAACTGGACTGTCTGGCAGCAGGCAGAACTCGAGGGCGGCTCTCTCTCAAAGGTGCTTGCATTGATTACTGAAGGACACTGAGACCCAGGGGCCTCATAAGGCAGGGCTGATGGGAAGCCAAGGCTGTCTGCTCGGCCCTGACTCTGCCCCATCCAAGCTGAGCACAGAGGCTTTTGCAATTTTCCAAGTCTTGTCTCATAAGGGTGTCTCCAGCACAGAAGTTCTCCCATCGTAGACACAGCTGATCCTCACAGCCAATTGGCCTGGAAGTCAATTCCTCCCAGTGATACCAACAACAATCAAGACTTAACTACAACAGGTTGTGCACACAGTCCACAAAGGGGTGCACCAAGAGTGTCCACCTCAGGTAACTGGGGAGGCTGAGCCACTAGGCCCTAGAGGACACCTAGCACACAAAGCTACTCTACTAACTCAGGGAAGCAGCAAAAATGCGGAAACAAACAGATCACAAACTAAAGAAATGGAGGAAAGCAAACGACTGGATATAGAGTTCAAAACCACAGTTATAAGGTTTTTCAAGAATTTCCTAGAAAAGGCTCATAAATTTAGCGAGATCCTTGAGGATATGAAAAAGGACCAACTAGAAATTAAACATACACTGACTGAAATAAAAAATATTATACAGAGACCTAACAGCAGACTAGAGGACCGCAAGAATCAAATCAAAGATTTGACATACAAAGAAGCAAAAAACACTCAACCGGAAAAGCAAAAAGAAAAAAGAATCCAGCCTCTCTCGGGTCCTCGTTTTCAAGATGACCAAGAAAAGAAGGAATAATGGTCGTGCCAAAAAGGGCCGAGGCCATGTGCAGCCTATTCGTTGTACTAACTGCGCCCGGTGCGTTCCCAAGGACAAGGCCATTAAGAAGTTTGTCATTTGAAACACACAGCCGTTAGGGACCTCTCCGAAGTGAGTGTCTTCAATGCCTATGTGCTTCCCAAGCTGTATGTGAAGCTGCATTACTGTGTGAGCTGTGCCATTCACAGCAAAGTAGTCAGGAATCGTTCTCATGAAGTCTGGAAGGACCGAATGCCCCCACCCCGATTTAGGCCTGCGGGTGCTACCCCACAACCTCCACCGAAGCCCATGTAAGGAGCTAAGTCTTCAAAGAGGGAAGAAAAGTTCTCTGGGGGGAAAATAAATGGAAATTGTACTTCAAAACAAAAAAAGAAAAAAAAAGAATCCAAAAATTTGAAGACAGTGTAAGGAGACTCTGGGACAACCTCAAGCATACCAATATCCGAATTATGGGGGTGCATAAGGAGAGAGAGAGCAAGATACTGAAAACCTATTTGAAGAAATAATGACCGAAAACTTCCCCCACCTGGTGAAAGAAATAGACTTACAAGTCCAGGAAGCGCACAGAACCCCAAACAAGAGGAATCCAAAAGGACCACACCAAGACACATCATAATTAAAATGCCAAGAGCAAAAGACAAAGAGAGAATATTAAAAGCAGCAAGAGAAAAACAGTTAATTACCTACAAGGGAACACCCGTACGATTGTCAGCTGATTTCTCAGCAGAAACTATGCAGGCCAGAAGGGAGTGGCAAGAAATATTCAAAGTGATGAATAGCAAGAACCTACAACCAAGATTACTCTACCCAGCAAAGCTATCATTCAGAATTGAAGGTCAGATAAAGAGCTTCACAGATAAGAAAAAGCTAACGAAGTTAATCAACACCAAAGCAGCATTATATGAAATGCTGAAGGGTATTCTGTAAGAAGAGGAAGAAAAAGGTAAAGATAAAAATTATGAACAACAAATATATATCTATCAACAAGTGAATCTAAAAATCAAGTGAATAAAAAATCCGATGTACAGAATAAACTGGTGGATATAAGAGAATCAGGGGCATAGAAAGGGAGTGAACAATTCTCAGGAGGAAAGGGGTGTGGGTGGTGCGGGAAGAGACTGGATAAAAATCATACACCTATGGATGAGGACAGTGGGGGGAGGTAAGGGCAGAGGGTGGAGTGGGAACCATGTGGAGGGGAGCTATGGGGGGAAAAAAGAGGTACAACTGTAATAATCTGAACAATAAAGGTTTATTAAATTAAAAAAATAAAAATTATAAATAAATACTAATAGCAGGTGAATTAAAAAATAAATAAATATACAGAACCAAAACTGTGATGTAAATACCTCCAAAAGTAGAGCATAAATTTTATGCAATATTGTTTGAAAAATAGTAAGAATAAAGGGACAAATCTCTCTTACCAGCTACCAAAATTACAAAACTACAGATTTCTTTACATACATCTAGAAAAAGAAACATGTTCATTGATTCCAGTGTCACCTGAAAATACAAAAATAAATTCCAGACGAATTAGGATGTATAAAAATAGGTTAAAATGGGAAAAACTCTGTGAAAAACTAAAGAATATTTTTAGAATGAGGGTAAAAAAAACTTACAAAGACATACATTAAAGTTTAAAAAGGGAAAAATTGTGTGAAAAATTGTTACTTGTGAAAAGTGGAAACTGAGTCTAGTGTTAGGACCATTCTTAAAGCTCCTTATATATAGGGTGAGCAAAAGTAAACTTACAGTTTTGAGTACACAAAACAGAGTTTCTTCTTTGTTTTTTAAAAAATCCTCACCTGAGGATATGCTTTTATTGATTTTAGAGAGGAAGGGAGAGAGAGAAACAATGATGTGTGTGCGAGTGCAACATCAATTGGTTGCCTCCTGTACACACCTGATAGGGGAGCAAAACTGCAACCTAGGTATGTGCCCTCACCAGGAACTGAATCCACAACCTTTTTTGGTGTATGAGACAATGCTCCAACCAACTGAGCCACCTGGCCAGGGCAGTTTATTCTTATACTAGAAGCCCGGTGCATGAAGATTCATGCTGGAATGGGCTTTCCTTTCCCTGGCTGCCGGCACCACCTTTCCACTCCAGCCCAGCCCATTTCCACTCAGGCCCCGGAGCCGCCACTTTCTGCTCCAGCCCCGCCTTTCCACATTGCCCAGAGGCCCTGAGAGACCAGGGGTGGGGCAGAACACCTGCATCCCGCCCACCCCCGTCACTCGGTGACTGTGTATGCAAATTAACGACCATCTTTGTTGGGTTAATTTGTATATCACTCCTGATTGGCTGGTGGCAGAGCGGAGGTATGGTCCATTTACATGTTTATCTATTATTAGGTAAGATTATTTTCCATACGAAGAACTGTAAACCTACTTTTGCCCCACCCTGTATGCTGCCAAATTGTTTCCCAGAAAGGTTGCTTTACATCAAACTCAAAAATTAATTCAAAATGAATAAAAGACCTAAATGTGAGAGCTAAAACTATAAAACATTTAGAAAAAAATCATAGGAGTAAATCATATGACCCTGGAGTAGGTAATGGATTCTCAGATATGTCACCAAAAGCCCAAACAACAAAAATAAATTGAACTTTATTAAAATTAAAAATCGTGCCCTGGCCAGTGTGGCTCGTCCTATGCACTGAAAGGCTGATGGTTCTATTCCTAATCAGGGCACAAGACTGGGAGCATGCAGGAGGCAGCCGATGGATGTTTTACTCTCACATGGATGTGTTGTTGTTTTCTCTCTCTCTCTCTCTCCCTCCCCCCTCTTGCTCTCCCTCTCCCTTCCTTTCTGTCTAAAAAAATTATTTTAAAAACATTTAAAAATAATTAAAAATTGCTATGCTTCAAAGGACACTATGGAGAAAGTGAAAGACAACCCAAAGAATGAGAGAAAATATTTGCAAGTCATAGATGTAATAAGGAACTTATATCTAAAACATACAAAGAACTCTTACAGCTCAATGATAAAAAAACAAATAACCTAATTTAAAAATGGACAAAAGATGTGACTAGACACTCAACACCATTAACCAGTAAGAAAATGCAAATCAGAAATCACAATGAGATACCACTTTGCACCCACCAGGTGCAAAAAAAAAGACAGTAACAAGTTTTGGTGAACACGTGGAAAAACTGAAACCCTCGTATACTACTGGAATGTCAAACTGAGTAGCCACTTTAGAAAACAGTCTGGTAATTCATCAAAGGGTTACACCTTGAGTTACCACATGACCCAGCAATTACCCTCTGAAGTATACATCCGAAGTAACTGAAAACATATGTTTACACAAAAACATGTACACAGAGTCAGAAAGAGATATGACAACAAATGAAGGATTAGAGAGATGTGATGTCGCTGTCTTTGAAGATAGATGAAGGGAAAGAACTATAAGCCAAGGGAAAATAAGAAGCCTCTGGAATCTGGGAAAGGATTCTCCCCTAGAGCCTGTGATGCCTTGATTTTAAGAGTATAGGACTTTGCCTAGCCCATGAAGCTCACTGGTTGAACATCTACCTATGAACCAGGAGGTCACAGTTCGATTCCCGGTCAGGGCACATGCACAAGGTTGCAGGCTCAATTCACAATAGGGGCGTGCAAGAGGCAGCCAATCAATGATTCTCTCTCATCATTGATGTTTCTCTCTCCCCCTCTCCCTTCCTCTTGAAATCAATAAAAACGTATTTTTTAAAAAGAGTATATGACTTTTAATCTACAGAACTGTAATATAATCAATATATGTTACTTTAAACCACTACAATTGCGGTAATTTGTTAAAGCAGCAGGAAGCTTATACATTCTTAAAAAGACCATGACTCCCAATTCTCTATACTCTTCCTGTGCTATTTTTTTCATAGCCCCAAACATATCTGCCATTTTGCTATATATTTGCTATTATTTGATGTCTGTCCCCAGTAAGTTACAAAAGGCAGAGTTTGTCTGCTGTGTCCACAGTACCTAGAGATGTACCTGAACAAAAAGGACACACAAAAACAAAAATGTGTACAGAAATGTTTGTAGCAGCATTATTCGTAGTAGCCAAAAAAGCAGAAACTTTCTCAAATGCCTGTTGACACATGATACAACACAAACTATGAAAACATTATGGTAATTCAGTGATTTTCAATTGTTGTGCCACGGCAGGCAAACTGACAAGCCTCAAGAAATTTAAAAAAAAAGCAATACCTGACTATTTAGTCAGGGGTATGAATCTCTTTTCCCTTAAATTATCAAAAACACAACAGCCAACACAACAATGGCCATCCGGTGTGAATGAATCAAAATTACACCTATTTTTTTTTTGTCAGATGGGCAAAAAATGTATGTTTTTGGTATGCCACAGAACTTTAGTAATTAGTTTATGTGTGTCATGAGATGAAAAGGGTTGAAAATCGTTGTGCTAAGTGAAAATAGCCAGCCACAAAAGAGCACAAATTGTGCAATTCCATTTCTATAAAATGCCCAGAGTAGATAAATGCACAGGGGCAGGAAATAGATTAGTGGCTGCCTCCAGCTGAGGGATCAGGGGAAATGGGGAGTAACTGTTAATACTACAGGGTTGCTTTTTGGGGATGAAACTTTTCTAAAATTGATTGTGAAGATGATTGCCAAATACCATTAAACTGTATACTTTAAAGGGGGGAACTTAAATATATAATAATAAAGGTGTAATATGCTAATTAGACCGAATAGCTGGACAACCTCCCAGACGAAGCCAGGGCTGTGAGGGCCGAGCCCCTTGCATGAATTTTGTGCATAGGGCCTCTAGTTATATATAAATATATCTCAAAAAAGCTGCTTAAAAAGTTCTATCCAATTTTTAATCATTAAAGAATTGAAACTAAAACAAAAGGCATTTTTGATCTCATCAGGGAGAATCCAAGATGGTGGCGTAGGTAAACACCTAAACTGCTGCCTCGCACAACAATTTCAAAACTACAACTAAAAGACAAAACGTCTATCACCCAGAACCACGGGAAAGCTGGCTGAGTGGAAGTTCTACAACTAGAAGGAAAGAGAAAAGAGCATTGAGACGTGCACAAGCGCTGAAAAGCTGAGGTACGGAGGCGCGGGTATTGGGCTGGCGGCAGGCGTTGCTATTTTCAACCCAAAGGGGAGAAAGCCCCCAATTACTCTGAAATACAGTTTCTGGGGAGACGCAGAGGACCCAAACTCCTACGGGGAGAAGCTGGATTGTGTGCCACCGGGTCGGAAAGTGAGGGGGGCCTGCTTGCAGAGCTGCATGCAAGAATAATTGTTTACTGCGCTGGGGCACGGGACGCAGTCGGAGACACAGAGCCAGCTAACTAGCAGCCATCGATGTTTGCCACGCCCTAGCCTAGTGACGCCCTGAGGCCCCGCCCCACACAACCTACAAACCTCTGCCCTATGGCAGCTTAACCTAACAAACATGCAGCCTGGGTCAGACAGCTCCAAAACCTCCAAACCCCAAGCAAAGGGGAGAAAACTGTAGCTCTCGCTGTAGCTCCTGCGGGGTGGACTCAGACAATAGCTGACCTGCACCCCATTGGAGATCCAGAAGCCAGTATACCTAGTGGTCAGTGTGAGAAACCAGATTTCAACTCCTCACATCCATAAGTGACACATTCAAGAGGCAGACTCAGTGAGCACCAAAGCCCCACTGAAACAAGTACTGCACCATAAGTGTGTCTCCAGCACAGCAGTTCTTATAAACACAATGAGTCCTCACAGCCGATTGGCCTGGAGGTCAAT
The DNA here is from genome assembly GCA_026230045.1 of Corynorhinus townsendii. Taxonomy (NCBI): domain Eukaryota; kingdom Metazoa; phylum Chordata; class Mammalia; order Chiroptera; family Vespertilionidae; genus Corynorhinus; species Corynorhinus townsendii. The sequence continues at coordinate 67,615,200 of JAPDVU010000009.1, forward strand.
TCCTCCCAGCGTACCAACAGCAATTAAGGCTTAACTACACCAAGACTTTGCACTCAGCCCACAAAGGGGTGTACCAAGAGCGTCCACATCAGGTGATTGGGGAGGCTGAGTTACTGCCCCCTATAGGTCACCTACCATACAAAGCCACTCCATCAACACAGGGAAGCAGCCAAAATGCGGAAACAAAGAAACATGTCACGAATGAAAGAAACAGAGGAAAGCAAACTACTGGACGACATAGAGTTCAGAACCACATTTATAAGGTTACTCAAGAATCTTCTAAAAACCGCCGAGAAACTTGATGACACTTCTGAGGAGCTTAGTGAGACCTTCAAGGACCTTAATGAGAATGCCAAAAAAATGGAAAAGGACCAGTCAGAAATGAAGCATACACTGTCTAAAATAAAGAATATACAGAAACTCAACTGTAGATAAACGTACCCCAAGAATCAAACCAAAGATCTGAAATATGAGGAAACAAAAAACACCCAACCAGAAAAACAAAAAGAAAAAAGAATCCAAAAATATGAAGATAGTGTAAGGAGCCTCTGGGACAACTTCAAGCGTACCAACATCCGAATTTTTGGGGTGCCAGAAGAAGAGAGATAGCAAAATACTGAAAACCTATTAGAAGAAATAATGACAGAAAACTTTCCCTACCTGGTGAAAGAAATAGACTTACAAGTCCAGGAAGCGCACAGAACCCCAAACAAAAGGAATCCAAAGAGGACCACACCAAGACACATCATAATTAAAATGCCAAAGGCAAAAGACAAAGAGAGAATCTTGAAAGCAGCAAGAGAAAAACGGTTAGTTACCTACAAGGGAGTACCCATATGACTGTCAGCTGATTTCTCAACAGAAACTATGCAGGCCAGAAGGGAGTGGCAAGAAATATTCAAAGTGATGAACAGCAAGAACCTACAACTAAGATTACTCTACCCAGCAAAGCTATCATTCAGTGTTGAAGGTCAGATAAAGAGCTTCACAGACAAGAAAAAGCTAAAGGAGTTCATCGCCACCAAACCAGGATTACATGAAATGCTGAAGGGTATTCTTTAAGAAGAGGAAGAAGAAGAAAAAGGTAAAGATAAAAATTATGAACAACAAAATGACAGCAAATACATACCTACCAGTAAGTGAATCTAAAAATCAAGTAAATAAAAAATCTGAAGAACAGAATGGACTGGTGAATATAATAGAATCAGGGACATAGAAAGGGAGTGGACTGACAATTCTCAGGGGGAAGCAGGTGTGAGTGGTGCGGAAAGTGATTGGACAAAAATCTTACTCCTATGGATGAAGACAGTGGCAGGGTTAGGTAAGGGCATGGGGTAGGGTGGTGTGGGGAATCAGGTGGAGGGGAGCTATAGGGGGAAAACAAAAAGAGGAACACCAGTAATCTGAACAATAAAGATTTATTTTTAAAAAAAGGCATTTTTTACCTACCAATATGATCAAGAGAAAAATATAATAATTGATATTGATGATAATATAGAGAAACAGTAATTCTCAGGCACTTTGGTTATAATGCAATTTAGTATGGCTTTGGAGAGCAATATATATAAAAAAGAAAAATGTGCATTTCTTTTGCTCTAGTAGTTCCACTTCTTAAGATTTATTATTAGAGAAGCAACTATAAACTAGTGCACTAAAATGTATGTGCAAAGACAGGCATCATGCCTTGATTAAATCACCAAGAATTGGAAAACTCCTAAATGCCTTTCAAAGGTAGACTAATTAAACAAATTAAGGCAACAGACCTAATGATATGATACGCAGTCATGAAAAGTAAGTGGGACCTCAAGAGATCCCAGTCACACCCATGTGGAACAAAAGAATGGCCCAGCTGAGGCCTGCCCAAATTCCTGACCTACAAAAAATTGTGAGATATAATAAAGTGATTATAATAATAACAATAATATATTAGACCATTATACTTTCATGAAAAGCTGTCTCTAACATATTGAGCTAAAAAAGGTCATAGAATAGTACCATAAAGTCAGTTTTTTCTTTATTAACTTTATATATGTTTGTATCTGTTCTTAGAAAACTATTATCTGGGGATTATCTTTGGACAGGATCATGTATTGTTTGAATGTTTTACAATAAGCATCTATTATTTAAAAAAAATTCTGCTTTTGGGGAAAAAGAATTCCAAAAAATCAGTAGAAAATGACAAAAGAATTAAAGATAAAAAATAAAACTGTAAAGATACTGGAAGGTAATTATGAGGAATATTTTGTAATGCAAAGGTGGTAAAGACTTTCATCAAAAATATATAAAGCAGTGGTTCCTAAACAATTCCCAGTAAAAACCTCTTCAAATATAAATTTCCCATTCTTCCTTCCCAGAAACTGTAATTGGAAAATCTACAGTGGAGCCAGAAGCAGTTCTACTTGTTCAAGTTCCATAGAGGATGCATTACTAATTTTAGCTTTATACTTTTCCCAGATTTTCCAAAATGAACATGCACGTACTTTTACATTGAGGATAAGACAAAACATTAAAAAGAAAAAAGGGCCCACAGGTGGTTCTGATGCAGTGTTGGGCCATACCATCCAGGGAAGTGCAAGGACAGACTACAGGAGAACTTATACTTTCTTCCGGGACCAAAGCATAAAGGCTATCAACAACAAAACAAAACACAAAAAAACAAAAACAAAAATACTAGGAAAAAATAATGAACACACAAGACAAAGCAAGTTAATAACATAGGTATTATTTCTCTTTGTCCTCTTGGCCAGTCTTTATTTCTCAAGTACTTCGTGCCGAACTCTGTCCTCAGTGCTCATTTAATCCAATCTCCAAAGGAGAAACTAACTCAGGGCCAGTACCACCTTATAGGAGAGGTAACTGAGGCCCAGAGGTGTGCACCTTGTCCAGGTGGTATGCTCAGTGATGGAGCAGGAAGTCTGGTAGTAGAGCCCCCACCCTTATCCTCTCTGCTACCCACCTTGACAGAGGCCTGGATCAACTTGCTTTATTAAAGAGTTCTAAGAGACTCTAACAGAAAAAGAGGCAAAGGACAGGAACTACACAACTCAAAAAAGAAATATGTATGTCTCTAAACATACGTACTTTAATTTTTACCAATAATTTAAAAAATTATAAATCAAAGTAATGAGACACCACCACCTTCTGCTATCAAAGTCCAACCTCAGGAGCATCTTGTAATGCTAGTGATCTGGTTCATGGCTTTTGTTGGAAGGCAATATCCATCCAAAGCCTTAAAATATATGCAATATGCATTTCTGGCACTCCAATAAGCTCACGTGTGATTCCTAATCAGGGAAAGAGAAGCTAACATGGCAAGGAAGTCACATTGATTCAACCATGACTCCCCCCACATGCTAGCATTTTGAACCATGAGTAACAGCAGGTGAACACAAAACACAGTGACCCAGTGGCTGTGGGGGTACAGCCCACTCACCCAATCCCATCTTCACTAGATTTGGCCACTACTCTTTGCATGTACCATTTGTCACCACAGTTCAACCATCATTTGCCCCATGTCCATCAAATGATCTTGAAAGACAAATCTTTTATGTTTCTGTGGTCTTCCATAATTTTTAAAGGAATCTAAAGTGCTTTTAAAAAATATGTTTTTATTAATTTCAGAGAGAAAGGAAGAGGGAGAGAGATAGAAACATCAGTGATGAGAATCACTGATCTGCTGGGGATCAAGACCACAATCCTGGGCATGTACCCTGATAGGGACTTGAACTGTGACCTCCTGGTTCATGGGTCGATGCTCAACCACTGAATCACACCAGCTAGGCTCTAACATGTACTTTTATTAGAATTGCTATTGTTACACAGATTTGTATAATCAACACCATCCCCATTTTTCTATATGGCCTGTATTCCATCCTAAGAACATAATCACAGATGTGCACAGGAGTACATAATGTATAATAATTTATCCTGGCATTCTTCCTAGAAAAATAAGTTATTTTCCATTAAGTCTATAAGACTAGGTTATAATGTCTGCAAAGGACTCCAGTGCAAACAGTAAGAAGCAGAAGTTGACCAAGATAGAATGGGGGATGAAAGTGTTTCCTCTTGTCACATAAGAGGAACCACTGTCCCAAATCCACATCGGGCTGGGATCCCTATAGATGGCCCTTCAGGACAGCATGGCCCCAAATTATAAGTCATTAATGGGGTACAGACCCACACTCTCCTGACATCCTTTCTCTGGCCCACCTGAAAACCTTACTTCTTCCCAAACTCCAGTTAAAGTAGAAAATGATACCCAAGTGAACACCAGTTGGGACAGGAATTGCTCTGCAGTATTTGCTTGTTCTGATTCCCCCAGAAGGGCCCCTAGATCAGCTGGGTATGAAAAGCTCTGCAGTCTTAAAATAAAGAAAATACTCATTAAATATACACAGCTATCTAATTGGGAAGAAGTGATAATCACCTTTGAGATGATAAAGATCAACTGGTTAGAAACAGCTATTTTAGATGGGCGGTAGAATATCTCTTGTGCTTTCTTCTTTTTGCTTGGTGTTTATTGATTTTTTTAAAAATAAGAATACCTTACAATTTATTATTTAAACTCAATAGGAAAATAACTTAAAATTATCTTAAGTAAGTAATCTTCCAAATCAGAACACTGTGATCTTACAGTGGAAAACAAATGGCTAAGTCAAGAAAGAAAACTCAATGGGTGTGATAAAGAGCAAAGGTAGGGGTACTGATAAATGGACAGACACCCCCCCTCCACCAACTCTCTACACCCTGCCCCCAAATCCTTCCTTCTGAACTGGAGAGTTGGACTGCCAAGGAGGGGTGAGTGGTTACCTGCTACTGCACAAAGAAACCCTACAAGGTAGAAGGTACTGGATTAATTCCAATGGCCAATCAGACCAGCAAGTCTCAAGTGAATTAAGAGGTCTTAAAAGGCACCAGGACCATTGACCAAATAATCAGTTCAGAAGAATTACCAATTTACTAAAAACTTTTAAGGAATATTCTTCTTGTATACCATCCTATATAATAAAAGGCTAATATGCAAATTGTCCCCTCAACCAGGAGTTGCGGGGGGGGGGGGGAGGAGGGCGTGCCAGAGGGCCGGCCCACCAACCACCCACGGCCCCTCCCCTGGGCTGGCCTGGCCTGGCCCCACCTGTGCATAAATTCGTGCACTGGGCCTCTGGTCCTATATAGTAAAAGGCCAATATGCAAATTGACCAAACAGTGGAACGACCGGTCGCTATGATGTGCACTGACGACCAGGGGGCAGACGCTTAATGCAGGAGCTGTCCCCTGGTGGTCAGTGCACTCCCACAGGGGGAGCATCGCTCAGCCAGAAGCCCTGAGCCAGGCTCACAGCTGGCGTGCACAGCGGTGGTGGTGGGAGCCTCTCCCCACCTCCATGGAAGTGCTAAGGATGTCCAATTGCCAACTTAGGCCCACTCCCTGGGAGCCATCAGTTGGACATCCCCCGAGGGTTCCCAGACTGCAAGAGGGCACAGACTAGGCTGAGGGACACGCCCTGCCCCCACCAGTGCATGAATGTTGTGCACCAGGCCTCTAGTCAATATACACTGAGTGACCAGATTATTATGATCTCTGAACACATAATAATCTGGCTACTCACTCAGTGTATATCCTATATAATAAAAGGCTAATATGCAAATTGTCCCCTCGATCAGTTCGACCAGCAGGCAGGCCAGCCAACCACCCATGTCCCCTCCCTCTGGCCAGGCTGGCCGGACCCCACCCATGCACAAATTCATGCACCAGACCTCTAATACACACACACACACACACACACATACACACACTCACTCACTCACTCACTCACACTCTGAGTGGCCAGATTACTATGCGTTCAGAGATCATAATAATCTGGACACTCAGTGTAAGGCTTAACCTGTTCAGTCAGTTCATGCCTTGATTCCTCAGTGAAGAGAGACAGGAGACAGAAAACTATGAGAGAATAGGACAAACAAGGGGAGCGGGGAGGGAAACAGGATAGGAAAACCTTCTGAAGTACTGCAGTAGATATAAAGACCAACAAAGTAAGCCCACTCCACAAAGGGAAGGCTAGGCATCAGGTCACTCATACTGCAGTGAACAGTGGCTCTGAAAACATTCTACATTAGCAATTTTCTTTTCTTTTTAAAAAAATATATTTTATACAGAGGGAGGGAGAGGGGTAGAGTTAGAAACATCGATGAAAGAGAAACATCAATCAGCTGCCTCCTGCACACACACCCCCCCCCCCCCCCGGGGATGTGCCCACAACCAAGGTACATGCCCTTGACTGAAATTGAACCTGGGACCCTTGAGTCCACAGGCCGACACTCTATCCACTGAGCCAAACGGGTTAGGGTGACATTAGCAATTTTTAACCTTTTTCATCTCATGGCACACATAGCTAATTACTGAAATTCTGCGACACACCAAAAAAATATTTCTTGTCCATCTGACAAAAAATATAGGTGTAATTTTGATTTATTCATACCACATGGATATTGCTTGCGTTTGGGTATTGCATGTTTTAAAAATTCTTATGGCATTCTAGTTGAAAATCACTGTTCCACCTCAAAGTTACTGGAGGAGCTTGTTTAAAACTACAGATTCCAGCCCTAGCCAGTATGGCTCAGTTGACAGTGTTGGCCTGCGGACCAAAGGGTCCCAAAAAGGGTCCCGGGTTTGATTCCAGTTAAGGGCATGTACCTTGGTTGTAGGCTCCTCCCTGGCCTGGGCTCTAGTCAGGGCTCGTGCAGGAGGCAACTAATCAGTTTCTCTCACAACAATGTTTCTCTCCATCTTTCCCTCTCCCTTTCACTCTGCCTAAAAGTCAATGGAAAAATTAACTAACTAAACTAAATAAATACACAAATCTGCATATTCCAGTGCCAGAGAGAGAACAAGCCCATCTATTTGGCAATTATCCTGAATTGCTTTATAGGGAATTAGGCGACATACATTGGGAAACTGATAAAAAAAGAAACTGAAGTTTTGCAAATAATGATCACAAAAACAGATTCATCACCCTTCGATTTTCAACTGGTGCACCACAAGAATTTTTAAAACATGCAATTAACTGACTATTTAGTCAGGGGCACTGACTTCTCAAAACTACTGTATATCTATATTTTTGTCAGATCAATAAAAAACAATATATTCTTTGGTGTGCTGTAGAATTTTGGTAATTAGTTTATGTGTGCCATGTGATGAAAAAGGTTGAAAATCCCTGCTCTAAGAGCATCTGAACCAGCAGGACTGGGTGGGGCCCAGGAACCAGTCACTTTGATGCAGCATGGGTCCACAGACACACTTTGAGAAACACAAAATTAACTCTGAGATGCACAGTTACCCCTGTGAGGGTCATGGCTAATGGCTTGCCACCCATCTGCTGCCAGTGGCACTGTCCCAGATATGTTATTCTGGCAGGACACAGAAGAGAATTCTATATAAACCTCTCCTGCATGAGCAGACGTCCACCAGTCCCACTTTCCTTCCATTTAGAGACCTAAACCAGTAGCTGCCTGGGAGCCTCATCCAAATTTTTCATGTCAATTCTCTAACACACAACTGAAACAAATCTTAATACCACTTTCATAAGCAATCTTATAAATAAAGAGCTAATATGCTAATTAGACTGGACAGCATAACGACCTTCCAAGATGATCTTCCAGGAACGACCAGTGAGTGGGGGGCAGGGCTGTGAGGCAGCCAGGGCTGCAAGGGCTGAGCCCCTTGCATGAATTTCGGGTGGACTTCTGGTTTTAAATAAGCAGCACTCCTGATAAATCTCCTGTGTTACAACTTTAAGAATGGTGAAATCTCCATAATATAATCCTTGAAAAGAAGTCACACATAAGAACTTCCTATGAGAAATTACCCTTGTTGGAGACCACATCCTGGGCCCAACAGGAGACTCCCTGGGAGAATCTGATGATGAGGCTCCTTTGGGCACCGAACACCCAACTTTCTCAGATTAAACCCAAGATGTATCCCACTTCCAAACAATGCTCCTTTAAAAACAACCCGGACATGACTGTCATGAAGGTCAGCAATAACCTAACTCAGTGGTCGGCAAACTGTGGCTCATGAGCCGCAGTTTGCCGCTCTTGTTGACTAATGAGTTTGCCAACCACTGTCATATACTACCCTTTAACTGTTTGCACACAATAAGCCACAATTGCCTAATCCTCACAGCTTCCAACTACATGGTAACATTTAGTCTAGTCCAGTGGTTGGCAAACTCATTAATCAACAGAGCAGCAAACTGCGGCTCACGAGCCGCAGTTTGCCGACCACTGACCTAACTGACAACTCAGTCCCATCTGGAGCCTGTTTAACTCCTTCCTACAAACGCTCCCTCATTCTGTGTTAAGATGTTTTCTGATGAAAATGGAAGGACAGTGTCACCAGGAATCAGGTGGCCTCATCTTTCAGAGGACTGCCTCGGAACTACTTCTCCTCCCACACTTTGCTGCATGCCTCTCCTTTGAGACAGCCCTTAGACCTCAACCCCAATCCACAGAAAGATGACATAATCCTCCCCTGCCCTCAAACTTTCTCCTGTTCTTTTGTCAGTAAAATTTATTTATTTATTTATTTTTAAAAAATATATCTTTATTGATTTCAGAGAGGATGAGAGGGAAAGAGAGAAACAACAATGATGAGAGAGAATCATTGATTGGCTGCCTCCGGCACATCCCCTATTGGGGATTAAGCCCGCAACCCAGGTTTGTGCCCTTGACCAGAACTGAACCTGGGATCCTTTAGTCTGCAGGCTGACACTTTATCTACTTTATCAAACCACTGAGCTAAACCAGATAGGGCAGTAAATTTAAACACCTTTAAAATTCTTCTATCCATGTAAGCTGTCCTGGAAAGCTGTACAGTGAATATATGTTTAATAGTGTTGTCACTCAATTCAACTTATGAGCAATTAAAGGAGCATACATACTGTATTTTATATGATCTAAAACTTGACTGTTATCTAAAAGTCCTATTTTCATACATGCTGCAATGTAAAAAAAAAAAAAAGTGCATCTTATAATTATGAAATACTAGAGGCCTAGTGCACGAAATTCATGTGCGCGCGCGCGGTGTGTGTCTCAGCCCAGCCTGCACCAGTCCGGGACCCCTCGCTCCTTACTGCCTGCCTGCTCGCTGCTCCTTACCTCTTGGCTTGCTGCTCCTTAGCGCTGCTGCAGAGGCGGGAGAGGCTCCCCCCCACTGCTGCTGTACTCGCCAGCCATGAGCCCGGCTTTTGACTGAGCGGCGCTCCCCCTGTACAAGCGCACTGACCACCAGGGACAGCTCCTGAATTGAGTGTCTTCCCCTGGGTGGTCAGTGTGCATCATAGCACCCAGTCGTACTGGTCGTTCCGCCATAACAAGTCACTTAGGTTTTTATTACGTAGATAGACAATACAGTGAAATTTCTAAAAAACTTCCAAAATCTGTAGATAGGTAAGAAATTACAAATAAAATGGTCAAAGACAGTGGTGCAATGAGATACATGAGAAAATTTAGGAATATGTGCTACTTGCTTTTGAACACTGTACTGCTCTCAACAATGACCCCATATGCAACAGGAGCCCCGAACTTTTCAGAGCTCCTGCAGCCAGCCTATCCCAGAAGATGACAACAGAGCACCCTGATCTGCAGGTCTCCATTTAACTCTCAGTAGACAATGATTTACCCACAGATTCACCTGCACATTCCAGTGATGCTCTTCTGCCCTCATATTAATCACCTCCACTGCACCAATTCCTTCTGTTCAAACATCCTCCTCTTTTGGCTGCAGGACATCATTCTCTTGCTGTCCCCTTTGTGGTGCTTTCTTGACCTGCTCTCTCTCTAGTTCTCTCCCACTGCGTGATCTCGTTCACTTCACAGCCCTTGCTGCAATATGGTTCCCACAGTTCCCACATGGATAGCAGATACCCTACTTGTATGTCCACCAGTGTGCCCGACATCGCCACCTGGACATCTCACAAGTATCTCAAAAGGAACACATCTGAAGTGGAATTACTGATGCCCACCTCTTTGTCACCCCTCTCCAAGTCTGTTCCTCTGTAAATGGTTCCACCACCCAATAAGTCGCCTCACATGATGACTCCACATAATCTAGTGGCAACTGTCATCTAGTCTTCTGTCCCTACTGTGATCAACCACCTCCAAACTACCATTTCCTCACACCCAGACCACAGCAGTAGTCACTGTCACCCTTTGGCCCTCCCTGAACCGGCTCCTATTTGATCCCCAACATATACTCCCACTGCTCTCCCTTCACTTGAGAGCCACCTTTCCCACTGGATATCTGCAAGTTCCTACACAAGCCAATGCTCTCCAACCAAGTGGCCAGGAGTTTCATGGATTTTGCTCTCCTGATCTTGCCTCAAATCTCCCTCTGTGGTGCAGCCGCTCCAATGGCTCCATCTAAGGAGGTTCCTGTGTCAACTTCAACCACTGCATACTACTCAGACCTGTTGGGGCAGTTTGTGTTTTGTAATTATTTTTTCTCCATCACCACCTCCCCTCAATTTCAACTCTATGTCACACACATCTGCATTCCAGGTGCACCTAGCCCCAGAGATGGCATTCAATAAATGTGGCAAATTAAAGGAATGGCCACATCCCCACTTTCTTAATTCGGCCCAAAGAAGTTGAAATCCTCTAGAAATGAGGAGAGGAGAAAGGCAATGACCAAGTGGTTTAAAATCATTCCATGAAGAGCTCTAACAGGGCATCTGAATCCTGACTCTGTTTGATACACTGAATCCAGTTGGGCTTCAAAAGATTACTCCCAATAGCATGACAAAACACGCAAATAAATTCAAGGCTTCGTATTTTTCTTTTTTCATTAAAGAGACTTAGATTTTTGTTAACTGCTTTCCCTCACTGTGCCAAAATCTATGATTCCAAAGGGTCAGGCACAATTTGGAAAATTCAAGGAAGAACATGTTAGAGGAACTGCAAACAAATGATGGAAACACAGGCTAGTAAAGCTGCTAAAACATGACACCAGACATAATTAAAAAGAGCTCCGGGCTTTGTAGACAGGAAGCTACCGAGCCTTGAACAAACTAAAACTCTTCAGACCCTCAACTTACTCAACTGTAAAATGGGCTATGTAATTGATGTCTTTCAAAGAGACTATTGCAAGAATAAGATAAAACACAGGACAAGATGGCACTGAGATGTAAGGTGAACTGTGTGCACGGACTGTCCTACTTCTCTGTCCAGACCCCTCTCGTTCCTGCTTCTACAGCACGAAGGCTGTACCTGGGTTACTCTGCCTCACAGGCACACACACACACAGGTAAAGCACCACTCCCTGCCCTGGTAAAAGTCTGAGGAGCTCACTCAGTCTGCCCTCCTGGTGGGAAAGTGGCAGCTGGAAAAGCAGTGCAGATGGCAGGTGGAATGGGTAGAGAAAGGGAGAGGTAGAGATAAAAAAAGAGATAAGAGGGGAAAAAAACTGGTTTTATTTCTGTTAGATGTCACAAAAACAGACAAAAGGATGAGGTGCTGTTGCTACTGCTTCCCCTAACCATACTCCAGAGCAGGGCTTGTCACCAGGGGCCACTATGGGAGGAAGAAAGGGGAGAGTGCTATGAGAAATCTAGTGGGTGGAGGCCAGGGATGTTCCTGAACATCCCACAATACACAGGACAACCCCTACCATAGAGAATGATCCAGCCCCAATTGTCAACAGTGCAGAGGGAGAGAAGCCCTGCTCAAGACCAAAGGGCTGGCTGTCCCCAGTAGCCCTGGCACAGGTGAAGGGAACCAGATGCCTCTTTCTAGTCAAGTCTGAATTTGACCCTGATAAATGTACCACTTTCAGAAATTTAGTCCCCTGAATCAGCACAGGAAGGCAGGGGGGATGTGGAGTGAAAGGATTCCATCACCAAGTTGTGGGTAAAGAAGAGAGGATGGGGAAGTGAGGCTGGAGAAGATCTGAAAAGAGAAAAGGAGGAAAATATTAAGTCAAGAGTTTACGGGACTATAAAATACAGGTTGGCTGTGAAAAAGCAAATGCTCTTACACTGAAACCAAAATGTGCTCCAGGTCATTGAGCAAACTCAGGTGATGACTGCTAGAACTGGAGTCCATGCTACCACCCTCCTAATGAGGAATGGAAAAGGAAAGGCAGGTGAGATTAGGGAGAACGTGGGTGCCAGATGCAGAAGGCTGCCTCCAGAGCTCTGAAGGGCAAGCTAGGGGAGCAGGAAGCTTTGTTTTAGGGTCTGGATGTGTATGGCTGAAACTAGACAATCCTGGAAGGGCAGGTTCCCAGCAACAAGCCCAGGGAATGAAAGACTTGGCTGTTTCCAGTCTCAGACATTTAGCAGCTGCGAGTGCACAGTGAGGTCTGACAAAAACACACACACACCTCCCCTTACTGTTTGGAATAAAAAGAGAGTCCATTTTGGAGTGCAAAGGAGCTATTTTCCCAAAATATCTTGGTTAGTTAGGCCTAGAGGTTACAAGGATAATCCCTACTTTATAGGTGAAATCTCAGAGACTGAAGACATGCAAACCCATCTAACAAGTCAGTCACAACACTCATGTCTCATAGACACGATACAGTCCTTGCAAGATGAATGTTCTTTGTTTGACTGTAACAAAAATCAATGGGCTTCTACCGACAGCCTCAACCACTAACAGATAGAAACTGTGAGAAAAGCCTGCTTCTTGATTCTCTTGACTATACTACTGAATCAAGAGGGTAATTGAAGAGAAAAGAACAGCGATTCAGTCATGAACCCTCTCTCTCCACAAAGGGAACCTGGGAGGAGAATAATCTCTACCTAGCCCTCTTATTGCCAGCTCGTCACAGAAAGTGTAAACTCCCTGAGAGAGAGCTACTCATAAGAAATATGGGTTATTTTCTTATTACCTACAACATACTTTTAGTTACAGACCTTTACTATCAGCACAATAAAATCTACCCAGCAAAGCCCTGAGAGACAAGGGCAACTTACCATGTTTGGCACGTTGGTGACTGAAGCATTCTTGATGTCTGCAGGGAAGGGAGGCAAACTAGTGACCACATTCTGCTTGCTGGATAACTGGGGGTTCACTCCAGGGGCTCCCATTGGCTGCCCTCCAGTTTGACTAAAGGGTTGTCCAAATGGACTTGTGTTACCAGTCATTCCCATCTGAAACAAAAAGAGGCAACATCAGGTATTGGGAAAATCACATATATAAAGAAGGGCCTCAGGTATGCTCACTTTGACCCAGGGAAGCAAAAACTGTTATTTCCTATGAAAGCTTCATATCAATTATAAATTAAAGGCTAATTTTCAGGGTTCAAGTCAGAATTATGAACAGAGCAACTTGCTCAAGCAGCTACACACTAAGGCAGAAGGCTAATAAAGCTATTCTCAACAGCTACATCTGTCTCCTCCTCCTAAGAGCCAGCAATTTCCCATCCTTACCCTCAGCCATACTCATCACCCAATTCCCCCACTAATGCATTAAGAAAATCATTTAGAGAACAAAACCTTCTAGAATCATTAATAAAGGGAAGCTCCTTCAGCTTAATTACTCTCTAAGTAAATAGTTTCTTTCAGGTTTCCCCATTAGATTGAAGTTTAAAACACACAGTAGAAACACTGACAAAGAAATGATATAATGCCTGGGACTTGCTTTAAAATAACCTAGTGAAGCGCTGGCTGGTTTGACTCAGTGGTTAGAGCCTCAGCCTGCAGACCAAAGGGTCTCGGGTTCGATTTGTGGTCAAGGGTATGTACCTCGGCTACAAGTTTCCTAGACCCATGGGGGCATGTGGGAGGCAACCCCCCTCCCCCCATCCCTTCCACCCATCCACTCTCTCTGAAAATCAATGGAAAAAATATCCTCAGGTGAGGATTAAAAAATAAAAATAAAAAAATAACCTAGTGAGGCAAGATGTACTGGTAGGAAAGAAGCCTAGATAACAAACAACTGGCCATATGTTGGTAACTCCCAAATAGATGACAGGTAGGCATTTGAGGAATTGTTATATTATCCTCTCTAATATTAAATGAAATTCCCCATTATAAAATTAGTGAAAAAAATATAAAATATATACTAGATAAAGGCAAAAACAGGAAGAAGGAACTCCCCCACCTATGCCTCTGTAATGGCCTGTAACCAACACACGTCAGGAATCTCTTCCAGTTAACAGGATTCCCTCCGGACACCTCAGCCCCAACCTCCACAGGAGTGAATTTAGGAAACCTTAAATTTATATTCTGATGCTCACGCTCCTCTCCTCTGGAGAAACAGAAACCAATCATTAAAAGACTGGCTTTTCTCACTGCCTGACTGTGCTCTTTCTCAAAGTTGTAACATTCCACCTGCTGTGTACTGTTCACTCTACTTGCCAGGTATCTTGGTGCATTGGATGTTTGAAAACTGGGAGGAAGGGGGCCCCCAGAAAAGACCTAGGGTAAGTTGTTCTCATTCAAGAGATCTGCGCTCCAGCTTGCTCTAGCCCAGTCACGCTGGGTAACTTACATTCCCCTTCTATAAACTTTGATCCTCATTTGTAAGACCTACGTCTTGAACAAGATGAATTGCATTATTTCTTGCAGCTCTAAAATTCTAGGTTGCAAACAAAGCAATGCTCCATACAACTAACTCTTTTCTGCTGAAATGTCCATATAAAAACAAAATAAAACCAAACTAGTGTATCAAAAATGATCTTGTTCTGTGCATTTTCATATGTACAGGTGGTTTTCACATGTAACTTTTTCAGCTGATGTTTCTCACCATTTTGAAAGTGAACATATTCTAGCAGCCATTTTTGCCCTATTTGCTTTACTTGAGTAAACAGAAACAAATTTAAATTCCACTGAAACTCAAATCTAACTTGAATTTTAAAAAATTCTTCAAAAAGACTAGTTAGGCTCAACTTTGAGTTCTGATGACTTAATCAAGGTAAGATGGCAGCTCAGTAAACTTTTAATAAAAAGGGCATTTCTGATTTTCAACTAGGGTTTTGTTTTGTTTTTAAATCCTCACCCGAGGATATTTTTCCACTGATTTCTTAGAGAGAGTGTAACAGATAGGGAAAAACAGAGAGAAATATCGATGAGAGAGAAACACATCTATCGGTTGCCTCCTGCATGCATCCTGACCAGGGCCTAGGCCACAACCGAGGTATGCACCCTTGACCAGAAATGAACCCAGGACCCTTTGGTCCGCAGGCAGATGCTCTATCCACTGAGCCAAACCAGCTAGGGCACCATTAATTTATATAGAAAAAAATGTTAGTGTTCCCAGACCCAAAAAATAACATGCCAAATAATACATACAATTTAAAATAACTTAGGGTTATTGCCCTGGCTGGTGTTGCTCAGTGGTTAAAGCGCCGGCATGCACACTGAAGGGTTGCAGATTCCATCCCTGGCCTGGTGGTTGGGTGGTAGGCTACCAATTGATGTGTCTCTCTCACATCTCTCTCTCCCTCTCCTCCTTCTTCCCCACCCCCCGCCCTGCCCCTCACTCTCCCCCTCCTTCCTCTCCCTTCCTCACACTTTCTAAAAAACAATGGCAAAATATCCTGAGGCGAGGATTAACAACAACAAATTTTAAACCTAAGGTATAGTAAAAGCAGGAATGATATGATAAAATACACAACACACTTTGCACCACCTACCAATCCAATTCAAGCAACAGGCTTTCCAATTTATCCATTACTGAACATCAACTGAGAAAGACCACTTTGTTACTAGCAGAACCAATAATAATTTAGGCAGCTTTCAAGATTCTTGCTCTCTGCACATGTGTAAATAATACGAATGGTAGACACAGGCAAGTTCAATGCACACACAATGTGATTATTTCACCACAATCAAAATGCTTAATTAGCCCTGGTTGGTGTGGCTCAGTTGGGTTGGGCCCTTGCTGGTTCGATTCCTGGTCAAGGCACATGCTTGGGTTTCAGACTCACTTCCCAGTAGGGGGGCACACAGGAGGCATGTAGGAGGCAGCTGACCCATGCTTCACTCTCACATTGATATTTCTATCTCTCCCTTCCTCTCTCTCTAAAAAAGAAAAATCAATAAAAAATTTTAAATGCTTAATTACACCCAGTTTTCCCTAAACTTAACACCCTCGTGAGCTCTCTTAGGTTTTTCTGATACCTTAGGACAAATCTTGTTAATAGATGAACAACATAAAGAGAAAGCCCAGATGCTCACAAACACAGTTCAAAGCTACAGTGGCTTGATGCTGAGTGTGGCTCCTGGGGAAGGAGCTCAGTTGGGCTAACTTCGGTGGAAGCACATGGCTTATTGCAGAACAACTGCTGAACACTATTTTCACTTTTCACCTTTTTTTGTAAAAGCAAAAACCCTCTTCAAATTTCTTTCAGTTAGTGAGAACAGGTACTAATGTAGGTCTTTGACAAAAGCAAAATGGCATAATGTGAACCAAAAGTGGGGGATGCCTGACCTGGAGGGTGGCTTAGTCAGTCGGAGCATCATCCTGTTCACCAAAAGGTGGAGGGTTCGATTCCCAGTTAGGGCATATACCTAGGTTTCAGGTTCGATTCCCTTCCTCTCCCTCTCTCTCTCTCAAATCAATACATATCTTTGGGTGAGGATTTTTTAAAAAGTGGGGGTTACCTGTATTCTCTAAGCTCCTGCTGTGAGCCAAGCCTAGTTCTGTGCAGAGGCAATTTTCCTACTTGTCAAGGAGCTCACTTCTTATAACCACCAATTTGACAAAGAAAATCCAGGTCACACTGGAAGTCTCTAGCATCAACGAACCAAAGTAGACGGCTGCTGAGGGAGGGGTCCTATGGATCTCAAAGTTCACCCAACATGTTGCAAAAAACCTGTTTCTAAAACACTGTAAACATTTTTACAACATTCATATGATCACCTTGCCAGGTTGAAAATGGGGTGGGTGTGTGGTCTGTCTGGTCCCTTGAATATAACTTGCCTGGTCAGCTTCTGGGGCAAAGCACTTTTGGTCTGCACTGAAGTGTTTCAGAGGGTTTGGGAACACTCTGATACATTTCATCAGGAATATTTTTCACTTTTTCTTTTTGGCCATCCAATAGTGAAGAAAACTATTTCAATGTGGTCTTGATCCTCCTGGTGCAAGAATTAAGGTAAAATCAAAGTCAAAGTTTATTACCTGCCATCGTTACCTGATGGCAGGTAACGAACGTCCAGCTAATAGGGACTGACTATACATTTAAAAAATTGAAAAATTTCCCCTCCCCAGCCTACAATAAATACATTCTACAGACGAACCAAAGCAAGTCAAGGCTACCTGCAGGATGTCAGACACTAACTAAGGTCAGGGCTTAGGTCTCTCAGTCCAGGGTCAATCCCAGCCTCTCTGTAACCAGTTAGAGCTAACAGGGAGAAGGACCAAAGGTCAGTCCTCCAACAAACTACTGCTGCCCAACTCCTAAGTAAGGTCCCCACCCTGGGCCCCGGGTCCAAACCATTTCCTGGCATAGCCTGGTAGAACCAGAGGGTATTCTCTAGTCCTAGCCTGAAGAGTGGGTAAAAGCCATTAGCTTTTAGAGACTTCTAGATTTCTGAATTCCTGTTCTTCATCTACTGTCTTTTGATCAGATTGAACATTCCCAAGTCTAGGCTAACACACATATTTTTAACATCAATACTCATAACAAAATAGTCAAATAAGACATAAAAGTATTTACTTTAATCTTCTGACAGTTATTTGATAACAATTCAGTAAATTTGGCTTTATTTTCAACTGAAGTTTATCAGGATTTGGGTAAAGCTGCTTGAGAACCACCATGTAATCTTTTAAATAAAATTCATAAAGCAGAACAGCAGAAATAAGCAACTATTAAGCTGATGGTAAAATTTATATAAAATATGAACAAATTAAAACGTACGAAATATTTACACTGCCTTATTCAGCAGCAACCCATACATGTTAAACTTTCCTTTTATTCTATTTTTTCCAGAGCCCCTTTAAACATTAATTCAAGTTAAATCTGAGAAAACAGGAAAAGTTAACTATATTCAGTACCTAAAAAGGCAAGTTCTCCTACAATGAAATCTAAATTTAAAAATGTCTTATAGGTCTACCATGTTTTCCCATGAGAAAGCATTCTTGTAACCAAGTATATCAATCAATCATTTAAAAAAGAGAATAAAGACTTTTTTTTTTAAGAGGAAGGGAAAGCATGAGAAACACTGACCAGCCACCTCATGCATGAGCCCTAACTGGGAATCAAACCCATCACCCCTTGGTGTACAGGATGACGCTCCAACCAACTGAGCTATACTAGTTCCTGTGTACAAAGAAAGAAAAAACTAGGTAAGAAGAAGAGAAAAATAACTAGTGCCAGATCTAGAGGCCTACCTGCCTTCTCCCCGAAGGATGGGGACTCTAAAGTATGAAATCTGATGAGAAAACCTCTTTATTAGTTGGAAAAAAAACTAAACAAGGCCTACATTAGCCTTTATTACCAAAGCAAAGATAATACGTGGAGCAAATTCTAGCCATACTTGATCCATCAATCAAAAACTGATGAAGTCTGAGTTGTCTGGCAAGTAGGTGAGTGACAGCTATCCACAGAAAAGAGATAGACAATGCTTCTCTTTCTACTCTGGTGAAGGCATGTACTACAGATATGCTATGGAAAGAATAAAAAAACTACATGACTCTATGGCATTATCTGCCATAACAACACTTAAAACAATCCATCCTGAATTTGTCTTGGACACAAAACAAGGATAAAACTTGCCTTCCTGGAACATACATCTCTGTGTCCTTGGTCTCCAGCACATAATGAGTGCTTAATTAGTATTTGGAGAAGAAACCAAACAAATGAATACTCTAAGAGACCATGTATCAGGCAGTACCTGGGAACAAAAACCCCTATATTGGCCCCAAGAACAGAGATAATCAAAGAACTTAGAGCCAGTTCTAAGGCAGGCACAAATGAAAGTCACTATTAGTTGGAGGGGAAATAGAAAAGTCAGGAATAACAGTCTCCTTTCTATCTTCTCGGCATCTGCCATAAGGATTTTAGCTACTAGTTGGAATGAACAGTCATGGAGTGGACAAGCATGCAAGATAACTACCAATGCTAAAAGGCTGAACATAATATGCCCTTGGAGTTGGTTTTACAGGATGATGATAGCTTTGTGTCCCATAGACAGCATATATGGGAGGTCCTCTGTGCTATCTATATCCATTGGGCCAGCAAATCCTTGGCTTTGGTACAAGGTCCTAGCCAAACCCCAACCCAGAGCTTCCCAACTGGTGTACTAAAATACTGATTCATCAGCCTCAGTGGTCACCTCTGACTGCAAACAGTCTCCTCTGCTGACCTCAGTGTGTGGGACAAATATTTTCATTTTCTACATGTGTCATGAAATGATAGCTATAAAAATAAGAAAACAAGCTCTGAGCTTCTAAAGAATAGGAAGATTCTCTCCACTAACCCAGAGACTACCTCTACTACTCACCTAACTCACCTCATCAATTAAGGTAGTAAGCTTAGAAAAACATAACTGTCAACTTGCAAACATGAATGGAAAATTGCTTGAATCTTTTACAATGTACCTGTGCTACTGACTATAACACAAATATTGAAGAGTTTAGACCAAACTGAAAGGGTATAGAACATATCAAAATGGAAATTTCTCCTGACTAGGTCTCCTTTCTATCTTCTCAATGTCTGCCAGAATAGGTTTCTACAATAGAAACAAGTCAATAGATGCATTTTATTGCTCCTCTGTAGCAAAAAGGGACAGAGAAATGCTTTCTTCCCAGTTAGGGCCACCATAGGGAGTAGCTCCTTTCCCATTATCAGCAACCCAAACATCCCTAGGATGAGGTGTGGGCCAGGCACTGTCTGGGAAGTCCACAGTATATGTGTATTTATGTGTGCAGGAGAGCAAGTTAGGTGGTCACACCTATACAAATTTTGTGTGATGTGCACTTTTGAGAGATAAGGTCCATTATTACATTTTTAAAGGAGGTCCTAAGATCTCCTAAAGATTAAGAACACCTGCCCCTGGAGAAAGACACCTCCCTGCCCACATCTTACAAGCTCTCCCCAGATTTCACACATCCCTGCCACAAACAGGCCTTTTCCAGTAGACAGTTTCCCATCCAAAGACATCAACCACTCAATTAAACAACTATCCTCATAAATGAACTCTTCCCAATATTATCTCCAAATGTCTCTTGAAATGCACACTCACGAGAAGGATCAGATCCTTTTATGAACTAAAAGCCTGATGCGGACACATTGTGTGACCAGAGGAGAGTATCTGGAACAGAATGATAAAGAGAGGATGTATAGGACCGGAGGAGGCCAATCAGAAACACGCTTCCACTTTACGGTTTTACTTAAGAGTCGGCCGAGCCTTCAGAAATGTTTTAAGAGGCAAGAAATGTTGAGCTTGATGTGGTTTCAATGAGACCACTAAACACATTGTTTTGTTTTGTTTTTAAGCTGAATTCTTCAGTTTCCCTCACACCTTGATAGACACTTAAAACCACACCACACAGCAGAGTGATCAAAGGAAGTACTGTGTGTGGGGCAGAATGCTGGTCAAAAAACATACAGAAAGCAAACAAAATATGACCTTCAGCAATAAACTTGGTAGAGACAATTGGAGAGGACAGAATTTTCAGCTGGAAGAGCCTCAAAGAGTATCTGGTTAAAACATATCACTTCTCAGGCCCTGGCAGAGTAGCTCAGTTGGTTATTAGAGTGTTGTCCTGATACAACAAGGCTGTGGGTTCCTGATACACCAGGGATGTGGGTTTGATTTCCGGTCAGAGCACATACAAGAATCAACCAATGAACGCATGGATGGGAGGAACAGGTCTGTCTGTCTCCCCTTACCCCACTTTCTAAAATCAATCAATCAAAAGTATGAAAACAATAACAAAAAATCCGTATCACTTCATGGATGAGGAAAGGGTGGTCCAGAAAGCTTAGGAACCTAGCAAAATCAGTTGGAAAACTCGCTATGAAGCTCTCCCTTCCCCAGTCCAGAGTTCTTGACCCCTACCACGAGGCTTGAAGCAGATTTGTGATTCCTCCAGACACATCCATACTTGCACACTCATGGCACTTGATACCACTGGACAGAGATAGGCTCAGTCCACAAAGATCAGGTATTAATGCCTGCTTTGGAAAAAGAACAAAAAAGTTTTGCTGGAACACGGACACAATAAGATTTCATCCAGAGAGACAATAAGTGCTGTTTAAATGTGTACACTCTAGGGATATTCACCTGGTCCGAGGGTAGCTCTGCCACTTGCTAAATGTGTGACTTTGGGGCAATTTACTTTAACCCCTCAATGCCTTCATTTTATCACCTGTAAATTGGAGATAATAGCACTTCTTCTGAGGGTTGTATGAAGATCAAACTTCACCTACATAAAGCACCAAGAAGAGTTAACTGACATACAGTAAGTGCTATAGGAGTTAGCTAGTATGTTGGCTTTGGGAAGAATCACTTTACACTAAATATAATTTCTTTCAAAAGCATGATTAGGGTAGCCCTGGCCAGTGTGACTCACTTTTAGAGCATCGGCCTGGCCTGTGGACCATAGGGTGGCAAATTCAATTCCTGATCAAGGGCACATATCTGGGTTGCAGGTTCAATCCCCAGTCCCAGTTAGGTTGGATGCAGGAGGCAAACCAATTGATGTGTCACTCTCACATCAATGTTTGTTTCTCTCTCTCTCCCTCCCTCTTTCCTTCCTTTTCTCCCTCCCTCTCTCTCTGTCTCCAAACCCCAACTCCTCCCTTCCACTCTAAAAATCAATGGAAAAAATTAACTCTGGTAAGGATTAACAACAAAAAATGCATAGGGTAATAATAAAATTAAATGAACATTTAAATGAACATTTCCAGAGGCTATATGATGGTGGGAGTGGATCAAACAGGTAGGATCAGAGGGAGAGGCCATCTGGAATTAATGGCATTTGATTATAAGACATATTCAGAGGAACATGAAATGAATTTATAACAAAACAATCTTGTACACTTACTAGTAGTAGAAATACTTTTAACATACAATTATTTTCTAGATCATAAACATTTTCAACTATTTCATTCTACATTGTTTTTTAGCTTTAAAAACACAATGTTCATTTTAAACAAAATATACTATAAGCAATAACAATATATAGTCAAAATACCCTAGCCTAATCATCCTGGGTTGAAATTTAAATAAAAACCATAGAGGAATCAAACAAGAAAGGACAGTCCCACAAAAAGAAATTGATATAACTCCCACATGACATAGCAACAAATGTTCCATTTGAGATGTGGCTTCGACCTAACTCAACAAGCTTATTAACTTGAAGTTTTTAGCATCTTTCTTCACACATTGGTATACATATAAAACCACAAATTCATACAAGGTGTGTAAAAACAACACAATTTAGTACACCAAGAGCAAAATTTGCCAAATAAAGAGCCAGAAGTATTAATTCTCTTCAATGACATAAAGAACCAGAACTAACCCAGAGTATGGCCATATCATTCATAAAGCCAAAAGCATTTTTTCTTGGCAGCCTACCATTGTTGGGAAAAAGCCAAGAAAAGCAGTTTTCATGGAAAGACACATGGCTGTATTCAGTTGTCTGCTATCACCCGCTTGCTCTTGGAATCTTTCCAGTACCTCAACTTGGCAAATAAAGAAAAGTAGAAATACGAACAGACTGCAATGCCAAAGACATTGCCTGGCACCAGAGTCACCTGGAATAAGAGAATTAGGCTGAAGATCCAGGCACATGAGCACACCATCTCTCACTGAACTCAACTCTTACAATGATGCCAACTCTGAAAGAGTTCAGGAAAATACACAGCCCAAAGTCTGAACATTTACTTTACCCTGATAAATCACAACTGGGAGATGGGTAAAAATACTTAGCAACTCTCATGGAATTTCACTTAAATGATATGTGACCAGAATATGACTTAGAAAATAGGATGGAAACTCCTAAAGGGAAGGTGATAGGACAGGGGAGCACTGTCGGGCTTCATTTGTATTCACCCAATTGCTCTAGAAACTTCCAGCAACAAAACTGGTTCCCAAACACTGTTGGCAAACTTCAGCAGTCATAACAGTTAGACACACCAGGTCCCCAGGGTACAGTTTGTATTAATCCACGAGCAAAAGCACAGGACCAAAGTCAGTAGGAAAAATGTTTATAATCGTAGTTCTGCTGCTAATCAGATGTGTGGCTGGGACAAATCTCTTGCCTTTTCTAAGTCTTAGTTCTCCTCAGCTGTAAAACATGAAGTACTTAGATCAGTGGTTCCCAACCTTTCTAATGCCACGGCCCTTTAATACAGTTCCTCATGTTGTGGTGACCCCCAACCATAAAATTATTTTTGTTGCTACTTCATAACTGTAATTTTGCTACTGCTATGAATCGTAATGTAAATATCTGTGTTTTCCGATGGTCTTAGGTGACCCTGCTAGCGGTTCTCAACCTGATGATCTCACTCATTTATGGATCATAATGAACAACATAAACTGATGAACAAGAACAGATCCAGAGACAGAGAAGCATCGATCAGGCTGTCAAACCTCAGAGGGAAGGTAGGGGAGGGTGGGGGTAAAGGGAGAGAGATCAACCAAAGGACTTGTATGCATGCATATAAGCCTAACCAACGGACACAGACAACGGGGGCGGGGGGGGGGGGGGCCCGTCAGGGCATGAGTGGGGGGGGGCAATGGGGGGATAAGGACACATATGTAATACCTTAATCAATAAATTAAAAAAAAAAAGAATAATTAAAAAAAAGGCTTGAAGAGAGTCCATGATTATTTCTAGTGAAACTGAAAGAAGAAAGAAAGTTGACATTTCAGAGAATTGTTTTTCTCCTCTACAAAGGAGCAGGAAAACTGGTACATGGTAGGCCTCAGGGTTTCCTATGGCCTCCTACTAGCTGACCTCTTGGGCCTCAAGAGGACCGAAAGGAATCAAGTAAGGTCCCACCCACCTTATTAAATGCTATAAATCACAAACTATAAAACATACCCAAAGACATATCAGTGTTTTGAACACATGAACTCTATTTCTAACCGAAAACTGAGTTGTGTAAAGTCCAACCAAATATACTTGGTGCAGTATTGGTTATCCCTACTGGTAAAAAGATGGAACAAAGATAAGACTTTGTGAATACCCAAAGCTACCTCGACAGTCTATATATTATGCAGATCACTCCTAAAGATCAAGTTGGAAGCACCTGGAAAAGGAAAGTATGACATCGATGTAAGGCAATGGTGGTGATATTGAAACAGTTCTTTTACTATGAAAGTCATTCATTACTAATAAGGGGAAAATGTTCCTTGTACATTTTTTAAAAAAGGATACAAAAGGTATAATCTCTCTCAATCTCTCTCTCTCTCTCTCTCTCTCTCTCTCTCTCACACACACACACACACACACACACACACACACACACACACACAGCAAGGAAGAACCACCACCAAAATATTTAATGAGTTATCACTCTATGGTGATTTTAATTTTTAAAATATTTTCTACATTATTCAAATCCTCTACACAATGCATTATTTTATCAAAAGGAGGGAAAGTTATTTTTTAAAGTCATTCTTTATTCAAACATTCTGACTGTCT
Source organism: Corynorhinus townsendii (assembly GCA_026230045.1). Classification (NCBI taxonomy): domain Eukaryota; kingdom Metazoa; phylum Chordata; class Mammalia; order Chiroptera; family Vespertilionidae; genus Corynorhinus; species Corynorhinus townsendii. The sequence goes on from JAPDVU010000009.1 coordinate 67,639,799, forward strand.
TTAATGACAAGATGACCCACTGGCTGCACAGCTGCATTTAAAATACTAATTTAAGCTGTCAGTGAATAAAACTAGGTAGATCAAACTGATTATGAGTGTTATCGAGATTACTCCTGGGTGGTAACTTAAATCTAATTCACCCTGGTTATAACATGGCTATAAGTTGTCACATTTTTGCTCTAATGCATTATATATGTGATCAGAAAAAAAAAAAAAATGAACGAGACTCAGCCACTCAGACATCTACCACCACTATTTGCAAAGTAGGCTGAAAGGAGGGAAACATGAAGCAAACATAGTCAACCGCCAATTGGGTTACAAAAAGGTATATGTTTCTCTAACAGCTTATGTTTATCGACTTGGAAATTGCAATGGCTGACTCTTGATACAATAAAGACTCCCTGTACTCTGGCTCACAGTTGAGGCAGTGAGGGATACCATTTCACCTGAATCTATCTGGTACCTAAGCTTTAGAGAGCAAAAGGCAAGAGGCAAGAGATCGAATAATGAGGGTTACCATGTGTTTAGCTTCCAGATAAGGAGGTGCATTTATAATTGGAAAGTACCTAAGCAAGGACAGACCTTTCCCAGCAAGGAGACGCTACAGCAGCTCTCACATTTGCCCAACTCTCACTAAAGCCTACCTGCGAGCTAGCTTTCTCTCAGCTCTTAGCAATGATGTTCTCATCTAACGGATAGTGGAAGTGGGAAAGGCTGTGAAAATATGTACACTATCAACTATGAGGATAATATTTATTAAGTATCTTCCAGGAGGGAGATACTAAGGGGTGGTGGAGGTGCATTGCATGCAGGACCACATCCTCCCAAGTTCAAGGTAAGAGACACATGCTACAAAGAAACAAGATGTGTGCTGTCAGCAGGTGGCACTGATACCAATTGCTAAATGCAGTCTGAAAAGGGAGACAGGGGTCCTGGCCCAGAGGACAAACAAATGGCTCAAGAGGTCAAACCTCAACTGGGCCCTGAAAAGCAGGTTAAATACTAACAGTAATATTCACCGTGGTGGCCAGTTCTGCATCCTCTCCATGAATGAGAACACAGTAAGACACCTCAGGAAGGGGCCTGAATATTCACTAGGCCCAGAGAAGTTATTCTTGCAGTTTTTGTTTTTGTTTTTTTAAGTTTTTGTTGTTGTTGTTGTTAATCCTCACCTGAGGATATTTTTTCCATTGCTCTACAGAGAGGAGGGGAGAGAGGGAAGGGAGAGAATGAAACATCAATGTGCAATCAGTTTCCGAGTCTAGCACACTCATCAACTGGGAGCAGGGAGCAAACCTGCAACCCAGGTGTGTGCCCTTGACTGGGAATCAAACCTGAGATCCTTCAGTGGGCAGGCCAATATTCTAACCACAGAGCTACGCTGGTCTATTCTTGCAGTTTTAAAGTCTATCTCTACTCAAATATCCGCAACAATAGGACTTGCTGGCCAGACATCTGGCTGGGAGTTAATTCATAACTCTAAGGCATTAATTAAAATGAACATAGGGACTGGAGAGCACAAAATAAGTTGGTTATTAATGCTGCTGATCACTCATAAAAAGTAAGCACTGTCTCAGAAGAGCATCACTCACAACATCAACAGACAAGAAGGAAAGCTTCTATGATCTCTCCAATCAGATCCTGACAGATTTGATCTAAGAGTCACAGCCTCCAGTCTTCTGGCCGCTCCCACCACTGCACACCTTTCTTTAATGAACCTATATGCAGTAGCAGTACACCTACACGCAGCCACACCCTGACAACTATGAGAGTACAACTGCCAAGCAGCCCAGCACCTCCTATTTGACAGTAAATCTCCAAGCAAAACACGCAAGGTTTTCAAGGGAGAAAACATGCTCTGTACCCTCCCCTTGGTCTATCCCTTATCTCTATGCTCCAGTGCCCCCATCCCCCCTCCACTCCCTATCAGAACGGCTGCTCACCACTGAGATCATATACCCCTGAAAGCCTGCACACAGGGCTACTTGGACTTCCTGTGTCTGAATGAAATGGATTAATAGCACATAGGAAAACACTTTGAAAACCACAAAGCTCTGTGCAATCTTGAAGTGGCTTTGAGATCTCTTTCCAAAAATAGAGTATAGAAAACTTCTACCATTGGACAGGAGTCTCTAAAGTGAAAGATTTTGCCGTAGCTGGTTTGGCTCAGTGGATAGAGTGCCAGCCTGTGGACTGAAGGGTCCAGTCAAGGGCACATGCCCAGATTGCGGGCTCCATCCCCATGGAGGGGAGAGGGGCATGCAAGAGGCAGCCGATCAATGATTCTCTCTCATCATTGATGTTTCTATCTCTCTCTCCCCTCTCCCTTACTTTCTGAAATAAAAATATACTTAAAATAAGGTGAAAGATTTTCTACAATACTGAAAAAAGACAGGCACGCATCCCAACAATTTACTAAGAAGATATTTGAAGCTGGCACATGCCCATGTTGTGGGCTCCATCCCCAATGTAGGGCATACTGGAGGCAGCTATCAATGATTCACTCTCATTGACTAGAGGCCCGGTGCATGAAATTCATGCATGGGTAGGGACCCTAGGCTTGGCCAGCAATCAGGGCTGATCTGTGGGGTGACTGGCGGGGTGATCTGGGGGGCCCCTACTGCCCCCCACCTTGGCTGGCCTGGAGCTGCCTGCTTGCCAGCCCCCCCCCCACCCCCGGTCACCTCCTTCTGTGGGGTGAACGGGGAGGCCCTGCTGGCACCTGCCTTGGCTGGCCTGGGGCCTGCAGGCTGGGGGCAGTTCCTGCATTGAGCATCTGCCCCCTGGTGGTCAGTGCGCATCATAGCAAACAGTCATTTTGCCATTCAGTCGATTTGCATATTAGGCTTTTATTATATAGGATGTTTCTCTCTCACCCCCTCTTTCTTTTTCTCTGAAATCAATTATATATATATATATATATATATGTGTGTGTGTGTGTGTGTGTGTATGTGATCACATTTAAAGAAGTTATACTTATGCTGGCTTCCTGCATGTGAGGTAAACACACATTTTCACTAGCCAGAGGACTTTTGTTGTTGTTAATCCTCACCCCAGGATATCTTTTTCAGTCCTCGGGTCCATGCTCTAACCACTGAGAAAACTGGCTAGGGCAAGAGTGGACTTCCTTATGGGTCCTGCAAACCTGTTTGATTGAATTACTATTTAAATTGAGAGCCCCAGCCCAATCAGTCTACAGATATGGTTCAACACTATACATGGGTATGTTTCTAGAAAGGTGTAAGCAGTAAATCTTCTCATATGTCAAAAAATACTACTGGGATATTAGACTCACTATCCAAGTTATCTATCTATTCTATAAATTTTGTTGATGGGGTAAAACTTATCCATACACATAAAATTAGGTTTATGTACTTCCTCACCATATTTTGAAGCTTTGTTATATTACAAACAAAATGGTGGCAGTAGAAAAAATACAGGCTATGAAGTCAGACACGAATGGGTTGTAACTTAGAGCCTGCCACTTTCTAACAGGTGTCATCTTGGTTAATTTCCTGGGAGGCAGAAAAGTGGTTTTTACTATTTTATTCCATGTGAAAAACAGATATGACACCTACCTCACAAGATTATTAAAAATGAGATGAAGTGAAATCATGTTGCAAAGCACTTAGCACAGTGGCCAATACAATGGGCACCAGAGAAATGCCACTCGTTGCCTGCTCTACTCTTACTACAACTCAGAAAGAGTAAATACAGTTATCATTGTTTGTTATAGGATCATACTGAAATTTTATATTATAGTCATTATTTAATTGTGAAAATGCGAAAATTATTTCATGGGAATCAACATAAGAACCCTAAATGTTTTAACTTGGGTGACAGATGGATAGCAAATTACTGTTTACAGTTAATGTAAATCTTTCCAATATACTGCAGGAACATTTTGTAGAAGTCGATCCTTGAAGTCATGCTTTGGACCTATTTACATAAAGAATGTTAAGTTTAGCACTTCCCAACTTTATACACTCAACAATGAAGGAAGGAAGAGAGATGACTTTTAAAGTGTGACATATCCAGTAACCATTATATACCCTCATGTAAGCTCACACCAACAAGACAGACAGATCTCCCAGAGCCCCCAGAGCAGCGGTCGCCAGCCTTTCCAACCTCCCGGACCACCAGTAGTCCATGGACCACCGGTTGGCGACCGCTGCCCTAAAGCCACAGCACTAGCTACTCACAGAGCTGGTTAGAAAAGCTCACACATCGCCCCACCCCCAAGACCTCCTAAATCAGAATTTGCATCTTAACAAGATCACCAGGTGAGTTGTTGAAGTTTAGGAGCCACTGCCCTAATCTATGCTCAAGTCTGAGAGACAGGTTAAATGACTGGGTTACAAAATGGTTCCTAAAATGTTTGTACTGATGGAAAAGCACAGAATACAAACAGCAGAAACTTCAGATAGACCCTGGGTTGTAAATACTGGGCAGCCATCTCCCACCTGTGACCCTACCTAAAATATTTTATTTCTGAGCATGAAACTTGCACCTATGGGGTGACTTAAAAGTTTCGGTACAATGTTTCCAAATTTCCTCCTAATCTGGTCTGTCACCTGACATGCAAGGGGGCCTGTCCCTTCAGCCCATCTCTGAAGCTGGCTTGCCTGCCAAGGTGCAGGCTGGCCTGAGGGTCAGGCTCTGAGCTTCAGGCTCCCCTCCCCCTCCTCCTGGAAATTCTATTTGTTCAGATCAGGCAAGTTTCCCAATTAAGAAACCACAGGCAACAAATAACAAAATGCAAAGATCTACAGGCAACGGAGAGCAAGCCCAGGGAAGATTTTGAGAATAGACTTAAAGGAACCTGTGGTAAGCTACTATTAAGAAATTGTGCACTAAACAGATTTCAGAGGGGGGCACAGTGCTGGAGACATAGACCAGTCAAAGGTTCAAGATCTTCCTGACATCCCAGGAATTCAACTAAGACCCCAAAAGGCCATGTCTAAGAAAAAGGCTCCTCAAGACCCGCCTTAAGAAAGTTTAAAAACAAACCTTGAAAGGTTCAAACTGATCTGTGAGTCAAATGCCTGTTAAAATATAAAACCCAAAACTCTGTACAGGGAGACAAACAAATTTCATATTCAACAACATCTCCACAATGTTCACTACACAGTCAAAAATTACTGAATGTGGCAAAAGGCAGAAAAATGTGACCCATAACCGGGAATTATATATTTAAACATACAACCGCAAATGAAACAAACTGAGATAACAGAGATGTTAGAATTAGCCTTCAATAGAAGGTCAGGAAAGAAACAAAACACAGAAGGGGGAAACAAAAAAAAAATAGCGAGATGGGAGATCTAAATCCAACTATATCAACATTCATTGTAAATAAATTGAAAGACTAGGATTGTATCAGGGGACCACTTGGTAAAGAACATGACTGTCTAATCACTATGCAACATACCTGAAGCGAATACAAATTTTGAATGTAAACTGTAATTGAGAAATAGAAAAAAAAAAAAAAGACTAAGATTGTACCAAGTTCCAACTAAATGCTCTTTACCAAAGAGACATTTTAAACACAGATAAGAGGGCAAAAAAGATGTATTTGCAAATATTAATCATAAAAAATTAGAAGTGGAGAGGTTAATGAGACAAAGTAAAATTTAAGACAAAGAATATTAACAGAAATAAAAAGGAACTTTTAAAATGAAAAAAGGCTCAATTCATCAAGAAGACTTAATAATCCAAAATGTATATTCACCTAATCTAAGGGCTTCAAAACACATGAAATAAGTAGTCAGATTTCATCCTGATTAAAGGGAAAATCAACAAATCTATAATTATAGTTGGATATTTTAATACTCCTCTCTCGGTAACTGATAAAAGAGACCAAAAAAAGTATGGACATAACTGATTTGAACACAACCAACCAACTTTGACATTTACAAAAACGCTACCCTACAACTGTAGAATGCACATTTTTTTTGAGAATAGGTAGAACATTCATCAAGACAGACCATGTGCTGGGCCATAAAACAAGTTACGATAAACTTCAAAGGACAAAAATCATAGAGAATATGTTCTCTGATCACAATGAAATTAGAAATCTAAAATAAAATATTTGCAAAATTCCCAGACATTTGAAAATTAAGCAACACACTTCTACATTAAAAACATGAGTCAAATCATGACACATAAAAACATTTTGAACTAAGTAATAAAATCAAAACATATCAAAATTTATGGGATGCAGTAGAGAGCAATATTGAGGGTGAAACTGATTGCTCAAATGCTAACACTGGGAAAGTCTAAAATCAATGATCTAAGGCTACCCCCAAGAAGCTAGAAAGAGCGAAAAAAACCCAAAGTAAATAAAAGAAAATAAAAAACAGAATAGATGATATAGAACACAAGAAAAAATTGGCAAATCAATAGACGGTTGTTTGAAAATATCAATAAAGTTGACAAAGCCCTACCTACGTTGATCAGGGAAAAACAAGAGAGATAAACACAAATCAGACTAAAAGAGGGGATACTACATTATTAGATTCTACAGACATAAAAAAGAAATTAGGGGACTATTGTATTATGAACATTTTTATGCCAGATAAATTCAAGAACTTAGAAGAAATAGATTAATTACTTGAAAAACATAAATTACCGAAGTAAACATAAAAATGAAATTATTTAAATTGCCTATAAGTATTAAACAAATTGAATCATAATTAAAACCTCCCCACAAGGAAAATTCCAGACCCAGGGGGTTTCACTAGTGAATTTTATCAAACATTTAAGGCATATTAGATAAACTCTTTCAGAAAAGAAGGGAAGAAGGAATAATTCCCAAATAATTTTATGAAGCCAGTATATTCTTGATTCCAAAGCTAAATGACATTGCAAAAAAAAGAAAATATAGACCCAAATCCCTCATGAATACAGATGAATACATCATGAACAATATTTTAATAAATCAAATCCAGTAATACATAAAAAGTGTAATCCATTACAATCAAGGGAGGTTAACCCAGAGATGTAAGATTGATTCAACATTCAGAAAGATGCCCTTCACATTAAAGAGTAAATAAAATCCCTAAGATCATCTCAATAGATGCAGAAAAAGTATTTGACAAAATTCAGCAATCATTTATAATCAAAAGATTCAGTAAACTAGGAACAGTAGGGGCCGTAATCAATCTGATGATGTATGTCTTTAAAATCCTACAACTAACACCATACTTAATAATAAACAACTGAATGATTTCTTCCACAGATCAAGAATAAGATAAGGAATGCATGCTCACATTCCTTTTATTAAATATTGTACTGGAGGTCTCAGGCAAGAGCAGTAAAGCCAGAAAAAGAAAAGGCATGCAGATTAGAAAGGAAGAAGTAAAACTGTCTCTATTCAAAGAGGACACGACCTGCCCTGGACGGGTGGCTCAGTTGGTTGGAACATTATCACATGCACCAGTGGTCGACAAACTCATTAGTCAACAGAGCAGCAAACTGCGGCTCCCGAGCCGCAGTTTGCCAACCACTGGCATACACCCAAAGGTGGCAGGTTCTATTTCCCTCAGGGCACATACCCTGTTATATGCTACCAGAGGCTCAGTGCACGAATTCATGCATGGGTGGGGTCCCTTGGCCAGGCTGGGCCAATTGGGGCTGTGGGAGGTTGGCCAGGGGGAGGGGACTAGGAAGGTTGGTTGTAGGAGCGCACTAACCACCAGGGGATAGCTCTTGCATTGAGCGTCGGCCCCCTGGTGGTCAGTGCACATCATAGCGACTGGTTGACAGGTTGTTCAGTCATTCAGTTGCTTAGGCTTTTGTATTTGTAGATACCATCACATACAAAAATATTTTTAACTAAATGCTGCAGGTTCAGTCCCCTGTAGGGGCACATACAGGAGGCAACTAATCAATGCCTCTCTCTCACTTCAATGTGTCTCCCCCCCTAAAATCAATAAAAAACAAAGATAATGTGACCTAGAAAATTCTAAGATACCTACTAAATAACTAACAGAACTAAGTGAGTTTAGTAAGGTTACAGACATAACGTTAATACAGAAAAATAAATTATATTTCTCCTTATCAGAAAAAAACAAGTCAAACAATACAAAATCTAGCAATTAAACAGAAATGAAAATGAGAAACTAAGCACCCTATTTTAATGCTTATTATAATGAAGCTAAAGAAATGGCCAAATAGATCAATGGAATAAACTAGAAGAGGGGTGATAAACTTTTTTTCTATAAAAGGCCAGTTAGTAAATATTTTAGTCTTAGCAGACAACCTATGTTTTCCATTCCTCATTCTTCTTTTCTTTTTTAATCAACCCTTTAAAACTATAAAACTGCCCTGGCTGAATAGCTCAGTTGGTTGGAGCATGGTCCCGATATGCCAAGGTTACTGGTTCAATCCCCAGTCAGGGGGCACACAAGAATCAACCAATGAATACATTAGTAAGTGGAATAACAAATCTATGTCTCTCTTTATTCCTCTCTTTCTAAAAATCAATAAAAAAAAGAAAACCATTTTTAGTTATAAAAAACAGTCAACAAGTCAGATCTGGTCCATGGGCTACACAGCTTACTAATTTCCAGACTAGAGTCCAAAAACAGACCTCTCTCATCTAGTCAATTCCACTCCTAGTTATTTATCCAAGAGAAATGAAAATTTATATGTCCACACAAAGACTTGTACAAAATGTTCACAGAAAGTTTATTCTAATAGCCCAAACTGGAAACCACTACAATGTCCACGAATAGGAGATTGGATAAACAAATCATGGTAAATTCACACAATTAAATACTATTTAGCAATAAAAAGAACTAATGTCCTGGTATGTGCCCTGGCCAGGTGGCCAGGTTGGAGCATCGTCCTGTACACCAAAAGGTTACGGGTTTGATTCCTGGTCAGGGCACATACCAAGGTTGTGGGTTCGAACCCTGGTAGGGGTGCATACAGGAGGCAACCAATCAATTCTCTCTCTTTCTCTCAAATCAATAAAAATATATCCTCAGGTGAGGATTTAAAAAACACCAAAAAAATTACTGATTCAAGTAACAACATGGATGAAACTTAAAAACATGCTGTAAGCAAAAGCAGCCTTGCACAAAAAAGTACATACTGTATGATTCCATTTATATAAAGTTTGAGAATGGGTAAAACTCATCTACGGTGAAAGAAATCAGCATTGATTATGGCAGTGGGGGTAGGAGGGACAGAAAAAGAGCAATTTAAAGGAACTTTCCAGAATAATGTATATCTTGATAGGGTTGTGGGTTATAGGGGCATGAGTCTGATAAATGCATCAAACTGTAACATTTAAGATCTGTGCATCTCTATGTAATGTATAGCTCCAGTAATAAGATTAAAACAACAAAATATTTTTAAAGCAATACATGTAGGTCTTTAACTCCAGATCCTAATCATTAACCTTTAGTTGGAAAGGAACAGGTTGGTTGGTTTTTCTTACAAGTAATACTCTTCAAAGTAGTCACCAGGAGCTTATTAAATCAAAGTATTCAATGCTGCTATTATGCAAAACATTAATTCAGTTTGTTACAGAAAATAATTAGTTATAAAGAACTAGAGAAAAAGAAACATGACTCCAATTTTGAGTTTACAAAGAGATAATTATACATAAAAGACTGGTAGAGAAAACATCGAAAAGTTAACACTGAACGAGATGATAGAATTATGGGCAATAATTCTCTAGACTTGCATATTTTGTACAATAAGCATAAAATATTTTTATTACAAAATATTAACTGAAAACATTAGAAAGCAGTCTCATCACTCCAAATATTTTATTGTTTTCTCAAATCCTTTATGTAAGAAAGCACCTAGCCAACTAACCAAACTTCTCTAAAAGTTTTTCGGTAAACCCAGACACTATGCTAAGAACTTTACAGATTTCTCCCTCACACTCAGTAGTCTGTCAGTGGGAGATCCTTGCCTCCGTCCCCTCGCCAACTCCAAACCAATGGAGCCCTACAAATCTCAGATATTTGTGAGTGAATCTCCATCTAAGTTGGCCAGGCTGGTATCCAAATCAGCAATGCCTGGAATACAGCATCCAGTCTGATGGCCAGATGTTGTGACTAGACCATTAGGGGAGGAGATGACTCCTTTAACACCTTCTTTAGTGAGATAGGCACTGGCAAGCATGTTCCTAGGGCAGTATTTGTAGAAGTGGAACCCATCCATGGCCATTGATAAAGTTTGCACTAATACTTATTGCCAGTTCTTCCACTCTGAGCAGCTCAAGACAAGGAAGATGCTGCCAATAACTATAACCGTGGACACTACACCATTGGCAAGGAGATCACTGACTTTGTCTTGGATTAATTTGGAAACTGGCTTATCAGTGCACAGGTCTCCAGTGCTTCCTGGTTTTCCAGTTTTAGTGAGGGAACTGGTTCTGGATTCACCTCCCTACTGATGAAACAGCTCTCTGTTGATTATGGCAAGAAGGTCAATCTGGAGTTCTTCATCGCCCCATGCTCTCCAGTTTCCACGGCCCTACCATCCTCACCACCCACATCACCCTGGAGCATTCTGATTATACCTTCATGGTTGACAATGAAGCCACCTACAATATTTGTCCTAAAAACCTCAATACTGATCACCCAAACTATACTAATCTTAACTGCCTTATTAGGCAGATTTTGTCCTCCATCACTGCTTCTCTCAGGTTTGACAAAGCCCTGACTATTATTCTGACTGAATTCCAGACCAACCTGATATGCTATCCTCACATCCATTTCTCTGTGGCCACAATATGCCTCTGTCATCTCAGCTGAGAAAGCCTACCAGGGACAGCTTACTGTAACAGAGATCACCAATGAGCGCGCGCGCGCGTGTGTTTGTTTTAATGTATTTTTTTTTATTTCAGAGAGGAAGGGAGAGGAAGAAACATCGAAGATGAGAAACACTGACCGGCTGTCCCCTACATGCTCCCTACTGGGGATCGAGCCCGCAACCCGGGCATGTGCTCTTGACCAGAATTGAACCCAGGACCCTTCAGTATGCAGGCTGATACTCTATCCACTGAGCCAAATCAGCCAGGGCACCAATGTGTGTTTTGAACCGGCCAACTACACGGTGAAATGTGACCCTTGCCACGGTAAATACATAGCTTGCTACCCATGGTGATGTGGTTCCCAAAGATGTCAATACTACCATTTCTACCATCAAGATCAAGCACATCATTCAGTTTGTGGCCTGGTACCCACTGGCTTCAATGTTGGCTTTAATTACCAGTCTCCCACTGTGGTACCTGGTGGAGACCTAGCCAGAGTACAGTGAGCTGTGTGCATGCATGCTGAGTAACACCACAGCTGTTGCTGAGGCCTGGGCTCACCTAGACCACCAGTTCATCCTGATATAGGCCAAGTGTGCCTTTGTTCACTAGTGTGTGGGTAAGGTCATGGAGGAAGGAGAGACACTTGAGGACATGGCTGCCCTTGAGAAGGATTTCAAGGAACCTGTTCATTGTGTACCAAACTTGTTAATGAAAGTATTGTTTTTACTTTAAAAAAAACACAAAACACTTTATATACATCTCATTTAATCAACACAATTCTATGAGAAAAATATTACTATTATCCCCTTTTAATCTATACAATTCTCACTGGCAGGCACTACTATCATCCTCATTGAAAAGAGAGAAAAAGAACACCCAAGACCTAAAATGGTTATGTAATTTTCCCAGGGATAAGAATTAGTGGAGCCTGGATTTGAACCAACGCAACTTACTCCAGAGCCCAAGCTCTCTTTTTAAGCACTTACCTGTACTGCATCTGGGGAAGGCAGGCTCTGCTGCTACTACTGCTACTATTACTAGTACTGACAACACCCAGTTATAAATTATCTCATTATATCTCATATAATTTCACTAACTAAAATTTTTTTAAATGAAACAAATTCATGGATAATTATCATGTGATGTTAGGTGCACCGTGAATCACATATTCTAAAGGACAACTATGATCATCTTTCATTAATGTCACAGTAATGAGCTGGTACAAGACTGCTTAGTATTTCTACCAAAAACCTGTGCCTACAGGAGCTATATAAATCTCACAGCACACTGTAGTAATTCAAAGCTTTCAGTCTTTTCATTCTATAGACAAACCCATTTATTTCCACTGTGACCTTTTTAAAAGTCCAAATTAAGATTTATTTAATATAACATCCCTTTGTTTTCTTTGCATTAGTTTAAGAATCAGATAAGATATTAATAAAAAGAGAAAAGCATTAGACAAATGTACAGTATGTCTCTTTGTTATTAAATATTAAAAATGTCCAATTATCATTCCAAAATAGAGAAAGTAGACGAGTCATTCATTCTTTTAATAACTGACGTGGCTCTAGTAATTCTTTACTGACTATATTCTGGCTAATCCATTCTGTCAGCATACAGGTTTACAGAGCATGGTCCATGACCAGCACAACTGGGGTCACCTGGTATCTGGCAAGAAATACAAATTCTCAGGCCATAGCCCAAATCTGCTGAATCAGCAACTCTGAGGAGGGGCCCAGAATTCTGAGTTAACAAGCCTGCAGTGATTCTTCTGGACACTCAAATCTGAAAACTACTGCTTTATCCTATCTGACCAAAGCGTTAGTTGACTGGGTCCAGAGTGTCTGGATCTAAATCAAAACCTTAAAACACACACACATTTACCTGTTAGGGAGAGCTCCAAGCAAAAGTAAGCTCTTTGTTTTCTGACCACTTTTTTGGTTTTTGAAACCTTATCACAAAATAAGCACTAATCTAATCCCCTGTAAAGAAGGCTTACCGTACAAACAAACTATTTTGGTCCCTTTTCAGATTTTTATTTGTAAGAAAGGACTAAAAGCATTTCTAGGCTGCAAAAGCACATTTTTATCAACCTCAGAAAGATTCTGAACTCGTTGGCCAGATATAACACATCATCTTCTATCTACCAACTTTTGCTTCCCTCTTCAACCTTCTCTGGGGGAATAACACTTCTCAACACCTGTACCTATGAGAATAACTTGATTGTTTGTATGGCTAGTAAGTCCCACTTAAATGTATCTTTTTTGCTTTTCTTCTGCCTGGCTGGTGTAACTCAGAGGTTGAGTGCTGACCTATGAACCAGGAGGGTCACGGTTCGATTCCCGGTCAGGACACATGTCTAGGTTTCAGGTTTTGTCTCCAGTGTGATATGCAGGAGGCAGCTGATCAGTGAGTCTCTCATTATCGATGTTTCTATCTCTCTCCCCTTCTCTGAAATCAATTTTAAAAATAATATAACAAATATATATGTGTGTTATTTTCAGTAGAATATGTTACCAAAAAGTATATAACATATCAGATTTTGCTACTGCTGAAATAGAGAAATAATTTTGTTTTATATTTTAAGAGTCACACAAAATTAGGAATGAGCAAGGGGAAATAATCAAACATCCAGAAAGTCTGAAAGAGAACCTTAGCCAAACTGTGAGAGCCAATTCTGATTCTGCCACTTACTGGCTGTGTGATCATGAAAAGGTTATTTAACTTTCCTCCATTCTGTGTGCTTCCATTTCTTAACCTGCAACATGGGAATAGTAGTACATAATACCCAAATTATATTTTTAATGAGTACAAGAGTTAAATATTCTCAGCTTTTCTCTAAAAGTAAATTTAGACTCTCTAAAAGAAAAATATATTGACCCAAAAGACATAAAGTCAAAAGGTCAATATTTACAGAAAATAGCAAGAGTATTGTCAAAGATCTTAAGTTGCTCCCTAGGAAAAAAAGCTTCAAGCCCATACAGTTGTACAGGTGAACTCTCTCAATTCTTCAAGGAAAAGATCACTGAAATGCAAAAAACATTCCAGAGCACAGATGTGAAAGGCTTCCAAACTCTTTTTGACCAAGTTAACATAACACTGATATCAAAACCAGACAACACACAAAAAAGCACTATGGATCAACCTCATTATTGGTTATTGAGAAGCAAAGCTTCTAAATGAAAGGCTAGCAAATAAAATTTAGCACTACACTAAACTTTCAATTTCACAAGCACAGCGATGGTTCAATTTGATGCTAGGAAACCTACTGAGATAATCTGTCACATAAATACAACAAAGGAGAAAAATCACAGAGTAATCACCACAGATGTCAACAAAAGGGGATTTGATAAAATTCATCTTATAAACAAAGAACAGATTCCCCAATTTTAAATGACTGCAAACCAAACCTCACATTATCTATCTATCTATAATAATAAAAGCGTAATATGCTAATTAGACTGTACAGCCGAATGGCCTTCTGGACAACCTTCCAGACGAAGCCACTGTGGCAGGGGCCGAGGCAGTGGCGGCCGCCGCAGCGGGTGGGGGTCGAGGCAGAGAAGGTTAGGGGTATTCAGACAGGCAGGCAGGCGAGCAGTTAGGAGCCAGAGGTCCCGGATTTCGAGAGGGATGTCCGACTGCCGGTTTAGTCCTGGCCAAGGGGTCCCAGATTGCGAGAGGGTGCAGGCCAGGCTGAGGGGACCCCCCCTCCCCACTGTGCATGCCTTTTGTATACCAGGCCTCTAGTACTTAATAATAAAACACTAGATGTACATCTCTATTTAAGTCAGACCCAAAACAGGATGCCCAAAAGAGCACAAATACTGGTAGAAATACTGGCAAGGAGAAAATAAAATCTATCTATACTAATAAAAGGTTAATATGTTAATTAGACCGGGAGACCTTCTGAACGTCCTTCGTGGTTGGGCCGAGGCAGGTTGGGGCAATCAGGCCAGCGGGGGTAGGGGGGTGAGGAAGTTGGGGGTAAACAGGCTGGCGGGGGGGGGGAGTAGTTGGGGGTGATCAGGCCCTGGGGGGGAGGGTTGTTGGGGGCAATCGGGCCAACAGGGGGTGGCAGTTGGGGGTGAGCAGGCCGGCAGGCAGAGTGGTTAGGGGCGATCAGGCAGGCAGGCAGGTAAGCGGTTAGGAGCCATTGGTCCCAGATTGTGAGAGGGACGTCCAACTGCCGGTTTAGGCCCGATTCCACAGGGATTGGGCCTAAACCAACAGTCAGACATGCCCCGAGGGGTCCCAGATTGGAGAGGGTGCAGGCCGGGCTGAGGGACACCCCCCGCCCCACGCACAAATTTCGTGCACTGGGCCACTAGTCATCAATAATGCAAAAAGATGGCTATCTACTAGGAAAACCTAAGACAATCACCTGAAAAAGTATTAAAATAAGAGAAGTCCATAAAGTGAACAAATTACTAAAGTAACATATATTCAAGTAACACATATACAGCAGTATCTTTTCTATATTAAAACAACTAGTGGCCTGGTGCACGAATTCGTGCACATTGAAAGGAAATTAATTAGAAGAAATATTTTAATATCACTATTCGCCCTTTCTCAAAAATAGAAGTGTCAACTAAATTCACAATTGACAATGACAGATCGAAACACACTGTGCGACTGGTGCCAGTGAGAGCTTTATATGTATCGCACAAGCTCAATCAACTTAGCCTTTTATAGATGTATAGAATAAACTTGCTTAATTAGACCTGCTTTCTGACTTAACTAAACCTTTTCCAGCCCAGTGAAGCACCCCAACTTCTCTTTCAGGTAATTGTCAGCAACACAGCAATAAATATCAACATGAAGCAGATTATTATTGTAGATCACACAGAGAGAACAAAGGATAAAATATTTAACTGCAGCAGTGTTTGACTATATTCTGCGCAGTGAGAAAACCTGAAGACCATTTTCAAGGTCCACCATTTCTTACTTCTTCTCACTTGGATCAAGTTTCTAAGCTTTCTAAATCTCTATTTTCCAGCCAATGACAAGAAAATAGGAATTCCACCGAGTCTCCCATCTACCTACTCCAGGACTTCTGTGAGGATCAAATGAGATGAGGCATGGGAAAACACTTCACAGACATTTGGTTAAAGTGTGAAAAGTTTCCATCTGGCTATAAAGCAAGTCAGAAGAAACTGCAAGGAGGCTAGTCATCACTAGGGAGAGGAAGCTGGGTGTTGCCACATGTCATCATTACTGGGCGCCCACAGCGACCATTTCCAGGCTGGGCTGGGCTATGGGCCACATTTTGTGCCGTGGGGTCTTGGCAGTGTTGGCTGCAATTTGGTGGGGTGTCGCTTGGGGTGGTGGCGGGGCCTGTGTCCCACTTGGAGGGAGCCGAGTGTTGTTTTGTGGGTGCCAGGTCCACAGTGCCGTTCCTCTGTGCTCATCACAGCAGCTCCTGCATTGAGTGTCTGTCCCCTGGTGGTCAGTGTGCATCATAGCGACTGGTTGGACACTTAGCATAATAGCCTTTTATATATACAGATAGTAAGTTAGGTGATGTAATAGAAAAATTCATTCCCAATAGCAATAATAAATTCATTACTACATCTAAAAATAATCTTAATAAGAAAGGTGTATTACCTACATAAAGAAAACTATACTCTACTTCTCAGTAACTTAAGATTCCATGAAAAGACAACTTGCATGAATACAATAAGGTAACTCAGGAAGCCACAAAATTGCTAAAATGTCAAATTTCGCTGCAAGTGATTTATAAAGTTCAATACACTCCTATGAATTTTATTTATTTGTTTTAAAGGATTTGAAAAACAGTCCTAAAGTTTATCTGAAACAGTAAGTTCTCAGCCGTGGCTGCCATGAGAAACTAATCACAAAGAACTAAAAACTATATTAATGTTCATGCCATAACCGGGAGATTCTAACTTAATTGGTTTGCAGTGGGTTCAGCTATCACATTTTTTTTTAAATCCTCACACGAGGATATTTTTCCACTGATTTTTAGGGAGAGTGGAAGGGAGGAAGAGAGACACAGAGAAAGAAACATCAATGTGAGAAAGACACATCGACTGATTGCCTCCTGCATGTACCCGGCCAGGGAGTAAGTCTGTAACCAAGGTATGTGCTCTTGACAGGAATCAAACCTTCAGTCTGCAGGCCAATGCTCTATCCATTGAACCTAACTGATTAGGGCTCAGGCATCACAATTTTTTTTTTTTAAGTATATTTTTATTGATTGAGGGAGAGAGAGATAGAAACATAAATGATGAGAGAGAACCATTGATCGGGCTGCCTCCTGTACGCTGCACACTGGGGATTGAGCCCGAAACCCGGGCATGTGTCCTGAACAAGAATGTGTCCTGAACAAGAACGTGACCTCCTGGTTCACAGGTCGACACACAACCACTGAGCTATGCTGGCCAGGCTCAGGCATCACATTTGGATGTGCAAGTAATTCTGATGTGTAGATAAGTGTTAAGACCCACATATCTGGAAGAGTATCTTAGAGGAATGGTAAAGAAAATACTGAATATTTGAAAAAGAATGAAAGGCAACTAGCTCCATTATACATTAAAGTCATTATACAGCTAGGATAATACGTTTCTAGGGCAGAATAAGCAAAACAGCAATGAAACAAAAAGTCCAGAATTAGGCCCAAACCTTACATATGGAAAACTAAATAAAATATACCAAAAATGGGGCATATTAGTGGGGGAAAAGCTAGATTAGCAATATCTAAATAAATGGTACTGGGATGACTATCAATTGGGGAAAAAATTATACAGCTAGATCTTTATAACTCACTGAAACCAAAATAAATTCTGAGTTAAAGATCCAAGGTATAAGGGGAAAAATACACAAGAATAGTTCATAATTCTGTAATAGAGAAAACATTTTTAAACATGACATAAAACTTAGAAGCCATAAAGGAAAAAAATAGATAAGCCTATTTCTATAAAAACAAAAAACCTCTATAGTCAAACCTCGGTTCGCGAACATCTCCCATCTCAAACAATTCAGTTCTCCACAAAGTTGTTCACAGAAAAAAAATGGCTCAGCAGTCTACCAAAACTTGTTTTTGATCTGACAACCCTTTCATGCTAATACCTCGGCATGACAAAAAAGCATTGCTCAGGCAACAAAAAAAGGAGAGAATGCTTTTGTTGTTGGCTAAATCAGTGATTAGCACAATTTTAAAACATAAAGAGGCCATCAAGAGTGCTAATGGTGTGAAAGAAACAACAATCACAAGCAACTGAAGAGGTAGAAAAACTGTTGACTGGATAAAACAAAAAGCAGTTAGAAGATGACAGATTTCAGAGGCAGTGATGTAAAAAAGCATAGATGCAGCATACTGGCCTCTGGAAGGAGTGCTGATAGTGATTCATTTAAGGCTAGTAAGGGGGTGATTTGATAAATTTAAAAAGTATTTGTTTATAGATTAAACAGTACTGTTTATAAGAAAGGTTAAAACAGGGAATCATTTGGGGGTCTGGAACGAATTAATTTACATTATTTGTAATGGGGGAAAAAGATTCGATTTTCAAACAAATCACTTCTTGAACAGCCTTCTAGAACGAATTAAGTTAGAGAACCAAGGTTTCACTGTATTTGGTAAAAGCATACTATCATAAGAACTATCCCACTATAAAGCTGTGTGGCCATATTCCTAGCAAAACAGACTTGAGCAAATAAAAAAAGGAGGGAGAATTTGCATTTATTAAAAAGCTTAAACCTTTACCATACAAAGAATATTAAGAATCTAAACCAACAACAAAAAAAGGGGAAATAATGCATCAAAAAAACAAAGAATGTGCTCAATAGCAAAATACAAATGCCCATGAACTTATAAAAAGACATTTTACTTAAGAGACAATTTGCCTAAGAGAATGGCAAATCAATAAAGAATGACATCACTGTTGGTGAGAATTGGGGGGCCAGGGACTCATTTGCTGCTGGTGAAAGTGTAATTTGCACAATGTTTTTGGAGAGTGTTTGGCAATATCTATGCTTATTTTAAATGTCAATATCCTTTAATCCAGAAATTTTATTCCCAAGAATTTATCCAGCAGATATAGTCACTCAGATGTACAAAGATGTAAACACAAATCAAAATTGTCAAAACAGCGAAGCATTGGAAATAAACCTAAGTGTCCAGCCAATGGGACACTAGCCCTATAAATTATGATATACCCAAATCAGAAACTACTACTGCATCATATCTAGTAAAAAGGATTGAGAGCTCTATCTAATGTGGAATAACTTCCATCTTACATTGTTAAATGTTGGGAAGGTGGTGCACGTACACACACAATACACATGCACAGAGAGAGGAGGGAAGGAGGGGGAGATTGGTTATTATACACTACTCTTTATATTTAAGAGAAATATTTACACACTCATCTCACTATACCTCTATATGCACAGACCACTTCTTGAAGGACAGATAAGAAATAGTAGTTGTGTTTGGTGAAAGAATTTGGGAGAACCAAAATCGAGAATTAAGAGAGATTAACTTTTCACCCAGCCAACATGGCTCAGTGGTTGAGCATCGACCTATGAACCAGGTCCTCACAGGATTGATTCCCAGTCAGGGCACATACCTGGGTTGAAGACTCGATCCTCAATAAGAGAGATTAACTTTTCAGTTCCTACTCTTAATGCTATTGGGGGGAGGAGGGAATGTTTGTTATTAAACCATGTGTATGATTACTTTCTAAAAACAAAACCTTTAACAAAGTCTTCATTAACCTCACTTTTCAGAATCTATCCCATGATGTGTGTGGATATGCCTAAACAAGGATATATTCATTGCAACATTTTCTGAATGAAGTAAAAAACAAATGTTCACCATAGAGGAGTAGATAGACAAATTATGTTGCATCATATAATGAAACCAGAGGCCTGGTGCACGAATTCGTGCACAGGTTGGGTCCCTTGGCCTGGCTGGTGATCAGGGCCGATCAGGGCTGGGGAGGGACTGCAGGAGGGCTCCAGGGCATGTCCAGCCCTCTCATTCAGTCACGATCGGCCAGACAAGCTAACCTAATGGTCTGAGCATCTGCCCCCTGGTGGTCAGTGCGAGTCATAGCAACTGGTCGAGCGGTCGACCAAACAGTCAACTGATCGGTCGGACACTTAGCATATTACACTTTTATTATATAGGATACACTTTGCTATCAGTAGGAGAAAAAATTTTGTGTGCACTGACATATGGATATATGTTATATGTATGCTGTTAGGTAAAACAGCAAGGTGCTTATATAGTTTGGTTCCATTTGGTATTCAAAAAGGATGTGTGTTAATAGATATACATAGAAGTAGTTATCTATAAGGTGTGAGGAGGGGCTGCTCTTAATTTATAGAAAATATGCATTTGAATTATTTTATAGGAAACATGCATTTCCTGTGTAATAATTTTTAAAACAAAATTATCTTTCAAAAAAGTTTCTTTTCCCCATGTGCATTTTAAAATCTTAGTTGGCTCTACTATCATTATATTATAGAGAATAGCTTAAAATGAACTTGTCTCTTGTTCTATTTGCCCACCACTATTAATTCTTTTGTTTCACCCAAAGGCCATGACAGTCTTTCAAAAATGACAGTCCTTGCCCTTTCTTCACCATAGGCCTCTTTGGGATACCTATAGGCAATAGAGAGGACTACCCTCACAACACTAATGTAGCTTACTTTCCACATAGTGAACACTTACAAAGTACTGTTTGAAAGAAAGGTCACTCTGTATGAAGAAAAGAATTCCAAGAGAGAATGAAAAACCTGGGTAAACAGAGGGACACTGACAAAAATGAAATCAGCAAAGCCCAGACTGCAGAAAACTCCCCAGAAAAAGCAAAACCACCAGATTCTTCAACAAATAAAATGTAAGGCTCTTAGAGATTAATAGATTCTTAAGAGTCTTATCAATTGACTGAAAAATGGGTTATTCAAATTTTGAAGAATAATCTGAAAAAAAAAATTTAAGACAAAGGAGACCTCTGGAAATTTGAATATTTAGTGGACATTTGAGTATTTAGTGGACATTTGACATCTCGAAGAAACTATCATGCATTTACAAGTGAGAATGGCACTTGTGTTTGGGTATGCCAAGTCTAACTTTTAGGAATACATGTTATCAATGGCTAAGTATGGTCAGAGGCCCAAAACTGTTTTCATGAAATACTAATACATTTTTTGTTTTTTTCACCTTCATTCTCTCATAAGAACAGAGTTGTTTTCCAGAGACTCTGTGACATGTGATGTCACCGTGCTTAATGACTAATGGGATATATACTTGTGTCTTAAAAGTCTTTTTTAGTATCCAGTGTGACAAATATTGACAGATATAATCCACATTTTAAAGAAATTTCCTTAGGGCCCTCAATAATTTTTAAGATTATTTAGGAATCCTAAGACCAAAAAGATTGAGAAATCCTGCACTATGCTACTATGTCTACTTTTGTATATGATTTAAAGTCTCCAAAATAAAAAGCTTTTTTTAAGTGGGTAGTATGGATTGGAATGATGAATGAATAAAGAAGGAACAAATATCAATCTATCCAAGAATCCTAAACACATCAGAAATCCCTTCTCAGCCCAACTCTAAAAGGCATGTGCATACACAGATGCCTCTTCAAATGCCAGGAATACCTAAAGTTTAAGTTCACATTGTCTTTTGCTAATTTTCAAAAGAGATAACTGCAATTTCGATGTTGGGAATTACTTCACCTTTGTTTCTTAAGTTTAAAAAAAATCTGCTCCTTACCTAAGCTAGTCACAGGACTTCGTATCTGTCACCTAATGCTCACAATCAATCTTGTGGGGAAATAGTGTTCTATTCTAATTTCTCCCTTTTCCTTATATGGGATTAATCAAATCCAAAGAACAGCCCAAACCATTTTTCTATTCTGGAATTTGCTGTACCAAGTATTGCTTGAAGTAGATGCCCTGGTGCTGTAGTTCAGAAGCCTTTGTCTCAGGTTCCTACGGGCATTTGTTCCTTCAGTGGGATTTAGCTGGCATTCTTCTTCCCTGTGAACTTCAATCTTTTCCAGTTCTCTCAACTCTATCTGGGCAGTTGCCTCCCCTATGATCTAAGTTTGGTTCCTACTCTACACACCAGTTGCAAGGCTGGCAGCTACAAACCCCAGCCTAGGCCTTCCTTACAGCAAGAGCTCTCAACCTTGCCCAGGCCTCGAAATAACCTAGAGGTTTCTTAAAGCCTGGAGTGCTGGGCCCACCCTCCATTTCAGAGTCAGCAGCTGTATACTTCTAAGTAGCTTCTCGGTGATACTGATGGAGACCCCACTTTGAGAACTAGAGTTTTGAGTTTCCTCTGGTACCCAAGAGACTGCACTGCCCCCCTGGCTCTGGTACCTCTTCCCTGTTAACCATGGCAAGTAGCTGAACAGCTTGGAACACAACTTTTTTGCTGGTACAATAGACACTTTACCAGGTGGTTGTAAAAAAGAAAGGGTATATAGAGTAAAAACTCAGCTAGCTGGGTAAAACAGCCTTTATCAGATTCACTGATACAAACGGATTCTCAGCAGAAGTTACCTCTTTCAACCATGTGCTCCTATTTCCACACATTTTCTTCAGAGGTTGAAAACTGGCAATCAATTCAAACATATTCCCTATGTTTTCAAATGCCTGATGTGCATGCTATTCTACTTTTGATTCCTTTAAAAATTGCCCTTTTAAAAACATGGAGCAGAGATCTTTATCCTGGAATGGCTCCAGATACCAAATCTGTTTCTTCCAAGTAGGAGGGACAAGAAGAAAGCCTGAAGGAGACTTTCCACATGGCCCCATTTTACCATGTTAGTTGGAGGGAGTCGCCACCAATTAATAGGACGCATTCAAAGCACTGATGCTCACTTACCTTGGTCATGCCTCCTGCCTGTGCCGTGTTCAGTCCTGCATGACTGGGAATTTGTGGCGAAACCTGTGTTAACGTCTCAGCCAGCACGCTGCCTGTGGGCCCCTGCATGGTTGGAGCAGGGTACGGTATTCCAGCTCCCCTTCCTCTGCCAGCAGTCCCCAGAGATCCATTCATGACTTGCGCCTGCCCCTGCTGGGCCTGGTTCAATAAACTATGGCCAGAGTTACTATTGAGGAGGCCTGGGTGGGTCTGGTTAAAGTTAGCATTCATGCAGATCCCAGGTCCTGTCTGCGACGTGGCAGGGCTGCTGGTTACCAGTCCCACTTGTTTTTGTGCTTGCGGATTCAGTGGTTGGGAAGCAGGGGGAGTGGGCCCAGAGGTGCTGGCTGCCTGCTTGGGCAGGCTGGGGGCTGAAGAATCTCCCTGGTTCAGAGGGCTCTTGCCCATAGTACCCAGATTGGCCATGTTCGCATTGTTCGGCTGTCCTTGAGCCTGGCCACCAAGGGCTTGCTGCACAGGGCTGCTGGCGCTCACATTTCCTATTCCTGGGTTGATACTAGAGCCACTGCCTCCGCGCAGAAGCTCCGACAGTTGTTTATGTTTGGAAGCAGCATCTGGAACAAGGTTCCCACTGTTTAAAAGGCCTAATTCTCCATTGGGGATCAGCTCATCAGGAAGATCATTTTCCAAGTCAAACAATGGTCCAAAATCTAGAAATTAAACAGAAATGGAAATGAGAAACTAAGTAACCATAATAGCTCTACAACTGTCATATGCTACTATGAGCTTAACCTAAAGAGGCACATGTAACACACAACACCAGCATGTCTTAAGAGTAATGTCAAAATGATTTGAAAGTTAATTTGGAAAAATAAAACATGAAAAAAATTTCAAATTCTGAAAAAGAAAAGTTAAACAGAGATGAGAAGAGAGCTAGCCCTATTAGATTTGATCATATTTTCAAACAAAATTAAATCATGTGTTATGGGGACAAACACATAAACAAATTATAGAGAAAAACAATAGAGAGTTAAAAAAACTGAATTATAAGGTAAAAATGCTTTTAAGAATATATTGTGTAAAAAGCAATTAGGCATGAGATTAGATAAATAGCAATTTGGGAAAATTAAAGTAAAGCCTAACCTAAATATGTAAAGTAATTACATATTTAAAAAGTTATAAAAAAAACACAAACTAGCCTTAACAGAACGTGAGATTCCTCAATATGTTGAAGCTGTAGAAAATAATAAATACATATACAGAAACCAAAAATAATTTAATAAAACAGGAGCTTAATATTTGTATCATATGAAAGGGGTTAATGTCAATCATACATTAATATGAGAGGCACACTGACTCCCAAGTATAAATGCACAAAGGACAAAAGCGGGAATCACAAAGAAAGATTTAAACAGTAAAAAAAAACCAGATCATCCTTCCTGGTAATCAAACATAAAAAGTGGAATCAACTCCTTTTTTCTGATCCTTTCTCAAAGTAACATTTCTCTAACATGTGGTCTATATATGTCATCTCTAGTCCCTCACTGACATTGCATTCTTCAACCCACAACCTGGCTGTGCATGCATGTGCAAAGACAAGATATACAGAAATATGTTCATCATATATTATTAACACCAAAAAAGGGGATAACAATATCCAGAGGTAGTTTAACCCGATGGCTATAGACCCAGACTGCCTGCATCTGAACTACAGCTCTGCTGCTAGCTCCCACTAATTAGTTGTGTGACCTCACGTAAGTTACTTAGACTTTCTGAGCCTCAGTTTTCTTACCTGGAAACTGGGGTGACAATGGCCATCATACCCCAAAAGAAATGTTGTGAGGACTAAATGAATAAATGTGTAAGTGCTCAGTGAGTATTAGCCTTTATTATTACTATTGTCCAATAAGTTTAATAAATTGCTATAAAATACAAAACATTATACATTAGAATAATTATGAAGACTAGAAAAATGTAGAAAAATGTTTATATGGGGCATAAAAACATACCAATGGAAACTGTATGCAAAATGACATGACACCTAGAGTAAGATTAGAACTAAAATATGTGCATACGGGCAGTGGCTGGAGAGTAATATGCTAGAAATAAAGAGTCCTGGTAAAGTGGTCAAGGGGATGAGTGCATGTGGCTTTTTTTTTTTAACTTAGCACAGCCAAGTTAAAAAATGGTGGGTTTCTCTTCCCACCATTCACTTATAGAAATTTTCTTTCTCTATGGTGACAGACCCTGGTAGCTGCTTACACAACCTCTTTTGGCTAGCTCCTCAGAGGTTCTTCTCAGGAAGGGTAACACCTTTTAGCCACAGGAGGGAAAGCCACTGCAGAAGCCAAACACCACAATCATCTTTTCCTTGCAGGTGACACAATCCTGGCTAAGGGAATTAAAGGCAAACTGGCCAAGACAATTCTGGAAAAGGCTTTCCTTTCTAATAATAAAGGATGTTCAGAAAAAGATTCCCCTTTCACTAGATTTCATTACGGAACTGTGGCAACTCTCTTCAACCAGGAGCGGAGACACCATTCACACACTAAGGATGGCTACGGCAAAAAAAATGCAAACACCTGGGTTCATGAAGCCATCTCTGAGCTGAATTATCTAACCCTGTAACTTCCCTATCTTCATGCCCTCCCTCCCCCAGCATCCAGAATCTTTTTAGTAACAAGGTAGGACCTGGGGTTCATTTTCTGTACTCACGGCTAGCCCGTCAAGCCTCTTGCGTGTTCCAACTTCCAGCCCTTGGATCATACATAGGGTTTGGTGTGGCTGTGAGGGATTCCTGGGGCCTTGCCAAAATGCCTGTACACTCTGAGGCCCTTGCAAGGACCAGAAGCAAAACAAGACCACATCCCTCGGGGGGAGTCCAAGGCCAGCTGGTCGAAGGTGAGGATCTTGCCCCCAGCCTTGAGGATGTGGCTCTAGGAGCAGTTGCTCACACAAAGTGCACACACCTCCAGTCTGGACACCTCCTGAACACACACATCATAGGTTATAGTCCCTACATCCACGGTGGTTTTGCCCTCCTGGCCAGGAAGCTTCATATTCCGGAAGCTTCATATCTGGGAAAGCGACAGAGGAGTCCGGTTGGTATAACTCACGAACAACCTCTTCAGCACCACCTGAAGGTGGAGTTGGTTTGAAACTGGCCAGAAACCTGTATAGCTTAACCAACAGCCTTTAGGTAGATGCCCTGGCTCTTGGGCTCCTCGCACTGAACCTTTTGGTCTTTTGTTGTGGCAGATGTTGACTCCCATGATGGCGCTTTCTGCTCTACCAGGTCAGGAAAGAGCCACACTTCTTATTACGTGAGAAAATACATTTCCTACCATTTAAGTTATTCTAGCTGGAGTTTAATGTTCCTCGCAGCTGAAGGCATCTTGATTATCTCCATCATGTCTATGGACATAATTCAAACTCCTTCGTAAGATGTACGAGGCCATCAGAACATGACCCCTGTCCACGTCTCAGCCCTTTCTGATACCCTACCTTCCAGCCATAACACAATGAGCTCTCACATGCATCAGCAATCTTTCTTCTAAATGAGCTCCCTCACTAGAAAACCTCACCCCCCCAAGCCCACCTAGGATTAGTCAAAGTGACCATGAAGACATTTTTCAGGCTACCCCTATAAAACTGACCAGGTCCCTCTTTTCAGGCTCCACAGTTCTCTGTACATACATGCCTAATAAACCATCTCTATCACACATGTATTTTTTTCCTGCCTGGCTGTAAGGAATTAGACCTAGGTAGTGTTTCATTTCATTAGCAGCACACTTTGTTTTTGCAGAATCCGTGAGAGTAAGCTGCAGACAGTATGATCCTTTCCTTCCAAGTACTTGACTCTGCATCTCCTAAGAACACCCTTTTACATAAACATAGTACAATTATCTTCAGGAAATTTAACAATGATACAGTACTTAATGTACTGATCGCCCTTACTAAGATTTGGCCAGTTATCCCAATAATGCCCTTCATCACATTTACTTTCCTAATCCAAGACCCAATTCAGGATCTCAGTGCACTTAGTTATCATGTCTTTTTCTTTTCTTTCCATATAGAAAGGTTTCTCAGACTTTGTATTTCATAGCTGACATTTTTAAAGAGTACAAGCCAGCTGTTTTGTAGAATGTCCCTCAATTTGGGGTTGTTTGCTCATGGTTACAGGACAACAGGAGTTGTATTATGAAGGGACAACAGGAGTTGACTCCTGGAGACAGCAGACAGCTCTGAGAAAGAACCACTGGTCTTGCTGCTGGTCGTTACCCTGCTTCTGTGTCTCAACATGATTTTGTGGCTTCCATTTCATAGCTTTTATGCTATTGTGTTGTCCTGAATCTGGAGATTCACAAGTGTCTCCAGATACAAAAAGCACATGAAAGAAGTAAAAACAAACAAGCCTCCAACATAACTAACATTTTTGTTTGTTGCCTTCCAAGTTTTGCCCACATGCACACACATTTTTACTTAGTACTCTTAAAAAAGTTATTTTTTAAAATTTTTTAATGCAATGCTCCATCTGAGAACATGAAAATAAAACTTCATCTAAACCAGAAAGCAGGAGCCATTATAACAAAGATTGGGTTTTCTTCTCTTTTCAAGGAGGGGATGAACAGCTGGTGCCTAAAGTTCCCCTGTCTGGCTCTTCCAAGTATCCTGAAGCAGTTTTCCTAGGAAATAGTGTCCAGGCCAGGACAACAGCAGGTACACCCAAAAGAACAGTTAATAAACATGGCAGTATCAGCATCAGGCACCCTAGTCCAGTGCAGAAATCAGAAAAAGAACACTTGGGCCCTGACCGGTTTGGCTCAGTGGATAGAGCGTCAGCCTGTGGACTAGAGGGGTCCCAGGTTCGGTTCCAGTCAAGGGCATGTACCTTGGTTGCGGGCATATCTCCACTAGGGGGTGTGCAGGAGGTGGCTGACCAATGTTTCTCTCTCACTGATGTTTCTAGCTCTCTGTCCCTCACCTTTCCTCTCTGTAAAAAATCAATAAAATATATTTAAAAGAAAAAGAACACTTGGAATTAGAACACATGAGTTCAAATCCTGGCCGAATCAATTACCCCCAGGGATCCCTGGACAAACTGCTTAATCTCTGCGTCTTAATTCTCTCATCTATAAAACAGGGACAACAGTATCCCAGGGTTACATGATGAATGCTGGAATGAACGCTTTGTGCCAGATACAGGTTAACTTATTCTATCTTGCACAAAAACTTTAAAATTTCTTACCTTTAAAAATTCATTCTTCATCCTGTCACTCTCAAATTTACATTTGTGTGTATGTGGTTTATTCCAATTCTAGTCCAAAAGTACGTACAACTTTTACAATTGTAGCAGGGCTCATGTTCCAATTTATTTTTATTTTTTCATTTTTATTGGTCTGCCACATTTTGTCTACCTTGACAGCTTTTTCTCACTGTTTCGATACAGACACATCTCACAACTGTTTGGGTACAGGAAGACTGACTAATTCTACTTATGTCCTCACCTACCAGTCCAAGCATGTATGAACATGTATACAACCAAATATTTAAGGTGTGGCTTTTAGAAAGACAAGATAGGTTGTGTAGGGTTTGTGGAAGGCACATCCATACCCACACCATTACCCTCCTTTTCACAATTATACTCTCACCATTTTTCCCTATTCTCTAGTTCAAAACATTAACAAAGGAGAAAGAAGGAGGAAAGTCAGGATATTGCAACATAACACAGCTATGCTTTCTATACACTAGTGTCCCAACACCCAGGTTGGGCAAAAGCAATCTGAATCATGGGAAATTCCTGTTATTCAAGATTGAGCACTACCATTTCCAATCCTAGGTAAATTCCTTTCTCCCTGCCAAGTCACCAGGGGGCCCAGAAGACCAGGAGAGAGCAAAGCTGGGGCAGAACAAGATTCGTGGGCACCCTGCTTTCTAGGGGTTGTTCACTCTTACCAGGAGACTGTCATACAGCAAACAGCAAAAAAGTCTGTCATACTTCCATAGCTAGGGGCAAGAATTTTCTCTTTTGGGGCTTGCCAGCTGCCAACCCCAGAACTGGTTCCTTTCATTAAGCTGATCTGAGAGAAACAAAGCTATTAGCT
Organism: Corynorhinus townsendii; assembly: GCA_026230045.1. Lineage (NCBI taxonomy): Eukaryota > Metazoa > Chordata > Mammalia > Chiroptera > Vespertilionidae > Corynorhinus > Corynorhinus townsendii. The sequence goes on from JAPDVU010000009.1 coordinate 67,668,546, forward strand.
TTTCAGTCTCACACTCATACAAGACTGGGGCAACCACAACAGTAGCTTAGGAAGGAGAAAGTCACAACCAAACTGGGCCTGCTTTAGGAAACAGGAGGTCTTCATCACACATTATCACAAGGTGTATTTCACTTCTAGGCTGGACCCAGAAACTTCGTTCCAAGTAACCATCACTTCTGAACACTGAAAGACAAATGGGTATTCCACACATGTTCTAAATCCATTCTTATTCATCATCATCATAAATCAGTATTTCACCTTAAATAAGGAGTGAACGGCTGCTCTCAGGTACTCTGGAAAAAAGCTTTTCATTTTACAGAATCAAATGCCAGGTAAGGGGCTGAATCAATCTGTCCAAACAATGACATTTGATAACAGTTTTGTTTGAAAAAAAATTTCAGATGTGTCAGCTAAACAAGTCACCCACAAAACGTATCTTTATTCAAGTTTTCTAACATCTCTTCTGTCATAACACCATATATTCTTTTCTTTGAATTGCATTTGGAGCCCCAAGTTCTCTTTATTGGTAGAACTGATTTTTCTGTCAAAGTATGTACAGACCAGTTTATCATACCTTCTATTAGCCAGAAGTATGAATTCTTCTGTACTCTATAGACATAGTGAGTGAGTCTTAAAATCATACAATCAACTTCCTGTTATAACTCATGAGGCTGTAAGCACCAAGAAAGCAGGCATCCTGACTATCCATTGCTTAGCCTAAAATGCCTGGCATATATTAGGCCCACAACAAACATCCATATGCTAAATGAGTGAATGAATTACATAGAAGAGTGCCAGAGTTACAAAGGATACACACTATCAACTTTAATAAGTTACTTGTCTAGCCAAACACATAAAGTGATAATGTTAACATTTATTACTACTTAAAACAGAAACAAAGAAAATAAATTTCAATAATGAATTATTTTGAAAAGTTACATTGTTCAACTTTTTCCTTTATACCCCTTTATCTTCTAGGGGACCAGACAGATCTATTTCACTCTTCAACTACACCTCAGTATCAGTGAACCTCTATACCATGGTTGATTAAATGGCATAATGTAGAATGAGAAATGGTAGTGTAAGAAATAAACTATGCCTAAGTTTAGATGCTGTTTTATGTTCAAGTTTCTCTAGTTCCAAGCATGGAAATTCCCCTCCCAAGGACCTCTTATTTCTCTCTGCAGTCTTTATTCCCTGTGTGTTTTTTAAAAAGGTTTGCTTTCTTGAAAAATTTTTTCATAATTTTAGTCTTTCTTCAGCACGGCTTGTACTCTGACTACTCAAAATGCTTCTCTTAAATCTTTCAAAAGCTAAGCACTTTTATTCATCCACCTAAAAACTTTAAAAAAAAGAAATTTTAATTCCTAAGTCAAAACTGGATACAAAAAAATTGATCCAACAAGGGCAATACATCCTGGAAAGGTTCACATCTAAAGATGAGGTACCCACTGAATGGTAGATACTTTCGTAGGGTTATTATTCTTAAATGACTCAAAAAACATTCTGGACCTTCACAGTGCATGTATTAATACAGTACTAGTTAGACACTGACAATACAGGAAGTATAGTCTGGGGTAGTGATAAAAGTACCCAACCGGTTTTGATTCAGCTCCCTCTCTGTCACTTACTACTACTACCTCCCTATGTGTGCATCCTCAGCTCTAAAATGGAAACATGCCTGCCTCTAGAATCACTGATGAAAGAACTAAATCATACAATGTGTATACAATACTTAACCTGGCATGCAGTGATGACTCAATAAATATTAGGCATTATTACCACTGTCATAGCCCCATCTTCCAAGATTACACATCATGAACTTAGCAGCCCATGCCTGGTACAGGGTTCATGCTCAATGACTGTTATTTCTCTATGGTAAAGCCCTAATAATCTGTGACAATTATAGAATAAAACCTCTGAAAATTCTTGGAGATTGTGCAACTAAATAATGAAACAATTATCCAACAACTGAAAATGAAAATACAAATAATGAAAAGTAAAAGAAAAAAGGCATGGTTTTATTAGCATTTATGCCATTACAATTTTTATCTAGCCATTTAAACAAATTCCCAAGACACGTAAACTTTTCAATAATTATTAGAAAATAATAAAGGCAAGTTCTTTCTAAAATCTTCTGTAATTCAGGCTTCTTTTATACAGATACACCACACCCTAATTAGTACAGGATAATAAGGTTTTACTTCATTCTGACCAGTGAGCTTATAGTGAGTGAAAAATCTTGCCCTTTTCTCAAAATCACTATCAGCTCAAGAGCCAAAGTGGGTTGGGCTGGGCAACCCGCTTCCTCCCAGGCCTTCATACAGTGGGAGTAAATGTATTTCATGGTTACTCTGCATCAGGTATCAAGAAATCTTGTTCACTAAATATTTTCTATTTATCTTCCTATTAAAGAACCCAAGACAGTCCTGATAGAAAGTTCTTTGTCACACTGAACCCTAAAAATCAGCAGAGTCCTGGAACTGCAGCCAGCCTCCTCTCTTCATTTGATGCACCTAAGAAGTTTCCAGAAAAGGGCTATTCCTAGACAGCAAGGACAATTTTATGCTTCCTAAATGTGGTTTGTGTGCTGCCTCCCTCAGCCCTGAAAAGTGGAGAAAAGGCTTCAAGGGACAAAGGTGGAACAAGAGGCGCTGCCACAGCAGTAAACCACCACCAGACTGGCCATAACACCAGACTGGCCATAAATCACCCAGCAGCCCCTAAACGGTAACCAAATGTTCTGGAGCAGAGGGAGCAGAAAGGGGTTCACTATTCTCCACCAAAACGGTTGAGAGCCACCCGGGTAAGATACTGTAATCAGCTGCTTATCAACCCTGTAATCCAATTAGAGGTCTTGGATGAAGAATGTGGGGGCTGAGCTAGGATCCAACCTCTGCAGAAGCAAACCCCACCACAGGTGCTGGGGTACCTCAGGTAAGTATAAGCAAGCAGATGCCCAGAGACTAGGTTTTATGGCCTAAATGTTGCGATCTATAGGTGGCAGGCAGCAACACCAAGTCAGGAGAAGGGGAAAGATCGTATTCTGGACTTAGAGGTGTCAGTGTACAACATATGAAAACAGGTGGACTATACAAGAACCTATAACAGGAAATGAATGTATTAAGTCCAAAAAGTACACCAACATCCAAACAATGGAACATTATTCAGCACTAAAAAGAAATGAGCTACCAGGCCATGAAAAGACATTGAGGAAACTTAAATACATACCACTAAGTGAAAGAAGCCAATATGAAAAGACTATGTACTATATGATTCTAACTATATGACATTCTGGAAAAGACAAAACTATGAAGACAGTAAAAAGATCAGTGATTGCCAGAAGTTAGGGAGTGTGGAGATGAACTGGTAGAGCACAGGGGATTTTTAGCGGTCGCCAACCTTTCGGACCTCACGGACCACCGGTTGGCGACCACTGCTCTGTATGATACCATAATGTTCGCTACATATCATTATATGTCTATTCAAACACACAGAATGTTATACCACCAAAAAATGAACCCTAATGCAAACTATGGATTTGAGGTAATTATGCTGTGTCAATGTAAGTACATCAGTTGTAACAGATATACCGCTCTGGTAGGGGATGTTAATAATGGGAGAGGCTTGCACATGTAGGGGCAGGAGGCATGTGGGAAATCTCTACACCACCTTCTCAATTTTGCTTTCTCTCAATTTTGCTATGAACTTGAAACTGTTCTTAAAAAAAAAAAGTCTTAAAGGAAAAATAAAGTATACCCTAAAACAGTGGTCGGCTAACTCATTAGTCAACATGTGGCTAGCAAGCCGCAGTTTGCCAACCACTGCCCCTAAAGCTATGGAGATTGCACAAAACGATGGAAATCACAAACCAAAGAATAATGTATCATCAACTAGACAATATTAATAAATAACATACACAAATAACTAGTGATGTCTATGCTGGATATAAGTGTGCTGCTTTTAAAGCTTTAAGAATCCACCAACATACAAGTTCTTAAAGGACAATTTGATGACATCATCAAAATTTAAAATGCATAATCCTTTTAACCATTAATTCCATTTTTAGAAATCTGTTCTGTAGATATATACATAATTGTGCAGAGCTATTCATTGAAACACTGTGTTGAGACAATAAGATTGGAATCTAATGTCCATAAGTGAGGAACAGATTAAATCAATTATGGCCCATCTCATATAATGGAACACTAGCAACTATAAAAAGAGATAATAAAGAAGCTCTCCATGTGCTTTTATGTACAGGTATGCCACAATATGAATAGTGTGCTACTGTGGGTAAGAAGAAAAGGGCAGCAAGGGGGCAAAGGAGCTTAGAGTAGACAGTGTCGCTTGAAGAGACAAATCCTGGAGAAGAGCACAATCTACTCACATCTGGGGACTAGGTAGAGGGAGGAAGGCTCCTAACAAATTTGTGTCCTCTGATTTTTGAACCATGTGAATGAATTACTCATTTTAAGTAATTTAAAAAATTGAGTTTTTAAAGGCAGCCCCAGAGGTGTCCAGGCCCAGCTGACCAGCTTTGGCCCAAGTGGTAACATCTGGAACACTTCCATGCATTCCCGATTCCAATTGGAGTGTTTACTGATTGAGGTGAAATCTGAAATGAGCTCAATATTAGTTTAAAATATTCTAAGTGTTTAAATGAGCTTAAAAGGCAAGAAAATAAAAAGTATTTTAAGGACTTTTCAAAAGTACTATTTTTTCCCTAAAGGAATGTGACGATCTACATTTTGTGCCCAACGTAGTAGTAAAATAAATGTTGCTCACATCAGGAAAGCTAACATTATTTCAAAATACTCAAAGAAACATTAGTTGGCTATCAGGTCTTGTAGCTTCCAGCACATCAATGAAAAAACCTCTAATAAAAGGATTCTGTTAAAATCAGAGCTCGTGCAAAGAAGTGATGATTGGACATCACAATAAAACACAATCATATTTTCAAATCTTTGAACAGCACCTCTGAGTTAATTTACACTTTGTTCAAACCATTTTTGCTAAAGGTTTTGCAACAGGAACTAACCAAAACTCCACTTCTCACCATTAAACAGATTCTTCCAACCACAAATACTAAAGAAGTTTTGCTTTGGTTTTGATTTACTTTTTAACTAGCTTTTCATGACAAAAATATGTTTATAGGTGTTTTTTAAGGCATTCAGAATATAAAGTAGAAAACAGAGAACCCTCCCAAACCATCCCCAGTTCCTCACCCCTAAGAAAAACAATTCCTAGAGATTTCCTTCTGGAAATCTATGCACTAAAAAGATAGTAAATATTTTTTTACCCTTAAAAAATCTATCATTTTTATTCTCCATCTCTTTTATGTAATGATCTAACAAATTTATCTTCTCTCTTAAGTGCCTATCACTCTCCCTCCTCCACATCTGCAATAGCAGAGGACTCAGCTACTCCTCTTCTGAAGGACTTTTGAGTCACTTTAATAATGTTTTGCAATCTCTAAATTAATTAACTAAATTAATGAAAAGGTCTGGCGTTAATATGAATATTCTTAGTAGTCCTACCAAGCAAGAAACTGATTTCCACTTTATCTGCTTGATGTAGAAGTTACAGATATTTCTACATTATCTACTAAGGTGGATAATAAAAACTACAGGTTTTAAGAATCTTTTCCAGCCCTAACTGGTTTGGCTCAGTGGATGGAGCGTCGGCCTGCAGACTCAAGGGTCCCAGGTTCAATTCCGGTCAAGGGCATATACCTTGGTTGCGGGCATATCCCCAGTGGGGGTTGTGCAGGAGGCAGCTGATCGATGTTTCTCTCTCATCAATGTTTCTAACTCTATCCCTCTCCCTTCCTCTCTGTAAAAATCAATAAAATATATTTTTTAAAAAAGAATCTTTTCCAGAAACTGGGAAAATAAACAGAACTTTGGTATGAACTGGTTGCATGACGTGCAACATGATGACAGTAACAAAACTTCTAATATTCTTTGTGATGACATGGATTTAAATTTTTTAAAACCTCAATTCTTCTTACATATACAGAATAGTGAAAACACTAAAATAATTTTGTTATTTAAGTACAGCACCAAAACATTTTGCCATTAAAAAGTGTTTTTAGAATGAAGACTGCTCTTTGAATATTAGTATATCCAACAGCTCTGAGATTCTATCAGTCCAAAATGTACTTATAGTGGAATAACAAGTATAATGTGTCACTACGGGAAGAAAATAGAGCATGTGCTTATATATGAATAGCATGTCTCTAGAAAAATGCACACTGGTTACCTGTGGGGAGTAAAACTGGTTAACTCCAGAAACAGACAGGAGAGGGAGGTTTTCCGCCAAACATTCTCTTGTGCTTTTTGGAATTTTGAACCCTATGAATATATTACCCACTTTAAGAAATTTTTAAAATATATTTTATTGACTTTTTACAGAGAGGAAGGGAGAGTGATAGAGAGTTAGAAACATCAATCAGCTGCCTCTTGCACACCTACTAGAGATGTGCCTGCAACCAAAGTACATGCCCTTGACCGGAATCGAACCTGGGATCTTTCAGTCCACAGGCTAATGCTCTATCCACAGAGCCAAACCAGTTAGGGCTTTAAGAAAAATTTTAAACAACTTTCATGGTTTTTCCCTCCTACAATGGGGTGTGGGAGGAGAGAGAAAATTTTCAACTCTCCTTGCAGATAGGAACTTGGATGGAAACGCACACCTTGGAAAAGCTTCTCCAATTACCCTGGAAGTGATTGGTTTCTAAAATTTTGTATTGTTTTTAAAGCCCTAAAAGAATGGCCTGGACTCTCTGGTCTGACACATGGAGGCTCATGACTTTGCTTGCCTTCAGATGCCTAGCCTGACTTCCCACATAATTCATCCTGCAAGAGCTCCAACATCCTTTCCGCTAAGAAGTTTCTCTGACCATCCTACCTGAAGCATCCAGTTTCCTCCTGCCACAACTCTGATCTCAGTTTGCAATTAGACAGGCATTGGTGGGACTGATGGATTGCCTGCTTACACCACTATGCTCTGAGTTCCAAGAGGACAGAGCCACCGCTGTTATCACCACAGCCTAGCAATATCCCACATAAGAAACATATAGTTAATTTAAATTTTATAAGTATTTAAATATTTGTTGAGTAAAAGAATGAGATGGTAGAACTGAGAATGGAACCCCGGCTCACCCAACTCCCAAGAGCAGGACCACACCAGCAGTCTCTACCTCTCAGAAGCAAGACCACACCGATTCTAAATGGTAGCCCAATGAACATAAACCAAAAACAAACTGGTTTTTGCAAAAACTGTTACACTCAAGAGATTATATCTCCAGACCTTCACACTTGCTATTTATGCTGTTTCCAAGCCTAGAATAGTTTCCCCTCCTCCCAATTGCCTGTTCATCTTCAGGTCTCAGGGCTAATGCCTCTTCCCCCAAGAGGCCGTCCCATATCCAGAACAGACTCTATCCTGTATCCTAATCATGCATGAATCTGTCCTCTGAGGTCACACCTGACTACAGATGCCATCCATGAAGGCAGACACTAGACCTGTTGTGTCTCCAGGGCTGACACCACAGTGTGACATATTTTCAAAATAGTGCATAATCCTAAATGTAAAGCACTGAATATTTCTAAAAGTACCTTCTATCTTTAAAAGACAGTCCCTTTAAAAGAACTTTGTCTTTTAGATAAAAAATATCTTAAAACTTTAGACAAATGAGATTAAGTAAATGTATTTAGGTCTGTGCTGTACAATACAGAAGCCAGTAGCCAGATGTGGTTATTTACACTAATAAAAATTAAATAAAATTTAAAATTTAGTTCCCGAATCACATTAGTAACAGTTCAAATGCTCAATAACCACGAGTAGCCAATGGTTCCAGTACTGGACAGTGCAGATATAGAACATGTCCATCAACACAGAAAGTTCTACTAGGCAATGCCGACGTAAGAGATTATCCTAAGAATACTGGCGCCCAGCCTGCGTGGCTCAGTGGTTGAGCATCGTTCCCAGTCAGGGCACATGCCAGGGTTGCAGGCTTGATCTCCAGTGTGGGGCGTGCAGGAGGCAGCCGGACCAATGATTCTCTCTCATCATTGATTGATACTTCTGTCTATCTCTCCTCCCTTCCTCTCTGAAATCAATAAAATATATATATACTTTTTAAAAAAAGAATACTGGCATTTCAAACAAAGAAAATATCTAAACTTACTCTCTTACTATTGTGAATCAGTTTTTCATTAAACATTAAAAGATTGAGAAAATCATCAATGCATGCTAAAATATTGAACTATCTCTTGATAATTCGAATGATTTCCTCAGAGATTTTTTTTAAAGAGAAGCTCAACTCTGAGCAAGCTGTACTCTTCAAACAAAAACAATCCCAATAGTAGCAGAGACACAACCAAAACGACACAGAAAATCAATACTTTATGTCTTTTTGTTATTTTCAAGAAGAGAAATGTCCCACAATAAGCAAGGAGCTGAATCTCATCCTTTCAAGACCAGTGGTAACTGAACCAAAAAGGAGGTTAAATTTCACTGGTAATTCCTTCAACCAATCACCCTTACTAAACTGCATAGTGATCCCAAGGCCATTTTCTCCTCTAACCCTGTTTTCTGAAAAGAAAGACTAGCCCTTGGCCAGCGTGGCTCATTGATTATAACATAGTTAGAGCACCGGCTTGCCCACTGGGGAGTCGCAGGTTCAATGCCCAGTCAAAGGCACCTACCTGGGTTGCCAGTTCTAGTGCGGTAGGGGACCAATCCACATGTCTCTCACATTGATGTTTCTTTCTCTCACTCTCCCCCACCCCACTCCCTTCCATTCTCTCTAGAAATCAATGGGAAAAATATCCCCACTCCTTGGGTGAGGATTGAAAAAAAAAGAAGAAAGAAGACTATTTTTGTAATTTCGCTACTCACTTTTCCCTTTTAAATCCTAACCTAAATCAAACCCTTATTCTGAAATACTAGAAAATTAGTTTCATTTATACTTCAACTTTCCAATAAAATAACAGCTTTTAACTTCAAATCCAGACTGAGTAAAAGGTGTCAAACCATTCTAGTTTTATAAGATTCCTAGATCTCGGCTTCTAATTCACTCTCTGCAAGCTGGTTCTGAGACTATACTAGCCCTGGTGCTGAAGGCAAAATAGGCAGGGAACTTTTACTCAGCAAGGAACTTCCAAGGATTTGGTTCTGGGTCAGACTCATAGCCTACATCATCCCAACCTTCACCAGCCAGAGAGGTTGGTGACATGTATTTTCCCACACAATTAAACAATAATAATAGCTGCCACAACCTGCTATATTCCAGGAACCATAGTAGCTCCAATATACAAAGCTTATTAAAGTAAAAAGAAATGGAAAGCTCTAGAAGAAAAAAAAAATCATCTTAGAGATGAGACAACCCTCCCTCTTCCCTGCCAAAGCTCAACGGTAAAGTCACGGACCCCAAGTCACAAAGCTGATGAGCTGGTAGGCAAGATTCAGTGTCTACTCTGAGTGGAGGCCAGGGCTCCCTCCTTACTACCACACTGCCCACATCTCATATAAAAAGCTCTGACATTTCCTTCAACTCTGAGTCATGGTTAGAAGGTTCTACTTTTAATCAGGTGACAAATACTCAAAAGATTTTAATCCAAAGGAATTGGGTCAAGCTCTTATAGTCCATAATTGTCAAAGCAAACTCTATTTGATAGATTTCTATAGTCCCCGAGTGTCATCATTCAGTTTGTAATCAAATGCCAAATACACTTTATTTAAATATTGCACAAGCCTCTCTCTAAAGGCTCGTATAAAGAATAGTAGCTTATTTTTCTTGCTATTTCATTGATAATAATATAGTTTTGATGAGGAAAAAAACCACAAAATATTTGGGGGGCAGGGCAAAGAGAAGCTTTTAAATTATAAAAAGCTTGTACAAGAATTGTACAACCCCATTTAACAGCTACAACTATTAAGAAACACCTCCTGTAGCCCTGGCCGGTGTGGCTCAGATGGTTGGAGCATTGTTCCGTACACTGAAGGTTGCAGGCTCAATTCCCACTCAGGACACATACCTAGGTTGCAGGTTCTATCCTGATTGGGGCATGCACAGAAGACAACCGGTCAATGTTCTCTCCCCCACCTCTCCCCTCTCTCTCTAAAATCAATAAGCATATCCTCAGGTGAGGATCTAGAGAGAGAGAGAAAGGGGGGGAGAAGGGGGGAGGGGGGGAGAGGGGGAGAGAGACCTACTATACAGTAAGGCACAAGTGTTATTAGAAAGACTGGCAAATTGAGATTTTCAAATAGTAGCAGATGGAACACCTAGAAATAGGAAAGTCAGATTTAGTCAAAGTGAATTTCTGTCACCATTAGATTTTACTATTCTTAGCTATAGTTTAACTAAACTTTCTTTTGATTAATGGAAATGAAACACAGGGAAAGTGTCACACGGGATGCTATCCAAGTCTTTCTAAGGGTAAGGTTTAAAAAGAAAAGAATTAACTTTTAGACATAGAGCTCAAAAATAGCCTTGCTTCCCAAATTTAGAACAAAAAGACACCTTAAAGGCAGTTTTTCAAATACAGCAACATTCTCAAACTTGTCTAAGAATTTGGAAAACAACAAAACCACTTTTGCTTATTTCCATGCCTTTCTTGCTCCTCTTCCATGTCCAAAGAGCTCTCCACCAAATCTGAGTCACTTCTCTTCAAAGCCCTGATCTGCTATCCTGTGCATAACTCTCTCCTGTGTCAAAGGATCACAGCCCTCATGTAAAGTCGAATATACAAAGCCCCCCACAAGTACTGGCAAAGAACTTACACTTTGGCACCAGTGACATGCTGTAATGGAAGCATGTTCCTGAAAGTTAAGCCTAAGACTGAATTGGGAGTGTGGAATCCCTTCCCATAGTTAACGCAGGGGCTGTGGACAAGCACACCAGACCCAAGGAGCCCATTAGCATGGATAGGAATTCTGAGGAGAGAGGAATCAGTAGGAAAAGGCCTCAGAGCAGGCTGAAGGACACCAGGCACAAGTGCTGAAAAACAGAAGGCAAGGCCAGAGAGCTTATGAGAGCTTACGAGAGACTGTCTGGGACAACCAGAGAGAATGGACATAGATGAGAGCCCCAGGATGATCACACCCACAAAAACAAACTGTTGAGAATGACCAGGGTGTCTTTCCCAATAATAAAGAGGCACAGAAAACCAGCAGGCTCCCCAACTATCTGGCTCCTTGTCTGGCCCAGCAGGAGAGGCCCAAGGGGCACCAGAGTCCAGGAGCACAGAGGGCCCACCAGGCTCTTGCTGGTGTGTGCTTCTCTTAGCCAAGGCCCTTCACCCATCCCCTAAGTCTAAGGTGCTATCCCTCACTCAGGCGCCCAGCCCTGGGCTTCTGCAAACAGGGGCATTCAGTAAATATCAAGTGTATAAATCAGTGGTCGACAAACTTATTAGTCAACAGAGCCGCAGTTTGCCGACCACTGGTATAAATGAAGCCCTATTAGGGATGCCCTTTCTGACGCATGCATTTGGCATTTGATGGCATTTTGTATTCTTTTTCAAGTTTTGCCTCTAAGTCTCATCTTGTCAACATAGTTCTAAGCTACTCAAAAGCATTGATAAGAATCCTTTGTACACTGCTACTGCCTAACAGGTACCTCAGACTGAATTGCAATATATCCAGTAAAGAAATAGAATCACATATTCATTTGATACTTAAACAGTCCATGAAATATGCTTCAAAATTAGCAAGAATTTTCAGAACATACCACACCACTTAAGTTTTTGCAATTTTAGAATTTCATGGCCATTGTGTGTCTATTTTAAAAATACAATTGAAAGTGATGGCAAAAATCAATAATATTGATTATATAATTTTTGGCTCTATACTCACTGAGTAGGTTACACTACAACAGATCTGCTCAGTGGACCTGTGTGGATATACATACAAGGTTCCAGAACCTTCGACAAACAAATCTCTAGTCCAATTAAATGAGCACTCCCAGTGAGTCTGGACTATAGGGCACACCCACCTTCCCTGACAAGGACAGTTCCAGCAGCCATGCACTGAGCATTTACTTCAGACGAGGCACTTTTCACACATCATCTCATTCTACTCTCATAATCACCCTTTGAGATGAGATTGGTGATTATCTATCTACATTTTATAGATGAAGAAATTAAGGTTCAGATAACTGATCTAACTTACCAGGGTCATGATGCTAGCACAGGGGAGAGGGAGAGACTGCACCCACTTGGTCTGGCTCCGGAGCCAGTGCTTTCACCCCCATACTGTCCAGTCAACACCATGACCTGTGCTACCACCACTAAGGATCCCCAAGAAGCCTATATGAGCCTCAAATAGGCCCTGGCCTGAGCACTCCTACAGCTAGCCAGGTTGGTCCACAGGTGAAAATACACAGGTACACATCTGTATCTCAATAGAAATTAGGATTAGGACAAACAGATCTTAAAATTTGTGGCAATTAACTTAAAAGCACAATCTTGTGAGAAAAAATATAAGAACTTTAAAAGATAAGTACTGAACATTCATTCACTCATTCCAAGTATTTCTGGAGAGTCTAACATGTGCCAGGCACTGCTCCCAGCAATGAGAATATGGTTGTGAAAGGATCTTACAAGCTCTTGCACAGCAGAGCTGCTCACCTTCAAGTTTCACTGGAAGATGCGGACTTGGAGGGCAGAAGATGACAATGAAGAACAAAATGACAAGCAAAGGAACAAAATCACCTTAAGTAAGTAAGTTAACTGTTTTTGTTCAACTTACATGATTTTAAATTATATGTAAAAATGTTTAAAAGGAACAAAAAAAAGAGAGGGGCTCTGTCTGTGGCTCCCCATGTGGCTCACTGCAACTCCAGGGCTCATAAACCCCTGCTCACCGTGCTTGAGGGTCAGCAGTCAGATCAGAGCATAGTAGGTGCTCAAAAAACCTGTGCTGCTGCTGTTAAACTGATCTTGTCCTAAAACTCCTCAGAGACAGCTAAGACTAGCGCAATCCCAGTAGCCCAGTGCTCCTAATGGATCCTCAGAGCATTAGTCGCACATGACATTAGGGCCTCCGCAGCGAGGGCCAAATTGTAGTTTTATTGGCACACAGCCACACCCATTCCTGTATTACTGTCCAGGACAGCTTTCTTGCTAAAAAGGCAGTGTTGAGTAGCTGTAACAGATCACAGGGTCCACAAAACTGAAAATAGGTCCTCTGGCCCTCTACAGAAAGTCTGCCCACCCATGTATTACATAATAAAGGTGTGGGGCCCTGGCCAGTGTGTCTCAGTAATTGGAGCATCAGCCTGAGCATCAAAGGATCATGGATTCAACTCCTAGTCAAAGGCATGTACCTGGTTCGGTCCCACCCTGGTCAGGGGGCATGTGAGAGGCAACCAATCCATGTGTCTCACATCAATGTTTCTCTCTCTCCCTCTTTCTCTCTCCACTGGAACTCCCTCCCTCCATTCCACTCTCTCTGAAAAATCAATGGGAAAAAAATAACCCTGAGTGAGAATAACAACAAAAAAGGTTTGGGAATGGTGCAAACTACAGCCATCAGTACACAATGGTTCTGGGAAGGCCTGAACTTAAGTTCCTTGGCTATTTCCAATCTCATCTGAAAAACACCTCTTCACATGCCCTTTGGTTTCTTGAAATATATTCGAAGTGCTGGTTTGGATAAGATAAAAAGATGGCATCTTACCCTGGCCTGGCTGGGTAGCTCAGTTAGTTAGAGTGTTGTCCCTATATGCCATGGCTGTGGTTTTGATCCCGGGTCAGAGCACATACAACCCAATGAATGCATAAATAAGTGGAATAGCAAATGATATTCCCCACCCCCCGCCCAAATCAATGGAAAAACAAAAAAGAGATGGTGTCCTGACTAAGGTTACCCCAAGAACCAAAATGGCTCATAAACCAAGCTTTCTTAATCTTGCTTTATGCAATAGGTACATTTCATTTTAACAAGCATACTTTGGCAAAACCGTTTTTAACTATTTTGTGTGGTTTCTTTTCCTTGTTAATCCTTACCCAAGGATATATTTTCCATCGATTTTTTTTTAAGAGTAGAAGGGAGAGAGAGAGAAACATCAATGTGAGAGAAACATCAACTGGTTGCCTCCTACACGCAACCTGACCTGGAGCCCAGGGATCAAACCTGAAACCCTTTGGTGCTCGGGCAAATGTTCTAACCCCTTAATCACACTGGCCAGGGCAACTGTTTTGTTTTCAAACACACTAAATAAAAATACAAAGTTGGCATTTATGTAGCTCCACGTAATATCATACTTTGTTACACTACCATAAGGACACAAGTCAGAAGTTCTAAAAACACTGGCTAGCCCAACTGATGTGGCTCAGTGGTTGAACATCAACCCATGATCCAAAAGGTCATGGTTCGAGTGGCACTGCACATGCCCTGGTTTCGGGCTTGACCCCCAGTAGGGGGCGTGCAGGAGGCAGCTGATTGATAATTCTTATCACTGAGGTTTCTATCTCTCTCCCTCTCCCTTCCTCTCTTTGAAATAAATACATTTAAAAACAAAACAAAACACTAGCTAACAATCTCAGCATCAACTTCTGACTGTAGAATTAAGCCTCAGTCCCTTTAGAACTCATTTTCAATTCTGTTTAAGAATTACAAAATCAAATCTGAATGTTAAACAGGAACGATACTCAATCTTCTGATCAACTGTCAAAGCACCTTGGTGGGATTCATTCCCATCACCCCTGAGGAACTTCAAATGGAACCACTGTTCTCACCCTTCTCAGTTATTTAAAAGCCTCTACTTATCTAACAAGTAAAAGCAAAGCGGAGTCATGACAAGCCCTAGCCCTAGAAGTCTCTACAAAACTTACACTTCCTATTTAGCCAGAACTTAGTTAAGAGATGAAATAATTTGATGGCCCTCAATTATTCACTGCAATAACCACGAAGGTAAGACCCAAGTGTAGGCCCCAAATAACATCCTGTTGCTGCCAAAACCAGAGGGAAGGGGGAGTCTCTGCCCCGAGCCTCAGCAGGAAGAACACACCCCTGCTCCCCCCATAGTGATTACAACCTTTCCCCATAGGGATTTAATTCACTTGCTGGAGTTATGCTTTTGAAACTTGCCAAGTACTGCAGTCTTCTGGGTTCATGATTAAAGCAAATTCCATATTTATGGATGTAGACTTATGAAATGAATATACTAAATAGACCTATTTACTTTACTGATTTTGGTTTGGTTCTGGTTTTGACCCTCTTATTTTGGGCAGATTACCTCTCTCAAATATGGTGCCTCACCTAAAAGCAGCAGGAATAGTATCTCCCCTTCCTACCTCATAGGATGCCATGAGGAACAAACTGAGATGATGGAGAGAAAAGCACTCTGATGCATAAAGCACTGCACATACAAAAAAGATCATAATTTTATTGTAAAAAGTATTTTGGTTGATAGCCGTATTTACCATAAGCTTTCTTTAAATATAGTTTTCTACTGCATTTACAGGGGTTCACATAAAATGTAATCACGACTGTTCAGGGACACTTATACATATGAGATATATCTATCTTCAATTTTTGGAAGGCAGCCTTATTAAACTTTTTTTATAAAATCTATTTGTTGTATGTAAATTTGGCCTCAATTAAGCTGACCAAAAAAGTCTACTGCTTGCCTGGATATTTATTTCTCCTACACTATGAAACCATGAATCCCTGCTGTTGAAAGACTTATGTGCTGTTATAATTTGGACATATTAAATGAACAAGTTTCCAAAACACTCAACTAACTATATACTGGTAACACAAAGTCCTACTTCTTATAAAGGGTGCCAAATAAAGGAAGACTAGTTGTGAGAAAGTGTTTAAGCTTCTTCCTCATGCTGCCCTCCTTTGGGGCGCATTCCCTATTTCCTGTTCCCGAATCACCTCTGCTTGTTCTCCTCAGCCTTTCCTGACCTCTCCTGCCTGCCATTGGTGGCAGTGGCATATCACCTGGAGAGGTTGCCTTACCTCACAGTGGAGTGTTTCATACACATCCATGCACCTCCTGGTAGAGTGCAAGTGCCTGCCAGTCATACCGCACTTTGGGTGATCCGCTCACCAGCAGCAGGGGTTCTGTTCTCTTGGCCAACTGCCGGCCCCCAGACTCATCACAGGCCAGTCCCCACAGATATGGATGCACAGCATCGTGGCAGTCCAAGTAGCTCTTGTTTCTCAGGACTCTTCCCTTTTCTAACCCCTCAGCTCTTCCCATGCACAGAGTTCCTCTCCCTCAAATTTTACCACCAGAGCAGGGAACACACTTTGTTCCTACTGGCTCAATTTTCTCCTAGAAGCCTCAAACACACAATTCCTCACTAAAATAAGATTGAGTCTCTCAAGAATGTTATTCCCAGTTCTCGCCTCACTTTCCCATCTAACCAAATGTCTTCACTCCTTTAACTCTTTGTAGTGTAATTCCATTAGTCCTTTATTTCCTTAATCTAAGGCCTTAAAATCTGTCTTAGACTACTAGTTATAGGAGACAAAGTTGTATCTTGTTTAAATTTGCTCGGTGATTCCCTCCTTGGCCCCCACACAAATTCACCCTATCACAATAACGTATCTTATGAGGATCAAAATTGGAAAAGAACGGGAGGAAAGTGGGCAAGAATGGAAAATCCTTTCTAATAAATTTCATTGTGATTAGCAGCACTATAAATATCTGACCATCCAAGTAACCGAACTACTCAAAAGGCCATCCTTTGGACTCTATCTTGGAAACAGCTAGATGTATATAGTGGGACAAGCCTTTTTGTTAAGTCTTAGTTACTAATTTCTTCCTCTGTATAAAACAAAATTTGCAATACCCTCATTCAACAATAGCAAAGCTGCAAAGCCATCCAAAAAGTTATGTTTCAGAGAACAATCTTCAAAGCTGAACTTGCCTGGTATGATCTATGTTTCACTCAAACACGGCAAGATTAATCAAGCAAAGATCTGTTCAGCAGTAAAAGGGCATTTAAATCACAGCTGTTTCCACATTTCTCACCTCACATTAGTTGATTTTATAAAATTAACATTAAATTAAAATCTTTATCAGTTTTTAAAAGTCTTATTAGAGACTTTTATTTTCCGAGACATATTTATTCCTTCCTACTGTTTAACAAATTTCATTTTAATTAGACAAAAATCTCCTTATGACAGATTTTTTAAAAAAGTTGTTTGTCTCACTTCTACATTAGCTAATATTCTAAGAATTGTATTAAAACCGGAACCATAAAAATCAAGTTTTGTTATACAGAAATAGATTTTCAAACCACTAGCAGAAATATGCTAGTGGTCAGTCAGAAATATTTGTAGAAGTTGAACAGCTGTTGTCTGCTACAAATATGAAGGGATTGCTACAGCAATGTAATTCAATTTGGACCCATTCATTATAAACTGATTTTCAGATGCTGCTACTGCAAGATGGTACTGGAGAAATGCAAGCTACACCAGAGAGAGAACTGTTCCCACGCGGCGACAAGTTTTTACTGCAAAGGAGAGCTCTAAAAGAGGAAATACAACTAGTTCACAATACTACATGAACCAGCCCAGAACCCAGAATTATTAAATAAATGGAAAACTAAAATGATTACCTAAGAAACTTTTCAAGGAAACTGTTTAATGAAAAAAAAAATTTATTCAGTATCCTGATAAAATATTTTTTAAGAAATCATAATATCTTGATTTTTACATACCTACACTTGTAAAAGCAACATGAGCTCAAATGGTGATTTCAGCCCAAGTGAATCTGCTATTTAACTTTCTTTTAAAGTTACACTTTTGTAAAATTAAACACACCACAGCAACTTTTAGGACATCTTGCTAACGAAGTTTGGGGTTGTGAAAAAATGGAATGATTTAAGTGACCAAACAAGTTTTCAAAAATACTCCAAGAAACTTCTTAGTTGTAACTCACAGGCTGGCCGCTGCTCTGAGTGTCTTCTGGTCGCAGCATTGTGAATGTCACCAATTCAGAAAACACTTGGGGTCCGCTGCGCTATTTCCTTCTCTGGCCCTCAAACTAACTTAACCTCCGCTGTCACCCCTCCAGACAGCCACGCGTGTGTTGACACACGGCGGCAGAGGAAGGCGTACGGAATCACCACGCAAAATAAACACGCTCCACTTTACTTTTCCTCCCTGGAAGTACCATTCGGCTTCCACGCGAGGAGGGCTCACTAACTCCGGGAAACCCGAATGCACCGGGCATCTGCCCCCACCTCGGGCCAGGACAGTCTCCGCACAAACTTCCCCTCTCAGGCGGGGCTCCGGGGAAGGGGCTGTGCCTGCCTCCACTTGCGGGGGAGGGGGGTGCTCAGCAGGCACGCCGCCGAGTTCGGCTCTCCCCGGACACTCACCTTCGGGGGGATCTGACAGCGACCCCCGAGGCCCCCGCCCCCGCCCGGGCCCCTCCTCACCTGTGCTGTCATTCGCCGGGAAGCCAGGCGAGCTGAGTTTGGCTCGCTTGGGGTTGGGCGGTCCGTCCAGCAAGTTTTCGGCCATTTTCACCTGCTCTCGAAAACAGCCCCGCGAGCGGACGGCAGGGCCAGCGAGGGCTCCGGGGTAGGGGTCGGCGCCGCCCCGGCCGGCTGCGAGGGGAGAGGAGCGAGAGCGAGCGGCGAGCCGCGAGCGAGCGCCGAGAGAGAGGGAGGGCGCAGGGCCGGGTGGGGGAGGCGGCGGCCAAATCTCAGCCACAGCAACAGCGCCCCGCAGCGCTCACCGCCCGCCCCCGGCCGCCGCCGCCGTCGCCGGCCGCGGCCCCCTCATCCCCTGCCCGCCTCCTGAGCGCGACACTCCGCGGCGGGGGCGCCCCGGCGGCCCAGCCGCCCCCCCGGGCCCGGCAGGCAGCGACGGCGCCCGGCCGGCCGGCTTAGGCAGTCCCGGGGAACATGGTGCCGCCGCTGCGCCGCCGCCTCACTACCCCCCCCCCCCGCGCCCCACTTAATTAATTCGCTCGCGGCCCGACGACCGAGGGGCTCCGGGCTCCACTCCCCGCCCGCAGCCTGTCGTCGTAAGAAAAAACAATGCGCGAAGCGGAGCCGCCGCCGCGCCCCCCCACCCCCCGTTCCGCCGCCGCCGCCGCCGCCGCCGCCGCCGCCGCGGCTCCGGGAGGCCGAGCCGAGAGGGGAGCGGGGCTGCCGGAGCGGGCGCCGAGGGCCGGGCGGAGCGGGACGGCCGGGCGGAGCGGGGTGCGCGGGCGGTTGTGGGGCCCGGGACCGGCGGGGCCGAGTAGATCGCGCTCGAAGCCCCGGTCGGGTCCGCGACAAGATGGCGGCTGTTGATTCCTCAATTAAAAAAAAAAAGAAAGTTTTTTTTCTTCTCTTTCCAGAGCCTGAACGGGGAGGGGGAGGGGGCGGGGCACGCCAGTGCGTCACCCCCCCGCGGCGTCACCACGCACGGCCCCCGCTCCGCCTCCTCCACCTGCGCCGACCGCGGCGGAAAGAGCCGAGCGCTCTCGGGCGGAAGGGCCGAAGGCGCTGCCGCCGAGTGTCAGGCGGCGAGGCTGCGGGGCGGCGGCCGGGCCTGTGGGACCCCGGGCTCCCAGCCCAGCCTCCACCTTTGTTCAGACTCCACCTGGGCTGCGGGGCCCATCAAGGGCTGGGGGCGGCAGCCTGGCCGCGTACCAAACCCCCAGGCACGGAGTCAGCGCCGGCCGGGCCCGACGGTCCCAGGGAGACTGCCGGGTCGCGGCAACTCACTTCCCTGCCCGCGACGTCCGGGGCGACCCGAACCAGGCCTGATCACTTTGCCTCGCCAGATGCCAGCGATGTGTCGTGGCCTCTGCAGGTTACAGAACGCCCTCTGGTCGGCCTGCGAGCTGGTGCATATGGGGAAACGGAGGCAGGAAGTGGCAGGACCAGGGTTCGAACCCCACCCTGAAAGTGAAGTGAGGGGAACGCAGGACTCCTGAGACCCTGAGCCCCAGTCCAAGGCGACGGGGTTCCCAGGTCCGACACCCTCATGTATAAAGGGAGGTGGTGAGCGCTGCCCCACCCTAGGCTTAGGCACGGCCAGCCTGCTTAGGACCCCAACAACCACTTGGGAACTCCGAAGGCGCTCCAGACAGGCGTGGGGTCCCATGGAGACCGGCTCCTGGGGCTACTTTCCGTGGGACAGTTACACAGAAATCTAAAGTGTTCACTTCTCAGTTTTATCTCCTCCTCAAAACTCATCCCCAAGTCCTTGTCTGAAAGGTATCACCAGCAACCCTGTTTCCTAAGCCAGAAACCCGTGAGTCATGGAAGACTCCTCCCTCTCTCTCCCCACCCGCCACGAACCCAGTCTCCGCAGTCCTTTACCTGGGGAAATGGCTCTTCCTCCCCATACCACTGCCCCAGAGTCGTCCAGCATCACCCGGTGGCTACGGTGGCAGATTAGCACTTAAATGTCTTTTGCGCTCCACGTTTCTCCCCACGGAGCACCACAGTTAACTTCCTGGAAAAAGAGGGAAAGAACTCCGTTTAAAACAAATAGCTCCTACACATAGCATATATATTCTCCTTTTAAGAATATGTACAGTCTGTTTAAAATGCCACATATATTTAAAGAGAGATTGTCTTTTGAGTGTCAAGACTGATTTTTCTACTTTTTTTCTATTTATATTGCTTAAAATCTTGTACTGCCCCACCCCTTCCTTGCATCTGTCCCATTTTCCATCCCTCATTCCATTCCACCATCTCCTCCCCACACCCACTGAGCCACTAGGAAGGCCCCATCTTTCAGGCCTTTATATACTCTTGTAGATGCTGTTCCCTATGCTGAGAATACATGTGCCTGGCAAACTCTAACTCCAAGACCCAGTTCAAATGTCACTCTGGGAAGCCCTCCCAGCCCACTTAAAGATTCCAATGGCACCCTGGACATACCTGTGTCATTACTTTTACTTATCCATTCATGTTGTTATTTTACCCATCAAATATTCCTTGAGAATCTCCTGAGGTCATTGCCATTTTGCTGTTTTGGGGCAAAAAAGAAATTCCTATATATTCAAGGAGGCCAAATAGCAAGCCCCGGAAACCATAAGCAGAAGCATGCAAGAAGTCAATTTGCACACAAGGCAGGAAGTAAAGGAAGCTGCAGCACCCAGTATGGGAATGTGCCATGTGTCCCTCTCACTATGAATCTTTGGGCTCCTTGAGGGCAAGGGCCATGTTTTAATTACAGGACAGTGCCCTCCAAAAAGCAGCTTTGTAGAATTTGATGAATGAATGAATGAACATTGTCAGGTCCCCCTGAGACCTAGAAGCCTCCAGGCCCCCAAGAAGGGTGGGTTCCAACTCAAGGCAGCTCCAGGCTACTACCCCACAGAGGGGACATGTCAGGTCATTGAGGAGCCTCAGCTAGGGCCTACCTTGGTTTAGTAGGGTCATCTGGCCCTCAGGGTCACTCAGTAAATAGTTTGTATAGCCATGTGCACATGAGCTTGTACTATCCCCCCATCAGTGGGCAGCTATGGCATGGGTCATGCCCCATTTTACAGAGGGGGAAACTGAGGGGACCCAGTCCCAATGACTTAGAGGTAAATAACTTGGACATATCAGGGCCAGGCCAGAAACAAATCTTCAAACTCCAAACCCATGCTCCTCCTGCCTAACCATTCTCAACACTAACACATACCTTCTCAGCAGTCCCTTTATTTATCACATTTGTATAATTTTTAACAATTCCTCTTTTATTTCCTTATAGCTGCTTTTTCTTTTCTTTCTATTTATTCTCCCCTTGGTCTGACTCTCATCCAAGAACACTGTACTCAGACATTGATGGGGGAATATCAAGGGAGGAAGTATGGTTTCTGCCTACATAGACTTAGCTGGGGATCAAGGTTGACACAGATGAAAGGGATTCAACACTGTTTGAGTGCCTTCCACATGCCAGGCCACATGCTGCACTTGGATCAGACTTCCCACAATCCTAGAAGGAAATACCTTTGTCTTTGTTTTATAGATGAGGAAATAAAGCCTAGAAGAGGGCAAGTCACTCAGTCAGTAATGGGCTCATCTGGGTTGCAAACCTAAGGCTGCCTGCTCCTTCCAAAGACCTCAGAGGATGTAGGACCAAGGAATCCCCCACTTACAGAATGCTTGGGGGCTGAGAGAGGATGTGGTGGAGAGGAACAAGAGGTAGAAGTAAATCAGGGAAGATCTCCTTAGAAAAGTTCATCTGAATCCATCAGCTGTTGAATGGGTAAACATAATCCTATATAATAAAGAGGTAATATGCAAATTGACCCTCATGCCCTCACAAGATGGCTGCCTACGACCAGGCTGGCAGGGGGGTTAGTAAGGGACAACCAAATGACTGAACAAACAGGCTGTGTGGGGCAACTAGGTGGGGACAGTTGGAGGTGACCAAGCCAGCAGGGGGGGCAGTTGGGGGCGACCAGACCGGCCTGGGGTGGGGGGGAGTTGGGGGCGACCAGGCCAGTGGGGGGGGGCAGTTAGGAGTGACCAGGCCGACAGAGAGGGGGCAGTTGGGGGTGACCTGGCCAGCAGAGGGGGGCAGTGAGGGGCAATCAGGCTGGCACGCAGAGGCAGTGAGGGGCAATTAGGCTGGCGAAGGGCACAGTTAGGGGCAACCAGGCAGGCAGGCAGGTGAGCGATTAGGAGCCAGCAGTCCAGGATTGTGAGAGGGATGTCCGACTGTTGGTTTAGGCCCAATCCCTGGGATCGGGCCTAAACCAGCAGTCGGACATCCCCCAAGGGGTCCCAGATTGGAGAGGGTATAGGCAGGGCTGAGGAGAACCACCCCCCCTCCCCCAGTACATGAATTTTGTGCAATGGGCCTCTAGTGTGTTATAATCACACAATGGAATATTATTCAGCCATATAAGGAGTGGGGTACTAATATATACTAAGACATTGATGAACCTTGAAAGGAGCCAATCACCAAAGGCCATGTATTGCATGATTCCATTTATATGAAGTGTCCAAAATAGGCAAATCCATAGAGAAAGAAAGTAGAGTAGTGGTTGCAGGGCAGGGGGTACTGGGGAGAGGGACAAGATAGTGGATGGTAGCTAAAGGATATGGGGTTTCCGTTTGGGGTGATGAAGTATTATAAAATTATTGATGATAGTTGCACTTCTCTGAACATATTAAAAACCACTGAATTGTACACTTCAAATGGGTGAATTATATGGTATGTTAATTATATCTCAGTAAAGCTTCTTCTTAACATGTCAAGTTAGAAAGAAGGAAGAGAGACCAGGAATGACAAAGGGAGCCCCTTCTTCCCAGCAGAAGGAAACAAGTCAGGGACAAACAAGGTTGAAGGAGCACACAGGGATCTGCTTGGTAATGTAAAGAGGAAGGGTCCAGGAGGATCTGATGTGATTGGGATTTCCCAACTGGGGGCTGAGGGATGAACTGGCAGGCAGAAAACAGAGACCGAGATTCACAGGCTGAACTAGCACGGGAGGAAGGGAGAGACTTTCCCCCAAAGCTCCAATTGCATAACCAGCTGCCTGCTGCCCAGACCCCTGTGGACACCTCACACTGGGCGGGGGGGGGGGGGGGGGGGGGCGGGGAGGGGTAGGGGGGTGGCAAGCAAAGACCACAACCCTCACCCCACCCCAGCTCCTGCTCACTCACACACTCCTGTCTCTCTCTTGTGACTTAGCTTCCCACCAGCCCTCTCCTGAACCTTTCATCTCTTACCGCCTCCCTGCAGTGACCTCTCTGCAAAAAACACAATCTCACAGTTAACCTTGACACTGCCCCATCTTTTCCATTCTCAGTCAAGTTGTTTGACCAAGTTGTCTATACTGACCCAACTGGCTTCCTCTTCTTCCATTCATAGTTTTTATTTTTACTCATGAAAATTTCAAACAAGGTGTAAAAAATAATACATAGATACTTGTGTCTACATTATTGAGGCAGACAATGTTAACATTTTGCCACGTCAGATCTTTTAGTTAGTTAAGAAATAACATGTTGCGCTGGTCTAGTATTCCATTGATTAGAGCATCGTCCCGACACAGCAGGTTGTGGATTTGATCCTGGGTCAGGGCACATATAAGAAGCACCAATGAATCCATAAATAAGTAGAACAACAAATCGATGTTTTTCTCTCTCTCCTCTCCCCCCCCCTCTAAAATCAATCAATAAATAAAAAATTTTAGAGAAAATACCTTAAAAAAGAAATAGCATGTCAAAGATAGAGCTGAAGCCACCATCACTCCCATTTCCTGCCTCTCTCCCCACAAAGTTGCCACTTCCCTTAAGTTGGTGTATATCATTACCAGATAAGGTGTGAATTTTTGTTAAGTCAAACCATATGAAACTGCCAATATTTGACCTTTTTGTGTGTTTTTTTATTGATTTCAGAGAGGAAAGGAAAGGGAGAGAGAAATAGAAACATCAATGATGAGAATCATTGATCAGCTGCCTCCTGTACACCCCCTACTGGAGATTGAGCCCAAAATCAAACCGTGACCTCCTGGTTGATGCTCAACCTCTGAGCCACACCAGCCAGGCCATACTTGACTATTTTTTATCTTGTCTCAAAATAATAACCATTGCATGTGGATGTTGTATGGACCCTGATTCCAACAAATTAAAATAATGAGACAATTAGAAATTCAAATATTGATTGGTATGGAATGATCCTAAGAAATCATTGTTAATTTGATTAGGTGTGATAATGATATTGTCATTATGTATTTTTAAATAGTCCTTGTATTTTAGAGGCACAAGCTGAGGTATTTGTAAATGGGGAAATACGATACTTGGGAGGAGTAGATGGGGAAACATGAAACAAGATTGGCCAGGAGCCTGGCTGGTGTGGTTCAGTGGTTGAGTGTTGACCTATGAACCAGGAGGTCCTGATTCAATTCCTGGTCAGGGCACATGCCTGGTTTGCCGGCTCAGTCCCCAGTGGAGGATGTGTAGGAGGCAGCTCATCAATGATTCTCTCATCATTGATGTTTCTATCTCTCTCTCCCTCTCCCTTCCTCTCTGAAATCAATAAAAATATATTTTTTAAATGATAGGCCAGGAATTGATAATTATGAAAACTGAGTGATGGCCACACGAGGATTCATTATATAAAAATACTTTGTGTATTATATAATGTCCCATAATAAAAAGTTTCTAAACTATTGAAATATTGAGTCTTTCCATCCACAAACATGATACCACTGTTTTTTTTATTTACATTTTCTTCTATCTTGTAATAAAGTTTTATATACTTTTTCCCATAAGGTCCTGCACATCTTTGGCTGATCCAACAAATTTGCTAAAACTCTGTTTTTAATTCTCACATCACTAATAATTTTTCTCTAGAATCTCTTGGATTTTCTATGTTGGCCATCAGATCATGTGTTAAAAAAATAAAAGAATGAAAATCTTGTTTTGCCTGTCCAATACTCATAATTTCCATTTCTTTGTCTTGTTATACACTGCTGGCTAGAACCTCCAGAATAACGTTGAATACAAATAGTAATGGATGCATCTACATCTTGTTACTGACTTGAATAAGAATGATGGTTTTTGTAGCTTTATTCATTCATTCCACAAATATTCTTTGAGCACCTATGATATGCCAGGTACCATACCATGCACTTAGGATACAACAGTGAACAAAGCAAAAATCCTTACCCTCACAACCTTACATTCTAGTTGGCAGAGAGAGAACCTGAGTGTAATCAATGGGTAAATCTACAGTATAAGTGAGAAGGTGATTAATACTTCTCACTCGCAGAAAAAAAAATACAGTAGGTTAAGAAGGATTCAGAGTGTCAATGTGGAGATAGGTGCAATTTTAAATAAGGTGATGGAGTCAATCAAGCTTCGCTGAGAAAATAATATTGGAGCAAAGACTTCTAGGTGGAAAGGAGTGTGTGAATTTCCTGGGAAGAACGCTCCAGGCACAGGGCTCAGTCAGTTTATGGCCCTGCAGCACTAATGTCCTTGGCTGTTTGAAGATGAGAACGGAGGCAAGTGAGGCTGGAGTGGCTGGGCAGGCTGCAGGAGAAAGAGGTGAGATTACAGAGGAAATAGATGAGAGTGGGAGCTGATAGAGGTGTTGACTCCATCCTTGGATCTCCTCCCATTTTTTAAATTTTATTTTTAAAAATCTCATTTTCTATAGCATCCTGAATTCAACAATATTTAGACCCTCTGAAGACCATCAATCTATGAATACTGTCCCTTTCCATTGTTCCTCACCTCCTTAGATTCCCCTTTGCCTTTCTTTCCCAGCTTAAATTCCATGGTCAACTGTCTCAAACACTGCCCTGCACATATGCTCCCTTTTCCTGTCACGTTATTGTTCTTGCTTGGCAAAACCACCCCTGGGGGTAACTCCAGCTTCCTGCCCGCTCTTCATTTGCACCCGAGGGTTGCACTTGGCTGGAAAAAAGCAAGTGACCACACTGACTGGTATGGATTTAATTAATTATCACAATTTTGAATGGGTATTACAGTCACTGGGCAATCACACTGTAATTCCATAGTTGTTTTCTCTCCCACTTTCCTCCCCTGAAAACTCCCAACACTTTCTTCCCCATCCTCACTCTTAGCTGATGAATTCTTACTACTTTGTTGAGAAAATTTAACCCATCACAATAAAATTTCCACATGCTCCCTGAGACACATTCACTCACAAGCTTGCATTAGTGCCTGTATTCTATCACCTTTCTTGCTGGTGCTGATACCTAAAGTCAATCCCTCCATCTCTGAACTCTTGAGATCTATCTTTCTTTTTGCCTGCTCAAGTTCATATCTCCAAGAACTCTCTCTGACCTGTCATCAATTTTCCCCTCTCGCCCTAGCTGGTTCAGTGGATAGTGTGTCAGCCAGTGGATGAAGGGTCCCAGGTTCAATTATGGTTAAGGGCATATGCCAGGGTTTCAGCCTCTGTCCCCAGTGGGGGGCATGCAGGAGGTAGCCGATCAATGATTCTCTTTCATAACTGATGTTTCTATCTCTCCCTCACTCTGCCTTCCTCTCTGAAATCAATAAAAAATAAATAAATTTCTCCCTCTCTACTAGATCATTCCCTTCTGCATATAAAAGTGCTCTAATTTGGAGGAGAAACCAAGATGGTGGCATAGGTAAACACCTAAACTGCTGCCTCGCACAACAATATCAAAACTACAACTAAAAGACAAAATGGACACCATCCAGAACCACAGGAAAGCTGGCTGAGTGGAAATTCTACAACTAGAAGAAAAGAGGAAAGCACATTGGGACTCAGAGGAGCTACAAAAGGCTGAGGTACGGAGGCTCGCACGTGGAGAGGACAGGCGGCTGTGTGCAGGCAGCTGAGTGTGTGGCTGGCTTTCTAAAGTGAGAGGGAAAAGGAAGCTCCCGACTGCACTGAACTCCAGTCCCGGGCAAGACCCTGGGAAACCAGACTCATTCGGGGGGAATCTGGATTGTCAGGAAAAGAGAAAGCACACTGAGACTCAGGAGCTGCGGAAGGCAGAGGTCTGGAGGTGTGCACAGAGAGGACTGACTTCTGAATGCATGGGAGGCTGAGTGTGCGGCTGGCTTTCTAAAGCGGGAGGGAGATGGAAGCTCCCGACTGCGCTGAACTGCAGTTCCGGGCAAGTTTCTGGGAACCCCAACTCATTTGGGGAGAAACTGGACTGTTTGGCAGTGGGCAAAACTCGAGGGCGGCTTTCTCTCAGAGGTGCTTGCAGTGATTACCGAGGGACACTGAGACCCAGGGGCCTCATAGGGAAGAGCTGACGGGAAACCAAGACTGTCTGCTCTACCCTGAAACTCGGCCCCATTCAAGCCAAGCACAGAGGCTTTTGCAATTTGGCAAGTCTTATCTCATAAGAGTGTCTCCAGCAAAGAAGTTCTCCGAGCATAGACACAGCTGATCCTCACAGCCAATTGGCCTGGAGGTCCATTCCTCCCAGTGATACCAACAACAATTAAGACTTAACTACAACAAGGATGAGCAAACAGTCCACAAAGGGGTGCACCAAGAGTGTCCACCTCAGGTAACTGGGGAGGCTGAGCCACTGTGCCCTAGAGGACACCTACCACACAAAGCTACTCTACCAACTCAGGGAAGCAGCCAAAATGTGGAGACAAAGAAACAGATCACAAATGAAAGAAATGGAGGAAAGCAAATGACTGGATATAGAGTTCAAAACCATGGTTATAAGGTTTTTCAAGAATTTCCTAGAAAAGACAGATAAATTTAGCGAGACCCTCAAGGAAATGAAAAAGGACCAACTAGAAATTAAACATACACTGACTGAAACAAAAAATATTATACAGAGACCTAACAGCAGACATGAGGATCGCAAGAATCAAGTCAAAGATTTGAAATACAAAGAAGCAAAAAACTCTCAACCGGAAAAGCAAAAAGAAAAAAGAATCCAAAAATATGAAGATAGTGTAAGGAGCCTCTGGGACAACCTCAAGCATACCAACATCAGAATTATGGGGGTGCCAGAAGAAGAGAGAGAACAAGATACTGAAAACCTATTTGAAGAAATAATGACTGAAAACTTCCCTCACCTGGTAAAAGAAATAGACTTACAAGTCCAGGAAGTGCACAGAACCCCAAACAAAAGGAATCCAAAGAGGACCACACCAACACACATCATAATTAAAATGCCAAGAGCAAAAGACAAAGAGAGAATATTAAAAGCAGCAAGACAAAAACAGTTAATTACCTACAAGGGAGCACCCATACGACTGTCAGCTGATTTCTCAACAGAAACTATGCAGGCCAGATGGAAGTGGCAAGAAATATTCAAAGTGATGAACAGCAAGAACCTACAACCAAGATTACTCTACCCAGCAAAGCTATCATTCAGAATTGAAGGTCAGATAAAGAGCTTCACAGATAAGAAAAAGCTAAAGGAGTTTATCACCACCAAAGCAGTATTATATGAAATGCTGAAAGGTATTCTTTAAGAAGAGGAAGAAGAAGTAAAAGGTAAAGATAAAAATTATGAACAACAAATACATGTCTATCAATAAGTGAATCGAAAAATCAAGTGAATAAAAAATCTGATGAACAGAATAATCTGGTGAATATAGTAGAATCAAGGGCATAAAAAGGGAGTGAACTGACAATTCTCGGGGGGAAGGGGTGTGGGAGGTGCAGGAAGAGACTGGACAAAAAGCGTACACCTATGGATGAGGACAGTGGGGGGAAGGTAAGGGCAGAGGGTGGGGTGGGAACCGTGTGGAGGGGAGCTATGGGGGAGGGAGGGGGAAAGAGGAACAATTGTAATAATCTGAACAATAAAGATCTATTAAATTTTTTAAAAAGTGCTCTAATTTCTCCCATTTCAAAAAAAGAAAAAAGAAAAAATCTTTTTCTTGACCCCATTTCCTGTTAGTTACCACCCAGATTTTAGCTCCATTTTGCTGAAAACTCCTTTTAAGAATTGTCTCGCCCAGCCAGTGTAGCTCAGTGGTTGAGCATTGACCTATGAACCAGGAAGTCACGGTTCAATTCACGGTCAGGGCACATGCCCTGGTTGCAGCCTTGGTCCCCAGTGGAGGGTGTGTAGGAGGCAGCTCATCAATGATTCTCTCATCATTGATGTTTCTCTCTCTCTATCTTCCTCTCTGAAATCAACAAAAATATATTTTTAAAAAATTGTCCATACATGTAGTCTCCTATTTCTTTCCTCCAATTTTCTTTTTTAAAAATTCCATTTACCTATCCCCCTTCCTATGTCACGTGTGTTTTGTAAAAATATATTTTTATTGATTTCAGAGAGGAAGGGAGAGGGAGAGAGAGATAGAAACATCAATGATGAGAGAGAACCATTGATCAGCTGCCTTTTGCACGCACCCTACTGGGGATCGCGCCCACAACTTGGGCATGCGCCCTTGACTGGAATCGAATCTGGGACCCTTCAGTCCACAGGTCAAAGTTTTATCCACTGAACCAAACCAGCTAGGGCTGTCATGTTTTTTATTCAACGTGCATGAATAGACCTCACCTAACAATGTTTTTATTTAAATAGTCAATTGCTTTTATAGTGAATTATAGGAAGAAATAAGATCTTTTATGTTTGCCCTTTTATTTACTTTTTTCAGCTTTTCATTTCTTCTTGTAGATCTAGGGTTCCTATTGAAATCATTTTCTGTAAGACTGAAGGATATCCTTTAGCATTTCTTAACATTGCAGGTCTATTGGCAACAAATTCTCTCAGCTTTTGTTTTATTTTTTTTTTCTGCCTCCATATGATTCTATTCTCTTTCTAGGATTCCATTTCTATGGATGTCCAATTGCTTGGTATTGTTCCTGAAGCTCTGTTAATTTTTCTCCAATCTTTTTCTCTCCATTCTCCAGAGTTACTGACTCTTCTGCCATATCCAGTCCACTGGTAAGGCCATTCAGTGATTTTTGCTCACTTCAGTTATTTTATTTTTTCAGTTCTAAAACTTTCATTTAGTTTTCTTTTAGATTTTCAATTTCTCTGCTAAAATTCGCTATTGGTTCACTCTTAAAGTTCAAATTTTCTTTTAATTAATTGAACTAACTTTTCTTTTAAAATATATGCATAATAGCTGCTTTGCAATATTTGTCTGCTAAGTTCAATATCTGGGCCATCTTTTGTTCAGTTCCTATTGACTGCTTCTTTTCTTGACTTTGGATCATGCTTTCTTTTTTGTGATTTTTGATTGAAGAATAGATATTGTTATTAACACATTGAAGAGAGAGTGGATTCTGCTATTTTGTTCTGAAAAGTATTGATTCTTATTCCAACAGACAGTTCTACTACTGGCTGATCATTTTGCATTTCAAAGGCTTGTTTTCTCTGGAAACTCAGGGTTTTCTCTAGCCCCTCTGACTTGGCAGGATTCAAACTCTGCCTCTGCTGTGGATCTTTTTGTGGTTTAGTGTTGGACTTTGTTAGAATGAGTCTACAATATGATCTTATTCTAGAAAAGAGTTTGGCAAACTACAACCTGTAGGCTGAATTCTTCCATCTTCACCTGTTTTTTGTAAATTAAGTTTTATTAGAACACAATCATATCCATTCATTATGCAATCTCTATGGCTGCTTTCACACCACAACTGCAGAATCGAAGACTTGGAGCAGAGATCAGATAACCCACAATGCTTAAAATGGTTATTCTCTCCCCCCTTTCAGAAGAACTTTGCTGACACCTGCTCTACGGCATGGTTCTTACTGCTAAGGTCTATGTCTGAGCTGGATGCCAGGAGTCTTGATGAGATGTTAATGTAGTCTCTCTACTCAAACAGGACCAGAACTCCAATACTGCCAGCACTGCTCTTCCAGCATTGCTTGACCCTTCTGCTAAGCCTATGGGTAGTTGCACCCTGCACATGTACAGCCCGGCTCCCAATCATGGACTCATTGGAAACTACCCCCTCCCCAAGACTAATGAGGTCCCCTCTCTCTCCAGAGCTTCCTCCTCTCCGATTTCAGCCTCACTCCACAGATTTCAGCTACTTTAGATCTGCTGAGCCCTAATTTCTGTTTCCTCATTTTAGAGTGGCCACTATACTTTTTAAGAATCCAGCTCTTGGATTGGATTGAGAAATGGTCCTGAGGCAGAGAGCCTGGCAACTGTGGGGCTCACTCAAGAATTTCCCTTCTCTTAGGGAAATGATCTTGCACTGCCTGATGTACAATACCTGAAAACAGTTGCCTCATCTATTTCTCTAGTTTTATAGTCAGTTATGTTTGTGGAGCTAGTCAATACACACTTATTTGGTCACGCAGGAAGCCAAAGTTCCACACTTTTTCTTAAACCTGTTTCAGATAGGCTTTCACACTCACTGTTCCACTGAAAACTGCCTTTATCAAGGACATCAGTGGCCTCAAAGTTGCCAAATGCAATAGTTAATCCTCAGTTCTTATCTTTCTTGGTCTATTAACAGCATCAGACACAGGCAATGACTCCCTTTTTCTTTATCCACTTTCTTTACTTAGTCCTTAGGACACCACACTCTTACTTTTATTCCTAGCTTTACTGTTCTCTCCTTCTCAGTCTCCTTGGCTAGTCCTCCTCTTCTTAGTTCTTGATGGAATGTTACAGGGCTCAGTCCTTTTCCTTGGATATCTTCTCTATCTTTACTTATTCTTGGTAGTTTTATCTGATGTCATGGCTTTAAATACCATCTAAATGCCCATGACTTCTAAATTATATCTCTATCTCCGACTTCTCCCCTGAACTCCAGATAGAGATAAAATAGATACCTCAAAATCAATGAAGTCCAAAACTAACCTCTTGATATTCCCTCCACAATACCTGTTTCACGCAATGTCTTTTCACTCTTGGTTGATTGCAACTCAGTTTTTCCAGTTACTTATTAAAAAAAAAAAAGTAGAGTCATTCTTGATACTTCTGTTTCTCTCACCCAACGTCCAACCTATTTAAAAAATCCTCTAGGCTCTACCAAAGAAACGTATCCAAAATTTAACCCCTCTCCATCATTTTGCTGCTACCTCTCTAGTTCAAGTAACTACCATCTTGAACAAGTAACTATTGCCTAGATTATTGCAATACTCTCTTAACTGGCCTTCTTGATACTGCCTTGCCCTTCTACCATCCATAATCAACACAATGTTTACAATGACTTTTTGAAAACATAAATCAGACCATGACTCCTCTCTCAAAACTATCCATGCCTCTCCCATTTTTACAGTCATTGTTTATTTTAAAAATATTTATTGTGAGCCTTCTGTGGGTCAGGCACTGTTCTAGGAACTTATAATACATCAGTGAACAAAACAGTAAAAAATTCCTATTCTTATGGAGAGATTCTGCTATAGGGTGACAGCTAATAAACAATAAGCATAACAAATGAATTTTATACTGTGTTAGAAAAGGATAAGTGGCTACTGTGGAAAGATATAGAGCATGGTAAAAACAAGATTGGGAATGTGAGGTGTGGGGAATTTTTAAATAAGATTGTGATTGAAAAAGTGATATTTGAGCAGAGACTAGGAGGAGGTCGGCTGTGAGGGCTCCTGGAGGAATAGACCTCCAGGCAGAGGAAACAAATGAACAAAGGGCAAAGGTAACAGCACACCAGACATGTTCTAGAAACAGCAAGGAGACAGATGACTGGGAAGGACTGAGTGAGTGAGTGAGAGTGAGTGATAGAAGATGAGGTCAGAGACATAATGGTGGACCTTGTGCAGTGTCTTGTAGGGCATTTTAAGGACTTGGGCTTCTACTCTGAGTGAGAGGGGAGCCATTGGAAAATTCCAAAGCTGAGGAATGATGTAATCTAAATTAACTTTTAAAAGGATCCCTTTAGTTGCAAATCATGTAGATAAGTGGCTTGTATCTGGAATATATAAAGAACTATTACAGCTCCATATTAAAAGATAAATAACCCAATTTTTAAATGGGTGAAGATTTAAATAGACAGTTCTTCAAAGAGCATATACAAATGGTCAATAAGCACATGAAAAGATGCTCAGTATCATTAGTCATCAGGGAAATACAAATCAAACTACAGTGAAATACCACTCCACACCCACCAGGATGGCTATAATCAAAATGACAGAATATACAAGTGTTGGCAAGATGTGCAGAAATTCTAAATGTAAAATCGTGCAGCCACTTTGGAACAGTCTGGCAATTCTTCAAAAGATTAAACATAGCATTACCATTTGACACACCAATTTCACTTCTAAGTATAGCTCTAACAGAAATGAAAACATTTGTCCACACAAAAACTTGTACACGAATGTTCATAGTAGCATTATCCTAAATAATGGCCAAAATGTTCACAAACTGAGAGTAGATAAACAAAACATGGTATATTCATACAATGTAATATTCAGCAATAAACGGAATGAAACACAGATACATGCTACAGCATGGATTAACCTTGAAAACAATGGGTAAAGCCAAAGAAGCCAGTCACATAAGGCCACATGTTGTGTGATTTTATTTATATATGTTCTATCTCTATAGACAAAGAGAAAGTGTGCTTACCTAGGGTTGTGGGGGGATGGAGGATGGGGAATTGGTGTTTATTAACTTAGGGGTGTGTGATGTCTTTTTGGATAATGAAAATGTTCTAAAATTGATTGTGAAGGAATTCTACCATTTGCAACAGCATGGATGGACCTGGAGAGCATTATGCTAAGTGAAATAAGCCAGTCAGAGAAAGATAAAGATCACATGATCTCACTCATTTGTGGATCATAATGAACAACAGAAACTGATGAACAAAATCAGATCCAGAGACAGAGAAGCATCTTTCAGACCGTCAAACCTCAGAGAGAAGGTAAGGGAGGGTGGGGGTAGGGGGAGAGATCAACCAAAGGACTTGTGTGCATGCATATAAGCCTAACCAATGGACACAGATAACAGGGGGGTGAGGGCATGAGTGGGAAGGGGGTTGGGGGGGGTAATGGGAGGATAAGGGCACATATGTAATACCTTAATCAATAAAAAAATAAAAATAAATTTGATTGTGACAATAGATGCCCAGCTCTATAAATAGCCTAAAGGCCATTGAATTGTATGAGTTAAATGGGTGAATTGTATTATGAGGGGATTATATCTCAACAAAGATATTTAAAAATAAAGGATACCTTTGCATGCTTCATTGACAGTATTTTGGGGCAGGGATGGGGCAGGTAGGCAAAGCTGGAAGCAAGAGTTCCAGGGATGAGATAGCACATTAAGCCATGCGGTAGTGGCTTGGACTAGTGCTAACAGTGGAGATGGTTTAAGGAAGTGACCCTTCTCATCTTCATTTACTGAGAGTTATCAAAAAGAATGTTGCCATTTATCAAAGAGTTTTTCAGCAGTTAAGATGAATCTATATATTTTCTCCTTTAATCTGTTAATGCTGTGAAGTAACACTAATAAGTTTTCTAATGTTAAACCTCCATTCTATTCCTGAAATAAACTTTTCATGATCATAATTTGATTGTGAGTTGCTTTATATGTTTTCCTGTGATCATTTTTAATATTTTGCTGCATTTGGTTTGTTAATGTTTACTTAGGATTTTTACATCTAGTTTCATAAATGAGATTGGCTTATAATATCCTTATTCGTATTGTCTGTGTATCAGAATTAGGTGAATTGCTTTCCTTAATTAATTTTTTTTCTTTTCTGGAATAGTTTGTATAGGAGTGGATATAATTATCCATTCCTTCAACTCATCTATAACATAAACTGTGTATGTGGTTGTATTTGGTTTTTCTCCTCTCATGGACAGAATTTTAACTACCAAATTAAATATTTTATGGTTATAACTTAATACATGAATTGTCATTTTTCAAAATGCCTATTTTATCTGTTTTTAGAAGTATTGGTAAAGAGTTGTTCACAGAAATTTATTTTTAAAACATCTGCTATATCTGTAGCTATCTTTGTATTTATATTGTCTCTGTCTTTTTGTGTCTATTAGTCTCACCAGAGTTTTGTCTATTTTTTAAAATATAAAACTAACTTTTGTTTCTTTGATCCACTTTATTGGTTCTTTGGTTTCTATTTCATCAATTCCTGCTCCATATTAATAGCTATTCCAAATGTAAATGACCTGAACACCCCAATTAAAAGGAAGAAATTGACATATTGGTGAAAAAGCATGATACAATTATAAGCTTTTTATAAGAAAATTTAATTTATAATTTATTTTCTTTAAATTTTTATTGCTTTTTAGAGAGAGAGGAAGGAAGAGGGAGAAAGAAACATCTGTGAGAGCAAAACACCAATCAGCTGCCTTCTGCATGCCCCCTACCAGGGATCAAGCCTGCAACCCAGGCATGTATACTGACTAGGAATTGAACCAGCAACCTTTCGGTCCACAGGACAATGCCCAACCAACTGAGCCCACCAGCCAGGGTTTATTTCTAATTACATATTAGTTATAAAGACACAGATAATTAAAAATAAAAGACAAAGATCATGCAAACACTAATCAAAAGGAAGCTAGAGTAACTATATTAATATGAGACAAGGTAGGTTTCAGAAGCAGGAATATTAAAAGAGATAAAGAGGAACATTTTATACTTATATTAAAGAGGTCAATTAAAAGTACATAATAAAATTAAAAGTACATATACCTAATAGCGGAGCTTTAAAACGTATGAAGCAAAAGCGGATAGAATGGAAAAGAAAAAGGAAAAATCCACAGGTAGACTTGGAGATTTCAACATTCCTTTCTCAATCACGATAGAACAAGTAGATAGAGATTCAATATGGATATAGACTTGAATAGCATGGTCAGTCAATTTGACTAAATAGGCATTTATAGAGCCTTACACCTAACAACCACAGAATACACATTGTTTTAAAACACCCACCAAGATATGGTTACCAAGATAGATCATAATCTGGGTCACAAAGCTAGTTTGACTAAATATCAGAGGATTTAAATAATAAAATATGTCTCCTGACCATAGTGAAAACTGAAAATTAAAAAAAGAAAGCTACCTGGAGAATAATCAAATACTTGGAACAACCAATTGTTCAAAGAAGAAATAATAGGGATATTAGAAAATATTTTGCACTAAGTGAAAATATAACTGTGTGAGATGTACCTAAACCAGTGCTCAGGAGATTTTTAGTATTTAAGTACTTGTATTTAAAAAAAGAAAAGAAAAAGATCTCAAATTAATTATCTAAAATTTTATGCTTAGTAGTTAGAAACAAAAGAGCAAATTAATACCAAAATAAACAGAAAAGGAAATAAAATAAAGACAGAAGGAAATAAAAAGACAAGAGTGGAAATCAGTGAAAGAAAACAGAAAATCAACAGAGAAAATCAATGACATCAAAAGCTGGTTCTTCAAAACTATCTATAAAATTAATACATTTTTAGAAAAAAAGAGAAACATTTCCAATGTCAGGAATTAAAGAGGAGAAAGTATACCTATTCTGGTGGGAGGGGTAATAAGGAAATCCTATATAATAAAACCCTAATATGCAAATCAACCAAATGGTGGAATGACTGGTCGCTATGACATGCACTGACCACCAGGGGGAAGATGCTCAATGCAGGAGCTGCCCCCTGGTTGTCAGTGTGCTCCCACAGGGGGAGTGCTGCTCAGCCAGAAGCTGGGCTCAAGGCTGGTGAGTGCAGCGGCAGTGGCGGGAGCCTCTCCCATCTCCGCGGCAGTGCTAAGGACCCCTTGAGGGATGTCTGCCTGCTGGCTTAGGCCCGCTCGGCAGGTGGACATCCCCTGAGGGGTCCCGGACTGCAAGAGGGCACAGGCCAGGCTGAGGGATGCCCCCCTCCAGTGCACGAATGTTTGGACCAGGCCTCTAGTATTATGAATAACTTTATGCCAACAAATCCAAAAACTTAGATGAAATGGTTGACTTTCTTGACACAAACAATCACATTATCCAGATGTCATTGCTGACATGTACACATAAGGAACTGTTAGACATTGAAACCGGCACTCAGAACTGTTGGACATTGAAATTGGGACTCAAACATTTTTTACTACTATTATTTTTTTTTGGTTATTATATGTTCATTTCTAGTCTGCAGAGGCAAATTTTTTTAAAGGAAAGAAATTGGGGGGGGGGAATAGATACAGAGGCAAAGAAGCATTGAACAGACTGTCAAACTACATTGGGAAGGCAGGGGAGGTTGGGCGAGGGGGGCTGTAAGAGACCAACCGAAGGACTTGTACGCATGCATATAAGCACAACCAATGGATACAAGACACTGGATGGGGGGGGAGGGAGAGGGCGGGCAGGTGAAGGCATGTACTGGGGGGTAGGGGAAGCTGGGGGGAGGTCAATGGGGGGAAAAAAAGGAGACATATGTACTACTATTTGTAATACTTCAAACAATAAAAAAAAAAAAGAACCTAACAAAATAAAGTTAAATAAATAATCTGAAAAAAAATAATTTTTTATTGATTTCAGAGAGGAAGGGAGAGATAGAAACATCAATGAGAGAGAATCATTGATCAGCTGCCCCCTGCACACCCTCTACTGGGGACCAAGCCCACAACCTGGGTATGTGCCCTTGCCCGGAATCAAACCTGGGATCCTGCAGTCTGCAGGCTGACGCCAAATCAGCTAGGGCCTACCACAATATCTTGATTTCAGACTTCTAGCCTACAGAACTACAAGAAAATAAATTTATATTTGTTTCTAAAGTCACCCAGTTTGTGGTAATTTGTTATGGTAACTTCAGGACATAATACACTGACTAAAAAACAAACAAAAAAACTCCCATAGCTCAGCCAATGTGTCTCAGTGGTTGAGTGTTGACCCATGAACCAGTAGGTCACAGTTTGATACCCAGTCAGATAACATGCTGGGTTGCGGGCTGGATCCCCAGTGGGGGGCATGCAGCTGGCAGCTAGCTGATAGATGATTCTTTCTCAGCATTGATATTTCGCTCTCTCTCTACCACTCCCTTTCTCTCTCTGAAATCAATAAAAACATATTAATATATATATATTAAAAACAAACACAGAACACAAAAACCTATAATCATCTCTTCTGATGCAAACCCTCCAAATTTGACAAAATTCAAAACCTATTCATGATTAAAAAAACACACACAAAACCCTCAGAAATAGAAATAGAAAGGAACTTCTTAATCCTGATAAGACACATCTACATAAAACCTACAGTTAAGATCACATTTAGTGGAGAAAGACAATTATTTCCCCTAAGATTAGAAACAAGGCAAAG
Organism: Corynorhinus townsendii; assembly: GCA_026230045.1. Lineage (NCBI taxonomy): Eukaryota > Metazoa > Chordata > Mammalia > Chiroptera > Vespertilionidae > Corynorhinus > Corynorhinus townsendii. The sequence continues at coordinate 67,707,141 of JAPDVU010000009.1, forward strand.
ATTTCCAATTTCACATATCTTATTTAACATTGTAATGGCAGGCCTAGCCAGTGCAACAAAATATGGGCAGGAAATAAAATGGATAGAGACAGTAAAGGGAGATGTAAAAGTATCTTTTTTGTTGTTGTTGAGTTTTAGAGAGAGAGAGGAGATGGAAGAGAGAGAAAGAGAGAGAGAGAGACATTCATTTGCTGCTCCACTTATTTATTATTTATTGGTTGCTTCTTTTTAAAAAAAAATATATTTTATTGATTTTTTTACAGAGAAGAAGGGAGAGGGATAGAGAATCAGAGACATTGATGAGAGAGAAACATTGATCAGCTGCCTCCTGCATGCCCCCCTGCTGGCGATGTGCCCACAACCAAGGTACATGCCCTTGACCGGAATAGAATCTGGCATCCTTCAGTCTGAAGGCCTACGCTCTATCCACTTAGCCAAACCAATTAGGGCCATTGGTTGCTTCTTGTAGTGCCCTGACCAGGGATTAAACCCACAACCTTGGCATTTCAAGATGACGCTCTAACCAACTGAGCTCCCTGGCCAGAGCTAAAGTAAAAGTATCTTTATTCACAGGTGACATAATTGCCTCTGTATAAAATCCTAAGGAATCTAAAAACATATTCTAGAACTAATATGTGAGTGTTGGAAACCGCCCATTGTCCTCACCAGCAGAGAGGTGTGGACAAGGAACCCAGAAGACTGGTTAACCTTGAAGCTCTGAAAGATCAGAGCCAATCACCCACTGTTTAGTTGAGACAATGGTAGCTTAAAGCAACTTCCAGCTTTTAGTTTTCTGTAAATCCTTGCTGATTGGCTATTATTGGAATTGACTGTCTAAGGGCTATGGGTGTATCCCACAATCTGAATAAAAGGGATCGCTAGGCTGCGGAGCAAAGCGGAGTGCTTCCCCTTGAGTTGGGCTCCCCTTGGCCCCCAATATTTCCAAATTAATATTTTCTAGTCTCTTTCATTTGTGTGCAGCCTTCTCCAGAGCCCGAACCCTGAATCTGAACCCTGAACCACGCGGGACGTGGGGGGGGCGGGGGGGAGGGAGACACTCGAAACTGGTGCCAAACCTGGGGCAAACGCATGTGAGTATTTCTATACACTAGTAACAAAAAATTGGAAATTTACATTAATGAACAATAACATCTAAAGTAGCATAAAATTTGAAATAGTTATAAATTTAACAAAAGATGAACAAGACCTGTACCCTATAAATGGCAAGATATTTCTGAAAAATGAAAGACCAAATAAGTGAAGAGGTTTACTGTGTGTGGTCTGAATGTGTCTCTCTCAAAGTCATATGTTGAAATCCTAATGCTCGATGTAATGGTATTAGAAGGTGGGGGCCGTTGGGGGGCCCTTCCTCTGTGTGGGAATACAGTGGAAGTATATGACCTGGAAAAAGGCCCTTGCCTGACCATGCTGGCACCCTGATCTTTAACTTCCAGTCTCCAGAACTGAGAAATAAATTATAAGACAGATACCATAATCAAGAATCAGAAGACTCAATATTTACATAGAAATTTCTCCAAAATTGATCTATGGATCAATGCAATCCCAATCAAAATCCCATCAGGCTTCTATTTTTTTATGTTATATTTTTTATTGATTTTTACAGAGAGAAGTAGGGAGAAGGAGGGAGAGATAGAAACATCGATGAGAGCCTAAACACCAAATGGCTGCTTCCTGCACACCCCCACCAGTGATCGAGCACACAACCCGGGCATGTGCCCTGACCAGGGATTGAACCGGCAACCTCTTGGTGCAAGGATCGATGCTGAACCACTGAGCCACAACAGCTGGGCCCATCAGGCCTTTAAGAATGAAACTCATAAGCTGATTTAAAAAATGGCTGGGTGGCTCAGTGGTTGAGCATTGATCTATGAACCAGGAGGTCACAATTCAATTCCTGGTCAGGGCACATGCCCAGGTTGTGAGCTCGACCCCCAGTGTGGGGTTTGCAGGCAGCAGCTGATCAATGATTCTCTCTCATCATTGTTTCTATCTCTTTCCTTTCTGAAATAAATAAAAATATTTTTAAAGAAATGAAATAAAATTTAAAAATATATGGAAAAGTCAGGGACCTAGAAACACCCAAAAGGTCATTGTGGCTACTGTAGAAGAGACTAAAGGGACAAGACCAGAAGTAGGAAGTCCAGTTTATTGCTTGAAAACCCAGGCTAGTGACTGTGGCAACAGTGGAAATGAAGATGGAGAAAAATGGGTAGTTTTTTTTTTTTAATTTATTGTCTAAAGATTTACCTATGTTTCCCTTTTTCCCTGATTGACCGCCCCCCCCCCCCCCCTGAAAAATGGGTAGTTTTGAGAGAGATTAAGGAAATTAAGACCCAGAAGTTTTGGAGATGAAGTGTTGAAGTGAGGGAATCAAGATTTCTGATACGGGAAACTGGGTAACTGGTGAGGGCATTCATTGTGATAGGGGATGCAAGAAAACGAATTTTGAGAGAACTGATAATATTAGTGTAAGACATGATGAGTCAAAAGATCCTTTGACATAAGCAAAAGGACATTCCAGCAGGCAGCTGATTTATAGGAATTGTTCTGGATTGGAGGAACACATTTAGGAGTTATCAGCAAAGAGATGGCAACTGAAAAGAGAAGTGGCTGAAATATCCTAAGCCAGTTGTCAGCAAACTCATTAGTCAACAGAGTGGCAAACTGTGGCTCGCGAGCCGCATATGGAGTAAGAACAGGGGATCTAAGGTCAACCCACTGAAGTACTACTCTAGGCATGTGGAGAATGAGCTGGATGGGGATAAGAGTACTAGGAAAAACTGGTTTGGAAGTTACTGCTTTAGTTTTGTTGCTGCTATGGTGGCTTAGACCAAGGAGGAGGAAGTAAAAGTAGAAACACTTAGATTGATTCCAGCAACTTCTATTCAGGTACGGGAAGGAGTTTCAATTGGATCAAAATGTCTATGGCTTGCAACTACAAATTCTGCACCAAACATTAAAAAACAATTACCTAATAGTCCTAGAGAGAAACCAAAAGCAATACTGGAGGGGCATTAATACTTGAAAGAAGGAAACTGCTTTAGATGTTTCACATTTTTTCATGGTTTCTAGCCTGAGGGGAGGCTGCAGTAACTGTCACTTCAGGTGGCTAAAACTCCAGTAGAAAATTCATGGCTTTATTGGTTTGAAGAACCTGAGGACAATTTGTGACAAGTATAGCTGCTGGAAAGGAAGGAGGGAAAATCTGGAAAGAACAGAAACAGAGATGGCATGTTCCAAATTCTGTGTATAAATTTTGCCCAAATCTCTGGTTCACTCCTGAACATTGCATGTACATGGGAGGAGAATAACAGGATTCAGAGTCTCTGAAACATATTGTTCACAGTTCACTCTCACTAGACACACAGGACTTATGAAAATGTTTCCTATTCTCCAGAGAAAAGACAATCAATGGAGACTAACCCTATAATAAAAAATCCATTAGAATTAGCAGACAAGGATTTTATAGCAGTTATTATAATTTGTATTGGCATCCTAGAGCTGCCATAACAAAATACCACAGACTGGTTGCCTTAAACTACAGAAATTCATTTTCTCATAGTTCTGAAGGCTGGAAGTCCGTAACCAAAGTGCTAGCAGAGTTGGGTGCAGATGGCCACCTTCTCTCCATAATCTCACATGGCCTTTCCTCTATGCTAATGCATATTCCTGGAGTCTCTCTCTCTTTTTATAAGAAAACTAGTGGCCTGGTGCACACTAGGAATTCATGCACAGGGCGGGATAGGGGGGTATTCCCTCAGCCCAGCCTGCACCCTCTCCAATCAGGGACCCCTTGGGGGATGTGGGATCGGGCCAAAACCAGCAGTGGGACATCCCTCTTGCCATCTGGGACTGCTGGCTCCTAATTGCTCACTGGCATGCCTGCCTGATCGCCCCTAACTGCCTCTGCCTGGCCTAATTGCCCCTAATGACCTCTGTCTTGGCCCCCACCACCATGGCTATGTCCAGAAGGAAGTCGGATGTCTGGAAGATGGCTGGTTGACCCGGTTTCATTAACATATTACCCTTTTAGTAGTATAGATAGATTATATAGGAGAGGATTATTTAAATCGGGGGGGGGGGCGCTTTTTCATCAGGAGGAGATGATCTTGGTAGACAAAAATACATAATCCCTATATCTGAACTGATAGCCAGCCATATGCACTATACTGCCAAACCGGTCATTAAAAAATTGAACCACTTTCTTACACCTTACACCAAACAGCTGTCGCCCTTAAAACCCCTCCTCAGCCCCCACCTTAGGTTCTGACTTCACAGTTCACCCAGATTAGGTTCTGATTGGTTGGTTTCTATGCCGTCAGTGTCAAAAGCTTTGCCTCTTAGGCAGCCATTGGCTCCTCTCACTTCATCCAAATTTGGTTCTGATTGGTCGGTTTCTATACCAGTCAGTGTCTCTGGGCCTATCAATGTGCCTGATCAGAGATGTGGGGCTGATCAGCAGCCCCGGCAGAGGCCTGAGAGAAAGAGTGGTGTGGCTGCTGGCCAGGCCCAGAGAGAAAAAGAGAGGCAGGTGCTGATCAACAGCTGCCATGGAGGATACAGATTGGACCCTGCTTCTCTCTCCAGGCCTCTCTCTGGGCCTGATCTGCAGCCCCCTCAGCAGTCAGTGCTGGGTTGGCAACCCAGCACTGACTTCCGGTCGGTCAAGTTTTGGATGTTAAGGACCCTGGGTTTTTATATATTAGGATTAGTCATGAGGGATTAGATCCCTACCATTATGATTTCATTTTACCCATTTAAAGGTCCACTATCTAAACACAATCACATTGGAGGTAGGGCTTTAACATATAAATTTGGGGGAGAGGAGAGGTGTAGCATGATTCAGCCCATAACATAACTGTTCTCAAGGATAGATATAGATATAGATATAGATATAGATATAGATATAGATATATAGATGTATATGTTTATATAGACTTAGATACACACATACACATATTTAGAATAGGATATAGAATATCTCAGGAAAGAGGACAGGAACAGAAACCAATGAAAAGAATTAAATGGAAATTCTAGAAAAATATGTCTTAATAAAAAATTCATTGGATGGGCTTAACAGCAGATTAGACATTATAGAAGAAAAGATAAGTGAACTAGAAGACAGAACAATAAAAACTATCCAAACTGAAGCTTAGATAGAAAAAAAAGTGTGAAAAAAAAGAATAGCCTCTGTGGCTTGTGGGATAAGATCCAATGGGGTAACTAACTAAAGAGTAACTTGAGTGCTAGAAGGAGAGGAGAGGGAATGGTCAGAAAAAAATTTAAAAAATATATATATATTTTATTAATTTTTTACAGAGGAGAAGGGAGAGGAATAGAGAATTAGAAACATCGATGAGAGAGAAACATCAATCAGCTGCCTCCTGCACACTCCCTACTGGGGATGTGCCCACAACTGAGGTACATGCCCTTGACCAGAATCGAACCTGGGACCCTTCAGTCTGCAGGCTGATGCTCTATCCACTGAGCCAAAACAGGCAGGGCCAGAAAAAATTTTTTGAAGAAATAATGGATGGAATTTCCCCATGTTTGGTGATGTACACTTACAGATTCAAGAAACTCAGAAAACTCCAAGCTGGATAAATACAAACAAAACTACATCCAGGTACTTCATAGTCCAACCGCTGAAAACCAAAGATAAAGAGACCACCTTGAAAGTAGACAAAAGAAAAGTGACACTACAGATCCAGGGAAATAAGGGTCTGGATCATCCTGACTTCTCATCAGAAACAAAGAAGGCCAGAGTGCAATGGAATAACACCCTCAAAATTTTAAGAGGAAAAAAAAATCTATCAACCCAAAATTTGTATCCAGTGAAAAACCTCCTTCAATATTTAAGGTAAAAAGATATTTTCAGATAAAATTAAAAGAATCTATTGCCAGTAAGTCTTTGCTATAGAAATGCAAATGGAAGTTGTTTCTATAAAGACTGAAGAGAAATTATACTACCTGGAAATTAAATTTTCAAGACAGAAATATCATTGAAAGTGGTAAATATGGGGGTAAATATAAAATAATTTTTCCTTGTTAATTTTGTTAAAATGCATATACCTACTTAAAGCAAAAATTAAAGAATTGGATTGTAAAGTTTACAATGGACATAGATATCACATATATGACAACTATAGCATAAAGGATGGGGTGGGAAGTAAATGGATCTCTACAGTTAAAAGGAGTCTACATTTCTGGTGCAGTAGTATAATATTGACCCTAAGTAGACGGGGAAAATTTAAGGATGTACATTGCAATCCCTAAAGGAACACTAAAGAAATATTGCATAGATGTATTGCTAAAAGTATTTAGTTACTGCAACTGAAGGCGGGAAAGGAGGAACACTGGAACAAAAAATAGGGCAAACAGCAACCAAAGGGTAAAATGGTTAACCTAAATCCAACCACATGAGGCAGCCCATCAACGACTGTCATGATTGATGTTTCTATCTCCTCTCCCTCTCTCTTCTTCTCTGAAATCAATAATAATAATAATAATAATAAAGAAACAAACCCTGGCTTAATGTCAGACCAGATGCTCTTCAAATATCCATTGTGAAGACTATTATGGATTGCTTTAATCGAGTCAGTATATTCTAGTTAAAAAAAAGAAAGAGTATCCTGAAGTGTTTCATGGTTTTGGATGCCATTATAAATTGATTTTATTATAATTTTAAGAGTTTTATATATTGTAGTACATACAAATGCAATTTATCTTTCTTTAATAATCATTTTTAGTACAACCTTGTTAAACTCACTTATTAGTTCTAGCAGCTTTTATAGATTTCTTAGAATGTTCTTCATAGGTCATGATATTGTCTGAAAATATAGTTTTACTTCTTCCCTTTCAATTTGCATAACTTTTTCTTTTTAAAAATTATTTTATTATACTGGTGATAACCTCTAGTACAATGTTGAATAGAAGGACTGAGAAAAAGCATTCTTTTTTATTCTGATATTAGGAAGACAGCACTCAGTCTTTTACCACTAAATATGATATTAGGTATAGGTTTTTTTCAAATACACATTGAGAAATTTTCCTTCTATTTGTAGTTTAAAGGGTACTTCTATTTAAAAAAAAAATGTTTTCATTGATTTCAGAGAGAGGAAGGGAGAGGGAGAAGGAGATAGAAACATCAATGATGAGAGAGAATCATTGATCAGCTGCTTCCTGCATGCCCCCTTACTGGGGTTTGAGCCTGCAACCTGGGCATATGCCGTGACTGGGGAACCGAACTGTGAACTACTGGTTCATAGATTGATGCTCAACCACTGAGCCACACCAACTGGGTTAAAAGAGTACTTCTTATATTTCCTTTTATATACTCATCATTTGTGGTAATATTTTCAATTAAAATGTACAGGTATACATATATAATAAAATACTCATACAATAGATGGGTCATTTTAAAATGTTTTAAGAAATAAAAATGTAAAGGAGAACAAAAAGTAAATGGATGGAAACAGATATATCATACAAGCAGTAGACATAGGCTGTAGTGATTACATTAATGTTAGATAAAATAGGCTTCAAACACAAATTATTATCAGATAAAAAGAGGGACATTTGGCCCAGCTGGCATGTCTAATCACTGGGGTGCACACCTGAAACTAATATAATATTGTATTTCTCTCTCTCTCTACCCCCCTTTCCTTTCTGAAATCAACAACAAAAAAATATTTTTTGAAAATGAAATAACTAAAAAAAATTTCCCGGAATGAATAGACACAAATTTCTAGATGATGGGATACCCACCAGTACCCAGTGTCAAGCCCACTCCTAATACTTGTAGGGTATGGGCACAAGTAAAAATGAAGGCCAATATGCTATAGGTCTAAATTTTTTAAGTTATAAATGAAGCTAACAAACTAATAAGTAAAATATGTTCTATCCTCCTACCTTGACAAACATACCTTCAGAACTACATGGAAGGCCAGGTTCCAATATAGAATACTCAGGTTCTTTGGAGTTCTGCTCCAGAAGATGGAAGTGTGGGGGTTGCTGGCCCCTGCTGACATCTCTTCACCTGCTCCCTTTTTCTTCCAACTCCTGGAACTGTCCCATACCATGAAGGGCCTCATGTGCATACATGTCGACATTCCAAGCTCCATCCCCATCTCCCACAAAGAGCCGTTTCTTGGCCACTTGATAGCATAAGCAAACAATAGTGATATGATCTGTGTTTAGGACAGATCTAGAGAAGATGACCAAATGGATCCTAGAAATGGGCTTTGAGCTCTTTGGACAAGGAATTCCAGGTTTCCAGGTATGTGCCTAGGTTACTGTCAGAATGTGAGCTCTGAGTTGCCCAGTAGACTCTTTGCCTGATGAGAAGAAGCAGGGATGGAGCATATCCAGAGAGGGGCTCTCTGAAGGATAGGGCCTAGGACAGAGAATACTCTTTTTTTTAAATTTCTTTATTGATTAAGGTATTACATATGTATCCTTATTCCCCCATTACCCCCACCTCCCATTTATGCCCCCACTTCCCTGTTGTCTTTTTCCTTTGATTAGGCTTATATACATGCATATAAGTCCTTTGGTTGATCTCTCCTCCTTACCCCCACTGTCCCCTACCTTCCCTGAGGTTTGATGTTCTGATTGATGTTTCTCTGTTTCTGGATCTGTTTTTGTTCATCAGTTTATGTTGTTCATTATATTCCACAAATGAGTGAGATCATGTGATATTTATCTCTCTCTGCCTGGCTTATTTCACTTAGCATAATGCTCTCCATCTCCATCCATGTTGTTGCAAATGGTAAGAACTCCTTCTTTTTTACTGCAGCATAGTATTCCATTGTGTAGATGTACCACAGTTTTTTAATCCACTCATTGGCTGATGGGCACTTAGACTGTTTCCAAGTCTTAGCTATGGTGAATTGTGCTGCTATGAACATAGGGGTGCATATATCTTTCTGATTGGTGTTTCTAGTTTCTTGGGATATATTCCTAGAAGTGGGATTACTGGGTCAAATGGGAGTTTCATTTTTAGATTTTTGAGGAAACTCCATACTGTTCTCCACAGTGGCTGCACCACTGCATTCCCACAAGCAGTGCACGAGGGTTCCTTTTTCTCTGCATCCTCACCAGCACTTGTCATTTGTTGACTTGTTGATAATAGCCATTCTGACAGGTGTGAGATGGTACCGCATTGTCGTTTTGATTTGCATCTCTCTGATGATTAGTGACTTTGAGCAGGTTTTCATATGTCTCTTGGCCTTCCTTCTGTCTTCTTTCAAAAAGTGTCTATTTAGATCAGTTACCCATTGTTTGATTGGGTTGTTTATCTTCTTTTTGTTAAGCTGCATGAGTTCCCTGTAAATGTTGGAGATTAAACCCTTATCGTTGATATCATTGGCAAATATGTTCTCCCATGCAGTGGCCTTTCTTGTTGTTTTATTGATAGTTTCCTTTGCTGTGCAAAAGCTTTTTATTTTGATGTAGTCCCATTTGTTTATTTTCTCTTTAGTTTCCATTGCCCTAGGAGCAGTATCAGTAAAGAAATTGCTTTGGCATATGTCAGAGATTTTTCTGCCTATGGATTCCTCTAGTATTTTTATGGTTTCCTGTCATATGTTTAAGTCCTTGATCCATTTTGAGTTTATTTTTGTGTATGGTGTAAGTTGGTGGTCTAGTTTCATTTTTTTGCATGTATCTGTCCAATTTTCCCAACACCATTTATTGAAGAGACTGTCTTGACTCCATTGTATGTTTATGCCTCCTTTGTCAAATATTAATTGAGCATAGTGATTTGGGTGTATTTCTGGGTTCTCTATTCTATTCCATTGATCTATATGTCTCTTCTTGTGCCAATACCAGGCAATTTTGAGAACAGTGGCTTTGTAATACAGCTTGGTATCTGGTATTGAGATCCCACCTACTTTGTTCTTCTTTCTCAGGATTGCTATAGCTATTCAGGGTCTTTTTTTTATTCCAGATGAATTTTTGGCAAGTTTGTTCTAGGTCTGTGAAATATGCCGTTGGTATTTTAATAGGAAGTGCATTGAATTTATAGATTGCTTTGGGTAGTATGGACATTTTGATGATGTTGATTCTACCAATCCATGAACATGGTATGTTCTTCCATCTGTTTATGTCTTCCTCTATCTCTTTTTTCAGTGTTGGGTAGTTTTCTGTGCATAGGTCTTTTACCTCCTTAGTTAAGTTTATTCCTAGGTATCTTAATGTTTTTGGTGTGATGGTAAATGGGATTGCTTTCTTAGTCTCTCTTTCTGTAAGTTCATTATTGGTGTATAGAAATGCCATAGATTTCTTGGCATTAATTTTGTATCCTGCTACATTGCTGAATTCATTTACTAAGTCTAATAATTTTTTGATGGAGTCTTTAGGGTTTTCTATGTACAGTATCATGTCATCTGCAAATAAGGACAGTTTTACTTCTTCTTTTCCAATTTGGATGCCTTTTATTTCTTCTTCTTATCTGATTGCAATGGCTAGTACTTCCAGAACTATGTTGAACAGGAGTGGTGAAAGTTGGCATCCCAGTCTTGTTCCTGTTCTTAGGGGAAATGGTTTTAGATTTTGTCCAATGAGTATGATGTTGGCTGTGGGTTTGTCATATATGGCTTTTATTATGTTGAGGTATGATCCTTCTATTTCCACCTTGCTAAAGAACTTTTTATCAAGAAAGGGTGTTGGATTTTGTCAAATGCTTTTTCTGCATCAATTGATATGACTCTGTGATTTTTATCTCTCAATTTGTTTATGTGATCTATCACATTTATTGTCTTGCAGATATTGTAGCATCCTTGCATCCCCAGGATAAATCCTACTTGGCCATTGTGTATGATCTTTCTGATGTACTGCTGGATCCGATTTGCTAGAATTTTGTTGAGGATTTTGGCATCTATGTTCATGAGAGATATAGGTCTGTAACTCTCTTTCATTGTGTTATCTTTATCTGGTTTTGGTATTAGGGTGATGTTGGCTTCATAGAAGGAGCTTGGAAGTGTTCCTTCCTCTTGAATTTTCTGGAATAGTCTGAGGAGGATAGGTTTTATTTCTTCCTTGAATGTTTGGTAAAACTCCCCTGTGAAGCCATCTGGCCCCAGGCTTTTGTTTGCTGGCAGCTTTTTGATGACTGCTTTAATTTCTTCCATAGTTATCAGCCTATTGAGATTTTTAGTATCTTCCTGAGTAAGTTTTGGAAGGTTGTATTTTTCTAGGAATGTGTCCATTTCCTCCAGGTTGTCTAGTTTGTTAGAATAGAGTTGTTCACAGTATTTTTAAATCATCCTCTGTATTTCTGTGGGGTCTGTTGTTATTTCTCCTCTTTCATTTCTGATTTTGTTTATTTGGGTTCTCTCTCTTTGCTTCTTGGTGAGCCTGGCTAGAGGTTCATCAATCTTGTTTTTCCTTTCAAAGAACCAGCTCTTGGTTTCATTGATCTTTTGTTGTTGTTGTTGTTTTTGGTCTCTATGTCATTCATTTCTGCTTTGATCTTTATTTTTTCCTTCCTTCTGCTCACTGTGGGCTTTTCTTGTTGCTCTCTTTCTAATTCTTTGAGTTGCTAAGTTAGATGATTTATTACCATTTTTTCTTGTTTTTTTAAGGTAGGCCTGTAGAGGTATAAACTTCCATCTCAGGACTGCTTTCATTGTGTCCCACAGTATTTGCATTGTTGTGTTTTTATTGTCATTAGTCTCCAGGATGTTTTTAATTTCTTCTTTGATCTCATTGATAATTCAGTCATTGTTTAATAGCATGCTATTCAGCTTCCAAGTATTTGAATTTTTTGGAATGTTTTTTATCGTAGTTTATTTCTAATATTATGCCATTGTGGTCTGAGAAAATGCTTGATATGATTTCAATCTTTTTGAATTTTGGGAGACTTTGTTTGTGACCCAATACATGGTCTATTTTTGAAAATGTCCCATGTGCACTTGAGAAGAACGTATATTCCATGGCTTTGGGGTGAAATGCTCTGAAGATGTCAACTAGGTCCATCTGATCTAGTGAGTTATTTAGAATTGCTGTTTCTTTGCTGATTTTTATCCAGAGGATTTATCCAATGATGTCAGTGGTGTACTAAAGTCCTCTATTATGATTATATTGTTGTCAATCTCTCCCTTGATATCTTCCAGGAATTTTTTTTTATGTATTTATATGCATTGAGTGCATATATGTTTATCAGGGTTATATCCTCTTGTTCTATTGATCCCTTTATTATTATGAAGTGGCTTTCCTTATCTCTTGTTATGGCCTCTACTTTGAGGTCTATTTTGTCAGAAATAAGTACGGCTATCCCAGCTTTTTTTTCATTTCCATTTGCCTGAAAGATGTTTTTCCACCCCTTCACTTTCAGTCTGTGTGAGTCCCTTTTTCTGAGGTGGGTCTCTTGTAGACAGCATATATGTGGGTCATGTGTTTTTATCCATTCAGCCACTCGATGTCTTTTGATTGGAGCATTTAGTCTGTTTATGTTTAAAGTTATTATTGAAAGGAACTTATTTGTAGCCATTTTTATTTTCTGTGTCTGTGTTCCTTCTTACCTTTTTATTTCTTCTTTTTACACCAGTCCCTTTAGCATTTCTTGCATTGTTGGCCTGGTAGTAATAAACTCCCTTAGCATTTTTTTGTCTGTGATACTTATTTCTCCTTCAATTTTGAATGATAACCTTGCTGGATAGAGTATTCTTGGATTCAGTCCCTTGGTTTGCATCACTTTGTAAATTTCCTTCCATTCTTTTCTGGCCTGATGTGTTTCTGTTGAGAAATCATTTGATAATCTAATGGGAGCTCCCTTGTATGTAACTTTCTGTCTCTCTCTTGCAGCCTTTAAGATTCTCTCTTTGTCCTGAATATTTGCCACCATAATTATGATGTGTCTTGGTGTGGGTCTTTTCGAGTTCATCCTGTTTGGGACTCTCTGTGCTTGTGTGACTTTTTTCTTTGCCACATCAGGGAAGTTTTCTGACGTTATTTCTTCAAATAGTTCTTCTAACCCTTGTTCCTCTTCCTGTTGTTCTGGCACCCCTATTATTCGTATGTTGCTTCATTTCATGTTGTCCCATAGCTCCCTTAGCCTCTCCTCCTGTCTTTTAATTTTTTTTCAGAGAATACTCTTGCCCATGTCTCAGGGTGGCTCTTCCCAGCCTGATGGATGAAAAGAGACACACACCAAGGCACTTCATTGTGTAATTTCAGAACTCTGGGGTAAAGAGAAGATTCTAAAAACTTAGGGAGAGAGAGCCAACTATCAGAATGAAAATGGACTTCTCAATAGCAACACTAGAAGCTAAAAGACAGGAAGCAATAATTTAAAAATTCTGGAGGAAAATGGTTTCTAACCTAGAAGTCTATATCCAGTCAAATTTTCAATTAAGTGTAAGTAAGTATACTAGAATAAAGGCAATTTTAGGCCTGAAAATTTGTTCCCCATGTACCTTTCTTTGGAAGCTACCGGTGAATGTGCCAAATTTAAACCAGGGAGCAAACCAGAAATGAGTTACAAGATACAGTAAAATGAGAGGCTGTTCAGGAGAGAAGTGATGGTGCCTGCCCCCAGTATGGGTGTATTTGTTCTCTGTTGTTGTGTAACAATTACCATAAACTTAGCTGCTTAAAACAATACCCATTGATCTCCCACTTCCACAGGTCAGAAGTCAGGGGCAGGGCTTGGCTGGGTTCTCTGTCTGGGGTCTTTCAAGGCTGAATACAAGGTGTTAACTGAGTTTTATTCTTACCTAGAGGATCTGGGGAGGAATCCACTTCCAAGATCACTAGGTTATTGGCAGAACCTGGTTCCTTGTGGTTGTAGGACTGAAAGTTCCATTGTCTTGCTGGTTGTTGTCAGCTCCTAGGGACCACTGTTAGGTCTTTGCCCTCTCCATCTCAGCAACAGATATCGTCCCTAAAGGGATGCTCTCTCCACTCACACTTCTGACACCAAATGTGTGTTTTCCACACCAAGCAATTCTCCAATTCTCTATGGACACCAACTGCATATCTTACAATTTAATTCTGACACTACCTAGATTTAGCACAGATCCTAAGGGCTTAGTCCCAGAAAACTGCCCCCCTCTTCAGATGTCAAATCAGAAGTAGTGGGTCCCTTGGTTACCCACACTTGCATCTGATTGGCTACAAATCGAGGTTCCCATGATCCTTGTTTTAGATTGGATAATTTGCTATTATGGCTCACAGAATTCAGGGGAACACTTTTACTTACTATTACCAGTTTATTATGAAGAATATAATAAAGGCTACAAATAAAACAGCCAATTGAAGAGGTACATGATGTCTGATCAACCCAGGAACTCTCCAAACCCCTTTGTTTAGGGTTTTTATGGAAGTCCCATTACACAGGCATGATTGATTAAGTCATTGACAATTGGTGATTAACTCCATCCCCAGCCCTTATTCTCTCCCCAGAGATCATGGGGGTGGGACTGAAAGTTCCAACTCTCTAACAGCAGGGTTGGTTCCTCTGGCAACCATCCCCCATCATGAAACTACCTAGGGGCCCACCTAGGGCCACCTCATTAGCATAAACTCAGGTATGGTTGAAAGAGGCTCATTATGAATACTAACAGATAATCCTCTCACTCCTATCACTCAGGAAATTATAAGAGTTTTAGGAGGCCTGTGGAAACTCTTGGCTTGGAAAGAGCTATATGATTAGGCCCAACTGAAAACTCTCCCCTATTAGGAACCTAATCACACCTATAACATCTTTTTTGCTATACAAGGTAACATAATCACAGAAGTGATATATCATTATCACAGTTTCTGCCCAGATTCAAGGGGAAAAGCTCATACAAGGGCTAGGTTCATTGGGATCCTTCTAAGAATTCTGCTGCCTCAATGAGGGTGCAAGGAAATCCCAGAGCCAGCAGACTCTGGGGGAGATTTCCTTCCTTCCTTCCTTCCTTCCTTCCTTCCTTCCTTCCTTCCTTCCTTCCTTCCTTTCTTTCTTTCTTTCTTTCTTTCTTTCTTTCTTTCTTTCTTTCTTTCTTTCTTTCTTTCTTTCTCTTGTTAATCTTCACCTGAGGATATTTTTTCCCATTGCTTTTTCCAAGAGAGTGGAAGGGAGGGAGGGAGAGGGAAAGAGAAAGAAGCACTGATGTGAGAGACTCATCAACTGTTTGACTCTTGACCAAGCCCCAACCAGGGGCAGGGAGGTAACCCCCAACCCAGGTACGTGCCCTTGACCAGGAATTGAACTCTAGACCCTTTTGTGCATAGGCCAATGCTCCAACCACTGAGTCACACCAGCCAGGGCTTTGGGGGAGAGTTCTTAAAGACAAAATTGACTTTAAAAATGTGTATGAACATATTGAGAGGAGATTTTTTCCTCCCTGGGAGAGAATTTGTAGTGATGTTACTGATAAAAACAAAACAAAACAAAAACTAAGAAAATTGCCCTGGCCGGGTAGTTCAGTTGGTTAGACTGTTGTCCCAATATGCCAAGGTTTCAGGGTTCGATCCCTGGTCAGGGCACATACAAGAATCAATAAATGAATGCATGAATAAGTGGAATAACAAATCAATCCTTCTCTCTTTCTCTCCCTTCCTTTCTATCTCTAAAATCAATAAATTAAAACACACACACACACACCCCAAGGAAAACTGAGCCAAAAACCAAACCAAAACAAATAATAAAAACTGAGACAATAACTTCCTGGAAAACAAAATGTTGCTCAGAAAAGAAAAAATAATCATAGCAGCTATGTGTCTCAGAGGTTTGAACAGTGTGCTACATACTCATAACAATGTAAAACCCAAACACTGTTCTAACCGCCCCCCCCCCCCCCAAACTCCCAAATATCTAATTTTGGAGGGTAGGGGCAGAGGAAGTACGCATGAGTGAGACTATGTTGGAGGAAGTGGGTGAAAGTGAAATGCTCATCTTCTGCAAAAGAGAGTGTCTCTAATTTAAAAGCTGAGAAGAAGGAATATAAGTATATTATATTTAGCAATAGGGAGGTAAATAATGGGGGGAAATCGGCTAAAAGAGTTAAAAGTGAGGTGCATGGACAGGGAATAACCTTTTTTGTAATGAATCTTGTAGAATTCTTTTACTCTCTGTTTATATCTGTCTTAGATAAAAATAAAAATAAAAATTTAAAGAAGGAATATTTTAGAAAACTGACATACCCAGGCCTCTGAACTCAGCTCTCCTCTCTTCTCATCATCTAGATAATCTTAACCATCTATGGCTCCAACTCTCGCTTATTTGCTGGAGACTCCTAATATTCTCTCCTTCCTCCCAAAAGCCTAAACCTGTGCAACCAAATGCTTACTGGGCATCTATCTCCATCTGGCCGACCCATGACACCTTTAACTCAATGTGTCCAACCTGTCCATTTTCCCTGACCCCAGACCTGCACGTGCATTTCTTAGCTCAGGGCATCTGCCCAGGTGTTCAAGCCAGAGACACAGGAGGGTCCTAAACTCTCCCTGCCCCCTCACCAACAGTGAATCAATTTTGTCTCCAGCCCTATTGCCACTATCGAGGTTCTCATATTTAATTTGAACTCATAATAGTGTCCTCATCTTATTTCTCATTTGCTCCAATTCATCCTATGCACTTTAAGAAAGATCCTTCAAACAAACAAACAGACAGACAGACAGACAGATAAACAAACCAGTTTAAAAGTCCTCCAGGCTCTTCTAGTTACCTGCAGGACAACATCTAAAATCTTAAGTACAGAATACAAGGCTCTGCCTACCTGTCTTTAGATGTTCCTGACAACCATCGCCCTAAGTGCAAGCTGTGTGGCAGTTGTACCAAACTGTTACAGCCCCATTTGCCGTTTCCCCCAAACCACACATTGCCTGCTCCAGTTTTATCTACTATTCTTCCCACTCCCACCCTCCATCCCTGTCCACTTGCCCAACAAATTTCTGCCCCTATCCCCCTGCCCAAGGTTTTAAAAGGTTTAAGGTGGCATCTGCTTCTATGTGAGGCCAGTCCTGCAGGGAGAGCCAGGCTGCTGAGCCTCTGTATCCTGCCTTGAGTCTGCTGCCCAAGTTCACTGCAGCCACAACACTGGCCTCATTGTGAAGTCTGACAGTTAGAAAATGCCTGCTGAATGAATGAGTGTTAAACAGAAGCCATGTTTGAGAGATCCTTATCCATTAGGCTTCTTTTAGTTGTAAGCAACTGGGAGCAGAGTTGTTTTAACCAAAGGGAAGTTACGGGCTCACATAAACTGTGAAGTCTGGGCAGGGCTGGCTTCAGGGGCCTGCCGCTTGTACTTAGAAGGCTCTGTGCTTGAGGCAATGGTCTGCTGTCACCAGAAATTCTTTCTTTCTTTCTTTCTTTCTTTCTTTCTTTCTTTCTTTCTTTCTTTCTTTCTTTCTTTCTTTCTTTCTTTCTTTCTTTCCTTCCTTCCTTCCTTCCTTCCTTCCTTCCTTCCTTCCTTCCTTCCTTCCTTCCTTCCTTAAATCCTCACCCGAGGATATGTTTTAATTGATGTTAGAAAGAGAGGAAGGGAGAGAGAAAGAGAAACATTGATGTGTGAGAGAAGCGTCCATTGGTTGCCTTCTGTACTCACTCCAACTGGGGATTGAACCTGAAACCTAGGTATGTGCCCTGACCAGGAATTGAACCTGCAATCTTCTAGTGTATGGGGTGACGTTCTAACCAATAGAGCCACCCAGCCAGGGCTCACTGGTAATTCTTAATAATGCCTTTGAACTTACGTTCTGTAATTGAAGTCTGGTGGGACAGCAGAGCCTGACTATGTGTAAGAGAAATATGTATAACACGCATATCTGTTGTTCCTTGATGCTTATTTACATAAAGCATGAAGATGCCCCATGAGCACAGAACTCAGGGGACCCACAATGCATGGAATTTCAGCAAGATTCAAAGTGAGCAGAAGGGAAGTGTTTTACATCTGTGACTGACTAATTGGGTGGCACTGACACCCGCAAGAGACCACACATTCATCTGAACCAGAACTTTTCTGCTTCAAGTGCAGAAAGAAGGCAATGATGTTCTAAGAAACAGAACAATCAAGGAGCTGTCTCCTACCTTTCATAATTGGGTGTCATATCCTTGCATCTGCCAACCAATTACACTGAAAACGAGGATGCAGAAGGGAAGAGACAGACAGTGCAGCACTCCATCCTTCCTTACGAATAGGTAAACTGGAGGTTGAGAGTGTCGATAGAAAGTGCTCCTATCAGGAAGTGAAATAGCATTGGCCGGTGTTCATCAGTGGTTAGAGTTGGCCCTTGCAGCAACCAATTGACGTCTCTCTCTCACATCAAGTTCTCTCTCTCTCTCCCTCCCTTCTACTCTCTCTAAAAAGCAATGAAAAAATGTTGTTAAGCCTCAAGTGAAGATTAACAACAACAAAAAGTGAAATAAAACAGCTGAGTTAGTTTTTGAGCAGTATTTCTATTGTTCTAGTAAGAACAAAATATATGCATGTGCTGTGCTATGTAATACAAATTGTGTAATTTTGGTAATTCCACATATCACTGAAATGCTCATATCTGCATTTAAAACTGGCCTAGTACCATATAAAGATAAGGGCAAAAATTCACGCTAATAATTTACAATTTTAATTTCTTTCGATTTAGAATGGCATTCAATAGCAAATAAAGAAATACTACAAGAAGTTGAGAGAGAGAAACCCTGAAAGGGAGGAAAAAAAGCTTTATATTTTAGTATCTTTTTGAAAAAATATATTTTATTGATTTTTTTTAACAGAGAGGAAGGGAGAGGGATAGAGAGTTAGAAACATCAATCAGCTGCCTCCTGCACACCTCCCTACTGGGGATGTGCCCGCAATCAAGGTACATGCCTTTGACCGGAATCGAACCTGGGACCCTTCAGTCCACAGGCCGACGCTCTATCCACTGAGCCAAACCAGTCAGGGCTATTTTAGTATCTTTAATAGCACTTTGCCCCTGATTTTGGAACAGGGAGTCCATATTTTTATTTTGCATCGGACTCTGCAAATGATATAGCCTGGCTGGCATCTGTAAGCAGGTTTGGCTTCATATGCCTTTGGCTTCAGGATTTCAAGTCAAAACTTGGCTTCTCTCTGGCCCTCCTTGTGCTGGCTTCAGTCTCAGGTCTTATGCTGTGGCAGGACAGAGGTGCTAGTTCCAATGGTAGTAGCTGAAGGCTCTTTCCCAGAAGTCCCAGCAAAAGCCTCCTTGATTTTTGATGGGCCTCATATTTTCCTGAACCCACCATTCCTGTAAGGAGAGTGTGATACCCATATGGTTTTCATCCTGATTCACTTACTCAGCCTCATCTGAGCTGAGGATGGCGGAGGGAAGGGTCTGCAAAGGGAAATCAGGGATCAGTGACCAGAGATGAGCAAAGGGGTCCAAGTCTGAGAACACAGCTCTCCCCACCCCTTTCAGAATTCCCAGTAGCCACACACACCCTATCTCCTTACACACCTTTCTTCCTTACAGCTACAAAGATGCATTTATATACATAAAATGTATTTATTCTCTCCCCCGGAGCAGACAAGTCAAAGTTTTATCCAGTCACACTATCTCACTCTAAGACTGTAACCTCTGGGTGATTTGCTGTCCTTTCTGCTAGGTCTGGGATGCAAGTCCTTATGATCTGGCTGCCTATTGCTTAATGATGAATTCAACCAATCCCATTTCATGAATAGGATATTCTAGAAAGAGGTTCGTAAAACCACCCCAAATAACTCTCACTCAGAGAGGGGAGTATGAGAAAGAGTGGTCACGTCCACCTGAGGTGCATTCCGATGTCCACCCCCAACCCAGTTCTGCTCTCTGCAAGGACTTCCTATAGCCTTTGTTCTCTCAGACCCTAGTTATGTGGTCCATTCTGGAAATACCTGAGTTGGCTATTGGGGAGAATCTTCCTTCTGGAGGCTGCACATCTTCAACAGGCTGCTTCTTATTGGCATTGGGAGAGAGCATAGACTATGAGTAATCATCCACTTTTGTCAGCCAGATTTGGGATTTTTAGCCCCGCTGGGCAGTCATCTACTTGTTTCTTGCCATTTCCACAGGCTGGAGTTACTGAAGCCAGAGACCTGTCAAGTCGGAGTCTCTGTACATGAAAGGTGGCCTAGGAATTTCTGTTTCCTAGCAACAGGCTCCCATGCTTGGTCCTGGCTTCTGTGGCTGCCATCTTGACCACATCCACATCTGGTTTTCTGTGGTGGGGAGAACGGAAACCATAGGTGTCACAGGTGGGAGGCACGGCTATCTACCCGCAGGCTGCATGCTGGCTTCGTTTTTATAAATTAAAGAGAGGACTTCCACGGACCAATGCTGAGATGGAACTGAGAACCAAAGAGCATGAGTCACTTAACCCTTTGTGCGGGGGTCAAAAAATTAGAGGGGAAAAAGGACTACACTCAAATTCATGGATTGCATAAGTTTAGAAAACTATGTTTTTTAAAAACTCATGAGAAAAACTCAATGACCAGAGAAACCATTGTCAGTTAAGGATTAAAACCTATTGAAGAACATCATCAACTTTGAGGAAAGGTTAAAAGAGCCACCTGGACACCTACTAATGACTCGTGTGAAGACAAGGCCTACAATGGATTGAGTAAAGATGTCACGGTGGGGCTGAGATCTATTCAGCCACCACTGGGACTCCACCAGATCCCCTGGAGCCATCAGTAGGAATCTCATCGGATGTTAAGAACAGATGACCAAGCAACACATGACGGAGGCCAAGCGTGTAGGGGAATAGAGCTGTGAGCAAACACATTTGTAACAAGATTCTCTTGACATGTATTTGGTGCCATGTATAATCCTTGCTGGGTAATAACACGCTCAGCATCCGTGGTAAGCATATGTAAGTAGTGATATTGCTGCCAAGTTGACCAAGAGTTTACATGATCAACCATGGGGAGGGATTGAATCAGGGGAACAGGAATATGTGCTGAGGCCCCTTTAAGTTCCTGTGACTATATCACACTATGACTCAGGCAGGTCCCCTTAGGGGATGTCCATGAACCAGGTGATCCTGGAGCCTGATGCTGACAGTTGAGCCAGTCCCCCTGGGGCTGGGACTGGCACAAAGTAGATGCTGTTTTGGATCAGGGTGAGGTAGCACTGCTCCTCATGAAGTGGGAGAGCCCTCTGCCCATTGTTTGCCACAGGGATACTTCAATGACTCCCCATGTCCTCTCAGGCCTACAGGATCTAGTCCCCTAACTGTGGGAATGCTCTGGGAATTGCCCTTGACTGAGGAGACTTGCCTCATCCAAGGTCATGTCCCTTTCGTGGGGGTCTGTGTCCTAGATGATAGATGTAGGTGTAGAAGGCTTAGCTGCCCACCCCAACCCCACTCTGAATGGCCTTCCTGACATCCAGCCTAACTTCTCCCTCTGCCCTGTCCTGCTTCCTTACTTTCCCCATAAGAACACCCCTAATACACTTCCTGCATGTTCATCTCTATCACAGAGAGCCCAGCCTTAGACAATAGCACTTGTATTAGTTTCCTGGGACTGCCATGACAATTTACCACAAAATGGATAAAAAACAAAAACAAAACACAACAGAAATTTTGGGTTTAACACAACAAAAATGTAGTCTTGCAATTCTGAAGGCCAACGTCTGAAATCAAGGTGTTGCAGGTCCATGCTCCCTCCAGAGGCTCTAGGAGATGATTCTTCCTGTCTCTTATAGCTTCTGATGGCTCCTGGCATCCCTTGGCTTGCGGCCACATCATTCCAGTCTCTGCCTCTGTCTTAGGTCTTCACATGGCCATCTCCCCTGTGTGTCTCAAATCTCTTTTCTCTTTTAATGACACTTGTCATTGAATTCAGGGCCCTCACAAATAATCCAGGATGATCTTATCTTGAGATCCTTACTCTAATGGCATCTGCAGAGATCCTTATTCCAAGTAAGGTCACATTTTTATATTCCAGGTAGACATATCTTTGGGGGTGGGGGGTGCGCGGCAGTCCAACTGAACCTGCTGCAGCAGCCCAGGCTTCCATTTCTATAGCAATAGTCACGACAAACAGTGAGCTCCTGGAGGGCAGGGATCTCTGCTGCATTGTCTCTGGGCCTCCAGGGGCTCTTCAAAAGGGAGATGGCATGAATAGCCCCAGCTGCCACTGGCCTGTAGAGTTGGTGCTGAGAGCAACACAGGGTGTGCAGGGGGACACACAGACCCCATTACCCATGTCAGCCTCCCCAAAACTGCAGCCACTGAGAAAGCCTGGCACATAGTGGGAACTCTACATAGGACTCCATGAGGGTAGGGATGCCTGCCTTTGTGTCCTGGGGTGGGTGGCCATAGAGTAGCTGCAGGGTGCCCAGGTGGGGCTGGGAATCCATGTGTGTTGCCTTGATCATCACTGCATTATATATTTATGGTTTTTACTCACTTTGAGGAACACAGATATTTAATGGCTTGCCTAAGGCTAACTCCAGCAAAAACCACAGAGTCCTGTATACTGCAGGATTCTAAATAAGGGATAGAACCATGTTACATCCATATGACTCATGAAACATAGAAGCCCTTAAATGCTGCATATGTGATTGTGTGCATTCATAGATCCCTATATGGGTGCATGGACTGTTTGTTCCATCTCTGAGGTAAATTGTAAAGGCTTAGTGGTAAATAGCAGATGAACAGGAAAGCTGACCTCTTATTCCTTGAAGTGGCACTGTAAGCCTTGGCCCCCAAAATATAGGTTGGCAGGCTGATTTGTTCAGGAGGTCAGGTGGGAGCAGAGCTTTTTGTAGAAAAGCTGCTGGGAGTTACAGGCACTGGGAGTTGACTTCTTTTAGGAAGTGGAGCCAGGTCCAGGGTCCAGAATTTCTGCTTCTTTGGCAACACTCTCCTGCTAACTGGTGGCCTCTTCTTTCCCTTTATGAACTCTATCTCTCCAGGTGTGCCAGCATGGGTCCAGCCATAAACTTTGATGGGTGCTTTTGTCCTCCCTTTGCTACTCAACACTTCCAACCAGTCCACAGGTAAACCATGATATATGATCTCCCCTGGTAATAACACTTTATCTGCTTACATAGTGAGACACATCTTGGAGTGTAGATATAGTTCTAGGGCAAATAGACACTACCGGCCATTGGGATGTTGACAGATCTGATGCAGGTGGGCCCCGCTCTTTCCTGACCTGAAGAGGTTCTTGTCCTGCCTCCTGTAAGGGCCTTGACTCCTTCCCCCCTCTGCATCCAGACCCCTCAGGAGTCTGACTTGCAGAGGGAAAACTGAAGGCTATTAGAGTAAGAATCAATATTGATGGGATCACGACATTCCTTGATGAGGCACAGTACTAATAGAGAGCAAGCCATCCCCATAAAAACGTTCCTAGGCCAGCACCAATACAAGTGTATGAAATTGGGCAACCCTGCTGAATGGTGACAATGAACTTGGAGAGCTGATGTCCTCTGAGCACTTACTATATGCTGAGGCTGAGCCAAGAGCTTTCTATACATTATCTTGTTTAATTCTCTCAATAGTCCTGAGAAGTAGATGCTGTTCTTATTATTCCCATTTTACAAATGGATCATCCAAAGCTCAGAAGTTAAAGTATTTGTTCCTGTACTGTAGAGAAAGGCAGCTGGCTGTGGACTCCCCATAGCATTAGTCCCTTCCTAATTGCATAGCTGGAAGTGATCAAACAAGTTCTATCACATACCATCACCACATCCCCTCCAGCTCTTGCAAGCACCTCCTGGTGATGGACTAAGGGCAAGAAAGGAAAGCCTCTAGTCCCACCTTCTCCACCTACTCCACTGAGAACCCTGAGATCTGCCCAGTGGGTTGGCCCCTCCAGGCCTTGAGCCATCCCTAACCCAGGCAACATACTATATATAATATCTGGACTCGAGTTTGTGTCTGAGCCCAGTGGGTACCCTGAGTACACAATCCCCTTAGCCTCTATGGCACTGTCTCAATTTTCCAGTAGGAAAATCCTAGTTTGGGGCCCACATTTGGCCTTAGACTGGATCCATGACTGAACTCTGACATTTTTGGAAATGCAAGTTGAGCTGATAGGTCTGGAAAATAAGTCACCTGAGGAAGGGAGAGCCAGGCCCAGCAAGCTGACCCTGTAACAGGTGGCTTTGTCAAATGACCCTGCACCCTGCACTCATGAGGGGTACCCAGAGAACTGGGGGAAAGAGAGGGTATGTGTGCTATAAATACAAACAAATGGGACTAGCCAACCCTATAAAACAGGGAACAGGCACTGCTCTGGCAGTTAGAGCAGCTGCCATGCTCAGAGAGAGGAGACAAGGCCTGGTGAAGCAGAGGCAGTTAAGTTGTTTGAGCACACTCACAGACACAGACTATTCCTCGGAAGCTATGGTGAGGCTTGTGCACTCTACTAGTGTAACAACTTCCTGGGCTGTGACTATCTCCCTGGCAGCATGGCATCAGGCTCTGGAGACCTGGGTTTCTAATCTCACTTCTGCCACTTCCTTGCAGTGTGACCTGATACAAGTTCATTAAAGACTCTAAACCTGGGCCGTGGCTGGTGTATCTCAGTGGTTAGAGCGTCAACCCACGCACTGGAGGGTAATGGGTTTGATTTCTGGTCAAGGGCACATACCTGGATTGCAGGTTCTATCCCTGTCCCAGGTTGGGACACATGCAGGAGGCAATCAATCGATGTGTCTCTCTCACTTCAATGTTTTTCTCTCTCTCTTTCCCTATCCTTTCTTCCACTCTTTAGAAATCTGGGGGTGGGGAGTGGTGGAAAATATCCTTGCTCCTTGGGTGAGGATTTAAAAAAAAAAAGACTCTCAATCTGGCCTGGGAATGATACCGCCTATTGTAGTGGTTTTAAAGTATGTCTACAAATTCTTTGAACTCACTTCACAAGGTGGAGACTAGTTCCCCTTCCTTGAGTGTGGGCTGAACTTGCTTCTAATAGAATAAAACAGGAGGGATAGTGTGTGATCTTGGAGACCTGGTTCTAAAGGGCATTGTGGTTACCTACTTGCCTGCTCCCTCTCTTGCTCTTGGATCACTCACTCTGGGGAAAGCCAGCTGCCACATTATGAAGAGAAACACAATGGTGAAGAACTGAGGCCTTCAGCCAACAGTCATGTGAGTGCAGCCTCTTGGAAGTGGATCCTCCAGCCCCAGTAGAGCTTTTAGGTGACAGCAGCTCTGGCTGACATCTCAACTGCAACTCACGAGAGACCCTAAGCAGGAACCATTAAATTAAGTTGCTCCTGAATTCCTGACCAATGGACATTGTTAGATAATAAATGCTTACTGTTTAAGTTAGCACATTTTTGGGGATAGTTTGTTATACGGCAATAGATAACTGATACACCCATCTCAAGGTATTTGTCAGGATTCACTGAGATAACATACATGAAGGGCCAGAAGCCTGATGGACACTCAGTCTCATTAGCTCCTTTCCACTCTGGGGTCTCACCAGGCCCCTCCTCAGGGGACTAAGGTTTAGAATGTGGATTATGCTCACTCAGAGTCCAGTCCTCATACCAGGTTCCCCAGCTTCCTCCAATTTTCTCCCAGCATATCTTATGGCCTTGCTGACCAGAGACACTGTCATACTGGGGGTGGCCTGCTATCTCTTTTATACAAAGGATCAAAGAAATTGGTTGACATCCAGTTTAATCAAAGTCATGTGTTAATATTGTACTGGTATACCAAAGTCTCTTCCCAGATTTATCTTCTGCACACAAACAAAATTGGGATGCCCAAATTATAAATCAATACACACTTTTCACTTAAAACCCTCCAGCAACTTCTCTTTATCTTGAGTAAGAATCCAAACCCATTACCATGGCTATAAGACCCATGATATGCCCCACTCCCACTATAAAACCATTTATTATGCTCCAAGCTCCTATCTTCCTCATGCCCCTCAAACATGCAAAACCTCTGGACTTTGTTTCTTCTATGGAGAACAGTCTCCCACCAGACCTTCACAAGGCTGCCTTCTTCTCATTATTTTCAGCTTGACTCAGTGTCAACTCCTTGGAGCCCTAGTCCTACCCTAGGTCCTCTCCATCACACATTATCTTATTTTATTCTTTTTATTACCAGCTAAAATAACCCATTGGCTTGTTTATTGCCTGAAGCGCACATTGGCATGAACACACCTGAAGAGCAGAGCTTTGCCAAGCTTAGTCAAAGAGCTAGAATGGTGCTCAGTACCCAAGAGACACTCAGATGAATGTTTGTCAGGTGGCTCTTTGAATAGCAATCAAATTCCCTTTTGCAAGCTTTGGAGGCAACTTTCTTCATGAGAAATGCTCTGGCAAATCCTTCTGTAAAGGGAATAAATCACCTTCAAATTTTCTAACAGTAGATCATATCTGCATCATAATCATTTTAATCCAGGTAGGTTCTTGTTAGGGGTTTTGAAACACCGGGTTCTGAGGGGAGGAAATCTTTCTCTGACTTGGTTCTAGGTAACATGTGAAATGCAACACGCTGATGATTTCCCCTTGGCTGGGTTTTTATGGGTTTTCCTGGCCAGCTGTCCCTCTGCAGAGAGCAGGGGTCTGAGGATGGCAGAGTCCCACATGCAAACCTCCTCCTCACCCACCAGGAGTCCAGGGTCTGAGCAAGGATGAAGTAAAGAAGCCAGAACATTCTGAAGTACTGGAGGTTGGAAGATGAAAAGAGAAAGGAGCAAGTAGGACCCAGCATGGGGTTGAGTGGGATGGGAGCTTGGCCAGAGGGGCAGACTACAGGGCCATCCCTGAGCAATGAGGGCCAGCAGGAAAGGTGGCCAATGGCCTCCAGGGCCAACTGGCAGAGCACTCTGCTTGTTCCTGCTTCTGGGCCCTGGGAGCTGCACCAAGTGGTCTCCTTGCTTTTTTTGTTTTGTTTTGTTGTTCCTGAACACCTTCAGACTCATCTACAAACAAGATCACATCTTTCCTCTGCTTGAGATACTCCCCCTGTTCTCAAAACACAGACACATCTCCACACTAATTCTAACCTCCTCCAGTCCCAGACCCTGCTGCTCAGTGCATCATTCTCTTCTCAACCTTGGCCTTCTCTCTGTTCCCTCATTTGCAAGGCAGTTCCTGCCATGCCACCTCCTGAAAGAGACCATTCAGGCCTTCCTGGCCAGTCCAGCCTGTCTCCCCCTCCTTCCTGTCCTGTGGGGACATGCACTGCCATGCTTTCAGCTCTGAAGTGTGTGCTTTATTGTTGCCTGCCTCCCTTGCTCCAGGACTCCCTTGAGAGCAGGAATATTGCCTGCTCTACCCACCACTGCACCCAGAGGGGATGACCAGGGGAGTCCCTGGCACTCAGCAGACCTTCAGAGCATATTTCTGAGTAAAAGTAAGAATAGGAAGCTCTAAGGGCAGGGTCAATGAAGCATCATTGGAAATGCAATGAAATGATGATCGGGGCTGGTGATTTGGGTAAAGAGAGTTCAGGCAGGCCTTGGGCTGTGTCTCCTGATGGGTGGATGAGTGCAGAGAGATGTGGAACAGGTTGTGTCCAGGTGTGTCTTGCTGGGTGGTGCTAGGGGTACACCAGCTGGGGAAGCTGAGGGCTTGGTGCCAAGCTGAGGCCCTGACCCCACCTCCTTATCCTCTCTTCACCCAGATAGTGAGCAGGTGGGGAAGAACACACTTGGATGTGAAAGGAAAGAGAAGGATACAGTGTGGTCTGGGGGAACTCATGGCACCTTGGTGTCACCCAGCTTAGCCCAGGGGAGGGGAAGAGCTGGGAGAGCTGAAGGAACGAAGGGGTCAGGAGAAAGTATTGTGCCCCAACAGGTGCCCCAGGAAAGTGGCCGAGTGACACTGCTTGGACTTGCTGCTTTCTGGCAGCATGCCCTGTGTCTGAGCCCAGGGCATCCTGTGTGTCCCCACTTCCATGTGTGGAGCCGGGTTGGAGCAGCAGCTTCAGCATGAGATCACCACCACTGCAGAGGGAGCTTTGGAGCCAGACCAAAAAGTTCAGGACACTCGGGGCCAGCGGCACATTACCGGAGGAAACAGGTGGACCCCGAGCAGGTAAGTCTTGGGCAGGCCCAACCAGAAGGGACCTGCCACAGCAGTGGAGCAGGGTTGTGAAGGCTCCCTGTGGGCTAGGCAGGCCTTTTACTTGCTAGATTTAGGAAGGTCCAAGAGTCCCTGGATAGGGGTGGGTGGCAGGGAGGCCAGGAAAGCATTCCAATGTTAATGCTTGGACCAGTAGTGCAGCGCATATCGGCTGAAGTTAGCTGAAGTCTCCTACCTGGCCCGCAGCCTTCCATCAATCCCTGGAAGACATTGCTCCCTGGGGCTCTGGCACCCAGTGAAGTTCCCTGACCCCAAGGCTTATCTAGGTCCCTTGGTCCCCACCAAAAATACTCATCCTCAGGGCCTGACTTTGCTGCCACATGCCTCAGTTCTCACTAGCACAGGGATGAATTTCCTACTAAACTCAGTCCAGAACTACTATTTCTTAAAACTCTGTTATCAACATCTCATTAAATATCTGCTGAATGGATGAGCAAACAAATAAGTGGACTAAAAATGCCCATTTTCTTATGGGTCCCATGACCCTTTTCCTTGGCTATGAATTCAGGTAGGGGGTACCACTTGTATGGTCGGGAAAACATGGGTTCGTTCTGTGAAGATGCTGGGATGTTAGGTAAGTAAGAGAGCCCATGTGGGCTAGCTTGTGAGAGACACTGATCCCGCAAGAGAATATGAGGGCAAAGTGGCAACTTCCAGGGGCCAGAAGTGTGAAGTCTGCGCTTGGCGCAGTGGAAGATTTCCCATTATGTGCACGGCTGCGTCGATGGGATCTTTTCAGCACAGACATCTCCTTCCATTGTCACTGGCTAAGGGATTATTGCCCCCTCCCAAGATAGAAATCAAGAGAGGAAGCAAAATAGATTCAAAAGTAGGTTTACTGAAAAACAAAGTGGAGGGAAAGGAGAAAGGGAGGGAGCTTGGTGCATCAAGGGAGACACACTAATGAAGATGACTCCTGGAACCGCTGTGGGGTCTGGCTTCCGCAAGGCTGGGTTCTTCATGCAGGCGCAGGATGGATTTCATCGTTTTCTAGGTTCCCACCAGAAACTGATACCCGCCTGTGCAGGTGCAGAGCGGAGCTCTTTGCTTTTCAGGAACCCTTTGCTTTCACCATCAGGAGTCAAGCAGCACCTGGGTACAGCAGAGCTCTCGGCTTTCGAGGGCAGGTGTCAACCAATGCATGTGCAAAGCAGAGTTCTTTGGAAAGTGCCCGAAGAGAAACTAAACTTATATAGGAGAGGCTCCACCAAAAATTGAAGAACATGCCCATCCTTTTAAGAGATGCTCAGCCTGTCTAACCATGGCTCACCTATGAACCTGTCTAACCACACATGGGCAAGATCTGTGCCTTTGAAACATTGTTGGCATTGCCAAGGACCAAAACAAACCATCTATCCATTCTGTTTGACTATTCCATGCCCCCCGAAATATTTAATCTTTCTTGACTGGCTGGAAAGATAGTAAAACAAACAAAAAGAGTAGGGAAAGGGGATTTAATTAAAGGGCATGGGCTAAATAAAAGTTGTGACATTTCATCTTTTCCTTAGCACCACACCAAGAGTAGGTGAGGAAGAGATGAGAGATCTTCCTTACTCCATTCTTTGGTTGCCTAAATTGGGAAGGTTTCAGCCAGATATTTCCCAAGACAGGAGCTGAAAGCAATTCTGTTGGGGGCACAATGCACATGTCTTAGCGTTCTCCCCCCTGGAGCGGTTCAGTGGGACAATCCTCATCTGCTTGTGATGGGGCCCCTGTCATGCACAACCTTGGGCAGAGTCACCAAGTTCACATATTGTCAATCAGCATACAGGAAGTCAACTTGCTGGCCAGAGCCCAGACCTTGGAGAGGGCAGGGAGGAAGCTGCTCGCAGGACTAGGAAAACCTGTCCTGGTGTGTGAGGTGCAGTATACACAGGGAGCCCTGATCAAGGAGGTGAGCCTGCAGGAGATGTCACTGGAGGACCTACATGGTGTTTGCTAATCTTGAGTGGGTCCCTGGCTGGGAGATTTTAAAAAATTGTATGTAAATTAGGTAAGGTGCCCTTGCTTAATGGAGAAACAGGGGTAGAGATGAAGTGAGTGACTCTGAGCATTAAAGAACAAACTTGTGAAACCTGCTCCTAATGGAAAAGCTGAAATAGAGGGAAAAGTATAACAAAGATGGAATTAAGCATTTGCCAGTTTTGCAGACAAAGATTTGGAAATGTCTTTCTTCCTGCAGAAGGAGCTCAGCCAGTTCACCTTCAATCGTGTGGATGAGGGTGATGCAGGGAAGCTGAAAGCAGAACCAGAGTAAAAACAAAAGGAGCATTGCTCCATCGGGTAGGTCAGGATATGGGGGCATTACTCATCACCAGGGAGCTGCAAATCAAAGCCATGCTGACATGCCACTTCATACCCACTAGGAAGGCCATCTATATATATAAAAGGCTAATATGCAAAGTGTCCCCTCAGGAGTTCAACTGGGAGAATGGAGTTCGATCACTTGCTATGATGTGTGCTGACCACCAGGCGGCGGCATGGAACATGGCAGGTGACCAGTGGTGGTGGCAGGGCACTGAGGGAACGAGGGAACAAGGAGGCAGGGAGGTGGGGAGGCGGGGAATCTGATCGGCCCTGATTGCAGGCCAGGCCTAGGGACCCTACCTGTGAATGAATTTCATGCACTGGGCCTCTAGTAATAAATAAAAACAAAACAGAACTGGAAATAGCCAGTGCTGGTGAGGATATGGAGGAACTGGAACCCTCACACACTGCTGTGAGAATGTAAAATAGTGCAGCTGCTTTGAAAAACAATGTGGCAGTTCCTCAAAAGGTAAAACATAAAGTTATCATATGACCCAGCAATTCTACTCTTGGGTAAAGAGAAATGAAAACATGTATACACACAAAAACGTGCACACAAATGTTCATAGCAGCATTATTCATCACAGCCCAAAGTGGAAACAACTCAAATATCCTCAGGCTGGTGAATGGATAAACAAAATGTGGTCTATCCATACAAGGGAATATCATTCGGTCACAAAAGGGATGAAATACTGACACACATTACAGCATGCATGAAACTTGAAAACATGGTGCTCAGTGAAAGATGCCAGACACAAAAGGACAAATACCATATGATTCTATTTATATGAAATGTCCAGAACTGGCAAATACATAGAGACAGAAAGTAGAATAGTGGTTGCCTAGAGTGGGGAATGGGGAATGGGAGGATCAGGGAAATTATGATTAAGGTTCTGATGTTTCTTTTTGGGGTGATAAAAATGTCCTAATGTTGATTGTGGCAATGGATACACAACTTTGTGAATATACTAAAAGCCACTGAACTGTACACTATTAATATGAGTGAATTGTATGGTATGTGAATAATATCTTGGAGAATCCAAGATGGTGGCATAGGTAAACACCTAAACTGCTGCCTCACACAACAATTTCAAAACTACAACTAAAAGACAAAACGTCTATCACCCAGAACCACGGGAAAGCTGGCTGAGTGGAAGTTCTACAACTAGAAGGAAAGAGAAAAGAGCATTGAGACGTGCACAAGTGCTGAAAAGCTGAGGTACGGAGGCGAGTGATCCGGGCTGGCAGCAGGTGTTGCTTTTTTCAACCCAAAGGGAGACAAGCCCCCGATTACTCTGAAATACAGTTTCTGGGGAGACGCGGGGGACCCAAACTCCTATGGGGAGAAGCTGGACTGTCTGCCACCGGGTCGGAAAGTGAGGGGGGGGCTTGCTTGCAGAGCTGTGCGCAAGAATAATTGTTTATTGCGCTGGGGCACGGGACGCAGTTGGAGACACAGAGCCGGCTAACTAGCAGCCATCACTGTTTGCCACGCTCTAGCCTAGTGACGCCCTGAGACCCGGCCCCACACAACCTACAAACCCACCCAAGCTCCAAGCAGCAGCTTTAGCATAAGAAAGCCCTGCCCTATGGCAGCTTAACCTAACAAACTTGCAGCCCGGATCAGACAGCTCCGAAACCTCCAAACCCCAAGCAAAGAGGAGAAAACTGTAGCTCTCACTGTAGCTCCTGCTGGGTGGACTCAGACAATAGCTGACCTGCACCCCATTGGAGATCCAGAAGCCAGTGTACCTAGTGGTCAGTGTGAGAAACCAGATTTCAACTCATCACATCCATAAGTGTGACACATTCAAGAGGCAGACTCAGCGAGCACCAAAGCCCCACTGAAACAGGTACTGCACCATAAGCGTGTCTCCAGCACAGCAGTTCTTCCATTATAGACACAGCGAGTCCTCACAGCCGATTGGCCTGGAGGTCAAATCCTCCCAGCGTACCAACAGCAATTAAGGCTTAACTACACCAAGACTTTGCACTCAGCCCACAAAGGGGTGTACCAAGAGCGTCCACATCAGGTGATTGGGGAGGCTGAGCTACTGCCCCCTATAGGTCACCTACCACACAAAGCCACTCCATCAACACAGGGAAGCAGCCAAAATGCGGAAACAAAGAAACATGTCACGAATGAAAGAAACGGAGGAAAGCAAACTACTGGACGACATAGAGTTCAGAACCACATTTATAAGGTTACTCAAGAATCTTCTAAAAACCGCCGAGAAACTTGATGACACTTCTGAGGAGCTTAGTGAGACCTTCAAGGACCTTAATGAGAATGCCAAAAAAAAAAAAAAAAAAATGGAAAAGGACCAGTCAGAAATGAAGCATACACTGTCTAAAATAAAGAATATACAGAAACTCAACTGTAGATCAACATACCCCAAGAATCAAACCAAAGATCTGAAATATGAGGAAACAAAAAACACCCAACCAGAAAAACAAAAAGAAAAAAGAATCCAAAAATATGAAGATAGTGTAAGGAGCCTCTGGAACAACTTTAAGCGTACCAACATCTGAATTTTTGGGGTGCCAGAAGAAGAGAGAGAGCAAAATACTGAAAACCTATTAGAAGAAATAATGACAGAAAACGTTCCCTACCTGGTGAAAGAAATAGACTTACAAGTTCAGGAAGTGCACAGAACCCCATACAAGAGGAATCCAAAGAGGACCACACCAAGACACATCATAATTAAAATGCCAATGGCAAAAGACAAAGAGAGAATCTTGAAAGCAGCAAGAGAAAAATGGTTAGTTACCTACAAGGGAGTACCCATATGACTGTCAGCTGATTTCTCAGCAGAAACTATGCAGGCCAGAAGGGAGTGGCAAGAAATATTCAAAGTGATGAACAGCAAGAACCTACAACCAAGATTACTCTACCCAGCAAAGCTATCATTCAGAGTTGAAGGTCAGATAAAGAGCTTCACAGACAAGAAAAAGCTAAAGGAGTTCATTGCCACCAAACCAGGATTACATGAAATGCTGAAGGGTATTCTTTAAGAAGAGGAAGAAGAAGAAAAAGGTAAAGATAACAATTATGAACAACAAAATGACATCAAATACATACCTACCAACAAGTGAATCTAAAAATCAAGTAAATAAAAAATCTGAAGAACAGAATGGACTGGTGAATATAATAGAATCAGGGACATAGAAAGGGAGTGGACTGACAATTCTCAGGGGGAAGCAGGTGTGAGTGGTGCGGGAAGAGATTGGACAAAAATCTTACTCCTATGGATGAAGACAGTGGCAGGGGGTAAGGGCATGGGGTAGGGTGGGGTGGGGAATCAGGTGGAGGGGAGCTATAGGGGGGAAACAAAAAGAGGAACACCTATAATCTGAACAATAAAGATTTATTTAAAAAATAAATAAAAATCAACTAAAAACATTAAAAAAAATAATATATCAAGAAATCCATTTAAAGGAAAAGAATCTTGGTGGGCCAGTGAGTCTCTTCTCAGCTGGGCTAGGGGAGATCTCATGTTATGCCTCCATCCACAAATGGGTCTATGAAATAACTGGCCTGAGCCAGACAAAGCAAACAATAAAGGACTCTCTTACTATAATAAGTGCATAAATAAGGGGTATAGATTCCCTTCTGAGCCACATATAGGATGTGAAAATTAGAAAAGAAAATGGCACTCTAAACATTCAGAACCAACAAGAATCAACACATAATGCAGGAGTGTAGCAATCTTCAGCCATATAAGAGAGCACTAGTTTGTTTTGCAAGACACTACCCAGCAGACTGCACCTTCCCAGGAACCCTCTGGGCTCCCGTGTCCGTGTTTCCTGCATTATAGCATCAACACATGTCCCAGTCTCTGGCTCATGGATAAGCCAAATGCCAGGTATCTTCCCAAAGAGGCTCAAAGCTCCTTTAGGACAGAGATCTCTTGTTTATTTCTCTTTATATACTCGATTTCTCTAAAATAGCAACTTACATACAATAAGCACAAAAATTTTTGCTTAAAAAAAAGTGAGGTGGGCACTTCTACTTCCAGTAACAATGGTATGAAGAATTGGTACCAACCTGGCCAGTGGAACAACTAAAAATGTTGGAAAAAATATTTAAAAACTGCAAATAGACCTGGGCCAACATCCAAGTAGGACAAAGATCTCCAGAGGTGAATCCCACATTTTAAAAAGATATATCTTTATTGATTTCAGAAAGGAAGGGAGAGATAGAAACATGAAAGATGAGAGAGAATCACTGATTGGCTGCCTCTTTTACACATCCCCCACTGGGGATCAAGCCCGCAACCCAGGCATGTGCCCTTGACCGGAATCGAACCTGGGACCCTTAAGTCCGTAGGCTGACACTCTATCCACTGAGCCGAACCAGCTAGGGCAATCCCACATTTTGATGTTCTCTGTCCAGCAGCATAAGGACTGTTTGTTTGCTGATCTGAAGAGTGAACCAAGAATCTGAGTTGAAAGTTTTTCAACTTCATGGGACTATGAAAAAAAGTTGCTGCATGACTGTAGCCCAGCTACATCAAGTAGCCCAGTCAATACCCAATCCTGGAATAGGATTAATGAGGTCCCACACTGATAATGCCCCAGGCATCTGACCAAAAAAACAAACAAACAAACAAAAAAAAACCCTCTCTGGAGTAAGACAGCATCATTCCCAGCCCCAGAATATCCTACAAATAATTTTTCAAAAACAATGGCCAACACAGAGATAATCAGGCTCATAAGGTGGTCTGTCTCTCCCTGTCCCCTCCACTCTCTCTAAAATCAAGAGCCAACAGGTAAACAGACCACTAAAATAGATTCACAGGGCTCCCAGATATTAGAACCAGACATAGATTATGAAGATAATTCTGCTTGCTATATTCAAGATAAAAATCAAGCTTGAAAAATTTGACAGGAAAGTGGGATATTCTGAAAAGTTATGGAAAGTTTTAAAAAAGAAATAGAAATTTTAGAACTAAAAGAATATATCATGATCAAATTAAAAAACTCCATGGAAGGGTCTAATAGGTAATTAAATACAGCTAAAGAGAGAATTAGTAAAACGGAAGTTCGGTGTGTGGTGTAAAAATTTGTGAGGGATGTCTTATTTCACCCCCATAAGTAAACTTACTTTGATAGTGTGTTTTCTCCTCACTTTGTTCAATTATAAACACTTTGTTCTTACAAAAGACCTTTTCCCCCAACATGATGTTCTGTGAAGACTCTTAAAAAAGAATTAAGGGAGAATCCAAGATGGCGGCGTAGGTAAACACCTAAACTGCTGCCTCCTACAACAATTTAAACTGCAACTAAAAGACAAAACGTCTATCACCCAGAACCACGGTAAAGCTGGCTGAGTGGAAGTTCTACAACTAGAAGGAAAGAGAAAAGAGCATTGAGACGTGCACGAGCGCTGAAAAGCTGAGGTACGGAGGCGCGTGATCCGGGCTGGCTGCGGATGACTGGGTGCATTGCTTTTTTCAACCCGAAGGGAGACAAGCCCCCAATTACTCTGAAATCCAGTCTCTGGGGAGACGCGGGGGACCCAAACTCCTACGGGGAGAAGCTGGACTGTCTAACAGTGAGGGTGGCTTGCTTGCAGAGCTGCAAGCAGGAATAATTGTTTACTGCACTGGGGCATGGGACTCACGGATGCCGTTGGAGACTCAGAGCCGGCTAACTAGCAGCCATTGCTGTTTGCCACCCCTAACCTAGTGACACCCTGAGGCCCCGCCCTGCACAACCTACAAACCCACCCAAGCTCCAAGCAGCTCAATTAGCATAAGAAAGGCCTGCCCTATCACAGCTTAACCTAGCAAACGTGCAGCCTGGGTCAGACAGCTCCAAAACCTCCAAACCCCAAGCAAAGAGGAGAAAACTGCAGCTCTCACTGTAGCTCCTGCTGAGTGGCCTCAGACAGTAGCTGACCTGCACCCCATTGGAGATCCAGAAGCCAGTGTACCTAGTGGTCAGTGTGAGACACCAGATTTCAACTCATCACATCCATAAGTGACACATTCAAGAGGCAGACTCAGTGAGCACCAAAGCCTCACTGAAACAAGTTCTGCCCCATAAGTGTGTCTTCAGCGCAGCAGTTCTTCCATTATAGACACAGCGAGTGCTCACAGCTAATTGGCCTGGAGGTCAATTCCTCCCAGTGTACCAACAGAAATTAAGGCTTAACTACACGAAGACTTTGCACTCAGCCCACAAAGGGGTGTACCAAGAGCATCCACCTCATGTGATTGAGGAGGCTGAGCTACTGCCCCCTATAGATCACCTACCACAGAAAGCTACTCCATCAACACAGGAAAGCAGCCAAAATGTGGAGACAAAGAAACATGTCACGAATGAAAGAAACGGAGGAAAGCAAACTACTGGATGACATAGAGTTCAGAAGCACATTTATAAGGTTACTCAAGAATCTTCTTAAAACCGCTGAGAAACTTGATGAGACCTTCAAGGACCTTAATGAGAATGCCAAAAAAATGAAAAAGGATCAGTCAGAAATGAAGCATACACTGTCTGAAATAAAGAATATGCAGAAACTCAACTGTAGATCAATGTACCCCAAGAATCAAACCAAAGATCTGAAATATGTGGAAACAAAAAACATCCAAGCAGAAAAACAAAAAGAAAAAGGAATCCAAAAATATGAAGGTAGTGTAAGGAGCCTCTGGGACAACTTCAAGCGAACCAACATCCGAATTTTTGGGGTGCCAGAAGAAGGGAGAGAGCAAAATATTAAAAACCTATTAGAAGAAATAATGACAGAAAACTTTCCCTACCTGGTGAAAGAAATAGACTTACAAGTTCAGGAAGTGCACAGAACCCCATACAAGAGGAATCCAAAGAGGACCACACCAAGACACATCATAATTAAAATGCCAAGGGCAAAAGACAAAGAGAGAATATTAAAAGCAGCAAGAGAAAAACAGTTAATTACCTACAAGGGAGTACCCATACAACTGTCAGCTGATTTCTCAACAGAAACTATGCAGGCCAGAAGGGAGTGGCAAGAAATATTCAAAGTGATGAACAGCAAGAACCTACAACCAAGATTACTCTACCCAGCAAAGCTATCATTCAGAGTTGAAGGTCAGATAAAGAGCTTCACAGACAAGAAAAAGCTAAAGGAGTTCATCACCACCAAACCAGGATTACATGAAATGCTGAAGGGTATCCTTTAAGAAGAGGAAGAAGAAGAAAAAGGTAAAGATAAAAATTATGAACAACAAAATGACATCAAATACATACCTACCAACAAGTGAATCTAAAAATCAAGTGAATGAAAAATCTGAAGAACAGAATGGACTGGTGAATATAATAGAATCAGGGACATAGAAAGGGAGTGGACTGACGATTCTCAGGGGAAGCAGGTGTGAGGGGTGCGGGAAGAGATTGGACAAAAATCTTATTCCTATGGATGAAGACAGTGGCGGGAGGTAAGGGCATGGGGTGGGATGGGGAATCAGGTGGAGGGGAGCTATGGGGAAAAATAAAAGAGGAACACCTGTAATAATCTGAACAATAAAGATTTATTTTAAAAAATAATAAATAAAAATACAAAAGAATTAAGTGGTAAAAAAGTGTTTTGCGTTTGAGATGAAGCCAAGGAAGCAAAAAGAGTAAAAAAATAAAATAAAATAAAATTGATACTAATACTCCTAGTTAATATAATCTCTAAAACTAGCAGAAATTGCCCTAACTGGTTTGGCTCAGCGGACTGAAAGGTCCCAGGTTCGATTCCGGTCAAGGGCATGTACCTTGGTTGCGGGCACATCCCCAGTAGGAGGTGTGCAGAAGGCAGCTGATCGATGTTTTCAACTCTCTATCCCTTTCCCTTTCTCTTTGTAAAAAATCAATAAAATATATTTTTTTAAAAACTAGCAGAAATTTTAGCATAAAACTTTGGCCCACTCTTAATGCTATAGAGCAATCTTTTCCCTGCATCTCTCTGGAGAATATTGAACTGGGTATTTTGCAGACCCCAACACAGACTATGAGGATACTCCAACCCCATAGCTAGAGGAAGGAAGTATTGTTAGCAGAGCCACTGATGTACCAGGTGAGAGTCACTAGTGGCTGAGTGATTCTGATAAGGTCATGCATGCTTGCCTATTCCCACAGACTTGCTCCCTTCTTAGGTGAAGGTGTGAAGTGTGTGTGTACGTGTGTATGTGATCAGTAACTTCCCTTAGTATCGTGTAACCTTTGATACATAGGGCTTAAGTTTTATGGTTAACTCTGAGTTGATATTCTGAATAAAACATTCAAGAGTGCAGTGTGCTCAGTAGTTGAGTGCCAACCTATGAACCAGGAAGTCTGGTTTGAGTCCAAGTCGGGCACATGCTCAGGTTTCAGGTTCAGTCCCCTGTGAGGGATGTACAGGAAGCAGCCAATCAATGTTTCTCATCATTGATGTTTCTATCTCTTTCACCCTCTCCCTTCCTCTCTAAAATCAATAAAAATATACTTTAAAAAAATTCAAGAGTGAAGTATGACGAGAAAAACAAGAGATGACTTAAGCACAAGGTTTGCTGACTTTTCAGCTTCAACAATGGAAGCCGGAAGTAGAATTATATCTTTGATGTGTTGGAAAAAAACTTCTACGTAGTGAAAAATCTTGCATTAAAGGGTATTTTAGAATGTTCTTCAAGTAGAAGAAAAATTGTCCAAGGGAGGAGATTGGGGATAGAAGAAGAAATAAAATGTGAAATGCAAGGGAAAATCCAAATGAATAGTGATTTTATAAAATAATATCTTGTTGGGAATACACACACACACACACACACACACACACACACACACACACACACACATATATATATATATATATATATATATATATATATATATATATGTATATGTATAGAAAATTCAAAACAATAAATGTACCTTAAATGGGAGACAGGTAAATATTCTAAATTCCTCGATTTTTCTAGGAGAGGAGTTAAGGTAATAATTCCTATTTGATAGTGATTACTCAAGGTAGCATATTGTAATTTCTCAAATATAATCACTAAAAAATAATAAAAGCCTGAATAACTATCAAACTAACAGAGAAACAAAATAAAATATAAGAAACTTAACCGTGAAACTTCCTGTATGTTTGGACTAGCTGCTCCAGATTCCAGGGCTTGTCCCATTCTACCAGCCTGTGAGCAGCAGCAGAGAAAAAAAAAATTATGTATTTTCTTGCCCTGTACACACTTTGAGGTGAGCAAAACATTTTAATTTGAACCATGAGGGAAATTGTGTAAATCCAGAAATTGTGGCCAATGTGGCAACCAGATCGGTGCCAAGTTCTGGGAGGTGATCAGTGATGAACATGGCATTAATCCTACCGGCACCTGCCATGGGGACAGTAACCTGCAGCTGGATCACATCTCCATGTAGTACAATGAAGCCACAGGTTGAACATATGCTCCTCTTGCTATCTTAGTGGATCCAGAACCTGAGACCATGGACTCTGTTTGCTCAGGTCCTTTTGGCCAGATCTTCAGAGCACACAACTTTGTTTTTGGTCAGCCTGGAGCAGGCAACTGGGCCAAGGGCCACTATACAGCAGGGGCCAAGTTGGTTGGTTATGTGGAAGGAAGCGGAGAGCTGTGACTACGTGCAGGGCTTCAGCTGACCCATTCCCTGGGCCGGGGCACAGGCTCTGAAATGGGCACCTTCCTCACCAGCAAGATCCATAAAGAGTATCCTGACTGCATCATGAACTCCTTCAGTGTGGTACCTTCACCCAAGTGTCTGACACTATGATTGAGCCCTACAATGCCACCTTCTTTGTCCATCAGTTGGTAGAGAATACTGATGAGACCTACTGCATTGATAACGAGGCCCTTTGCGACATCTGCTTCCACACCCTCAAGCTGATCAGGCCAACCTGCCAGGACCTGAACCACCTCATCTCAGCTGCCATGAGCAGTGTCACCACCTATCTCTGCTTTCCTAGCCAGCTCAATGCTGATCTCTGCAAACTGGAAGTCAACACAGTGCCCTTCCCATGCCTCCACTTCATGCCTGGCTTTGCCCCTCTAACGAGCCATGGAAGCCAGCATCAGGCCCTCACTGTACCCAAACTCATCCAGCAGGTATTTAATGCCAAGATCATGATGGATGCCTGTGACCCCTGCCATGGCCCATACCTCACCATGGCTGCTGTCTTCTGTGGACAGCAGATGAGGGAGGTGGACGAGCAAATGCTCAATGTGCAAAACAAGAATAGCAGCTACTTTGTGGAATAGATTCCCAACAATGTCTCCTCTCTCTCTCTCTCTTGCTCTCACTCTTGCTCTCACTCTCACTCTCCCTCATCCCCATTCTCTCTAAAATCAATGGAAAAAATATCCTTGGTTGAGGATTAACAACAATAAAAAAGCATGAATAGTAAAACAGCAATAAATACGTATCTATCAACAATTACTTTAAATGCAAACAGCTTCAATCAAAAGACTTATGGTAGCTGAATAATAACAAAACAAGACTCTTACTTATGTTTTCTACAAGAGACTCACTTTAGATTAAAAGACACAGACTAAAAATAAGGGGATGGAAAAAAGATATTTTATAAAATTATTTTGAACTGAATTATATATAATGAAAAATTTAACAACAAAATTTATGCATATAAGCACAACCAATGGATATAAGACACTGGGGCAGGGGGGAGGGCAGGCAGGTGAAGGCATGTACTGAGGGGTAGGGGAGGTCGGGGGGAGATCAATGGGGGAAAAAAAAGGAGACATATGTACTACTATTTGTAATACTTAAAACAATAAAAAAAATTTAAAAAATTTATGGAATAAAGCTAAAGCAGTGCTTGAAGAGAAAATTATAGCCATAATTGCATATTTTAAGGAAGAAAAAGGCTAAAATAAATGAGCTAAGCATTCATTTCTACAGGTTAGGAAAATAAAAGAAACCCAACGAAAGTAGATGGGAGGAAATAATTTAAGAGCATAAATAAATGTAAAAGAAAAAACATAACTGAGAATCCACAAAGCCAAAACTGAAAATACTAACAAATTGATAAACCCCTAGTGAGAATGAGAAAAGAGAAGGCATGAATAGCAAGTATAAGAAATGAAAAGGGACTTAACTACAAAAATACGAGGATATTATGAACAATTTTATGCCAATAAATTTGAAAATTTAGGTGAAATGGAAAGATTTATAGAAAAATACAACATGACACAAAAATAGAAAACCTTAGTCCTATAACTATTCAAGAAATTAAATCTGTAATTTAAAAATGTCTGATAAAAATTCAAGACCCAAATTGCTTCACTAGTGAATTCTACC
This sequence comes from Corynorhinus townsendii, assembly GCA_026230045.1. NCBI lineage: Eukaryota > Metazoa > Chordata > Mammalia > Chiroptera > Vespertilionidae > Corynorhinus > Corynorhinus townsendii. The sequence goes on from JAPDVU010000009.1 coordinate 67,748,742, forward strand.
AAAATTAAAGAAAGAAAAAAATACTTACTTATATATCTCTGAGAAAGTAGAAAAAGCTTTTCCAACTAACTTTGGGAGGCTAGCATAACTTTTATACTAACACCTAACAAAACAGTACTAGCAAAAGAAGACACAGGCCAATTTCATCCAATATAATAAAAGAGTAATATGCAAATTGACTGTCACTCCAACACACAAGATGGCTGCCCCCATGCAGAAATGAGATGGCTATCACAAGATGGCCAGCAGGGGAGGGCAGTTGGGAGGGACCAGTCCTGCAAGGGAGGGCAGTTGGGGGAGATCAAGCCTGCAGGGGAGGGCAGTTAGGGGTGACCAGGCTGGCAGAGGAAAGAAGTTGGGGGCGACCAGGCCTGCAGGGAAGGGCAGTTAGGGGTAACCAGGCCTGTAGGGGAGGGCAGTTAGGGGCAATTAAGCTGGCAGGGGAGCAGTTAGGCATCAATCAGGCTGGCAGGGGAGTGGTTAGGGGGTGATCAGGCTGGCAGGCAGAAGCGGTTAGGGGCAATCAGGAAGGCAGGTAGGCAAGCAGTTGGGAGCCAGCAGTCCTGGATTGTGAGATGGATGTCCGACTGCCCGTTTAGGCCCAGTCCCCACAGGCCAAGCCGAGGGACCCCACCATTGCACAAATCTGTGCACCAGGCCTCTAGTTCTTAGATAAGGATTCTATATGAAGACAATCCAAAAGACTCTACTGATAAATGTTAGAATTAATAAAATATTTTAACAATGTTACTGGATATAGAATCAATATACAAAGATCAAGAGTGCTCCAGCAGTAAACAGAAAAATAAAATTTAAAGATACATTAAAAATAGCTTTAAAAAAATCAATTCCTAAAGAATAACATTAGAAAAAGATATGCAAAGTCCTCTAAATAGAAAACTAAAAAAATTACTGCAAGAAGTTTTTAAAAGACCCAAATAAATGGAGAGATATAACATATCCATGGATAAGAAGACTTAATAATGTAAGTACACCAACAAAAGACTGATTTACAATCCTAATAAAAATTTCAAAGGTTTTTAAAAAATAGAACTTGAGCCCTAGCTGGTTTGGCTCAGTGGATAGAATGTCAGCTTGCGGACTGAAGGGTCCTGGGTTCGATTCCAGTTAAAGGCACATACCTGGGTTTCAGGCTTGAACCCCATTAGGGGGCATGCAGGAGGCAGCCAATCAATGATTCCCTCTCATCATTGATATTTCTATCTCTCTCTCCCTCTCCCTTCTTCTCTGAAATCAATAAAAAATATATATTAAAAACATAGAACTTGACAAACTGATTACAAAAAAATGGAAATGATTCGGAAGTCTACCAACAATAGAATGGATAAATAAATTGTGGCATATCTAGAAGATGGAGTGAAAATAAGTTAACAATGTGCAACAATATGAATAACTCTTAAAAAGAAGCCAGATGCACGCATGTGCACACACACAGTCACAGGATTTAGAAATGCATGTTTGTTTGTTTGTTATTGATTTTTTTAGAGAGAGGAAGGGATAGTGATAGACAGTTAGAAACATCGATGAGAGAGAAACATCGATCAGCTGCCTCCTGCATGCCCCCCACTGGGGATGTGCCCGCAACCAAGGTACGTGCCCTTGACCGGAATCGAACCTGGGACTTTTCAGTTCACAGGCCGACGCTCTATCCACTGAGCCAAACCAGTTATGGCTAGAAATGCATGTTTTGATGAGAAATTATAAACACAAGGCAGTGATTAAAAAGTTGGATGGGCCCTAGCCGGTTTGGCTCAGTGAATAGAGAGTTGGCCCTGGGACCGAAGGGTCCCTGGTTCGATTCTGGTCAAGGGCAAATACCTAGGATCCAAGTGCAAGCGGCAGGCCACCAATGGATTTGTCTCTCTCACACTGATGTTTCTCTTTCTCTCTTCCTCCCTCCCACTCTCTCTAAAAACCAATGAAAAAATATCCTCAGGTGAGGATTAACAACAACAACAAAAAAGTTGGATAGGAGTGGAGAAGATTTCAATAGGAAAAGGGCTCATAGTAAGTTCTGGGGTGCTAGCAGTATTCTATTTCTTGACTTCAGTAGTGGTTGTACAGGTATTTGCTTTATAATTAACTGTTGGGTAGTACTTTTTTGTTCTGTGCACTTTTCTGTATGGGTGCCATATTTCACAATGGTTTTTGAAAGACAAAAAATATTTGTTTTCTACACTTAGAATCACGGTGTCTTAAGTCTTCATCAGAGAGACAAAATGAAAGAGAATGTAAAATAAACAGCAGTTTAATGAACTGTAGCTTGACAAAGTCCATAGGGAAGGTAGTGGCTTGGACTGAGTCTAGGAAAAAGATTGCCAAAGGCTAAGAATTTGCTGTTGTTTACTCAGCACTAACAATGGCAGAGGGACACTGACTGGAGGATCACCAGCCAGGAACAGGGATGACGCCTTGTTCCACCTCAGCCTGACAAAACAAACAGAAGTACCAGCTCCCAGGGCTCTGCCTCTGGGCATGCTAAGAAGCCTTCACATGACTAATTTGGTTTCTTGAGTATGTAGAGACCAATACAGTATTTATTCCTTGAATAAAAGGCATGAATATTCAGATTTCAGGAGAGGAATACTTCTGTTATAGATTAATAAAATGATACTCTGATTTAATTGTTTAGTCTCTACAGGCTTGTACAGTATGATGTAATTCCCTAGGGAATTATCACCTTTGGGTGATCTGATAAAATTGAGTTCTTGAACCTGTATAGCAGAAGCCCAGACCTGAGTCCCAGCTTTACCCGTCAAATATACATCTTAAGAGACTCAGGTGAACTCTTTGCCAGCTTACCTCATCTCATCAACACCGCCTGGTTATTACCAAGGGCCTATCTGGGAGGAGGACCCTGCCTGGGGAGAATTTTGGACTTGGAAATAATCTCTGTGGGGAGGACTTCCCTAACCCTCACATTTTATTTAAGAAGGAAGTTGGGCTCAGTAATAAAGACATTATAAAAAAAGAAAACTACAGACTAATATCCCTCATGAACACTAATACAAATATCCTCAAGAAAATGATAGAAAATAAAATCTAGAAATATATTCAAAGATTCATGACCATGTGGGGTTTATCCCAGGAATATAAGGCTAGTTCAACATTTGAAAAGCAATTAATATAATCCATAGCAATAGAATTAAAGAGAAAAATCATATCATCTCAATACTGTAGAGTCAGAGAAAACATTTAATAAAATTCAACATCCATTCATGAGAAAAATTCTCAGCAAACTAAGAATAGAAGGGAACTTCCTCAAAAGGATAAACCTACAATGAACATAAAATTTATGGTGAAAGACTGAATCTTTTCTTCCTACAATTCGGATCAAGGTGAGGTTGTTCACTTTAATTACTTCTTGTCAATGTTGCAAGTCCTAGCCATTACAATAGGCATGAAAAATAAATAATATAAATTCAAATTGGCAAGAAAGTCACAAAGCTAATACAGAGAGGTCCTGTATATCTTGGAAGGCAGCTTTGCTCACCACTATACCATGAACGCTGACTCCTGTATATCTTTTACCCAGTTTTCCCCAATGGTAACATCTTATACAACATATAAAAAAGAGGAATCTGGCATTAGTATAATGTTAGTAAACTGAATTTTGACCAATGTACTAAGGCAATTCAATGAAGCAATTCATTTGTGCTTTCAACAAATAGTGGTGGATCAACTAGATATCAGAATGGAAAGAATAAAGCTGACACAAAAATTAATTTAAAATGGATTATATAGGCATAAACATAAAAGCTAAAGCTATATAACTTATAGGAGAAAATCTTCATGACCTTGGGGTTAATAAAGATTTCTTAGGACACAAGAAAGCACTCACTATAAAAGAATAAAAATGATAAAATAGACTTAAAATTTTAACCTCTTGGTCTTCAAAAGGCACCATTAAAAAAATGAAAAGGCGCCCGGCCTGCGGACTGAAGGGTCCCAGGTTCGATTCCAGCCAAGGGCACATACCTGGGTTGCAGGCTCAATCTCCACTAGGGAGCGTGCAGGGGGCAGCCAAGCAATGATTCTCTCTCATCATTGATGTTTCTCTCTCTCTCCCCCCATTCCTTCTTCTCTGAAATCAATAAAAAAAATATTAAAAATAAAAACAAAAGGCAAGTCATAAACTGGGAGAAAATATTTCTAACACATATATCTAACAGAGGAATAGTGTCCAGAGCATATAAAAAATCCTTTGTATCCCAAACACAGTCTGAACAACCCAATTAGAAAATGAACAAAAGTTAATAGGTATGGGGGTTTCTTTTTAGAGTAATGGAAATGTTCTGGAATTAGCAGTGAATATACTAAAAACCACTGAAAAGTACACTTTAAAATGGTGAATTTTGTTATGTGAAGTATATTTCAATTTTTAAAAAGCACTCTAAAAATGAGCAAGAAACTTGAACAGACAATCCACAAAAGAAGAAATATGAATAGCCAATATGCATATGAAAAGATATTTAAGGTAGTTAGTCATTAGGGTTAGGGAAATGTAAATTAAAACCATAATGAGTACCTCTTCACACCCACTAGAATGATTAAAAACATTTTTTTATTTAATAAATCTTTATTGTTCAGATTATTACAATTATTCCTCTTTTTCCCCCCCATAGCTCCCCTCCACCCGGTTCCCATCCCACCCTCTGCCCTAACCCCTCACCCCCACACTGTCCTCACCCATAGGTGTACGATTTTTGTCCAGTCTCTTCCTGCACCCCCACACCCTTTTCCCCCAAGAATTGTCAGTCCACTCCCTTTCTATGCCCCTGATTCTATTATATTCACCAGTTTATTCTGTTCATCAGATTTTTTATTCACTTGATTTTTAGATTCACTTGTTGATAGATATGTATTTGTTGTTCATAATTTTTATCTTCACCTTTTTCTTCTTCTTCTTCCTTTTTAAAGAATACTTTTCAGCATTTCATATAATACTGGTTGAGTGGTGATGAACTCCTTTAGCTTTTTCTTATCTGTGAAGCTCTTTATCTGACCTTCAATTCTGAATGATAGCTTTGCTGGGTAGAGTAATCTTGGTTGTAGGTTCTTGCTATTCATCACTTTGAATATTTCTTGCCACTCCCATCTGGCCTGCATAGTTTCTGTTGAGAAGTCAGCTGACAGTCGTGTGGGTGCTCCCTTGTAGGTAATTAACTGTTTTTCTCTTGCTGCTTTTAATATTCTCTCTTTGTCTTTTGCTCTTGGCATTTTAATTATGATGTGTCTTGGTGTGGTCCTCTTTGGATTCCTTTTGTTTGGGGTTCTGTGCACTTCCTGGACTTGTAAGTCTATTTCTTCCACCAGGTGGGGGAAGTTTTCAGTCATTATTTCTTCAAATCTGTTTTCAGTATCTTGCTCTCTCTCTTCTTCTGTCACCCCCATAATTCTGATGTTGGTACGCTGAAGTTGTCCCAGAGGCTCCTTACACTATCTTCATATTTTTGGATTCTTTTTTCTTTTTGCTTTTCCAGTTGAGTGTTTTTTGCTTCTTTGTATTTCAAATCTTTGACTTGATTCTTGCGATCCTCTTGTCTGCTGTTGAATCTCTGTATATTATTTTTTATTTTAGTCAGTGTATGTTTAATTTCTAATTGGTCCTTTTTCATATCCTTGAGGGTCTTGCTAAATTTATCGGCCTTTTCTAGAAAATTCTTGAAAAACCTTATAACTGTGGTTTTGAACATCCAGTGGTTTGCTTTCCTCCATTTCTTTCATTTGTGACCTGTTTCTTTGTCTCCACATTTTGGCTGCTTCCCTGAGTTGACAGAGTGGCTTTGTGTGCTAGGTGTCCTCTAGGGCCCAGTGGCTCAGCCTCCCCAGTTACCTGAGGTGGACACTCTTGGTGCACCCCTTTGTGGGCTGTGTGCACAGTCTTGTTGTAGTTAAGCCTTGATTGTTGTTGGTATCACTGGGAGGAATGGACCTCCAGACCAATTGGCTGTGAGGATCAGCTGTGTCTATGCTGGGAGAACTTCTGTGCTGGAGACACCCTTATGAGACAAGATTTGCAAAAGCCTCTGTGCTCAGCTTGGATGGGGCAGAGTCTCAGGGTGGAGCAGACAACATTGGCTTTCCATCAGCCCTGCCCTATGAGGCCCCTGGGTCTCAGTGTCCCGTGGTAATCACTGTAAGCACCTCTGAGAGAAAGCTGCCCTCAAGTTTCACCTGCTGCCAGACAGTCTAGTTTCTCCCCAAATGAGTCTGGGTCCCCAGAGTCTCACCTGGAACTGGAGTTCAGAGCAGTCAGGAGCTTTTGTCTCCCTCCTGATTGAGAAAGCCAGTCGCGTACTCAGTTGTCAGTCCTCTGTGCGCGCGTGTCTCTATACCTCTGCCTTCTGCAGCTCCTCTGAGTCTCAGTGTGCTTTTCTCTTTCCTTCTAGTTGTAGAATTTCCACTCAGTCAGCCTTCCTGTGGTTCTGGATGATGTCCATTTTGTCTTTTAGTTGTAGTTTTGAAATTGTTGTGCGAGGCAGCAGTTTAGGTGTTTACCTATGCCACCATCTTGGTTTTTCCCCTCCTGATTAAAAATTTTTAAAAATTACAATCCCAAGTGGTAGATGATGTTGTGTAGTGGCAGGAACTCTCCAGCATAGTAGGAATGTAAAATGGTACAACCCCTTGAACAGTTTGGAGTTTCTTATAATATTAAACACACCTATCCATGATCAGTAATTCCACTACTAGGTATTCACCCAAGAGAAATGCCTAGTTCTACAAAGAGATTTGTACACAAATGTTCACAGCAGCATTATTCATAATAGCTAAAAAAAACAGCCCAAAAGTCCACCAACTGAAGAATGGATAAACAAATTGTGATATAGCCATACAACAGAATTGTATCCTATATAATAAAAGGCTAATCTGCAAATAGACCTAATGGCGGAACAACTGAACAACCGATCGCTATGCTGTGCGCTAAACACCAGGGGCATGCGCGGAACATAGCAGGCATTGGCAACAGGCGGCAGAGCGTGAAACATAGCGGGCATCGGCCATGGCAGGATGGTGAAGCAGGTGAGCAGAGGCGCCAGACCAAGGCGGGGTGCTGGTCGCTGTCATCAGGGCGAACGTCTGGTGGTTACTAGAAATTCTTTGTTCCTGCACGCCACGGTCCTGCCCGGCACTTGCACCTGCTGCTGGCGCCAGCCCCACTCGCACCCACTGCCAGTGCCAGAGCCGCCGCTCACACCCGCTGCTAGTGCCTTGTGTCGGCCCCAATTGCTCGGCGCCGTCAGCGGGTGTGAGTGGCGGCTGCCAGCCCCAATCGCCCCTCAGGGTTTCTCCACCTCCCCCTGCTCCTGAGGGGTGATTGTGGCTGGCAGCCACTTCTTACACTCACTGCCAGCACCAGCCCCACTTGCACCTGCAGCCAGAGCCGGAGCTGCTGCTCGCACCTGCTGCCGGTGCCTGGTGAACTGAGCACTGTTAGCGGGTGCGAATGGGGCCAGTGCCGTCAGCGCATGGGAGTGGCGGCGGCAGGAGTGGAGATACCTGCAGACAGGGGACTGGGGCCACAGCAAGAGGTGCCAGGCAGGGGCCAGAAGATGGGCCGAGACCCGCCCCTGTGCCCACTGCAGCCCCGTGGCCCATAGTTCCTTTCAAGGTGCACAAATTCGTGTACTGGGCTCCTAGTTTAGCAATAAAAAGGAAAGAATGGCTGGTACAGGAAAAACACGATTGGATCTCAGAGACACTGTGTTGAACAAAAGAAGCCAGACCCAAAATGAATGATTCCAGTTACACAAAGTTCTAGAACAGGCAATAGAAATCAGATCAGTAGTTGCTTGGAGCAGAGGTAAGGGTTGGGGAATTGACTATATGGGGGATGAGGGAACTTTCTGGATAGATGATGTTCTATATCCTGATTGTAATGGTAGTTCTGTGAGGGTACACATTTGCCAAAACTCATCAGACTGTAGAGTTAAAATCTATGCATTTTAATATATATCAGTTATCTCTCAGCAAGCTTAAACAAATGTAAAAGAGCATGAGATCTAGAAACAAACTACCTAGGGTTGGGCCTTTCATCCTAGCTCCACCGTTAAAAAGCTATGTGGCCTTGGACAAGTTACCTATCTGTTTTAAACCCCAGTTCCCTCATCTGAAGAATGGGGATGCCACTCAGATTCGAGAGAGGGAATACACTCTGTATCCAGGTATTGTGTGTGTGTCAAGAACGGCTCTGTGCTATGTGCCAGGCACTGGGCTGACCAGTTTGCACAAAAGGGCAACCAACTGGATGGGAAAAAAAGATGTGCATCGTGGGTTCCTCGGCTCCTTCTTTTCACTCTTGAACTCCAGGAGTGGGGTCGGGTGGGGAATGTATTTGTTTGCTAGGGCTGCCAAACAAATTACTGCAAGTGGAGTTCCTTCAACAACAGAAATTTATCATCTCACAGTTCTGGAGGCTGGAAGTTCAAGATGAAAGTTTGGTGTTTCCCAAGGCATCTTCCCTTGGCTCATAGATGGCTCTTCTTACTGTGTACACACATGGTCTTTCTTCTGTTTGAACCTCTCTCTTCTCAGGACCCACGTCAGATTGGATTAGGGGCCACCCTAAGGGCCTCGTTTTAAATCAATCACCTACTTAAAGACCCTATCTCTAAATGTGGCCACAATCTGAGATCCGGGGGGTTAGGACTTGAACATATGAATTTGGGGCAGGAGAGGGGGCACACAATTCGGCGCCTAACATGATGAATCCGGATTTGATCTAGTGAGTAGAGAGGTAGCTCAGAACAACCGACAGATGAGATCAGTTGTCTGTTTTGCCGTTTTATAGCTGCAGGACCTTGCATGTGACACTTATCTACAAACTTGACCACAATAAAAGGGGATATAGTCTTATCTCATAGAGTTATTGGGAAGAGCACCTGGATGGACACTATTAACACGGGATTAACTAGATTAGGCCATGTCTGTGCCCTGGAATAACACAACTGTTGAAATGATGGGGTAATTATCTCAAAATAAAAAGTTTAAAAGAATGATAGCAGGCCTGTTTATCTGCCTATAAAGAAGCTCCAAGATAACATAACTGAATTAGCAAAGCAAATTTCAACTCAGTATCAGTGGGCTCAGAATCACTGTGGATTCTAACTGAATTGTTCTACCTGAACTGGTGTTTTTAAAAACAAATTAAAAACAAACCAAGGTCTTCTCATCTGCAGCCCAGGGCTAAAAACAATTGATAATAACAAGGGATAAACTATTATTTTGTCTACACTGTAGCAGCCACTATTCTAAGCACTTAATAAGTGTATATTAACTCACTGAATCCTCACAACCATCCCATTTTACAGATGAGAAAAGTGAGCCACAGGTTAAGAAGCTTGTTCATAATCACACAACCTAATGGATGGTGGAGGTGAGATTTGAACCCAGAGTGGTTCCAAAAATCTAGTAGAATTCCAAGGGGCAGGGGAAGGAGAAGAGCAGCATTTAGGAATTTTCCATTTGTGTCTATAGAGGAGGGGACCAGAAATCCAATGACTAGCCAGGTTTGGAAACTTAGAACCAGTATTTCCAACTGCCTGATAAAAACCTCCTAGGGAATTCTTTCAATGTAGAGATTCCTGAATATATTACCTGGAGAGTCTGATTCCTGCGGCTGGGGCAGGACCCAGGAACCCATAGTTTAGCCAGGCTCTCAGGCAGGGCCAGCACCATGGACATGGGGCCTTGATAGTCACATAGAACCAGAGCTTGGTTCAAAGCTCTGCTGGGGACAGGTGGAAATTCTTCATAACTTTATTTTTGAACTCATGTTTCATGAGTGATGTGTACTGGGGGCTCAGAGGCTCAGCACACCTGTGATCTCACCTCTCTGCCTCCCTGAAACCTGTTCTCCACAGCCCCGGCCCTACCCACTGGTGCCCTAGAGGCTCCCCCTGCCCTGTGGCCACTGCTGCTCTCTGCCCTTCGCCCTCTAGTCGTGCCTGCCCGTGTTCAGTCCATGCAAAGGCAGGTTACTGCTTCTCTGTCCTCCCTCCTGCCTGCCAGTGTCCAGGGTGACGGGAAAGCACAGGAGGGCACATCGCATGGTAAGTTAGTTCAAAGAGGTGACATTTTGGAGGAAGGTGGTAAATAGATAATATGGCACAAGAAGCAATTGAGAGGGATGCGGGTACAAACGGGAACTGAGGCTCACTCGAAGTGTAAGACTCTGTTCTTAACCCGTAGTCGTACTGTACTCTATAGAATCCCCTCTGCAAAGTGCAATCTACTGATACCCCCTTCTTCCCCCCGCTCCCCAGTTCAATTGGTCTGGGATGCGGCCCAGATATTTGTCTTTTAGTTCCCCTGTGATTCTAATCACCTACCAAGGTTGAAGGACTAGAGGAGCATCCAGGTGGTTTCCATGGTATTCTCTGCACTGGGACTCTGACTTTCAGGGTCTCCCCCCCACCCCTACCCCTCCCCTCCCCTCCCATTCCGTGCTCACGGCAGTTCTCGCCCGCTGTTACGCACACACACACAATCGGATGCCGGGACGATTCAGGAGGGACTAGGACCCTGTCCCTGCTCCCAGTCCAGCTCTTTCCGCGGCGCCGGAAACCCCAGAGGGAGCTTGCCTCAGTGCCTGCAGGACTCCGCACAAGGGGCGCGAGGGCCAGGGCTGGCTGCGAAATCCGGGTGTACCTTCTGCTTTACTTGATCCTGGGACCCCTACACCCGTGCTCCTGATGGCAGGCGGTGGGGCTGAGCCCCGCCGGAAGGGGCCGACTCTGGGCGCGGCCAACGCTAGGTGGCGCCCGAGAACTGGACCTGTTGAGCTCCCTGCGCCCTGGGACTGTGGGGGCGCTGCGGGGCCTGGGGGGCCTGCTGCTCCGGGTAGCAGAGAATGCCCCCTTGTGGGGCCCCGTTTCCTCACCTCTTTCATAGGGCTGTCGGGCGGGTTAGTACAATCACTTCTCAAGACCCAGCATTTGCCTGGTCCCTTTGCCTTCTCTCACTAGGTAGGCAGGCCTGTTTTATCAGGTGAGTTGCACTTTTTTATTAGCAAATCTGGAAGATTTTTAAAAGTGTTCTTGCTCAATGAGTGTCTCACAGGACAGTTGATTGGCAAGAAAATCACATTTTTTAAAAACAGAAAATTTACCAAAATAAGGTCAAAGAACATATTTTCTACACTCATGTAATGGGTAAGGAAAGTAAGTCACAACGTTAAAAAGATCCAGTGTTGTTCAGTGTTATTTCATGGAGAGTGCTTTAAGTCTTTAACTATTTTATAATAGAAGCAGGGACCTGTCATGTTAGCCTCCCTGATGCACAGAACGTCACAGAAAGCCCAACAGCCAAGCCCATTTGAAGTAAAGTGTCATTTTGCAGTTCTGAACACTTAAAATATTTCCTTTTGAGAAACCTGAGTTTGCTTTTGCGAAGTAGATTTTCCCATTGTTACCAATTATTTCTCTACTCCCTCCCCATTTTATTTGAAAGCTTTTGGCAACTAACATTTATTTGCCAGTGTCTGGGTCAGACCCTGGAAGTATATAACAACAACAACAACAATAGTAATAGTAATAATAAGAAACTGTCTCTATCCCTAGAAAACTCACCATCTAGTGGGGAGAAAGGACAATATGTAAATAACACCAACACTGTGTGCTCAGGGACTTTATGAAAGCCTGTGTGTTCAGGGGAGCGATTCATTAAATTTTTAAACTTCGTATTATGAAAATTTCAAACATAAACAAAAGTAAAAGGAATAGTATAATGAATCTGCCCTGCTTGTCACCCAACTTACAAAATTATCAACATTTTGCCAATCTTGTTTAATCTATGCCTCACCATCTTGCTGATGATTTTTTACAGTGTTATTAAAGTAAAATAAAACTCATACCATAAAATTCGCCCACTATAAATGTATAAATCAATAATTTTAATGAGCTTACAGTTGTGCAATCATCACAATCCAACTTTTTTAAAATTTAAACTCTTTATTGTTTAAAGTATTACGTATGTCTCCTTTTTCCCTCATTGACCTCTCCCCAGCCGCTCCCACCCCCCAGTACATGCCCTCATCCCCCTACTGTCTGTGTCCATTGGTTATGCTTATATACAAGTCCTTTGGTTGATCTCTTACCCCCTGCCATCCTCACCTGCCTTCCTTCTGAGGTTAGACAATCTGTTCGATGCTTCTATATCCTATGTCTCTGGATCTATTTTTGTTCTTCAGTTTATGTTGTTCATTATATTCCACAAATGAGTGAGGTCATGTGATATTTATCTTTCTCCGACTGGCTTATTTCGCTTAGCATAATGCTGTTGCAAATAGTAAGAGTTCTTTCTTTTTTACCTCAGCGTAGTATTCCATTGTGTAGATGTACCGCAGTTTTTTAATCCATTCATCTGCTGATGGGCATTTAGGCTCTTTCCAAATCTTAGCTATTGTAAATTGTGCTGCTATGAACAAAGGGGTGCATATATCCTTTCTGACACAATCCAACTTTTGATCATTTCTACTATCGCTCCAATTTTGCCCATGCCTATTTGAAGTCAATCTGCATTCTCATCCCTAGCCATACACAACCATTGATCTTCTTTCTGTCTCTATTGATTTGCCTTTTATGGATATTTCATATTAATGGAAATTAATAATATGTGTTTTTTTTGCATCTGGTCACTTTCACTGACCATGTTTTCAAGGTTCATCCATATTGTAACATATATCAGAACTTCATTCCTTTCTTATTGCTGAATAATATTCCACTGTATGAATGTACTGCATTTTATCTATCTGTTATTAGTTGATGATACATTTGGGTTATTTCCACTTTTTGGCTATTATGAATAACATGTCTATGGATATTCACTTTCATGTCTTTTTGTAGTTATATTAGAGTAGAATTACTGAATATTTATGGTAACTTTATACTTAACATTTTAAAAAACTGCCAATTTCCCCCCCAAAGTGGCTGTTCCATTTTAAGTTTCCCTCAGGAAAAAGACTCTGATTTCTCCAGATCCTTGCCAACACTTATTTCTTTTTGATTATAGCCATTCTAATTGGTATGAAGTGACACCTAATTATAGTTTTAATTTACATTTCCCTAATGAATGATAATATTGAGCATCTTTCCATATGCTTATTGGCCATTTGTATATCTTGGTTAAAATGTCCATTCAAACCTTTTGCTCATTAAAAAAAAAACTTTTAATTTTATTATAGTTTTAGATTTATAGAAAAACTAGAGGCCCAATGCATGAAATTCATGCACTCAGTTGGCGGGGGACGGGGGAACCCTTCAGCCCGGCCTGTGCCCTCTCGCAGTCAGAGAGCCCTCAGGGGATGTCCGAGGGACAGCTTAGGTGAGTGGGCCTAAGCATCATTCGAACATCCTTAGCACTGCCACAGAGGTGGGAGAGGCTCCTGCCACCGCCACTGCGCTTGCTAGCAGTGAGCTGGGCTCAGGGCTTCTGGCTAAGCCACAGTCCCCCTATGGGAGCACACTGACCACCAGGGGGTAGCTACTTCATTGAGCATCTGCTCCCTCGTGGTCAGTGTGTGTCATAGTGACCGATCATTCCACAGTTCAGTCGATTTGCATATTACCCTTTTATTATATAGGATTGTGACGAGAATACAGACTGTCCATATTCTTCACATGCAGTTTCCCCTACTATTAACATTGGAGTGTGGTACATTTATCACAATTAACTGAAGTCCACACTTTGCTCAGATTTCCTTGGTTTTTACTTAAGGCCCTTTTCTGTTCCAGGATCCCATCTAGGACAGCACATTACAAATGGTTGTCATGTCTGTTGAGAGTTTCTCAGATTTTTTTTTTTTTACCTTGACCTTTGATAACCTTAGCAGTTTTGAGGAGGATTGCTCAGGTATTTTGTAGAATGTCCCTTCTTTGGGATTGGTTGGATATTTTTCCTGTGATTGGGTTGGGGTTATGGGTTTTTGAGAGGAGCACCTCAGAGGTAAAGTGCCTATATTAGTCTGCATGGGACTGCCATAACAAACACCACAGACTGGCAACTTAAACAACAAAAGTCTATTCTCCCACAATCTGGAGGCTGGAAGTCTAAGATCAGTGTGCCAGCAGGGTTGGTTTCTCCTAAGGCTTCTCTCCTTGGTTTGTAGATGGCTCCCTTCTCCGTGTCTTCACATAGTTTTCCCTCTACCTGCCTGTGTCTTACTTTCCTCTCATACAAGGACACCAGTCATACTGGATTAGGCTCCAACTCAATGACCTCATTTAACATCAATTACCTCTTTAAAGATCCTATCTTCAAATACAGTCACATTCTAAGATGACGGGAGTTAAGACTGAACATGTCAATTTGGGGTGGGGCATCATTCAGCCCATAAGAGTGTCCTTCTCATCAGATCAAGCATCCATGCTATTAAAATAATGATGTTGATGTTGACCTTGATCACTTGGCTAAGGTGTATTTGTCAGGTTTCTCCACTGGTTTTTCCACGAAGCGTAGAAATCATGATGTGCAGTCCACACTTAAGGAGTGGGGATTATGTTCCATAAAACCCTTAGAAGAAACATAGGGTAAATCCTCATGACCTTAGTTTTGGCAATAGAATCTCAGATATGACACTAAAAGCACAGCAACAAAATAGAAAATAGATAAATTGGAGTTCATGAAAACTCAAAACTTCTATTATCAGAGGACATTATCAAGGAAGTGAAAACACAGCCTACAGAATGGGAGAAAATATTTGCAAATTATATATCTAATAAGGTTCTAGTATCCAGAATATATAAAGAACACTGACAACTCAACAACAAAATGGCAAAACTTTAGCTTTTACAAAAAAATGCTGTAATGAAGAAGCCTGTGCAGAAATCATTTTGCATGTTTGAGCAGATCTGTAGAGTAAATTTTCAAAAGGCCATGTACCTTTCTAATTTTGACAGCTCTTGCCAAGTTGCCCTCTGTTGAGGGTGTACCAGTTTAGATTTCTGTCAGGATTTATTTCCAAACCTACTCTGAAATATGCCAACACTGACAAGACTGCTCATTGCAGTGTTACTCATAATAGCTTTGAACTAGAAACAGCCCAAGATACTCAACAGGAGAACGGATAAATAAGTCATGGTCTTATCATACAATGGAATACTACATAGTAATGAAAAAGAACCAAGTTCTGCTACCCACATGTGGAGGAACCTCACAGGCATGTCAATGAGTGAAAGAAGCCAGGACTCACTGTGGAATTCCTGCCAGATGAATCCATTATGAAGTTACAAGGAAGAAGACATCTTCCTAAGGTGACAGAGATAAAAACAGTGGTTAGCCTTGGATGGTGGGGTTCCTGACTACACAGGCACAAGACAGTCCCCTGAGGTGCTCAAAATGTCCTACACCTTGACCTAGCTGATAGTTACAAAGGTGTATAAATATGTAAATACTCATCAAGCTATGTGTAAGTTATGGCTCCATTTTTTCAAAAGGCTTTTTTTTTCTTTAAAAGCAAATACTAATGTGCTAACAACATGGTCAGGGCAGCAGGCAGTCTCCATATCTACAAAGGGTCACACAGCCGAGCCTGTGTCTCTTTTGTCCAGTCTTAAACCAGCTGTGGGTTCTGGTTGTAAGGCGGGAGAGGTCTGTAGCTCCCTCCGGGGCCGTCTAGGGTTCCTCCCGCACACTCAAAGGTGCGCCCAGTTGGGTGCTCTCTTATTCTCTGCACCAGCTGTTGAGCAGCTGCCTGGCTATTTATAGCCTTGAGGCTCTGCATGAAAGGAGCCTCATTCAGCAGCTCCTTCTCTTGCCATGGACCCTGCTCCTGAGCCCTTCTCACACCACCCCCCACTCTCCAGCCTCCACCCCCTTAGCCCCAAGTTTTCATGTTTCTGGAACATTCCAGGTCCCATTGCTGGGCTGTGTGTTTCTGTGATGAGCGGCCTGCCCTGCAGAGCTGATTCCTGGGGCTCATCTGTAGGACTCTCCTTGAAGTGACCTTGAATGAGATGAAAGAGCTAATTTCCCACCAGACTCGGGCCAGGGCCAGGTCTTGGGCACTCAGCTGCCATGCCGTCTCCCAGGTAAAGTCACATCCACTCAGAGTCTCAGGAGGAGAGTTCAGTTCCTTCCTGGGAAGCATGATGGTGGCCCTGGCCTCTCCTCCTCAGGATCTCCTGGGCCTTCTTAGCTAAAGAGGCCAGCCAGGCTCTGTCCACCATGCTCCTCCTACTCCTGGTGCAGGCCTCCCAGAGACCGGGCACTCTCCCGCCTGCCCCAGCCTATGGGAGCTTCTTGTTCTGAGTCCAACCCCCTCCAGGACAGTTTAGCAAGGGGCTCAACTCTGTCCCTCATCCCCACCCCCTATTCTAGTGGGGACAGATGGAAGCATCCTTCAGGAGCCTTGAATCTTTTCTCTAAGTTCCCTTTGGCACCAAGTTAGTCCTCCCTCCCCCCCCCCCTTTTTTTTTTTTTTAGCATTTTTAAAAAATATATTTTTATTGATTTTAGAAAGGAAGGAAGAGGAAGAGAGAGATAGAAACATCAACGATGAGAAAGAAATCATTGATTGGCTGCCTCCTGCACGTCCCCCACTGGGGACTGAGCCCACAACCCAGGCATGTGCTCTGACCAGGAATTGAACTGTGATCCCTGGTTTATAGGTCAAGGCTCAACCACTGAGACACGCTGGCTGGGCCCAAGTTAGTCTTGTTCCTCATTTCAGAAAATCAGGACACTCCCACTACCCCGAATCGAAAGGGTGGTTTGCTGCCCACCTCACCAGCTGTGGAGGGAAGGAACCAAACTCCCTGCTTTCATGGTTCAGCTAAAACCTCTGTGGGGAAGCCCATACCCTGGGAACAAGGTACAGAACTTCAGCTCTTCTATGTTACCAGAGGAAGGGTGCTTATTGCAGGAGATAGGATCTGAAAACATGATCTAGAAATGATCCATTTTAAAAGTAGTAAAGGCTTTGCCTGTCTGCCTTTTACTTCCTTACTACCCTCTTCCTCCCTCCTTTCCTTCCTTGGTAAAGTGAAGGATCCCTCTGACCATGGAGGAAGGTCAGGTACACCAGACTGAAATGGATTTCATTGCATTGATGTCATGCATAAGGAATACGTTCTTTGTGTAACAGACAAGCTGAGCGAGTTGACCATTCAAAACAGTGGGACTGCCCCATCTCTATGGACTGAGAGGTGGGACAGTGAGGCTAAACACTGTTCAGGAGCAGAGAAGTTCACTTTGCTATGATCTATCACCTTCCCCGTGGCCTGTGTGCACCTGACCTATCAGAATCCCCCCTGGGGCTCTGGAGTGTGGGCTGCCAAGCAGTTATTGGCAGAAAAACAAGAGCAAAATTAGTTTGCATCCTTTGGGTCTGTGGCTGCCTGCCAATGTTTCCTTCAAATATGCACATTTTCATTCTGGAAATTTTTGTCAGGTTTATTGCAAATGAAAGAGAGGGCAGACAGAAACAAAATGACATTTGCTGAGCTGGAAGGACTGTTTCTAAATCTATTCTTATGAATACCCAATGTTTGTGTGCTTTTCTGGGGGGACTTAGAATCCAAGTCAGAGACAGCCTTAGTTTACCACTAGTCTTGAGTCTAGATCGGCGATTTTCAACCAGTGTGCCATGGTTGACCTCCTTTCCCTTAGATTGTAAAAACAAAACAAAAAACAGCCAACACAACAATAGCCATCTGGTATGAATGAATCAAAATTATACCTATTCTTTTTGTTATAACAGCAAAAAAATATATTTTTTGGTGTGCTGCAGAATTTTAGTAATTAGTTTATGTGTGCCATGAGATGAAAAAGGTTGAGAATTGCTGGTCTAGATGCATGCACGTTTCCACATGTGCAAAGTAAATAGGCATATGGCCAATGTATGGCAAGGGCCATTGTAAGCCACCGCTGAAACATATGCAAGACAGATGGGCACTAAATCCACAAGATAATGGAGAATTGTAATGAATTTCATGGGCATCAAATTTTTATGTTCCTGTAAACTTATGAAAGCCATGAAATTAAACGACCGCCTCACAACAGTACCAGAGTGACTAATTTAATTGGGGGGAAAAAGCCCTCTAGAAAAACAAATTGGTAAATCAAAACTAAAAACGAATACCCTTTTAGAAATGGAGAATGATATCCCCCCGTTTTAACATTTGCTCACAGATCCCTTTGGCTATAAGAGTTTATTATGCAAGATACTCTCTTGTTTTACAAAAGGACGTGATGTCTCCAATCACACAGGGCAGGACCCAGGGCCCACCTGGGATGACTATTCAATCTCAGGAGAGCCACTGGGCTGCAAAGGGGGCCCTTCCAGGGCATGACTGTATTTAAAGAGATGCTTTCTTGTTTTCACATGAGCTTGATGACTGGAAAAAGGAGAAGGTGAACAATGTTTCCTTCATGGACCAAAAAAAAAGTGACCATCAGGGCATTTGCACATCGAATGACCTTCCTCCTCACTTCCCTGCACATCGCTCAGTGGCTAGAAGAACAAGAATGTCTTTTTTCTAGATAGTTGGGCTGAATTTAAAAAAAACAAAATCAAAAATGTTCAATCTCCTCCCAAGAGGAGCGGAGGTTCTCTTTGTCTTGTGTTTGCTAACCAGCTTCGCACACCTGTTTACCTAACACCCACTAAAACAGCCAAACTCAGAGTGAAGAACTGCACCCAGAACACTCCCTACAGGGAACCTCACCCCACCTCACAGAGTGCGCTCTGACTCCAGGCACTAAACTTGTGGGCTCGGTTTCAGCATATTCTCGCAGTCCAGGAACTGGAAGTCACACTTCTATCTTAAAAGACGGGGAAACTGGGCCAGCGAATAAATACTTACTTTGGATCTGTACTATCGGATTGCCCCAAAAATCTTTGGGGGAAAATGAGCTCCTTTTCTTCTATTTTTGTTCAAAGCAGTCCAAAGAAAACCAGTGTGGCTCACTCCGGTCTGTGAGCTCAACTCAGTGTTGAACCAACTCCAGTGAAATCACAGTGAGAGCTGGCACCAGACCTGGGATACAGCAGTGCACCCACCACACTCCTGATTGCAGAGGCCTCGTCTTCCCTTTCTGCTCCGGGACAGAGACCCTCCCGGAGAGGGCACTTGGCTCTCTTTCTTTATTTTCCTGTCTGCAGGAGGAAAGGGGCCACTGAAACTTCCAATCCCAAGAGTGGCCTTCAAGGCCTTGAAAACATGCAGCTACACTGTATGTTGCTCTGGACACCTCTACTCAAGCTAAGGGGAGCTGCCCGTGGCCCCATGGAAGCCGGGCTAGATCTAGGGCTGCAGCACCTTCTCCCCGCAGCACCTGCATCTGGGTTAAAATGCAGCGACCAGCTTTCAACCCAAGTGGACTGCACAGTGCACATACATGGGAAGGCTCTATGAATCGGTGTTATGTTAAAAAGAAGTTTCTGAAATCTTGCAGATAAATTAATTTTCTGGTTAATTTATATTGAGTACATTTTTTCCCCTGAAATTGTGCCAAACCCAAAATAGACAAACAACAACATTTGAGGCAATTACACTATATTTTGAATTTTTTCTCCCAGCTTTTCTCGGTCTATAGCATAAAGTTTTCTCTGATACAGTAAAACATTTTAATATACAATAGATTACAAGTCTGTAGTAATGAATGAAAGATCATGTGCTTTTATCTATATAGAGAGACATATGTATATTTCACAGATACAGTTCTTTCTGGGTTTGGTTGTTGACAGACCATAAACAGTTTCTTATTTTCTATTTACAATTAGGCTCCTTTCCTTTAACTGAAAGGAAACTTGAGGCTCCTCTCTCAGCAGTGTTTTTATCTTCTGGAAAAGAGAAGATAGGAAAGCATAGATGAGTACAAGTTTGGAGGGGAGGAAAGAAAGAACCACAAGCAGTGTCTAGGACATATGTTGATTAAAAAAGAAAACTATCCATGCTTTGGAAAGATTATTAAAATGTTCTGTGATTTCTTTCTATATTTCATGACAAGCAGGATTCAATGCCCATGCAAAGGAAGCCTCAGACAGGGGGTGTGAAAGAATGTCAGGGCTAGGATAGGACATACAACCACCCACAAGTCAAAAGGCAGCTTCCACAGACCTTGTTGCCTCTTCACAGTGATTCTACACCGTAAGCCACAGAAACTTACTCTGTGACCTGTGAGGCGGAGCTGGCTGGGGCGACGTGACCGTGTCAGATTACACCGCCGCTGGAGCGCCTCACAGAATCCGTTTTGGTATGAGGATGACTGCGTGGATTGAGACAGTGGAAGCTGCTTTTAGTAATTAGATCTCAGGGACGTTAAATCCTAGAATGTCGTCTGTTACAAATTGTGCAACTGACACAGGATTCCCGAGAGAATGTTAAGGCTTTGGGCTTTTTGCTCGGTGCTCATCCGTGTGTTATTGGTGCTTCGGTTTAATGCTGTAGCGTGAGGAGGGTGACCAGGAGGCCCTGCTGGCACCCCCCAACTAATGGCTTATGGTGCCTGCAGCTGCGGCACTTGAGGGGCGTAGAGGTGGCTAAGGGCTGCTTGGGAGCCGAGCACTGCTGCACCGGATATTGGTGAACTGCACTTCCTTGACAGCCACTTTTCTGGGCATTCCCACTGGTCCTCTGCTTTGTCCCTGCACTCCCCCAAGTCCAAAGACAGCTTGGGACCCCAGAACCATTGGTGAGATTGGCTGGGGTCTCCATGGGTTCCACGCAGGCCTGAGAGTCTGGTTCTCTGCTGCTGGGCCAGCCCAAGAGCTGAGGCAAGAAGATCCTCTTTCTAAGCCCGAATCGGGCCCAGAATGCCCAGTTCACCACTCTGGCGGTGCTTGCGGCTGAAACCAGTGGGGCGTGCAGATGATTTTCCAAAGGGTGGGAGTGCCCAGGTCCTGAAGCATCTCAAGCCAGGCCAGTGCATGAGGTACAGACCACGAAAAGTGTTACTAGCAGAACGTGAGGTCATCGCTCTTCACCAAGAAGCCAGAGCGGCAGCAGGAGGGTTGGCACCGTGCTGGGGCGTGGAGGCTGCTTTCTCACCGGTCCGAGGACCTGCAGAGCCAGGCTCCTCGCACTGCCAGCCGGTCTTACACACAGTGGACTCCCATGCGGCACTGGCAGAGCTCCTGCTCCCAGTCATCCATGGGGCTGTTGCTACGGGCCCAGATGCACGAGGTCTTGGGTTTGTGGTGGTGACAGAAGCCACCTGTCAGGAACACAAACTCTTGGAGTTCTGGACACACTACTGAATGGCTAGTTCACAAGCTCACAATTGGTTTTCTCTCAAAGCATGCAGGTCTGAGCCTATTGTAATTCTGCCAACAAAATGGACAGTTGAAGAAGGAGATGAGGAAATTTGGAAATAAGATTCTGAAAGGGCTGAAGCAGCCCACTGTATTGGCTACATAAGAAATTGAAGAATTTGAATCACTATCCATGTGATTCATGCAATAAATTCATTCAATAAATTTTGTCCCATTTGAAATATTTTAGGAAAAAGGATGCTTTTACCCTCAATTAACTGCTTCAAATCTCTGTTTAAAAATAGTTTTACCTTATCTTCTTAGTCTTTATGGTATTAATTTCCTGAAAATTCATATAAATAACATTCTTCAATATTAAAAACATACAAACAAGGCTGAACATTCTCCCAGTGTCAAGGTTGGTTATGGTGAGAAGTCTATGGAAGTCCTTGACTGAAAATTTAACTGTCATGCAGTTAATATAAACAGGGGAACAAGGACAATATTCAGCCATATTCTTCTGTGCTAAATGAATACTCTAAATGTAGCTGTGATGCCATCAGAAGGCTTTATTCTTGAGGAAGAAGAGATATCATCCTGGCCAACCAAAATTACCAAAAAGAAGTTCCATCAACACACCATGTTCTAAAATTTGGTTCTAAAAAGTAAACTCTTGGTATTCTCAGTCCTCTGTAAATAGTCAATAGTCTGTTTTTTTATCCAAGATCCCCAAATTGGTGTGAAAATTACAAATTGTGTTCTATGCTATTTCAAGTTAAAGGCCAAGTGATATTTGTTTTCTTTCCCTTTCTCTAATATGTTCCTGAAATATTGAAGATGTATAGATATATGGCAAGGTATTTTAAAAATGATCTAACATTATAATAAATTATTGTGTAATAAATAATTAGAAAAAAACAATTTTGTGTTAAAGGTACATGATCTATTGCTGTTAAATTGGAAGGTAATACAGGACACCAAAATAATCTTTGTTTTACACTAATCTTTCTGAAGGCACCAACATGTTGCAAACATTGCCTCTCTTCCTTGATGGTCTTTGTTAGCACATGGACACTTGAATAATTTTAAAACTTCTCCATTCTAAGCATACATTAGATAAAATTTAAATATCTGACACATAATTCAAGTAGCCAGTCTTCCAAAAGGAGAGTAGAGGGAGAGAAGGGAAGATGTATTGTACCTTGTCGGTTACTTGCTGACTACTGGATACTTTCACCATTTAAATGCACAATGTCTCATTCTACCACCTGGATTCTTTGTTCTTTCCTGGCTCAGGAAGGGGGAGGCCAAGAAGTTATATCACTTGGATTTGCAGCATGCTCTGTTTTCTGGCCATGTAACTGGAAATGATGGACAACAAGCTGAACCTGGGCAAGCCACTGAGCAGCTCTGAACCTGAGCTTTCAAATCTGTTGTACAGAGAAAGCACCCCTGCCTACCCACTTGGATGAGGCATCATGGGGATAAAAGCGGTTCTAGGCGTTTTGAGTTCCTTGGTGGAAATGCATCATATAATGAGAGACTATTTTACATATAGAGGCATATTTGCATATGTGAGAACTGAATTTACATTTGGAGGCATATTTGCATACGTGAGGAATTACTTTCTTTAAATAAATAAAGTGCTAAATCATGTTGCTGTAGTTGTATCTATATTTCTGAAGTTAGAGAATGAGGATGGCATGGTAGTGAAACCTACTTGGGAGGTCAAAGATGATGGGAACGGGGGTAGGGACACATGTCCTTGGAGAGGAATGGCCACCCATGACACCCTGAGACAGAATTGTGTAGGGCTGGGCTATGGTTAGAAGACTTCCAGAGGTCAGTTTTGGAGACCTCAGAAGCTGGGGAGAATGAGAGCCAGTCCAAAGAAGGAAGGGCATGGTGAGCCATTGAAGTTTACCTCAGGCACAGGGTGTCTATGCCCAGGGGAGTCCAAGCAGAGTCAAGTCTACATCACTCCCCTTTCCCATTCTGCTTCCTTTTCCCAGAATCACGTGGACAAGTTTCCAAATGACTCCTCTTCTCTGATACCATTCCTCACCCTCCCAACCTAGAAGGCAAGACTTTTCTGAGATCAAGGTCATAGGAAGACGGGGAAAGAGCATTCCTTTTCAAAAGACTGCTGGATGCTGGGCTGCCTTGCCTCATGACCAGGCATCGGGCGGAGATGGGATTGGCAGAGACTTCCAACCACCATGCTCGTTAGAGAGCGGAACACCCTTCACTGGTGGTTATTCCTGAAAGGCTGCCACCAGCCAAATTAGTCCAAGCCAGCGCTTTGTTCCATCCAGCTCTGAGCCCCTCATGTTGGGACTGAATTGCCATCAGGAGAGGATTGTTTTAAAAACAAAATGCATGATCTTATGAGTAGCATGTGGAGTAGGCCTCTCTCTCATTGTGGATCGAACACAATATTGGTGTAGTTGTTTTCTCTGAATGTTTCTCATCTATTGCTCCTTCTTGAGAGGCTAAGCAATCCATAGACCATAAACACAAAAATAACCACAGCTGTTACTAATCACAGCTGTTACTCAAATATTCTCAAGTACTGCAGCAAATTTAACAACCTAAATCAGTGGTCGGCAAACTGTGGCTTGCGAGCCACATGCGGCTCTTTGGCCCCTTGAGTGTGGCTCTTCCACAAAATACCATGGCCTGGGCGAGTCTATTTTGAAGAAGTGGTGTTAGAAGAAGTTTAAAAAATTTGGCTCTCAAAAGAAATTTCAATCGTTGTGCTATTGATATTTGGCTCTGTTGACTAATGAGTTTGCCAACCACTGACCTAAATAAAAGGAGCTTTGGCATTATTTGGCACATAGTAGGTTGTCAGTAAATACTGGCTGGATGTTACTTAAATGTTGGAAAGAATTTGACTAACTTTATGTTTATATATTGAAAAGCTCTTTGAGTAGCTCTTCAAATATATTTAGGTAACTTAGACATAAAATGTAAAATATCATTTTGATTGGAAACGCATATATAAATAAGCAGCATTAACACTTTTAATCAAGTTCCCAATGGAGAGTCCAGAAATGCTAGAAACCGGATTTGCAGATAGCAATAATTACAAACCATCATTCCTCTTAGTTATTGCAGATCAGGGGCATTTTATTTAGTTCCAGGAACTCCTGAAATTGTATGCAACATTAAGAAGGCTTATTTTTATGTGTGTTTTCTGGAGAAAGGAGCCACAACTTTCATCCAATTATCAAAGGCTTTGTGAGCCAGAAAAAAAGGTTAAGAATAGATGCTGTTGATGACAGATTTCAGGAGGCACTCAGATTGCTCAATAGATGATTGCTTAATTCACTTCTCCTTCCGACTTTCAGCAGGAATATGAGAATTCCCCAAGCTTCAATTACTCTAATATACAGTAACAATTCTTTGGAGTCATGTTATTAAAAAACTATTTTTTCCCCAAAGGAACTGTATAAAAATAGACACTTGGGTAGATTTTAAATTTACATGTATATGGTATGCAAGTGTATACTTTTTCTTAATCACTTCCTCTCATTTATCTCTTTCCCCAATTAGCTTCCTTTTCCTGGAACTCGGGACTTATTTCAGGTGGCCACAATAATGGATTCCCACAGCAGGACCACGTGTGAAGAGATTTTAAACACAAGAGAAATGACAAAGGCTAACTTTTGAGACTTACTGCAAACATTAGAGGCTGTCTTTCTGGGCCGTTTGGAAAATCCATTACGTTCCTGGGTGCTCTTTCTTGTGAAAGAGACCCATGTCCTCCTAAGACCTTCCAGGCAGCAGAGGCCGCAACTCCCTAAGCTCTGAAAGGCTCGGAGGAAAGCCTGCGGCAGTTTCAGGAGGAAAGCGTGTCCTCATCAAGTAGTAGTTCTCACTGGCACCAGGTTCCAACAGAGAATCACCTAGAAGCTTGATCCCTGCAAGCTGATGCGCAAGGACAGACAGGCCCACATCTTCATCTCCTTTCGCTGAGTCTACAGGAGTCTCAACCCCAGTAGATTCTGTTTGGCTCCAGATTTGGAGGTGTTGTGAACTCCTCAGATTTATAAATGGCATGTGTGTTTTTCTGGGAAAAGTCTCCGGGACTTCAGATTCTGAAATGGTTTTGTGACTTCCCTGTGGTATGGGCACCTCCGGGAACTCTGCAAGGGACAGACTATTTTCCTTTCGTCGTCAATCCCTTCTCTAAGATAATGCAGGATAAAACTATTAGAAGGCCTAATAAAATAGGGTTGTCATCACAAGCAAAACTAGTCCTACAACCTACTTTTCTGTGGTGTTGTTTTTTTAAGTTCCATGTGAAAATAAATACTTCTCAACCAAAGTTAACTGCAGCAAATATGTCCATAAAAAAACTCCACAGGACACATAGGGATTTTTTTAGTTGCCTTGTTTTCAAAGTCATGATGCAAAAGAAAAGCAAATCTTCCTATTTCAAGCCACAAATTGCAGGAAACAAGGGGTGCTCCAATCTTTAAAGTGGTACTGATCTTTTCAATGAGAATACCAGGCATCAAATATTTAGATTTTAGAATATTTTAATGTCCATTTCTTTAGTGGATGCATTTTGAAATTATTAAAATTAACAATTTACCAAGAATAAAGCAAAGGAAAGGTGGAAAATGCAAACAGTTGGTCCTTGCTAATTTAATTTCAGATTCCAGGTATGATGTGATTTTCTGAAACCACCAACCAAAAAACGTTTACCTCAAAAATTTAGAAATGCAAACGCAGACTGGTCTTTGGAAACTACAAATTATTATAGACCATGTGACGGGAGCACGTGGCCCTTGGGCTCTCAATGTCATGTGCAAATGTGCAGGTGTCTCCACAAGCGAAGTCAGTGTTAATGGAGCTGTGTGCAGGTGTTGCATAATCTGTGCGACTCTTCAAGCTACTTAAGGGTTTAATTATTGATGCTCTACATTTGTTTGCATTGGATAAAATTATGTGCTTGTTTATACACACACACACACACACACACACATATATTTATATATAATTTGATCTGACCCGGGGCCAAGAAGAAAATAGCAATTGCAACTCAAAGCAACTATTTACACACATTCATTTCTGAAGTATTGCTTCCTGCCCTAAGTTCAGAAGAGGTATTGCTACTCTGAAGAATGCATCCATCGTGCCAGTAGTGCTTGAATCTGCTGCTTAGAAACCCATCTGTCTTCAGCAACTATTTGTTCAATGCCGACTCGGTGAGACACACAGCAGTTCCGTTGCAGAGATTCTGTGGCTCCGTGATGAGGTATGCTTCAGAGCAGGGAACTGGGAACGACTAGAGAGCACATCTGAACTGGCTATTCAGGAAGGCTCAGGGTGTTTTTAGACAATTTTGAACTTTGGGTGAGCTGTCCATCAAAGGCTCCGGTTTCGGTTTGCACAATGCCGAACTAGATCACCATGTGGTCTGACTCTCTCCCGGTGGTTTGCAGCCTCTCGGATTCCCAGGGCCAGGAATCATAAACACCTTTGTAGGTAGGGAAGGGGAAAAGAGAGTTTGCTAGGAAGGAAGTATGTGCAGAGATGAACTTTGCAGAGCATGTTTTGGGTGCAACAACAGAGACACTGGTAAGAAGTAGGCAACCGCCCAGCCCCTTAGGTGCCGCCACAGCTCCAGAGCCTCGAGCGAGCAGGCAAAGGAACAGAGCCACACTCAAACACACACCTGAATACTGACAGAAGAAACCCCGGACACGCCCACACTCTTATAGACAAGGAGAGCATTAGGTAGTGTTTTTTTAAATAAAAATAAAAATAAAAATTCTGCAATATTTTATAAGAATACATTCTTTAGAAGAGGTATTGTACAACCATCCTTTCTCCGGCATTGGAAGAACAAAGTGACCGTGAAACCTGAAGGAAAGTCGTGGTTACTGAGAATGCTCAGTTCCCCAGGACGGCGTGGTCCTGGCTATGGCTGAACAGCTAGGTGGCTATCCCCTGGGGAGATGGCTGATCAGAATCAGTATGTCATGATGCTGGAAATGGCGGATTCTGTACAAATTTGGGGAGGAGGGTTGATAACTTAACGCAGATGTGAGGTTACACACAGATTTACCGGTGCAAAGCACATGCACAGGGCATGTCGGTGAAGACTTTAAACAGAGAAGGAGCTAGTTCTCAAATTACCCCAGGAGCCGTGGGCCACGGCCACCGTAAAAATAACTAGGACTATGACAATGCAACTCTAGCCTGAATTCAGTTCTACGTCAAGTTCAGACTCCATGTGGCAAAATGTAATTACAAGGAGGATTGGCAGCAAAGGGCACAGAAGTGTTTTCTCCTCTGTCCTGGATTAACACCCCATGTGCATCCAGATGATTCTGCTCTAAAATACAGTGCAAGACCTCCATCTGGAGAGGGCTGGCCTTCATTCACAGGCCCAGTCCTGCCACAAACAGGCCCAGCACAGGCTGCCAGTGGGAAGGATAGAGAAACTTCTTGAATGTGTGAAGGCCAAGACAGTGCCGGCACTGCCTGCCACCCCTGCGCTCTGCCCAGATCCCCTGCTTCATACCCCGCCGGTTCCTGTCCACCCCATGCCATGCAGGGCAGAAGCAGTGGCACTCGCTGTAAAAAGCGGTGACGGAGGGCTTCTACGACCCGAGTGCGGGCCATGCCCACTGGGTCCGGCTCAGCCCCCTTGCAGGGCAGGTGGCCAAAGAGGCTAAAGCACTAGCAGACAACTTCTCACCCTTCGCTGTGTGCCTTCAGCAGAAGGACCCGGCATCCCCTCCCTGAAAATACATTTCCTGACAAATAAATAAATAAATAAATGCAACCCTCAGGCATTTATTTTCATTTCCCTCTCAGACAAGTCAGCCTCAAGGACAAACCCCTTCACTCCCAGCTGGAAGACCCCTCAGCACGAGGGCAGAATGAAAACAGCTTTTAAATTCCTGAGGCCTGGCTTCCCAAGCTTAGTTATGGGTTAGCATTTGGAATCCTGGCCTGCATGTCGAGGTATGGGGAGTGGGGCACCCACAGCTCACAAGGGCCGGATGCTCTGGAAGGCGCAGGGAGAGAGGGGCGCCAGGCCGTCAACTGACCACTGTTCTCAGCCCACACCACCCCCCTTGACCTCCCCTCGGTGAGTTACTGGCACTTGAGCTCAGATCCATAAATGCAAGTGTGTGTGCGTGTATGTATTTACATAGAAGGGTCAGGTCACTGGAAAACACTATTAAGTATATAGGAAAAAACAAACCTCAAAAACATGGCATTAGCAAAGAAAAGTGTCTCGTGAGAAAAAGCAATAAAAATGATATCTTAACCACAGCTTTTGTCTTAAAAGTCCAACAATACCCAATGCCATGACCTCTACCCTGTGGTCACTGTCCCTCGACTCGAATCTGAAGCCACAGCCAGCCCCTGAAGGCACTTGTTCTCCACACTGCTGAGCGATTAAACCAAGGGGAGAGGGTTCTGGGGAGAAAAGGAGAGAAATGGATGAAAACGAACCCTGAATAACTGTGATCTACACAGAAGTTAGGGCTGCAATGACCACGTGACGCCACTCCTGGGGATGGAAACTGTGGTGCTTGGAGTGAACCATAGCAATACAAATATTATTGTGTTTCGAGGAACAGAGCACCGTGGGCAGCGTTCAGGTGCTGCGTCACACACTCTTTGAGACATTGAGCTTGGTGAGTTCATTTGCTTCTTCCATCCCCGTATCTTCACAGTCACTTTTTTCTATGGCTTTGCCAAATCGACACCTTTCTTCAGCTTTGACAGGCTCTTTCCAGGGTCTCTTAGAAGACAGGTGAGGGTCCTTGGCCTGTGTGTTATTCTCTGAACCCAGAGATGGCTTGTCCAAGTTCTGTACAGAAGGCACCAGGTTGGCAATCTCGTCTGTGGGAGACCGCCCGATGCTGCCATCCACCTGAACTCGGATGTCTGGGGAGATGGACAGCTGGTGCTGAGGCACGACCCCATTATCTGTGCACTTTGGGTAAAGGTAGGTCTTCATCTGACCTTTGCCCTTGACATTCACCGTGCCCCTGTAGTCAAAGTCATAGCCCATCTTGCCGAGGACACGGTAGCTTTCTTCACTCACCTGGATGCGGCACTCCACTCCCGTGGTGTCCATCCTGCTGGCGATGTTGACGGTGTCTCCCCAGATGTCGTACAGCAGCTTGGTCGTGCCGATGACCCCTGCTGTCAGGGGTCCATGGTTGAAGCCAACTCGGAGCTTAAAGTTGAACCACAGCATGTTGTTGTTGAAGTCATCCACCACGCGCATCATTTCCTTGGCAAACTCAAACAGAACCTGCAGGTGCTCCTGCGGGTGGCTGCCATCCTGGCACTGTGTGGCATTCAGCCCCGATGCAGCCATGTATGTGGCCCCAATGGTCTTAATCTTCTCAATGCTGCTGTAGTCTGGCTTGCTCAGGAGTTCATCAAAGTCCCCTATCAGCTCGTTGAGGACCCGGTAGCATTCCTTGCCTCCCTCGTAGTTCTCCTCATAGAACTCACTGAAGTTGACAATGCTGGCAAAGATGACTCCCCCGTTGTCGTGGTTCTTGGAGTAGGTCTGGGAAACCTTCAGCTGCTCAGCCACATGGTAGGGGATGATGTTCCTCAGCAGCCAGTCTGCTTGGTCCCTCATGCTCTGGATCTTGGTGCGGTGAAGGTCGGCCTCCACATCCCCATGGTAGTGAAGGCGGTAGCTGACTTCGAATTCTCGATTCAGGAACCAGACCAACAAGAGCAGGAGAAACAAGGCGAGAATCACCTCCTGGCCAATCAGGCTGACCGGTCTCCTGCTGTCATGCAGCAATGAGCTACTGCACGGGTTTCTCTCGGAACTGGAGAGGAAAAAGAGAAAAGAAAGACATCTCTTCTTATATGCATCCCTTAAAGAAAAGGTTACTCTCTGTACTTGCAGGTTCTGAAATAGTCCAGCTAGCCGGCATCCTGCATAAAATGTTCTTGAGCTCAAGCCTCCAACAACTGCAGCTGCAGAAGCCATTTCTGCTTAGTTGGCTAGCTAAAGACATGGAGAGATAACAACTGACTTTTGTAACCGATTACTTTAATAAGTGTTTTGTCATTGCTTTGCTTTTCAGAAGCTCTTTGGTTTTAAAAAATCTTTTCTTTTTTTCTAACTTCCAATTTTGAAAAATGTCAACCTTGTAGAATGTTAAGAGACTAGCAAAACAAACCTTCACACATCCTTCTCCTGGATTCAACAGTTGTCAACAGTTTGCCACTTTCCTTTTTCTCTCTGTCAACATGCACATGCACTCTCACGCTTGTTGCTGAACATTCTGGAAGTAAGTTGTAGACATTGACACTTCAGTCCTGAGTGGTTCACTATGTATCTCCTGTGAATAAGGACATCTCCCTACATAACCACACCATTATCAGACCAAAGAAATTTAACATTCTCTGATATATTCACTTTTTAGATTTCTAATCCAACTTTCGCTTTGAAATTTTACAAAGAAATTTTCTAAGTTCTCTACTCTCTGCCTGTATAAATGTTTGGCAAAATACCATCTCCCACTCTGAGTTAGTTCTGTTTCGCCAGTCACTTAAGATAATTTAACATTTTTTTAAAAGTATAAAATGTATACTTTTAAGAGTTACACATTGTAAGAATCTCAAACAATATAAACAATGAAAAATATGTGTCCTTCCTCCAAGATAACCAACACTGTCATTTTCTTGTGGTTGTACACTATTCTAATGCATGGATGCACAGCAAGCATGTCAAACTCACGGCCCGCAGGCTGCATGCAGCCCACACCGAATGTTTTTGCGGCCCAGCCAATATAATGGTATGTAATAAAAATTCTGTAACTTAATTTTTACAATATCCTGTTATACATAATCTACATATATAAAAGCCTAATATGCAAATCGTCCCCGTGGGAGTTTGACCGGGAGGCCAATCCCTTGCTATGATGTGCGCTGATCACCAGGGGGCAGCACTGAATGAAGGAAGGCCCTGGCTGGCAGCCAGCAGCCAGGGAAGGGAGGCCCCAACTGGCAACTGGAAGGAAGGCCCTGGCCAGCAGCCAAAGGCCCTGATCGGCCCTGGTCACCGGCCAGCCCTAGGGACCCTACCCATGCACTAATTTCATACACCAGGCCTCTAGTTATTAATAATGAACTACAATGTTCACTAATGACTGATCACTATAATCATGTTGTATTCATTTCCTTTACATGCCGGCACACCATTTCTCTCCACTAATACTAGCAGCAAATATTTTAGCAGTCAGCCATGTCACTAGTCCTGGACTGACTTGTTTGGTGTGCGCAACAGGAAATATTTCACTTTTGGAGAACAAGAAAAATAGGTTTACTTGCGTTACACTTATTAATTTGTGCAGTTATTCAGTGTCTGGTAAGTTAATGTTTAAGAAAAAAATACTAATTTTTATTAAAATGTTCTATTTCAGCCCTTTGTATTCAGCATGTCTCTATCAAAATAAACCTACGTTTCTATGAAAATTGAAGCTTTTGTTTTTTTGTGGCCCACATAACCGTAAACCTTGCTTATTTGGCCCATGTTAGCCTTTGAGTTTGCCATGTTTGATGTACAGTAACACCCAGCCCCGCTCCGCCAGCCATTAGGTTGCGTCCTTCTTTTACTACTGGGAACAATGTTGCAGTGATATTCCTGCTCTGTGTCACTGGGCATCAGAATGAGTGTGTCTGTGAAATAAACTCCTGGAAATGGAATTGCTGTCATTTAAAATACTGTGCACTTACAATTCCACTGGAAATCTCCAACTTGGCCTTTTAATTTCTACTCCTGCCAATAACCAAGCCTGCTGTCAGGGGCTGTTCTCTGGTTCCCCAGTGTGAAGGGCAATACCTATTCTGAATCTCAAGCACTGAACAAAATAACTATTTCAGACGACTAAAACAGATCTGTCTAGCCCCTCAAACCTCCGGTTGGCTTTAGAATTGGGAGAGAAGTAAACCTTCTCTCTGTGAGGGAGCCCATCTCATCGGCTTCTATTTCTCCACAGTGGAGACACACAGGAACAGCCTCTTTATGAACAGACATCACCAAGGCTTAATGTTATCTTAACAGCACGGCCGGGCATGTGAATCCCTGTGGTAGGAATGGGTGAGGTGTCTAGATTTCCTCAATCGTTCTACTGGTTTTGTTGCTTTTCTTGCTGTGCTGTGGCCAAAGCCAGCAGTGTGGCCTAATTCTGGTGAAGGCACAGGCCAGTTTCCTTTGGATGGAGAAGGGGAACGGTGAAGCGTGGACCAGGATGTCAGGGAAAGAGGAACAGAATACAATGTTTGCTTTTACCTTTGCTTAAGTGTTAAGCCCCAAAAGGAAGAGTCATAATACACAGATTTACAGTTAGTACCCAAGGGCTGCCCTGTGACAGAAGAGATCTGTGACACAGATGGGAGAATTACTTCTGACCTATAACCCCTATTTCCTATTCTATTACAGAAGGAACCAAGGTGATGGCCCTATTCCTAAATTCAAATAGCAAAGGCCATTTCAAAAGGAGGAATTCTATGTGACTAAATGCAAGGGTCAATTTATGACTTAATAGTTGGACATTAGATCATACATGAAATTTAGAGTAAAATGCAGAATAATTCATAATCATGGAGAAGGAAGATTAAAAAACATAGAGGAAAATAGAAAACAAAGGTCACTCATGGTTCTAACCAGGTAAACCCAGGATTTGTTAACATTTTTGTGTACTTCAGTGACATTTAAAATCTATACCTCGGATGCAGGGCTGGGGGGTTACCAGGATGGGAAGCAAGGGGGGTTTTCTGGAGGCCTGGAAATGTTTTTTCCCTTGGTCTGAGTGGTGTTGGTAACTGTGAAAATTCATTGAGTTGTATTCTTATGATCTGGGTCACTTATATATATTACACATCAATGAAAACTAACTTTAAAAAGCTGCTAAGTGTTTTGCTTTTAAGTACTATGTCTGTCATCATATGTAGAAACACATTTGCATTCTGCCTTTGTTCTGTAGTTACTTTAATTCTCATTCCAAGATCTAAATGTCCATAGATATTTAATTTTTTAATTACAGAAAGAGAAAAGTGTCATCATCACTCATTACTAGATCATAACTATTACATCTTACACTTTTCATATACAATGAATTACCTAGCTGTAGCTACAGAACATATGTAATTTCACATAATAAGTGAAAACCATACACGTTTCCCACATTGCTGCATTTTTAACAGTTATAAAATTTGTGTATGTATGTCATAATTAATTTATTTTTTATTGACAACTGAGGTTGATGATGAATTTTCAATATTATCAATCACTGAGATCGATATTTTTGGGCATGCAGCCTTTACCATATGCTGAATTATCTTCTCAGCAGATAAACAAAAACAGGATTATTTATGTAAAGGCTATGAGCATTTTTATAGGTTGTCAAAGTACTTTCTAAAACAACTGTACCATCCTGAGGAGTGATGAAGCATGGCAGATAGAGCATGGCCTCGTCATGAGAGGCCAGGGTTTATACACTGCCAGTAACCAGCTGTGTGACCACAGGCAGGTTCATAACTTCTCTGATCTGCAGCTTTCTCGTCTGGAAAATGGGAACAAGGTCACCTAATGTGTAAAGTTATTAAACAACCTTATATTTTATAAGTGCCTGGTAGCTACACAAAATTAAATACCACCAGAATTTATGAATGTGCCACACCCTTGCCTGCGCTGGGTACTTATGTCTTAACTTTTAAAGATCCAATTTAAAAGCCCAAAAAGAATTCTATAGTTATTTACATGTGCAATGACTTTAGCAGTCATTTCCTCTTGTGAATATTTTGGTGTGTTTTTTTTCTGTCTTTTATTTATGCAGGTCTTAATTAGCTCTTTTTTAAAACAGTCCCCCCCCCAAAAAAAAATAAAAATAAAAACAACAGTTCCACAAATGTTTTTCTCAGTCTGTTTTGACCCCCCCTCTAATCAATTTGTCTGTAAGTACTTTTTTCTTTGTTTTTTACATGTGGTTTCCATTATTATTTGTAAGATTGGAAAGTTATCTCTTAGAGGCTTGAAAGCTATTTAACTTTATTTTTCTATATTTTTCTATAATTTTTATTTTAGACTCTTCAGTTTATTTAGAATTTAGTTTGCTGTTTATAGTAAAGCAAGGGTTTATTACTTCAAATTTCTAGTCAGTTATTTCAAAATATTTTACAGAATAAAATAAGTACTTTTCTTTAATTGGTGAGATCTCTTAAAGTCTTATATAAAATTAAACCAAATTTAACATATGGTTTAAAAAATTTTTTAGCTTAGTGAGAGAGGAAGGGAGACAAAGGGAGGGA
Organism: Corynorhinus townsendii; assembly: GCA_026230045.1. Taxonomy (NCBI): domain Eukaryota; kingdom Metazoa; phylum Chordata; class Mammalia; order Chiroptera; family Vespertilionidae; genus Corynorhinus; species Corynorhinus townsendii. Next base: position 67,783,282 of record JAPDVU010000009.1, read on the forward strand.
CGGGGGAGAGGAACATCAGTTTGTTGTTCCACTTATTTATGCATTCATTGGCTGATTTTTGTATGTGTCCTTACTAGGGATGGAACCCAAAACCCTGGTGTATCGGGATGATGCTCTAAACAACTGACCTACCAGGCCAGGGCTAACATATGCCTTAACTATCATTTCACTTTCCCAATAAAATATAACTATGATCTGATATTTCAACAAGTAAATATTTTTCTTTATTCTTTTAAGAATGTATATACTGTTCTTATTTAAGAAACAATGGATTTAGGAAGTTTAGGAGTAAGCAGTAATAATATAGTTACTCTCATTGATTCAGATTTAAGCACAATGTTAAAAGCTTACCTGAAATTTTGTACTGTATCATGGTGGGAAATTACTATGGAACTGAAATTAAAATAAATAAAAATATTATTATGAAAAGCATTGTATAAAGCAATCTGAGAAGACTTTAAATGAACACTTTTTCTTTTTTATGTGGAGATCAAGTTAGATAGTTAATTTTTTCTTATAATTTGATCATGTATGTTGAGTAAGAATAACACAAGGTAAAGGCAATGATATAGGTATAAAGCCTTTACATCAGCTATGGAGAATAGGCAAATCACCAAACAAAATAAAACAGGAAAACTCTCAAAGGCATATCTCGATACATAAAAAGCTAATATGCTAAGTGTCCGTCCGGGGAATGACATCACATTAGCAACGCCTGGCTTCCTCTCCCAAGCGACTCTAGCCTCCTTGCAGTTTCTTCAGCCCAGGAACACGACTTGCTTTATAGCCAGGTGGAAACTTTTCACACTTTAACCAAATGTCTGTGAAGTGTTTTCCCGTGCCTCATCTCATTTGATCCTCACAGAAGTCCTGGAGTAGGTAGATGGGAGACTTGGTGGAATCCCTATTTTCTTTTCATTAGCCGGAAAGCAGAGATTTAGAAAGTTTAGAAACTTGACCCAACTGAAAAGAAGTAAGAAATGGTGGACCTTGAAAATGACTTCAAGTTTTCTTACTGCACAGAATATAGTCAAATACTGCTGCAGTTAAATATTTTACCCTTTGTCCTCCCTGCATGATCTACAATAATAATCTGCTTCGTGTTGATATTTACTGCTGTGTCACTGACAATTACCTGAAAGAGAAGTTGGGGTGCTTCACTGGGCTGGAAAATGTTTAGCTAAATCAGAAAGCAGGTCTAATTAAGTGAGTTTATTCTATATCTATAAAAGTAAGTGGACTCGCGCACACGTGATACATATACAGCTTTCGCGGGCGCCAATTGCATGCATGTGTTTCCATCTGTCATTGTCAGTTGTGAATTTGGTTGACACTTCTATTATAGAGAAAGGGCGAATAGCGATATTAAAGTATTTCTTCTAATTAATTTCCTTTCAATGTGCACGAATTCGTGCACCAGGCCACTAGTATTTTATAATTAGGATTTAATCATGGTGTCTATAGCATAGAAACTTCAGTCATGTTCAAAAAGCAATGTCTACTGACAAAGGGTCAACTTTCAAAGGAACTGCTAGAGGTGTTGGCAGATTACATCTTAGGGAGAAGCCAGACTTTGCTATTGCACTGAAACCCTTCATACTTAAAGAACTCTCTTTTGGTTAGGGAAGGTACACACATGCAGCTCTTAATCTCTCTACATTCTTAGCAACGTCTTTCGGAGTTGTGTTACACCCAGAACCCACCTAGTCCTGAAATCAACAGCAAACTTCCCCATCCAGGGGACCTGGCTCACTGCAAAGGAGGACATGGCACAGCATCTGGGAGCAGCTCTCCTGGGCAGCAAGGGCCAGGTGAGGGCTCAAGAGTGGCTTTTATAATTATGTGAGGTGTTAAATGACTTTGCAGAAAAGGAAAGAAAAGCAAGAGCTACATCACATGTGAATTATAAGACTTCATATCCTCGTCTCACACTGTTCAGACATGATTGTGACATCACTGTATCCATGTGTCTGTGTCCCCGAAACGCTGGCCATAGTTCTCAGAGTCCCCTCCCCTTTATAGGCGACGAGTTTACATTTTTGTTTACCACCCCATATATTTTATACCCTGGAAAAACTTAGTAGTGAGGATGGCTAACTGGGCTCAGAGGATCTTGGGTGTGTGGAGAAGTACTGGGTCAAGGGGAGATTCAACTGCCAGCCATACCCAAGATCTGTTATTTGAATTCTGGGCAAAGAGGTGATGAGGGCTCCCCATTACAATGGCTCTCTGGGCCCAAGTGGAAAAGCCGCACACCAGTGACTGAATGACTGTAAATAACTGATGAGGTGGTTTGTGATGGATCTAAAAGGATAAAAGGCAGTTTGCTGAATTTCAGGCTCTTGAGAAAGAGCTTCGTAATGACCATAATGCCAGATGGCCGCAACTTCAGAAAAGAAAATGTAGGCTTTGTTCTGCTTAAAGTAATTTAACTACTCATTACAGTTTCCTTTCAAACACTAAATGACAGTTCTACTCTATATTCCGTTAATCTTAATTTGCACAGAACTTGAATATCCTTCATGTTGTTATTAAAGTAAATTGAGGAAGGATACTTACTCTGTCCATTACTAACCACTGCTTTGGTTATATCCAAAGATACACTATAGCAATTTCATTAGATATCGCGACAAACTGGATAACCTACCTTTTTTTTTTCCTGCTAATCCTCACCTGAGGATATTTTTTCCATTGATTTTTAGAGAAAGTGAGAGGGAGGAAGAGACAGAGAAACACTGATGTGAGAGAGACACATCAATTGGTTGCCTCCTACGTGCACCCTGACCCAGGCAGGGGATTGAGCCTGCAACAGATGTACATGCCCTTGACTGGAATTGAACATGCTACCCTTCAGTCCATGGGCCAATGCTCTAACCACTGAGCAAAGCGGCTAGGGCTCGATAACCTACTTTTGAATTTACTAAAGCAATGGTTCTCAGCAATAACACCATTTCTAGGGGGCATTTTGGAAATGTTGGGGGTCCCTCTGGTTATCATAATGATCTGGGGAGCCATGAATATTAGATATCCTACCAAGTACAATGAATAAATGTTTCATGTAACTCTGAAATATCCTGCTAGCCTAAACCCAGTGTAATTGTAAATAAGTGGTTCTTCAATACATGCTGAGAGTAAACTGTTTTTATAAGTAGTTACACAAAAAGTCCAAAATTTAGACGTATGTTACAGAAAAGGAAGCTTATTGGGTTCAAGACCTTATCATGCAATTTTTGAATAAATTCCTCACTTGTGTGCATCCTGCTATCCAAAGTATCATTGTATTTTCAACTACATCTTAATTTGAAAATGATTAAAACCCACAAAACCAGTTGCAAATATGCAACAGGCAATTTTAAACTCATTGTAACAAACTAAGAACCAAACATTATTCAATTATTAGAACATGTGAAAAGGATTTCATTAATACTAGTATACGACATTTTAAATACAGCACATAAGTATATTGCCATCCAATGATTTTTTGTTTTTGTTAATCCTCACCCGGGGATATTTTTTTCCATTGGTTTTTAGAGAGAGTGGAGTGGGGGGGGTGCGGGGAGAGGAACATCAATGTGTGAGACACATCCATTGGTAAGCCTCCCCCATATCCCCTAGGGCCGAGGCTCTAACCCCTGAGCTACACCAGCCAGAACCTATCCTATTTTTATTTCTGCAGTACAGCACTAAGAACCAACCCTGTCCCCAGGGACCTCTCACACAGCTCCCATTTCTTTTCCCAGGCCGCCCACTCTATCCTCAGCACTTAGCAGTGATATGGTTTTGAAGGCCATTTGAGTACCAGGGACTCAATATATTCTTCGACATGTGGAGGGATATCAAGTTAAGAACATATTTAAGTGATTCGTGATGACGCTGATGCTTCATGTGACAGCATGGGGAGCTGTTTTGGCACAATATTTATGAATAATGCTCAGGTCACTTGCACAGTCATACCTCTTCATTTCCTCTCCTTCAGCAGTCTAAAATCTGTCTTGGTACATTAACCCTACTTCAAATTAGGTTAGAACCTGCTTCCTCTTTTCATTTTTGTGTCCACTTGTACCTTTATTCCTTCATTTTCTTGATTGTCTTGAATGAAACAGCACCTGGTCCAACCTTCCTAAATTCAAACTTCTTCATTATAAGTAAGTTCAAACATGTAACTACTGCATTCTCTCTCCCGGGGTAGTCAGCCAGGAGTGTCTAAATGCAAACACATTATATTATTAAATTTATTTTATTTCTCTTTCTTTTGCACACTACTCTTTGGGCATTTCACCACTTGCTGACATGTGTGTTGAAAGCTTTCTCACGCTGTGACAGTGACTATCTGTTAGAGCTGACAGTGTTCATGCTGATGTGAAACTCAGGTAAGAGAGACATCAATGATGCTGGTAAAGGTGGCCCTGCCATAGAGAGCTCCAGACATGAGCCATGGTGGTATACGTACCTGTCTGGGCACAGGGAGATGTACAGCAAAAACAGGGGCCCAGCCCCGACGACAGTGGCTAAGGAGGACCGCATCCAGGAGCTGAACTGGCAGAAATTACAGTAGTGCACGACGGCGATGAGGATGGCTGAGTCCATGAACACGGTGAACTGCAACGAGGGGCAGGCACTCGGTTAGGAGCCCATCACCTCCTCCCCTCAGGGCTCACCTACCACCTGAGCACCACAAGGCCACATGATTTGCTCCTTTATCTGTGTCTTTGTGTCAGATAAAAGTATTGCAGTTATCATAAAATATCTAGCAGTTTCAGGGACAGATCATGAATCATTAGGTTCATTACAGAAAGCTTCAGGATACAAGTTCATGGAGGCCCTAAAGTTCTTCTCCAGCCCGGCTGGTGTGGCTCAGTGATTGAGCGCCAACCTATGAACCAGGAGGTCACAGTCCGATTCTCGGTCAGGGCACTTGCCTAGGTTATGGACTCGATCCCCAGTAGGGGGCGTACAGGAGGCAGCCGGTCAATGATTCTCTCTCATCATTGATGTTTCTATCTCTTTCCCCTCTCCATTTCTGTCTGAAATCAATAAAAATATATTTTTTAAAAATGTTTGCATGAAAAGAAAATTATCCAGATGTTTGGAAATTACACTTTGGAGAAAAGGGAAAGTAGGCCACACCCTCTGAGAATTACCCTGTAATCAGTTACCTTCAAAAAGCCTTTCCTTCAGGTACCTGCTGCCTATCAGTAGAAAGGTAACTTAGTGTTCAAGTATCAAACGCAGTCATCCCACCTGGTAATTCATGTTACAGTCACTTTTACCCAAAATATCACCTTACACCACAGCATTAATTCATTCTCGATTGTGTTTAATTCAGAAGCTCTTGCCCTTGATCACCAGCAGCAGATCAGATAAGTCAATTACCTGCGCCAGTCCTGCCAACCAGCACCTGACCACACGATCTTGTGTTGCTTACAATGTTTCTTTATGTTGTAAAAACACGTAAAAAAAATAACAGATTTGGACCTTGGTGGACAGGACACGTATCGACTGGGCACTCTCCCCAGGGCGGGGCAGCATCTTGTCCAGCATTCACTGAGTGTGGCCAATGCCAGGCTTGAGCATCTGGTCAGGCTTCATGATAACCTCCCTGCCTGCTCCTCAGTCCCAGGCAAGTCTTTTCAAAAGACAAGCTCACAGAATAACAGCGTTTATACTTCTTTAAGGGCCTATATTAAATTGGTGTCCCAAGTCATCAGGCTTATTTTTTTTTAAGTGATGAAGGAGTCTAGAGAGCACAGAAATAAAATTGCCAAGTCTTTACTTACATGTATGTTTATCTCAAATTCGGAAGTGATGTGTGAATAGACTGCGAGAGCGGGAAGTGACACCAGGATGGCCCCAATGAAATGGCGTGGGAGCCAGCCGGCTATCCACTCCAGCAGGCGCTTGGTACAAGCCATCACATCCTCCAAGAAAAACACCATCCTGTAACGGGGAGGAGAGAAAGGGGGCAGGGGTGTCTGTGGGTGGGTAGACCTGCCAGAGAAGAGGAGACGGAGGATCCACAGCCGACCCCGCTGCCCTCTCTTACCCATGCTGGTGCCGCTGGCGTGAACCACAGGCAGAGCCCCCAACCCCTCACCGTGGTAGATGGCAAGTACACTGGCCTTGCTCGGCTCAGCGTACCTGATTCACTTGATGCACTCAGGTAAGATGTACTTATAAAGAGCCAAGCAAGCCTCTGTGGGTCTAACAGAGCAGGTAGAGCTGGGCACACAGACATTAACAGATCCTGTGAAAGTGCCCACCATACTGTCATCTACTTCTAGGGCAGGAGGTCTGAAGTGGGTGGTCCAGGGGCAGTTTTAGTATTTTGTGGGGCCCCATTGGTTGCTCCAATGATTGAAGGGTACTACTGACATCTAGAGAGGCATTCTGCAACGTGCAGTGACGCTCTGCCCTGCACCCCACACGACTGCCACATGCCCCCAGACACATGTGGAGATGAAAAGCCTGCTGACAATGACCTCAGCCTTACAGCCTAGTTGCGTTTCGTTTACAAACAGAAAGTGGCTTCTGCGAGTTGTTAACATACACTTTTCCTGGAATACACTACTGTGTAAACCAAGCAAGATTACCCTTTGTTTTGTCTGGGACATCACCAAGATCGTTCAACATTTCAGAAATCTCAGGCTGCAACTCAGCCCACGGTGCTTGTGCCACCAAACCTGCACGCCCGACGGCCCACGTTTGGAGCTGCCACATGGGCAGCGATTGTGCACAGGAGGGCAGACAGCTGACAACTCTGCTATAACTCCAGATGGTGGTCCCCTAGCATATTTGAGGTGAAGCACTACGTATTTCATGTTAAGTGGCTTTTTTGTTATTTCTCCTTCATATTGGAGTGACAGCATTTCATGGATTCTTTTAGAAGTTGTGTGTACAGGTGGGCTGTATTTCAGGAGAATGATGTGAACATCATAAAATATTTTTCATAAAGAAGGGAGCTGAGTATGTGGGGCTAAGAACTGTGGTCCTGAAGGTCAGAATGGCCTTGGAGGGATCCTAAAGTCAGGAGCGCCTGAACTCCAGCAGTGGGAGATGGAAGAGAGGACAGTGGGGGTCTGCCTCAAGAGGGAGACCCATGCACACAGGCCCTCTCTTAAGCCAGCCCCTGGGGAAGATGAAGGGGGGCCAGGCCCACTGTCCTCGCTTCTGAAGGGGCCAGGAGCTGCTGCTGAACTTTGAGGGCACAAAGACCCATCAGGACTTTTCACATGCACCCAGGCATGCACCTTCAGACCTTAACACCTATAGCACTATGTTCGGCCTCCAGGAGGAACCCCCAAATTTCAGCTATCTCCCACATAGAGCCAGGCCCCATCTGACCCCCTTTTAAAAAATATTATTTTTTTATTGATTTCAGAGAGGACGGGAGAGGGAGAGAGAGTAGAAACATCAACGATGAAAAAGAATCATTGATTGGCTACCTCCTGCACACCCCCTACTGGGGATCGAGCCCACAACCTGGGCATGTGCCCTTGACCAGAATTGAATCCGGGACCCTTCAGTCCAACAGGCCAACGCTTTATCCACTGAGCCAAACCAGCTAGGGCCCACCTGACACTTTTAAGTCCTGGACTATTCTGGCCTCCTGATACTTAAAAGGTTAGTGGAATCCTTGGAATATTTCCAAGGATAACCACAAATATGCTTAAAGACAGAATACACAAGCCCTACAAGGAGACAGAGGGAGCTGAGTCCCAGCCAGGAGAAGGCAGCCTGGGAAGCCCTCCACAAAGGTCTCAGGGCTGCAGAATTCCAAAGACAAGACCCCTGTTCGCTTGCCTGTCAAAGGCCCAGCACAAATGGCTGGAAGGACAAGATCCCGAGCTGAGACTGGGCAGCCTTGCAGATGAGGTGCCAGGCCCGGGCCAGCCACTGAAGCAGCCACAGAACCGGCCTCCCTGGGGTACTTACATATTCCTCAGCGTAGGTTCTTGTTAGCTTTGGATCCTAAATATAAATGTGTCCTCAGCAGGGGAGAGGCTATCCTTCAGGGTCTGAAACTCTCCCAGGCTTTGACGGTCCAGGTAAAGTGAACTTTTAAAGTCACACCAGAGGTCTTTCTGGAGCACAGTGGCTGCCACATCCACCTGGCCCAGCACCTCAAGCATCTAGGCACAGCCAGGCCTGGTGTCTATCTGACTGCAGCCCTCTGTAGTCTCTAAATGTGGGTTAGGCCAGATTCTGTAGAATTGGGTCCAAGGAACAGGGTATAAAGGGTTTTTAAAAAAATGTGTGGAGACAATGCTAGCCTCAGACTGATCAAGAGCCTTATCTAGTTGTAGGTCCATGCCAGATGGAAACCTGGAGCTGGGGTAGGGAGGGGAGTGGAGTAACTGCAAATGGGTACTGTGTTTTCTTTGGGGTGATAGAAGAGCTGTAAAATTATATGGTGATGACTGAAATAAGTGAATTCATTACATGTGAGCTATATAAGAAAATAAAGTTTAGCCTGGCTAGTGTGGCTCATTGGTTGAGCACCGACCTATGAACCAGGAGGTCATGATTCGATTCCTGGTCAGGGCACATGCCCCGGTTGAGGGCTCAATCCCCAGTAGGGGGTGTACAGGAGGCGGCCAATCAATGATTCTCTCTCATCATTGATGTTTCAATCTCTCTCTCCCTCTCCCTTCCTCTCTGAAATCAATAAAAATATTTTTTTAAAAACTAAAAATCTAAGTTTAAAAAGGAAAAAACCAAACTAGGGGCCTGAGTGTGACTTAGTTTGGGTTTCCCAGAAGCAGAGCTGATTTATGTCCCAGGCAGCTCAGTAAGGGGTGCAGAGCCAGGACCAGAGGGGAAGGCCCACAGGGAGGGCTGTGTAATCGAGGAGTCGCTTATAGGTAACACTGCTCCACTCAGCTGGAGGGAATTTGGGGAGACAGCAAGGATACACCTAAGTTACCTCAACCAGGGCTAGGAGATGACCGTGTGGCCTCTAGCAGTCCTTAGCAAATGGCCCCCTCCCAGGGACTTCAGAGGGGAGCAGGATGACAGTGAGTGTGGAAGGGAGGGGGGCACTCACTCAGGGCCAGATCTGAAGCTTTTGCTTCCTGATCTGGGATGTTGGGGAAGAGGAGCAGAAACTTATGGTCAGGGCCCTTCTCCCTGTTTCTGTTTATCCCCAGCTTGGGGGGCAATTACCAGAGGAAGTCTACTAGACTGCCAGGCTGCCCTGTTGGGAGGGACAGGGCTGAACAGAGGAGGTGGTTGTGGTGCAAGGACCCAGTGTCATAGTGCCCAAGAGGCAAATGGCACAGGCAGTCTGGGTGCTTGTGAACAGAATGCCCCATGCATTCACATCTAGTCAGAAACGTACAGAGCAACTGTAGGCTTCCTGAGTGTTAAGCTGAACCCTGACATCAAGATGGGCAGGTCCTGAGGGGCCACTGTTGTCTATTCAGACCCTCTGTCCATTTTTAAAAGGGTTATCTTTTTATTATTGAGTTTACATTCTAGATATTAGACCCTGGATCTGCAAATATTCTCTCCCATTCCGCAGGTTCTCTCTGACTTTTTTGATGGTGTTCTTTCAACTTAAAAATTTCGAATTTTGATGAAGTCCAACTATTTCTTCTTTGGTTGCTTGTGCTTTTTGTGTTAAGTCTAAGAAACCATTGCTTGATCCAAGCTCACAGAGACTTACACCTATGATGTCTCCTAAGGGTTTTATAGTTTCGCTCTTATATCTAGGAGAGGCGTCTGCTCATCTGCTGGTAGCCTCCTATCATTTGCACCCTATACACTCCCTTTTTCTTTCGTTTCTTATGCCCTGTCTTCCCACTTTTTTTTTTTTTTTAATCTCTGATTTGGAAAATACAGGACTAGCTGGCGGCATCAGGGCTGCAGAGGACACTGACTCTCTGGTAAAGAGAGTGCCCTCCTGTGCCCAGGGCCAGGGTCTTCAAGGGAGAAACCTGTGAAGTAGGGCTGGGGGAAGGAAGGAAAGAGGACCCTTCACCTGAAATGAGCTTGCAGAGACAGCCCGCTTCAGACCGCTGGTCAGCTGTGCCGCAGACTGTTCAGTCATAAACTGTGGAGCCAGCAGAGGGAGCCAGAGGCTAAAAGCTGGAGAACTGCCCTGCAGGTGAGCCTTTACCTGACGGAGACCATGAGGGACAGCACCTCCAGTAGCAGGGCCACCCCGAAGACCACCAGGGTGACTGGCTGGGGAGGCGTGGTGGTAGCCCCGTACTTCAGGAAGCAGGTGATGGAGAGAATCAGAAACACTGTTGTTGACAGAAACACATCTAGGAGGGAGCTGAAGGTGGCACTGGCAAAAGTCTTCACGGGAGAATTCTTCATAACCTGTTTGGAGTAAGAGAAAGGTGGAGGTACATGAACAGAAGCTGTGACAGATGGTCACGGAGTATAGTTTAGGTGGAAAAACCCAAACATTTGCCTGCCCCCAACCAGATACAGGGTGATAAGTGCTTTAGGTGGGCCGTCTCCCTACTATTTCTCTGCTTAACAACGAGGAACCTAAGGCACAGGGAAGTTCAGGAACTTGCCCAAGGTCACACAGCAACTGATTACACACCACTAAGTCCTCACAGGCACATTACAGACTGAAAAGTGAGTTACTGACTGGTAAAGTCACTGATTCTGTGTCTGTAAAGTCAGCAGCACAAAAGCCATGTGCTGGGAGCTTCCACTGAATGTCTGGGTTCCAGGTTCAGGGAAGGTAAAAGCTGGCTTCATGGCAGAAGTAACAGGTGGGGATTGAAGCAGCAGCAGATGAAAATACAGGCATGTCAAGTGACAGTAAGAGATGATCAGGCCTTCACGCAGGGCCTGGCTCTGTGCGGGGTGCTGGGATAGACATGAAACAAGGCCCGAGGGGAGCACACAGCCTAATGGTGGATGCACCAGCTGCAGGGGAAAGGGACTGGGAAATGACAAGCCTTGGTTGTTAGACTCAAGAGCGCAGAAAGACTTGGAGTTTTCTCCCTTGTGTAGATAAATTCATATAAAGATGAAATTTAGAGCTTACAGATTGTGGGAAATCAATATTACCTTCCTTTTCCTGTCACTCAGGAAAACAAGGAAGATTTCCAATGCACAAAACTAATGGGAACTGTCCAGTAACAACAACACATTTCTTTAGTAAAATTATAAGGAACATGCACCTCTTCTTGATAGCTGGTCCTGTAGGCTTGCTCTAGCTCCTGATCCAGGAAGTTCAAGCTGAACTGATTAATGGGTGGCTTAAAAAAATAATCTTTCATCAGGCTAGAAGAGATGAAAAATGCAATTGATCAACATGAAGCACAGTCATATTTATTTTATCAGCAGGTTGCAATTCGTTACCAAAACATCACTCATTAAGCATATCACAAAAGCTGTATCTAAAAGTCACCAAATGACTTTTTTAGACATGGCTCGGCCACCCCTTTTAGAATATATCTCTGGAAAGTGATTCTAAACATAATCACATTTTATGCCCCCCCCCCCCCCACTAAAGAATGACCATTCACCGTAATTATAGCACACATCAGCAGAACCCTGCTTTTGAAAACATCTTCCTGATATCCAGGATGAGAGGAAGGCAGCTTTTTTGTTCTAGGAAACCATCTTCTGAAGGACCAGCAAATCCCTGTACTGAGAGAACTTAGGTAGATTTGAAGGCTTCCAATGAAAACATAATTCGGAGCCACCTGTCCTGTCATTCAGAGTACCGACAGTAATCACCACCATCAAAGAAAGCTAACAGATTGTTATCACAAAATTGTGATTACAGTTAGTGTAATTTTGATGCTACTGTCACAAATGCAGATTGGGTGTGAAACCTGAAAAATGGTAACACTCAATGACTTTGATAGCAGAGAAATGAAACCTGTTTTACGTGACTCATTCTTTTATGGATTGCCAGCAAATAGTTAATATCCTTTTTCTATTGCAGAAAATTGCTATACATTTTTTTTAAATGTTAACATGGTTTCAGAAGGCAAATACAGCTATGGGTGTAGTCTCTCTCCCTTATATAATAACTACTAGAATTAAATCAAATGGAATAGGTGAAGTGTCTAGCATGTGCCTGTCACACAGCAGAGTTCATTGTACATATGCCTCCTCCTTTCTTTGCAACAGAGTGGACTCTCTATTTTGCCTTTAAAAAATTTATTGAATTGATTGGGGTGACATTGGTAACATGAACATATAGGTTTCAGGTGTGCGTTTCTATGTTACAAGATCTGTATATTGCACCGTGTGCCCACCACCCAAAGTCAAATCTTCTCCTGTCATCTTATATTAGGACCTCCCAAATCCCCCCTCAATCCTTCCCTCTGTCAATCACCACAATGCTGTTTGTGTTTATGAATTCCAGTTTTGTATCCCACATATGAGTGAAATCATATAGTTCTTAGCTTTTCCTGATTGACTTATTTCACTTGGCACAATGTTCTCAAGGTCCATCCATGTTGCTGCAAATGACGCTATTTCATTCTTTCCTATGGCTGAGTAGTACCCCATTACCTATATGTACCACATCTTCTTTACTCAGTCCTCTATCATAGGGTACTTTGGTTGTTTCCATGTCTTGGCCACTATGAATAATGCTGCAATGAACACAGGGGTGCATATATCGTTGCAAATACACGATTTTGAGTTTTTCAGGTACATACCCAGAATAAGGATTGCTGGGTCATATGGTAGCTCTAGTCTTAATCTTTTGAGGAACTGCCCGACTACTTTCCGTAATGATTGTACCAGTCTACATTCCCACCAGCAGTGAATGATGGTTCCCTTTTTTCCACAACCTCTCCAACACTTGTTATTGCTTGTCCTACTGATTATGGCTATTCTAACAGGGGCAAGGTGGTATCTCATTGTAGTTTTGATTTGCGTTTTCCTAATTGCCAATGAGGTCGAACATCTTTTCATATATCTACTGGTTGTTCATACGTATTCTTGGGAGAGGCATATTTTCAGGTCCTCTTCCCACTTTTTGATTAGGTTGTTTTTGTTTGGTGTTGAGTTTTATGAATTCTTTATATATTTTGGAAATCAAACCTTTGTTAGAGCTATGTTTTGCAAATATCATTTCCCATCTAGTTGGTTGCCTCTTTGTTTTATTGTCAGTTTCTTTTGCTGTGGAGGAACTTTTTAATTTGATATGGTCCCATTCATTTATTTTTGCCTTTACTTCCCTTGCTTTGGGGTCAAGTTCATAAAACGTTCTCTAAGACCCAGGTCCATAAGTTTGGTACCTATATTTTCTTCTATGTAACTTACTGGTTTGGGTCTGGGTCTTTGATCCATTTTAAATTAATTTTTGTACATGGGGACAAACTGTAATCTAATTTCATTCGTTTGCACGTGGCTTTCCAGTTTTCACAGCACCATTTATGGAAGAGACTATCTTTATTCCATGTGTGTTTCTAACTCCTTTGTCGAAAATTATCTATCCATATACATGTGGTTTTATAGCTGGGTATTCTATTCTATTCTATTGACCTGTGTATCTTTTTCTCTGCCAATACCATGCTGTTTTGATTATTGTAGCTCTGTAGTATAATTTGAAGTCAGGTAGTGTGATACCGCCAGCTTCGTTCTTTTTTCTCAGGATTGCTCTGGCTATTTGGAGTCTTTGCTGGTTCCATACAAACAGGATGATTTCTCTTTCTATTTCTTTAAAAAAATGACATTGGGATTTTTATGGGGATTGCATTAAATCGGTATAGTGATTTGGGAAATATGGCCATTTTAAATATGTTGATTCTTCCAGTCCATGAACACAAAATATTTTTCCATTTTGTTGTCTCTTTTTCTATCTCTTTTAATAATGCTTTGTTACTTTTCAGCATATAGGTCTTTCACATTTTTTGTTAAGTTTATTCCCAGGTATTTTATTCTTTTGGTTGCAACTGCAAAAGGAATTGTGGTTTTTTTCCCATTCATTTTTAGAGAGAGTAGAAGAGAGAGGTAAAGACAGAAACTTTGATGTGAGAGAAACACATTGATTGGTAGCCTCCTGAATGAGCACAGACCAGGGCCCGGGCCAGGGAGGAGGCTGCAACTAAGGTATGTGCTCTTAACCAGAATCGAATCCAGGACCCTTTGGTTTGCAGGCCAACACTCTATCCACTGAGCCAAACTGGCTAAGGCTTTCTTTTTGTAGTTTTTGTTGTTAATCCTCACTCGAGGATATTTTCCCATTGATTTTTAGGGAGAGTGAAAGGAAAAGACTGAAACATCGATGTGAGAAAAAGATGTGGTTTTTCCATTTCTTTTTCTGAAGTTTTGTTGTTAGTATATAGGAAGTCAATGGATTATTGCACATCAAATTTGTGTCCTGCAACTTGGCTGTATTTGTTTATTGTTTCTAATAACTTTTTGTGGAATCTTTAGAGTTTTCTATATACAGAATCATGTCGTCCACAAAAAGTGGCAGTTTTTCCCCCTATTTGGACGCCTTTTATTTCTTTCTCTTGCCTTATTGCTCTGGCTAGGACTTCCAACACTATGTTGAATTAGAGTGGTGAGAGTGGGCATCCTTGTCTTGTTTTTGATTTTAGAGGAAAAACTCAGTTTTTCATCCTAGAGTATGATATTAGCTGAGGGTTTATCAAAAATGGTCTTTATTATTTTGAGGTATTTTCCCATTTTATTGAGTGTTTTAATCATAAATGGATGGTGTATCTTATCAAATGCTTTTTGGTATCTATTGATAAGATCATGTGATTTTTATCCTTTCTTTTGTTAATGTGGTGTATTACATTGATTGATTTGCATATCTTGAATCATCCTTGTGCCCCTGGAATGAACCCCACTTGATCATGATGTACTTTTTTTTTTTATGTACTGTTATATTAGATTTGCTAGTATTTTGTTTAGGATTTTTGCATCTGTGTTCATCAGAGATACTGGTCTGTAATTTTCTTTTTGTGCATGTTATCTTTGCCAGATTCTGATATCAGGATTATACTGGCCTCATAGAATGTGTTAGGAAGTATTGCCTCTTCTTCAATTTTTTGGAAGAGTTTGAAAAGGATAGCTTTTAAATCTTCTTTGAACATTTGGTAGAATTCACTAGTGAAGCCATCTGTTCCTGGACTTTTGTTTTTTGGGAGGTTTTTGATGGTTGTTTCAATCTCCTCACTGCTGATCGGTCTATTTATATTTTCCAATTCTTTTCAAGTGCAAAGGTATGTTCACCAAAAAAAGACCACATGCGAAGCTATAAACCAAGAATCAATAAATGTGAAGTACTGAAATCATTGAAAGTATGTCTTTGACCATGATGACATTAAGTTAGGCATTGATAACTAACATATCTAAATGCCATTCTTTACTAAAAGGAGTGAGGGCTCTTTTGAGAAACATTTGATTCCTGAGTGGGGGCAGGGAAGATATAAAACAAGCCTGGAATATATCCCGCTGTGCTAGACCAGCGATTTTCAACCTTTCTCATTGCATGGCACACATAAACTGATAACTATCATTCTGAAGCACACCAAAAAATACATCATAGTTTTGCCAATCTGACAAATAAAAAGGTATAACTTTGATTCATTCACACTGGACGGCTATTGTGTTGGTGCTGTCATTTTTTTTTTTTTTTTTGACAACCTAAGAGAAAAGAGGTCAGCACCCCTGACTCAATAGTCAGGTATTGCATGTTAAAAAATTCTCACAGCACACCAGTTGAAAATTGCCGTGGTAGACAGAATGTAAGAAATTGCTCAAAATAAATGATGGAGTCATGCCAAAACGGGGGTTCCCACAAGGCCAGATTTGGTACAACCAGAGCATCAAACTAGAATAAGGACAGTGATAACTATATCCTGTTAAGTAGAACAGAACTCCATGAGTTCAGATTGATAATATATGGGTAGACAAAGGAATAAGTGGGAGGGGCTCTTCTTTACAGTGGAATGCTAGACACCAAATGATAACTGTGCAGTTGGTGCTGGAGCAGGAAAATCACTGTTCTAAACCACCACAGTAAAGACTGTTATAGGCAAGAACCATCCACGGAGATTACACCTAGGGGAGTTTGATGAGGAATGTGATATTTACCTGATAATAAAGTGTCTTCCCACAGACAGCTTATTATTCACAACAAGAAAATCATAAGTATAATTGGAAAAGTCTAAAACACACTTGTCTGATTGATCAAAATTACTATGCAGATGAAGGACAAATGGACACTGGGAGCTTTTAGATATGATACCTGAGAAGGACACACCCCTTCTGTAATATCTGCCCAGCCTGAATGTAATCATGAGGAAATGTCACACAAATTAAACTTTTGGAATATTTTATAAAAGAACCAGGCCTGCACTTTTCAAAAAAGCCAACATCATAAATGACACTGAATGGCTGAGGAACTTCCTGAGATTTAAAAAGACTAAAGAGGTATGCCACTGCATAATGAAACCTGTGACCCAGGACAGAATCCTGTGCTAAAGAAAAAGGAATTGCTACCAACTGACAAAACTGGAGCTCTGGCCGGGTGGCTCCATTAGTTGGAGTGCATCTGGTATACCAAAAGGCTGTGAGTTCTATTTCTGGTCAGGGCCATACCTAGGTTGCAAGTTTGATCCCCAGTTGGGGCATGTACAATCAATATTTCTCTCTCTCTCTCTCTCAAAAATCTCATTTTGATAAGAAAAAACTGGAATATGGACTACAGATATAAAATATCACAACAATGCCAAATTTACCAAATTTGATAACTATGATTATATGAAAGAACATCTTTATTTTTAGGAAATATAGTATTAAGGAGTAAAGAGAATGATGTATTCAACTTACTGTCAAGTGGTCCAGAAAAAAAATATAAATTTTATAGAGAAAGACAGAAAGAAAGAGAGAGAGATGAGATTAAAACAAACAGTAAAATGTTAAAAGTTAGAAAAATCAGGAAAAGGGTATAAAGAGAATTCTTTGTATTATTCATGCAATGTTTCTGTAAGTTTCAAATTACTTCAAAGTAAAGTGATATATTGACAACACATGATAGATAAGGTAATTTAGAAAAAGGGAGAGGCTTATATTTGCAAACTTTACTTCAATTCCCATAGCTCCACTCATACCTGTCTTCTTTGATCACATCAACAAAGTGGGCGTCTGTTTTCTCCCGGATGTTCTTGAGTCTCAGTGGAAGGAGAGCAGACTGGTCCAAGCTGACACCTGCCCACCTTCCCTTTTCCTGTAAGATCTCACACAGGGAGGTCTGGCTGTTGGTGAGTTTCTCCTCTTGGGGAGGGCTCAGGAGTCCGTTCTGTGTTTTGGAATTATGTCCTCCAGAAACCTGCCTCAAGACAGAGGGAAGCAGACACAGAGGTGACCTGTGGGTATGCAGCATGCTATTCCACCCAACCCCTCTGCTACGCCGGGGTCCCACTGCACTGCACGCTGCACCTTCAAATCTTGGTCCCAACCCAAACTCTCACCGCCCATTTGCTTCTCCCTATCCCCCTGATTCGTCAAATCGCAACTCCAGGCGTTCGGGCAACCAGGGTGGGGGTGGAGGGGGGGATGAGGCTCTCGGTTTGCTGACCACCGAACCAGGGTTCCAGAGGGCTATGGGGAAAGTTTGGGAGAAGTGCAAGGGTGGAGGTGGATCCAGAGACAGAAAACACATATGGGCTGTAGCTTAGGAAAGGGTGACTGCCTGTCTACAACACAGACGGACCTAGTATAGCACAATCCATGGGCACATGATATGAGGGTAGAGGGTGACGGAGTGAGCTTCCTGGAGGGCCAGCCTTCACAGCCATCTAATCTGATTTCTGCTCCAGTCCTGGCTCTGGTTCCGAGGAGGTTTCTCTGGCAGCTTCCTTGCTGCTGTCCCTAATCCCAAGACCCTCTCCATGATGTGTCTCTTATCCTGAAGTCCCCTCTTCTCTTTGCAAACCCACAGTCTACCATATGTTGAATCCAACTTCCAGCCCCACAAACCTTCCCTAACTCTCTAATCCACATATCTTTAAACCCTTATTGCCCATTAGGGATCCCATTCAGTTCAGCATCTGATTACTTCTCAGGGATTAGTTCTGACTCATTCCTGTTCCTCACTGGTCTGCTCAAAACCCAAATGACTAGAAGGTAAGGAATGGGTCACCTAAGAGGAAGTATTCCCAGAACCGAGAAGTTGACAATAGGAGTATCATCTCAGGTGGATGCACCGGAGAAGAACTGACACGTATGACAGCCAGGAGCTTGTTACCTTGTTTTTATTTTTATGCTCCTCCTCACAGCCATTTTGCATTGCTCCTCCTTCTGCACCAGCTTCCGATTTGGGAGCAAATGTAATTTTGCATGAAGGGCAAGTCTACAAGAAAAAACAGACTATAGGAACTCACCAAGAGAACATGACCACAATATATAATCCAAGCAGTCCTCTACTGTTGCAATTTGCTGTCACAGAAAATGGTTGTAAACAAACGGAAGGCTTACTGAACCATACCAGGATGAGTTAAAGACAAACTGGCAAAATGAAAATGGAAAACACATCTACACAAGGACCTACACATGAATGTTCCATTACAGCCAAGAAGTACAAACAACTCAAATGTCCATTAACAGATGAATGGATCAATAAAATGTGGTCTACCCATACAATGGAATATATTAGCCATCAAAAGGAATGACGAATTGTCCTGGCAGGTGCTGCTCAGTGGTTGGAGCATTGGCCCTCGCACCAAGGGGCCATGCGTTCGATTCCCAGTCAAGGGCATGTACCTGGGATGCAGGTTCAATCCCGGGCCCCTACTGGGGTGCGTGTGGAATGCAACCAATCAATGTGTCTCTCTCACATAGTTGTTTCTCTCTCCTCCTCCTTCCCTCCCTTCCACTCTCCCTAAAAATCAAATAGAAAAAATATCCTTGGGTGAGGATTAAGTAAACAAAACAAAACAAAAAAGAAATGAAGTACTGATTCAGGCTACAACATGATGAACCTTGAAAACATTACACTCAGTGAAAAAAGCCAGGCACAAAAAGTCACATACTGTATGATTCCATCCATATAAAATGTTCAGAAAAGGCAAATCCACAGAGATGCAAAGGAGATTGGGTGTTGACAGAGGGGAGAGGAATAAAGGAATGGACAGTGATCTCATGGACATGAGGCTTCTTTTAGGAGGTGATGAAAACGTTCTAAACTTGATTGTGGTAATGGTTGTACAACTTCGCAAATATACTAAAAAGCACCAAATTGTACACTTCAAAGGGTAAGTTTCTTGGTATGTGAATCATATCTTAATAAAGCTGCTATTGAACAAACAACCTGCCATTATCCTATAAGAGGGTACTAAGCCAAGGTCTATGAGCTCTATGTGATAGTGAGCTGTTCCTATAAAATAGGCTGAATAATCAGAGGGACCTGTTTATAGACATAGGATTCTTAAAAGCTTACAGAAATTAGCTGACCTGGAAAAGGAAAGGCAAGACAACCCTGACAGGTAGAGTAGAAAGGGCAGCAAGGCTTTCATCTCTCATAAAACAGGGTTCAAATCCCACCTCGAATCCTTGTTTTGGATGGCCTTGTTCAAATCACTCACCTCAGTTATCGCATCTATAAAAAGAGAGCAATAACACTTTTCTTGAAGATACGTGGTAAGGATTTAATGGATATGCATGTAGTTAGCCTAACATCACCTCTGGTTCTCAATCAATTTACTATTATTATTAACTAGAGGCCCGGTGCATGAAATTCATGCACTTGGCAGGGGTGGCCCTCTTATAGTCCGGGAGCCCTTGGGGGATGTCTGACTGCTGGGTTAGGACTGCTCCCCATGAGCGGGCCTGAGCCGGCAGTCAGACATCCTTAGCGCTGCTACAGAGGCAGGAGAGGCTCCCGCCACCACTGCTGCACTCGCCAGGCATGAGCCTGGGTTCTGGCTGAGCGGTGCTCCCCCTGTGGGAGCACTCTGACCACCAGAGGGCAGCTCCTGCGTTTAGCATCTTCCCCCTGGTGGTCAGTGTGCGTCATAGCGACCGGTTGTTCCGCCATTCGGTTGATTTGCATATTAGCCTTATATTATATAGGATGTGATCCATTAAACTAGGAAGTGTCATTGAGATAGCAACTAACTGCTTCCAGTAGAGGAGACAGATTTAGCAGCAGATTTATTAGGACTCAAAAAATGTCCTTGCAGCCCTAACTGGTTTGGCTCAGTGGATAGAGCGTCAGCCTGCGGACTCAAGGGTCCCAGGTTCGATTCCGGTCAGGGGCATTACCTTGGCTGCGGGCACATACCCAGTAGGGAGTATGCAGGAGGCAGCTGATCAATGTTTCTCTCTCATCGATGTTTCTAACTCTCTATCCCTCTCCCTTCCTCTCTGTAAAAAATCAATAAAATATATTTTTTTAAAAATGTCCTTGCACAGCATTGGAACACATTGTAGGAGGCTAGATATTATTTCAAAAATTTAAAATAAGTGTCATCACATCTCAAGTTAGAGTTCAGGCCCACACTGTATTAAATAAAAGAAACAAAGATGCTAAAGAGGTGTGTAATTTGGGAATCTTATATAATGCACAAGCTAAGTTTGAACATTTGTATTCATCAAAAAATGAAAATATACATGCCAAAAGAGTTGGCCAAACCATTAACTAACATACCTGAACAAACAGTAGCACCTAGGTAAAACTGCTTATAGCTCTTTAAAAACTGACATTATTAACAGGGGTAAAATGTTCTAATTGTCAATACTTAATGATACAATTATTTTAAAGCACATCTCGGCATCGTCTGAGTTAAACTTCAAAACATTTTACCAATGGGGCCACTGATCTTCTCATATAACAAAATCCAATCTCTCCCCCCACCACCCCATCTCTCTCTCTCTCTCTCTCTCTCTCTCTCTCTCTCTCTCTCTCTCTCTCACACACACACACACACACACACACACACACACACACACACACACACACACACACAGAGGCCCTCCCAGCCCCCAAGGGAGGAATGAAGTAAATGTGCCCAAGACACATGCAGCACGGTCCTATGGGTGCCCCCTAGCGGGCAATGGAAGTAATTGACTTCGGTGGTGGCAGGCTTGCTTCTCTAGGGAAACACGGGCCTTTCCAGGAGCCAAGCAGGCCTGGGGGTGCAGTGGATAGAGCTTGGAGTATGGGAACGGTTTGAGAGAATGAGTCAAACCCCTAAGGTACAGGGATTCACCAATCTCGTAAAGACACGATGAAAGAGTATAAACAGCTACTTCTCTGACCACTGTTTAAACATTAAGACCAGAGAAGTAGCGTAACAGTGATTAAATGTACTGGCTTTGAAATTAAACTGAATCCTGCTTCATTGACTGAATCCTGCTTCTACCACTTAATAGAGATCTTCTCCAAGTCTCATTTTCCTCCTTGGTAAAAAGGAATTGTATCTATCCTGAAGAATTATTATAAGGGCAAAATGAGTCAATACAAATAAAGCATGTCGGAGGTATTTTAAATCAGCTTGGTTTTTGTGCACTGACTCTAATCCCATGAGACTGACTTCCTAGAATAGTGAATTGAGGATGATGAGGCCATGTGCTGGCCCAACAGGAGGAGAACTGAAATTGACTTATGATGTCTGCCATGGGTGAGGGTTGGACAAGTGGAGATGTGCATGCATTTATCACAGCTTGCCTCTGCACAATGCTTGATGTGTTAGTGAGTATTCAATAAACGTTGGTACTTAATATTAAAACTTCTGGCCACTATCCTTTCTGGTTATAAAGACAGTTCATCTGGTAATTTAATGTCCTTAATCACAAACAGCCATCCTTGGTATCTGCTCTTGCGTAGTCATTTCTTTTTTAGGTATTTCTTGACATCAATTGTTTCTAAGTATTTTTCCCTCTTCAAGTACACCTGATGCACTTTAAAAAAGGCCATCTGTTTCTTAGGCATTCCTATAGCACACTAGTGTTACATATATAAGATGTTTTATGCATTTATACAACAGTGACCATCGAAGGGCACACACCCTTCACAAAGGATCCCCTTGATAGTAATCAAGGCCACACAACTCAGATCTTGGCTGCAAAGGGGTTAGAAGGCTAGTGGAAACTGGGAGTGACCATGGGAACCAGCTAATCTCCAGGGAGCCTGGAGCAGTGGTCTTCACATATAGGCAAGTCAAAGTTACATCCCTTTGACAAAGAGAGGATATGTGGCCTATACTCTACTGTGATAAAATGTTCTAATACGAAGGTAAGATCTTGTAGAGGGGCCCACAAAAGAACCTCACGGAGCAAAGGTAGAGACATACACTGTCAGAGCCAAATATTCACCAATGGTCTAGGAGTCTGCACTCAGGGAGGTCTGGGGGCCCGTTGGGGTCACGTGGGAAGCAGTAGAGTAGGACCTGTGACTGGGCTCTGAATGGCCCAAACAGTGCTCACTGCTCACTCTGCATTCCCACAGCAGCTTTGCCCACAAAGTGGGACTGGAATTGGGCAGGAGAACCAGTTTTGCACTTGCTTTGAAAATGTTGCTCTTTGTCATTCTATTACTTCTTCAGCTACTTTTCTTTGGGGAAGAGGGGTTTGATTAACATTTTAAAAGAAATAAAATGAAAAATCTTCAAGAAATCCATCCGTCCTGATGGAGACATTCTCATAACTCAACACTCCCTTCTGCTCTGTGGGGAGAGCACCTTCTGCATGAGGAGGGCTCCATGATGCAACGAGTATGTGGGTTTGCTTCCCTTCATTGGCATCAGCCATTTTCCTTTAAGTATTTACAGGTTCATTTTCATTGAGTTAAAGCATCTCACAAACTGCTTATTGCTAAGCACCCAGACACCTCTGCGAAATGTCCGCCAACCCATTAAATGTCCATCTCTCCCCCTTTGCCGCTGCCAGTAACTCCATTCCTGAGCAGTCCTCAATAGGAAGCATTTCCGAGTTGGGAAACTAACTACCTGGGATATTCTGTGCCTTGAGAGGCATGTCTGACTCGCAGGAAAGCATGGTGGCAAGCACGTTAGATAAAGAGCACTGTTGTCATGATAGCAGTGCTATGATATAGAAACGCCGCTATGCAGAGTGCATGCCAGTGAATGATAACCAGGCCCTCATCCAGGTGATGTCTGCAACCTCCTGTACTTGATCTCAATTAATCCTCATAATATTCAAAGGTTTACCAACAGCGGGGGCCAGAGTGCAGTGCTATGACTCGACCACCAGCAGCCTCTCTCTGGCCTCCTTTCCTGGCACAAGGAGGACTGAGGAATAATTCTAGTGCTCTGATCTCCTCTGCCTCATTCTCTGAAGTGACCAAGGCAGTTAGGACCACATCCTAGTTCTTTTTTTAAAATATTATTATATTATATTTTATTTATTTTTAATATATTTTATTGATTTTTTTACAGAGAGGAAGGGAGCAGGATAGTTAGAAACATTGTTGAGATAGAAACATCCATCAGCTGCCTCCTGCACACCCTCTACTGGGGATGTGCCCACAACCAAGGTACATGCCCTTGACCAGAATTGAACCCAGGACCCCTCAGTCCGTAGGCCGACGCTCTATCCAGTGAACCAAACTGGTTAGAGCCACATCCTGGTTCTTTTAAGTGGCACTATTGGCACACTGGCACCAAGGGAAGCTTCATCAAGAGCAAGCTTCATCAAGAGCAGCTAAGGTCCCCTCACAGAGTACATCATGGGCCAAAGAGTAAGCTGGCTATTGCCTGGGAAACCCGAGATCCCTTTGGAGAACACCCAAAAGCAAGCTCTGCATTTTCCCAGATTATCTGTGTTCCTTCCCCCAACATGGACGTAAGCTCAAAGGGAAGATTATAACTATTTTTCTAACACACTTGGGTACATTTGCATTTGTTTTTTTTAACACATTTCAATGCCTGCACCCTACAATCTGTTCAGAGTATATGGCACAGAGCTATAAAATCGTTTTTCTTCAAGGCTATCTCTCTTCAAAAGATAAATCATTTCTAAGCTAACAGCTGTTCTTTTTCATAACTGTCAAGGGAGGGAGTAGGGAAACCTCTTTTCTGAGAATCGAGGAGGAAATTTCAGAAAAGCCCCGGCTTTACCTATATAGTCTGCTGAGTATGACTATTTGGCAAACTGTCCTATGACCAGAAGCACCCCTTACTCGCCAAACTAAAAATTCTGGTTGAGCCCTGGCTGGTGTTGGTAAGTGGTTAGAGCATCAGCCCATGCACTTAAGGGTTGTGGGTTTGATTCCTGGCCAAGGGCACGTACCTGGATTGCAGGTTCAATCCCCAGCCCCAGTCAGGGCTCATGCAGGAGGCAGCTAGTCAATATGTCTCTCTCACATCAATGTTTCTCTCTCTCTCCCTCCCTTCCTTCTGTCCTTCCACTCTCTCTAAAAAAGCAATGGAAAAAAATATCCTCAGGGGAGGATTTTAAAAAATAAGTTCAGGTTGAACATGGCAGACAGGAACATGCAATTGTAATAGCAGATACAGCTTACTGAGGCCCCATATCAGTTTATTTTAGTCCTCATAAGCACCTATGAAGCTGACACTATGATTAGCCCATTTTATACGGGAGGAAACTGAGGCAGAGAAGAGAAGGGACTGGCCAAAGTCACACAGTTAGAAAATGATAACAGGAGTTTAAGGCCAGGTAGCAGCAGCCTTAATCCCAGCCATGCATATATGACATCTCCAAGTGAATGGAACCACCTGTAATGTGAGCTACTACATGCCACTGGCAGGCCGGCGCAGATGTGATTTCTGCTAAAAAAAATAGCTGCAAAATATTAGAGGGAAGCAGAAGCAGTAATTGTTACAGGAAAAGAAAGGCAACCCAGAAGCTTTAAGAACAGGAAGCGGACAGCTTGAGAATACTGGAGGCAAAACCACAAACAAAAACCTGTGAAAATCAGGCACAGGATCTCAACGTCATGGAACCCTGCTCAGGTTTCTGAGTCCTACGTAGCTACTGCATTTAATAATTGAAGCTGATAAGGCAAGAATATTGTTATCATGTTGTGGAAATATTCATTCAAAAAGTCAGAAAAAGAAAGAATTTAATATTTTGAGAAATTTCATTTATGTCCAATACCTCACTACCTGATGCTGCCCATCAAATGATACTGGACTTGTCTATCTTCCCTTTTCATTTCATAACTACAGACTTCATTCAGAGTTCTCAGGTCCCCCTCTCCCAATGCCCTATTTCTCAAATAGAGCCAGTTGCTTCCTCAAATTGAATCAGCTGAGCCTATTTATAATGATTTTATTACTGGGATCCCATGCTGCATTTAATTTTTATTTCTCCTTAGTCTTCTCCAGTCTCTGGCAGGTCCTATCCTCCCTTGTCATCGATGACCTTGTCATTTTTGAAGTACCTTGGTCAAGTATTTTGTAGACTGCCCTTGAATTTGGATTTGTCTGATGCTTTCACATGGCTGACTGAGGTTTAGGATTTGAGGAAGAACTCCAAAAAGGTGATGTGCCCTTCTCAGCACCTCACATTAGGGGGCACAAGATACCATGAATCTTATTAATCACTAGAGGCCTGGTGCACAAAATTCGTACACTTGCAGGGAGGGAGGTCCCTCAGCCCGGCCTGTGCCCTCTTGCAGTCCAGGAGCCCTCGGGGGATGTCCAACTGCCAGCTTAGGCCCAATCCCCACGGGGAGAGGGCCTAAGCTGGTAGTCATATATCCTTAGCGCTGCCACAGAGGCAGTAGAGGCTCCCGCCACCGCCGCTGCGCTTGCCAGCAGTGAGCCTGGCTTCTGGCTGAGCGTCGCTCCCCCTGTGGGAGCGCACTGACCATGAGGGGGCAGCTCCTTGTTGAGCGTCTGCCCCTGGTGGTCAGTGCATGTCATAGTGACTAGTCATTCTGCCATTTGGTTGATTTGCATATTAGCCTTTTATTATATAGAATGATGCGACATTTATCATGTGGTGAAGTGGGGGGAGGGCTATCAGGTTTTCCACTGCTAGTTAGTATTCTTCCTTTTATAATGAATATCTGGTGGAGGGTGGGGGGAGGAGATGCTTGGGGGCTGTGCAAATATTCCATTTCTCCTTTAACTTATACCCACTAATTTTAGAGTTCATTGATGGATCTTGCCTGCAGAATTTATTACTGTGATGTTCTAATGGGATTCTCTTTCACTCATTCCTTCTACATGTATTCTGTCCATTTATATGTGATGTGCTTTCTCCTAACTGAAGGAAACACACACACACAACTAAAAAATAGATAAAACATGAAAAGTCCTTTTTTAAAAACACTTACTTTATATCCATATTTCAAAGCCAGCAGTTAAACTACTTTACTCTTATAACTGCTTTATTGAGATATAATTAACATGCCACACAATTTACCCATCTAAAGTGCAATATTCAATGGTTAAAGTATATTCACAGAATTGTCCAACCATTACTGCTATCGATTCAGACCGCCCTTTATAATAATTTATAAGCTATATACATATATGTATGTGTGTGTAGAGAGAGAGAGATCTACTACCTTTTCCATTCCTATAATTATTAAAATGAAAAGTAGAGGCCTTCTGCATTCTCATATTGAGCCAGCTGAGCCTATTCATAATGATTTTACATACAAATAATACAAATGACAAGGAGATAAAAGAAGTGATCACTTACTTAGAGTCATTAAAAAGTTATGGCAACTATCACAGAAGGATGGTTCTTGGGAAAAGTACAACCCTTGTGAAAATAGGACAGATCCTCTCTGAATTGTCCCATGTGGACAAATCCATACCATCAGCCTCATTACTGACTGTAAACATGTAGAAACTTTCACCTGGTGAGGACACAGGCCTGGGGTTCTGAATAATAGATTAAGGTAAACTCACAATGATAGCCAAGCAGGTGCATTGCCAGTGAGGTCTTTCAGAAATGCACTAAGATGTGTCGCAGCTCACACGGTTCACTGTTTAGGACTGATGTGATTAAAAAAAGAAACCACCCACACCTTTGGTTTTCATTTCTTGGTTCTTCACAAAGACTTTACAGCAGCTATTGTGATTGGCACGTGTAGTTTCGATCTGTCACCCACAGTTTCATGACAAATGAGCAGCAGGCCTCCACTGCAGAGCGGAGGTCACACTAAGCAGGCCAAGTGTCCCTGCACCAATTATACATTTGTGATATGGTTACATCCCCCACAGCAACCACCAAAGACAATAACAGAAGAATCTCTCTAAAGTCAGAACAAGCTGAGAAGGCAAGATCTTCCCGAGACAATGACTCATTGTGGGTAAATCAACACAGTATCTATGTCTTCTCCTATCCTTTATTCCTGCCGTGGTCACTGTCCATGTCTCCACATGGCGTGAATGAATGCATGTCCTGGTGTTAAGTGAGCATTTACTACAATCTTAGCATTCATGGGCATTACTTCACTTAATCTTCACAACAACCCTGAGAGATTGCCTCTTCATCATCATTTCACTGTGACTTAGAGAAGTTAAGTGACTTGCTCACAGTCCCAAATCCAAGGCTTTGAGAACAACCTTGACTTGGAGTTCTGGCCCCTCCCATGGCATTAAAGCTGCCTTCCATGACTGTGACTGAAAAGCCCTATCTCCTTCCTGGGCTTACTTTTTTTTTTTTAAGAGAGAGGAAGGGAGAGGGGGAAAGAAACATCTATGTGAGAAAGAAACATTGATCATTTATCTCCTGCATGCCTTCCACCAGGGATCAAGCCCACAACCTGGGCATGTGCCCTGAGTAGGAATCGAACTGGCAACCAGTCAGTGCATGGCACAACACCTGAGCTACACCAGCTAGGGCCTGGCTCCCTTCTTGACTACTCCTCCCCCCATCCCAAATCCCAGGGCTGTTTTTGGAAGCTCAGGCTCAAAGAGCCGAGTGTCACAGTGCTAGGAGTGTACCTCACAGCTCCCCATTTTGCAATGCCAAGGCTTCCTGATGAAAAACTTTCACTGCCAGTCACTCAAGAAGCCAATGGTTGGTTGTAAGAGGGTTCTCTATGACCTATGACCTCAGACCAAAACCCTTGTCCTTTGACATGACTACAGTTTCTTGGTAGGACATCCTAATACTCAGACTATCTTATGAAGTATTAGGTAAGAATTCTCAGCTATGTACTGAGAAATAACTTACTGACACATAGGACAGGTGTGCCAGGAGGGAAAACAAATGAATCCTAGACATTACCTTGGTTCTATTTAGTTCTGCTCAGGCTTCTTAATTTAGTCCTTCTTAGGCTACCTCTACAGAGTTCTATCTTCCTATGTGTCACTTAAAAATTAAAAATTTAAGCCAAAAGAAAGTTGTCATTATCTACTATATGCCAGGCATAATCTGGACATTTGGGGAAAATATAAGTTTTTTTTAAACACACGGGCCCTGCCTGCATTCAAAGAATTCACAGGAAGGCATATAACAAACATAAGGAAAATATTGAATACTGTGTATTTTGTAACTATAATTAGGTAGAGGAGTCATAAAAAAAACAAAACTGCAATGAAGGTGACCTATGAAAGAAAAAGAGGAGGTTTTAGGGAAAAGAGAAATGATGAGTATGGCAGGTAAGAGGAGCAACAGGACCAAGATATGCACGTATTCATTTGATGAATATTCACTGAACACCTTTTCTCTAATTTCTTGTTTCTTGCATGAAACTCCCTCCACTAGACAAGCATTTCTCTCAAAGGTGCAGCTTAAAAAAAGAAATCCGTGGTCAGCGAGGCCTGAGAATGCTGCATACCACATCCATCTCTGGAGACAGAAGTACTGTATGCATATTAGCATACTAAAGGCTCTGAGAACTCCTGCAGTAAAGAAACCTTCTCAATGTTGTTTAACCTGGAACTTCCCAAATTTACCTGACCACAGAACACTTTTTTTTTTTTTTTATTTGATACCTATTTCTATCCAGAGAAAGTACTGCTCAAGGGAACACAGAGGAAACACTGCCTTACACCAAGGTAGAAGGAAAATGTGGGGTCTGTGACAAACCTACATGAGAGCTAACTCTGGCTGGATGAGGTGAGAGCAGCAACAAAGGAGATCAAAGCCTGTTGGCAGGAAGAGTAACAGACCTTGGAAAAGGATTAGGAGGAGCTAGTCTGTGATTCCAGCTAATGGGAAGATCTAACCATAGTACAGACAATATAAGGCAACAAGTCAATGATATGCATGAGGCAGTAACAAGTTTAGAGGAAAAACCTCAGAAAATGTATGAGCAAGCAACTGGTATTTCACATTTCTATTGTTCAGAAACTGTTACTTGATGGAAGGTCTTATATGTCAGATTATAATCTATATAATCTTTAAGGCAGACCTCAGTTTTCTGCCTTTCAAGCTTAGGCTGATAGCTCATACTGATTCACTCAGTTACTCAGTGCTTATCCTATACTACAGGCCCAGTGCACAAAAACTGGTGCACTCGGGGGGCGGAGGGTCCCTAAGCTCAGCCTGCACCCTCTCGCAGTCCAGAAGCCCTCAGGGGATGTCCAACTGACAGCTTAAGTCTGTTCCCCCTGGGAGGAGCGGGCCTAAGCCGCAGCCTGGCCTCCCTCTGCAGGAGGCAACGGGGCGGGCCGATCAGGGGATGGCACCAGCTGGTGAGCAGCCAGCCCTGCCCCCATTGCCCCACCACCACTGCCAGTGGCCTCCCTCTACAGGAGGCAACCCGGTGGGCCGATCAGAAGACAGCGCTGGCCACTAAGCGGCCGGCCCCGCCCCCCCATTTGCCCCTCTGCCACTGATGGTCTCTGCCGACTGCCCCCCAATCACCTGTCCCCTCCCTCTGCCCAGTGGCATGCTCCTTAGCTGGCCTGGTGTCACCTGCTTGCTGGCCCCGCCTCCCACCAATGAGTCATTCCACTGTTTGGTCGATTTGCATATTACACTTTTATTATATAGGATAATAAAAGCCTAATATGCTAAGTGTCTGGCCATCCAGTCGTCTGTTCAACCAATCAAAGCATGATGTGCTAATGATTTGCTAAGACTGCTCAACCGCTCACTATGACATGCACTGACCATCAGGGGGCAGACAACCTGACCAGTAGGTTAGCTTGCTGTTGGAGTCTGGCTGATCAGGACTGAGCGAGATGGGCCGGACATGCTCTGGAACCTGCCTGTGGTTCCTCCCCGCTGGCCAACCTCCAGCGTCCCTCCCCAGCCCCAATCGTGCACTGGGACCCCTTGGAGGATGTCAGAGAGCCAGTTTTAGCCCAATCCTGCAGGCCAGGCTGAGGGACCCCACTGGTGGAATCATACACTGGGCCTCTAGTCTATATATAAAAGCCTAAGTGACCAAATGACCAAACAACCAGTTGCTATGGCATGCACTGACCACCGGGGGACAGATGCTCAATGCACAGGATTGGGCTTCCTCCTGTCTTAATTGGGCCTGCGGGGAATGGGTTCCCTCCTATCTGGATCGGGTACCATCCTGTCTGGATCGGCTATCTGACATCCCCTGAGGGGTCCTGGATTGCGAGAGGGCACAGGCCAGGCTGAGGGACCCCACTGGTGCACGAATCCGTGCACTGGGTCTCTAGTAATTTATAAAGCACTCACAGACACCTGCTCTCACCTGATCCTCACCTCAGGCACTAGAAGCAGAGAAGGCAAGAGTGTGGCAAAGACTTCCCAAAGTGAAGCCTGAAGAGAAGACCAGGTCTTCTATCTCTTCCTGCTCCTTCCACTCCAACTGTAATTCTAACTTTCTGGGACAACCCTAGTCACGGTGTCCTATGATCCCCCAACACCATCAAAATACCCCAGAAATTATATTTCAAGATCCAATTCTATCCCTTCTGGAAGGAACCCAGAGATCTTTTTTGTTGTTGTTGTTCAAATTCCTTTGGCAAACATGGTCAACTTTAACAGATCACAAGATTTTCAGAAAACTTTCAATCATTACTTGGAAAACTTATACAAGGTAACAGAATATGCTAAATACATTGTTTTTGTCCATCCAGATTTTTTAAAAAAATTGAAGTCAGCAAATGCATTCCCTAATGGATAGAAACTCACATGCACAAAATCTAAAATACAACAAATTTATTTTTGGCTTTGAGCTCTATTTTTTTACTTAAATACAGCTCAGGTTGAAGCCTGGAGGAAATTATTTCTCCCCAGATAATGAAACTGTACTTATGCTCCTCCCTGACATGACTCTTCCCTGCCACACTCACTGACACTCATGCACCCAGAGCTCCTTTCTGATGCTGTAAGACATCAGCCCAGCAAAGATGCTGTTTTGAAAGTGCACAGGCAACAAGGAAATTTCAGATACATTAGCTGTTATGCATGTGTCAGAGAGTACGGGGAAGACAAGATCTAATACCTACCCCACTGGCTCTATACTTGAGATGATTTTACCCCCCATTCCCCAACCCCTCAAGGACATTGGGCAATGGCTGGAGACAGTCTTAGTTGTCACAATGGGAGGAGGGGGAGCTCCAGGCACCTAGTGGGTAGAAGCCAGGGACACCGTTCAACATTTCACAGTGCACAGGACAGCCTCTGTCACAGTTATGTGGCCCAAAATGTTGACAGTGTTGAGGCTGAGAAACCCTGCACTAAGTTAACAAAGCACACAGGGAAATGATATATGAGTACTGTCAATAAACCTGAATGTAATAATCACACAAAGTAACTGGTGCTCAGTCCTATGGATTCTGACACAGTGAAATAATCTGGATACTCCAGCTGGTTGTCACAGTGTGGTGCCTGTTAGGCTTAAATGCCAACATAGCTAATTTTCAAATCTGTTAATGAATGTGGATAAGAAGGAACAGACTGGATTAAAGCCATAACAAGAGGCCGTCATCCTGACCAATATATCATTAAGTAAGTATTTGAGAGCACAAAACAGTGAAGTGGATATATGTTTTAACTGTCTCTTTTAAAAAAAAAAGGATATGGCAAATATTTAAACTGTAAAAATAAATAAGAGGTACAAGTGGGAGAACTAAGTCAAATGTGAAAACTGAGGACCAGCTCATAACCTAGGCTGAGTTCATGTGCCCAAGGTCCATCTCATTAATTCCTTAGTTCACTATGACAGAAACGGGTACTTCTCGACAGCCACCAGGAAGTCTCTGTTCCAATAATGAAATACTATAATGTTCTTGGCAAGCCTGCACTCCTTCAGCTACTACATCATACAGTTTACCCACACCAACAAAATTTAAAATAATTAGAAAACATTCGATTTCAGGAAACACAGAAGTACTTCAGAAAGTAGTCTCTGAAATAAGAGACCAACTAGCTCTCCAGCAAGATGTGAAGAGAATCACCTTCATTATCATTTATCATTAGCTTTTAAAAATCCCCAAAGACATCTTAGGTCGCAGAAAAAGGAAATAGTAGAAGTGAGAAGCATCTTTATGCAATGCAGAAAGAAAATGGAAGTGCAGAATACGTCAAAAAAGAAAAGATTAAAAATGCAAAATGCTGCTTCTTTTATACTACATGGGGGGAAAAAATCACAAAACCAAATTGAAGGGCATTCTATGTCATCTGCA
Source organism: Corynorhinus townsendii (assembly GCA_026230045.1). Classification (NCBI taxonomy): domain Eukaryota; kingdom Metazoa; phylum Chordata; class Mammalia; order Chiroptera; family Vespertilionidae; genus Corynorhinus; species Corynorhinus townsendii. The sequence continues at coordinate 67,815,735 of JAPDVU010000009.1, forward strand.
ACAGACCCAAAGGCTTATTAATTTACATGTTGTACTACAGATTATTATAAAATTTTAGAAGTAGGAAAAAAACTAACCTTAAGGTTATCAAAGGTTTTGACAGTCTGCGCCAAGTCACTGACACTCCCTGGTGATGCTGTCCCCTGTGCCCTAGGACCTGAGGACACCTGTGAGCCGTCAATGACCTCAAAGCCAGAAAGCAAGGCCTCTGAACAGCTGCAATGAGACTCCTTCGCTTTCTTACCCGCTATCAGGTATGTCTTCAAACCTATGGATAAAAATTACAGTCAGCACAGGTTGAAACCACCTTTGGTTGAAATACAGCTCCGTTCTTGCTCTCCGTGCAGGACCTGCTCCTGAAAAGTTAAAAGTAAAGTGAAAAATGTGAATATGTCATATTTTACTACTGACTTCCATCTTTTCAGAGATGTGCAGCCTCAGGGGGACATTTGCCTCTAAGCAACACCATTTACTCCCATTATGTTTTCTTTAAATGACGGCTGCACATTTTACCTTTGAGGGCTGAAATGAGCATTAAAAAATTCCTCCTTTGTGACAGCAGCAGAGCCAAATGATGGTGGGCCCTCTGCATTTCTTGGGTTTGTTTTCATCTCTCAATACCAGTCACTGACATATACAATGGTAGGTCTAGTTAGCTGTAAGGGATTTAGAGGATGGACCATTTTAGCTAGGTCCCCTGACATAGGCAAAACTACTATGAAAAGTGAGACCATAATATGCACCCACAAGGGTAATTAAAACTTCCCTTGATTAAAATTTATCAACCATCTATTTTCTGTTGGATCCAGATATTCATAGCAAAAACATTCAGCTTTCATCCAGCTGCAGTCTACACAAATTTTATCCCACAAAATCCTCATTAAAAATAAAAAAGTTGGTGAAGTGGACAATTAACCTACATCTTTCAATTCTCATTGAAGGCTGAAGTAACACATTAATGTATGCTACACTGTTAAGCAGCTGTAACAGGTGTGTAGGTCCCTGCTCTGGGTAGTCAGAACTATCTGCTGGGGAAATAATGAGGAGCTTTTCTAGAGTGAACTCAACAAATTTCTGAAAAAGAAGCAAATCTTATTTAAAACATTTTTTTTAAATCCCCACCCAAGGATATGTTTTATTGATTTTAGAGAGAGGAAGGGAGCAAGAGAGAGACAGATACTGATGTCACAGAGAAACATCAATCTGTTGCCTCCGGTACATGCCCTGACTAGAAATCAAATCCACAACCTAGGTAAGTGCCCTGACTGGGAATACACCTGACCGCAACCTTTTGGTGTATGGGACGATGCTCCCAGGAATGGAGCCACCCAGCCAGGGCAGAAGTGAATCTGATTTAAATAAATCCATTGTTGCTCCTTACTAGAATTCAACCAGACTGCAAATGTATTGAAGTAGGTAACTATAATTTACTCAATAAATGTTTATTTTAGGCCTGGTGCATGTTATACAGGGTAGGCAAAAGTAGGCTTACAATTGTGAGTATGGAAAACACAGAGCTTATTCTTGTATTATTTTCCATACAAACAAATGTAAACCTACTTTTGTCCCATCCTGTACTAAGAACAAAACAGGGGCCTGTCTTGGAGAGTTTAAGCTCCAGCATAAGGTGGTAATGAAAAGCCATCATGGAAACACTGGATCAGGAGGTGACGTGTCTACACTGCTGAACATGCATGGTTTCTTACACTCAGTATCTATATATATAAAACCCTAATATGCAAGTAGACCGAATGGTGGAACAACTGAACCACCAGTCACTATGACGTGTGCTCACCAGCAGGGGGCGCATGCGGAACATGGCAGGCAAGGGCAGCAGGAGACAGAGCGTGGAACATGGTGGGTGTTGGCCACAGCAGGATGGTAGAGCAGGTGAGCAGGGGTGCCAGACCAAGGTGGGGCGCCGGTCGCTATCATTGGGGCAAGCCTCTGCTGGTTACTGGAAATTCTTTGCTCCCGCGCACTGCGGTCCTGCCCAGCACTTGCACCCGCTGCCAGCACCCAGCGCTGACCCTGATTGCTCAGCACCGTCAGTGGGTGCAAGCAGCAGCTGCCAGCCCCAATCGCCCCTGAGGGTTTCTCCACCTCCCCATGCTCCTGAGGGGCAAACGGGGCAGCAGCTGCCTCTCGCACCCACTGATGGTGCCAGCCCCAATTGCTCCATGCCGTCAGCGGGTGTGAGTGGCCCAGAGCCATCAGCGTGTGGGAGCGGTGGCAGTAGGAGTGGGGCTGCCAGCAGAGAGGGGACCAGGGGCTGTGACAGGAGGGGCTGGGCAGGGGCATGGAGGATGGGCCAAGATCCACCCCTGTGCCCACTGCAGCCTCACGGCCCACAGTTCCTTTCAAGGTGCACAAATTCGTGCACTGGGCCCCTAGTATATGTAATAAATGCTTTAAAATCAATTAACCAAATAACCTAGGGACTATTGAATCAATAATCCTTAATCATTTTATAATTACACCACCATTTAATCACTTACTCTTTGTTCATTTCCTCTCGCCTCATAAAAATACTCTACGGTGTATGTTTTTAAGTCAACTTTCTAAGAATTTGGCAAGAGTCCTTAAGACACCTAGAGACATCTTTGAATATACCTAAATCCCATGTGGGAATCAGAAGACTTAGATAAATAATTTTAGATGCTAATTAATCCCAAAGGAGATAGTTAACATGCTCACTGTTAACTACGGTCCTTTTTTTCCTTCAAGCAAAAATGTACATCCCAATTTATGTAGAGGATCAATTACAGTTATAACTAATTACATGCATAAGCTTGAATTGGGAACATGAACTAGAATACATCGGAAGAGTAAAAGCAACTTTATATGAATTTCTCAGGCTCTTGTCACAGACAACACTTGTTATTTCACGTTGGGGGCTAACCAGAGAATAGTCCTGTTTCTGGCCTTAGAGTCCTGGGCTGGCAGGGCTTATTCCTGGTCATCACAGAAGTACATGAAAAGGCCAGCCCCTGGAGCTGCTCTAATGGTCCCTCCCCTGACTCCTGAGGGAGCATGTGCTGCCACTGCACGTGGCAACCTGGGAGACCAGAAGGAGGGACATTTTTTTATTGCAGGGAGTGAGAAGCTGCCATTGAAGGGGGAGGTTTTCCTTTATGCCAGCAGCTGGTCCTGACCCCAGAAGAGTATTCCCTTTGAGATGCTGCTGGCTCGGGGCTGCTTTGGTTGAAGCTGCTACTCCCTGAGGAATGCCACAGAGCATAAAGCCGAGGAAGCCAAGGAGGCCCTGCTCTCAGCTCTCAAACCCACAAAGTGTCCTTGGTAACTGCCTAGCCCAGTGGTCGGCAAACCGCGGCTTGTGAGCACATGCGGCTCGTGAGCCGTGGTTTGCAGCTCTGTTGACTAATGAGTTTGCCGACCACTGTCATATACTAACTACCCTTTACCTCTTTGCACACAACATCCCAAATCCTCACAGCTTCCAACTACACGGTAACGTTTAGTCTAGTCCAGTGGTCAGCAAACTCAGTAGTCAACAGAGCGGCAAACCGCGGCTCACAAGCTGCACGTGGCTCGCGAGCCGCGGTTTGCCGACCACTGGCCTAGCCCTTCCCTGTGCAGCTCCAGACCTGTAAGAGCCAGTGAAGGAGGCCTTTCCTAGAGGTGCAACAGCTAAAGCAGGGAAACGCCCGAGTCCCACTGAGACATGCATGATGCTGAAGCCAGTGCTTCAAAGCAGGAACACGCCCACCACCAGGGAGGGTGCAGCAATAGCACCCAGGTCTGCAGTCGCAAGCTCTGATGCTGCCTTGGGGAGCATATCCCTGAGGTTTGTTGTTACTTCTATGAATTGTGACCATTGTGATACTGCTCATTCATCACTTATTGAGCATCTCCTGTTTATCATGCACTGTGATGAGTACTGGGAGAACAAGCTAGAACACATCAGCTATGACCCCTATATATATGGGGCTATCACTTGAAGAAGGATCTAGCCAGCAGGCAGGATGAGGACGTGCTGGTGCTCTGGAAAGCACAGGAGGGAAACCTTGCAAAGACTTGGAGGTTAGGGAAAGCCTCCTGGATGAAGTGCCCTTCAAGCTAAGAACTGCAAGACGAAGAGAAGTCAGCTAAATGAAAGCCAGCAGGGCCAGGTGCTGAGGTGCTGTCATCAGGCTGTGGGTGCTGCTGCAACAGTCCATGAACAGGCCCTCCAGAAAGGGAGCTTTTGGCAGGTAGAGTCAAGGTATGGAAGTAAATTGAGTGGGACTGGGACAGGAGAATGAGTGTGGGTGAATGGCCAGAGATAACCTGGGATCATGCAGGAGGGGTGTAGAAAGCTTCAAGAGTCTTCACACTAGGGGCAATGGGGAGGGTGGGGAGCAGGCACAAGGCTTAGGAAAGGCCAGGGAGCACCGCTGCTATAGAGCCTAAGACCATTGGAAAACACAGATATTTACATTACGATTCATTAACAGTAGCAAAATTACAGTTATAAAGTAGCAACGAAAATAATTTTATGGTTGGGGGTCACCATAACATGAGGGTCGTGGCATTAGAAAGGTTGAGAATCACTGCCCTAGAGAGATGGGTAAGGGCATGGCTTCTGCAGAGCAACCTCAGCTTCAGGCTACACCACCTCTTCACTGCATGACCTGGAGTAAGATACCCCAGCCCTCTGCATCTCAGTTTCCTCCTGAGGTGAGGCTAAAAACAGGATGCACCCTACATGGCTCATGTGAAGATTAAACAATTAACACATATGGAGGCTTTAAAACAGTGCCTGGTACATAATAAGAACTCAGTAACCTTAACTATTACTATCAACTAGTGGCCCGGTACACGAATTCATGCACATGGAAAGGAAATTAATTAGAAGAAATATTTTAATATCACCATTCGCCCTTTCTCTATAATAGAAGTGTCAACCAAATTCACAATCGACAATGACAGATGGAAACACAAGCATGTGATTGGCACCAGCGAGAGCTTTATATGTATCATGCATGCATAAGTCAACTTAACCTTTTATAGATATACAATACACTTGCTTAATTAGACCTGCTTTCTGATGTAGCTAAACATTTTCAGCCCAGTGAAGCACCCCAACCTCTCTTTCAGGTAATTGTCAGCAACACAGCAGTAAATATCAACACGAAGCAGATTATTAGTGTAGATCATGCAGGAAGAACAAAAGGTAAAATATTTAACTGCAGCAGTGTTTGACTATATTCTGCACAGTGAGAAAACCTGAAGTCATTTTCAAGGTCCACCATTTTTTACTTCTTTTCAGTCTGGTCAAATTTCTAAGCTTTCTAAATCTCTGCTTTCCAGCTAGTGAAAAGAAAATAGGATTCCACCGAGTCTCCTATCTACCTACTCCAGGACTTCTGTGAGGATCAGATGAGATGAGGCATGGGAAAACACTTCACATACATTTGGTTAAAGGGTAAAATGTTTGCACCTGGCTATAAAGCAAGTCATGTTCCTGGGCTGAAGAAACTCCAAGCAGGCTAGTCACTAGGGAGAGGAAGCTGGGCATTGCTATGTGATGTCATTGCCCAGCGCCCACAGAGACACTTTCTGGGCTGGGCTGTGGGCTGCATTTTGTGCCATGGAGTCTCGGCAGCATTGGCTGCCGTTTGGTGGGCTGTTGCTCCAGGGTGGTGGCGAAGCCTGTGTCCCACTTGGGGGAAGCCAAGTGTTGCTTTGTGGATACCAGGTCTGCAGTGCATTTCTCTGTAAATGGCCAGTGCCTGTCATGGCAGCTCCTGCATTCAGCATCTGCCCCCTGATGGTCAGTGTGCGTCATAGTGACCTGTCAGACGGTCAGACGGTCGGACACTTAGCATATTAGCCTTTTATATATATATATATATATATAGATGTGGATGTTTGACCTGCTCATCACTGGAGTCTTTTTCATGCTCCTATGTACAAAAGCATATGCAAAATGGTTAAATCAATAATTGGTCCAAATTTATTTCTAACTTGAATTTTTCTTTAGGAAGCCCCCCAGTGGCCAACTTGTAGTGATGACACACTACTGCTAGTGTTCCCAAGGTTCAACGTGTGTATGTGTCCATGGCAAGCAAAATTGGTGAACAAATTAAGTATCTTTTTATTTGTGCTTCAATATAAAGCTAAATTTAAAGTGAAACCTTTTGCCAAAACTAGAGGGACATCAGCATGATAAAGAAAGGCTGAGCTTAGCTGCCCGATGTGAAATACCCAGGAAATGTAACTGAGTTCCAGCCTTGTCAAGTCTGATAGAGTTTATAAAAGATAAGGATTTAATGAGTAACCACACACATGAATCCTGAGGTCCAAGTTCATAAGAATGGTTCTTCATGAGCAGGTCAAATAAGGCAGCTAAATGATTTTTATTAAGTATAATGAAACAGGAAAGTAATTCATTAAGATTTCTTATATTCCTTCCTGGTAATTGATTTTAAACCTCACCAGCATTTATGGTTTTTATCAGCTTAATTTTACAGAGGCTGAAGGGTGGAGTTACATGGTCCCTACTGGGCTCCTGTCTGACGGAGGAGCTTGTCTCTGGCTGCTTGTTTTGAGGAGAGTGATGTGGTTAACATTCTTAAGCCTTCTTAAGTGTATCATCAATTTTTTCAGGACAAGAGCTGCCTTGCACACACAACCAGTGCTTAGTTTTGGTGAACTGAGTGTAATTTGCGTCAATGCCATAGTCCAGTTTGGAAAAGAAAGACTATTCTGGCCTCTTTCCTGTATCATGGTCCTTTGCTGTGGGACACTTGCTTTAGAGTGAGATATCCAGAATCATGAAGAATCAAGGACCTGTCAACTCAACAAGAAGAAGAGAATAATCAGGAAGAAAAGAATGTTTGGAGATGCAGCCTTAGGAATGAGCAGCATATATAACAAGCACCTAGAAGCTTGCATCACCAGTGATTTGAAACAATAAACCCAAGAGAGGCAATCTGGTTGGGTTAGTTCATACACATTCTAAAAAGTTACTTCATTTTTTATTGCAGCTTTCCTCATAACTAGGTCTGTAATGGCTGAGTAGCATGGAGATTATTGAAGCTAAAATCTAGTTAGTCAATAAGAAAAATAAAGATTAAAAGTGCTCTCAATATTAATCTACCAAATAACTCAGGCCTACAAAATTATAGGTAGGTTATTTCATAATTACCTATATCTCCTGCTTAAGAAGACCAAAAGTTTTGGTGGGAAAAAAATAACATTTTTCACTTTGTTGACATTAAAATACTCTGGATGGGTCTAAGTCCTTTCTACTCTTACGTAAAACAACTAATCACAAGAATTGATTCATACTGGTTGCTCCAACACTTGATAATAAACCACAAGTTCCTACAGCAAAGGACTGGCGGTGAAACTTAACCTCTTTCTAAAAAATGGAAGTCCCAAGCAATAAAATATGAGGCAGATTTTTCCAAGCAGGTGAGAGAACCCAAAGGTAGGTACCATGCCTGTTTAACCTGATGTTGACTTAAACTTAAGCAGAACAAATCAAACTTTTAATCCTCACCTGAGGATATGTTTTTGTTGATTTTTAGAGAGAGGAAGGTGGGGAAGGAGGGAAAGAAGGAGAGAAGGTGGGAGAAGGAAGATGAAGAGGAGAGAGAGAGAGAAAGAGAGGGGAAACATTGATTGGTTGCCTCCCATATGCACTGCGATTGGGGATTGAATCCACAACCTAAGAATGTGCCGACTAGGAATCGAACCCGAAACCTTTTGGTGTACATGATGATGTCCAACCGAGTCACCCAGCCAGGGCAAAAAACAAACTTTTAGAATAACATACTTCCTCTCCCTCTCTCTCCACACCCTGCTACTGAAACAGGTGCTTTCTGCGCTTAGCTCCCTCTCTCTACCAGTAATGGGTAAGTATGCTGCCATCATGGCCAAATAAGAGTGGCCAGACAACCACTTCGTGACCATGTTCCCATGCACTGTCTTCCTCTTACCCTCCATACTTGGCATTAATAAATGCTACCCTGCTAAATGCTATGTTGCTGAGTATTAACATCGTGAGAGCCCCATTCCTCCCACCTCTAAAAAACTCCTGAATTACGATTTAATATTAGCCTTCACAAAGGCTACAGTAACAAAATCTTTGAAAGATAACATTTCACATACCCATGAAGAGCTTACCAAGTAGTAAACCATTCATTCATTTGCTCATTCATTAATTCACTTACCCAACAAATTAAATATTTATTGAGTATTTACTGAGGGTTAGGACCTGAGCTAAGTGTTAAAAGAAATGGATAAGAAAAAAGAGTACTCTGATTTCAGAAACTGAGTGCAGTTGAAAACTGTGACTTAAACACGCAACTTCAGTTTCCTCATCTACAAAGTGAAACACTAATAACAAAACCATCTCATGGGGATATTGTGAGATTACATGTGTTAATGCACATAAAAAGGGAAAGACAGTGCTTTTCCTTAGAGAGTCTTCAGGAATACTCAGGAGTAACTCAAAGCAACTGAAGAAAGGGCATGAAGTAATGCTCATAAAAATTAAGTCAGAGAGTGGAAGGGTGGCAGTGAATGTGAGGATAATAAGTAGGTGATGACACACATCTACAAGAAGAAATAATTACATGAATTCAACTCTATGTGCTGACAAGAAGTTCAGAAATGACAAAAGGCATTTTATGGTGAGAAGAGAGAAAAATGAAGGTCTATGATAACTATCTTGGAATACTGTAATATAACAGAGTTTAAATAATCAGAAGAGGATATAAAACAAGAGAGATGGAAGGCAAGGTGATGGGAACTAAAACAGACTAACAACTAATACATTGTTATTCACCAAATGATAACATGCAATGCCATCAGACAGAAGAGAGTAGTCAGGTTACTCTTGAAGCAGATAACAAGAGTCACAGACCATAGTCTTTTCCCTTGAGAACTGAGAAGTAATAGTTAATTTTAAGATTTTAATAGTTAAACTAAGAGTTTAAAAATTAATACTTACTTTTAAGAATTAAAGTTTTAAGTACGTAACACAGACAATGGAAAATAGATTCTAGGAAAAAGATAAATGAAAGACTCAATTTAAAATCTGAGACTAGGTGGGAGCTAAATAATTAAAAAAAAAAAACAACACCAAAAAGCAGAATACATTGAACATAGAAATAAAGCTATACGATGCTAAGTAAAAAAGCCAGTCACAAAAGGACACATACTTTGTGATTCCATTTATATGAAATGTCCATACAATAAGCAAATCCATAGAGATAGAAAGTAGACTAGTAGTTGCCAGAGGTGTGGAAGGTAAAGAGGTGGGAAGTAACTGTTAATGGGTACAGGGTTTCTTTTTTGGGGGATAAAAATGTTCTAAAATTAGATTGTGGTAATAGTTGCACAACTCTGTGAAAATACTAAAAACCACTGAATTGTATACTTTAGAGGAATGAATTATATAGTATGTAAATTATACCTCAATCAAGCTGTTCTTTTAAAAAAGAGAAAAAAATAAAGCTATGTGAACTTCAACTAGAAGCAACAATAGTTCTCAGATTCAGAGAAGAAATAAATAAAGGCAGTAAGAAACATCCTTGGGAATTCAAGGAAAATGAGTGGGCAGTGGCAGGTAAAAGAAAAATATAAAAAAATAAAGGCTTCAAAATAGATAACGTGGGAGAGTTAGGATGGAAAATCAAATAAATAACGCTAAATAACCTTGAAGAACTAAAAATTCAACATGACCAGAGTTTAGAAGTCTGGGAGAAATTAAACAAAACAAAACAAAAGTTTGACCTTCACACGATATCTCCAAGAATCATCCAATTTGCAACTCTCACTGCTGCAGTCTAGTCCAAAAGAGCTGGGCTGACACCCAAGCTTTCTTTTTAGATTGCCAACCCTTTCCCCCATGACAGAAAGGGTTCGCCACACAGCATAGCAAGGCTGCCTGAGCGTCACGTCATGCCTGCCTCTACCTCCACAAAGCAGAAGGCTCAGGCTTTCCCTGGCTGACTTGAATACCATTGTCTCCTTTTCATCCACAAAGACATTTATTTGAAAAAGGCATCTTCTTCTGATGCAGGAGCAATGCTACCCACATTGACACTTCCTGTGAGCATCTTCAGCTGAAAAGAAAGGCAACCTAGCCAAACTCACCCTCCCTCACCGGGAAACATCGTATTATGCAAAGCAAAATACGCAGTTCTCATCATTCCTGATGGGCTTTTCCTGGGAATAGCCACACCAGCACCCTGTTACTTCGTGGAAATGTTTATCCTGGCTTCTGGCTTGCTCCCAAATCACATCTCCAGCACAGTCACATGCTTGCTGTGAATTTCACTTTTCAAGTCAACCAGTTTTCAACTCAAATTAAGGCTTTCTCTCTTTGGATGAGTGATTTGACACTGGCTGGAGCACTGATTGAAACAGTTCCCCAAACTGCATTTTTCTTGTTCCCATGGCAGACTTGCTCAAGCCAAATAACTAAGAAACCTAAAACCTCTATTTTCTGATTAAGAAACAATATCTTTAGTTGGTTGGAGCATTGTTCTGTACACCAAAAGGTTGCGGGTTCAATGCCCAGTCAGGGCGTGTACTGAGCAAGGTTTCTCTCTTCTCTTTCTCTCTCCTCTCTCTCTCTCTCCTCTCTCTCTCTCTCTCTCTCTCTCTAAAAAAATATTAAAAAGAAACAGTATCTTCTTAGATATCTCCAATTTCTCTAAATTCACTTCAACACTGGAGGCAGTCTTTCTATTTTACACCTTCCTCAGAAGAATCAGTTTTGTGTGTGTGGTATGTTTTTGAAAGCCTTAAAAGTGTTGCTGGGCAAAAGAAGACAGAAGGAAGGCCAAGAGACATATGAAAACATGCTCAAAGTCACTAATTATCCGAGAGATGCAAATCAAAACAACAATGAGGTACCATCTCACACCTGTCAGAATGGCTATCATCAACAAATCAACAAATGACAAGTGCTGGCGAGAGGATGTGGAGAAAAAGGAACCCTTGTGTACTGCTGGTGGGAATGCAGACTGGTGCAGCCCCTGTGAAGAACAGTAAGGAGTTTCCTCAAAAAACTAAAAATGGAGGTCCCATTTGACCCAGTAATCCCACTTCTAGGAATATATCCCAAGAAACTGGAAGCACCAGTCAGAAAGGATATATGCACCCCTATGTTCATAGCAGCACAATTCACCATAGCTAAGATTTGGAAACAGCCCAAATGCCCATCAGCAGATGAGTGGATTAGAAAACTATGGTACATCTACACAATGGAATACTATGCTGCTAAAAAAAGAAGGAATTCTTACCATTTGCAGCAGCATGGATGGACCTGGAGAGCATTATGTTAAGTGAAATAAGTCAGGCAATGAAAGAAAAACACCACATGATCTCACTCATTTATGGAAAATAAAGAACATTGTAACCTGATGAATAAAAAGATAGACACAGAGGCAGTAAAGCACCCAACAGACTGTCAAATTACAGCGGGAAGGCTGGGGAGTGTTGGGGAGGGAGGGAAATAGATCAACCAAAGGACTTGTATACATGCATATAAGCACACCAATGGACACAAGACACTGGGGGGGTGGGATGAGGGCATGCGACAGGGGGTAGGGGAGGCTGGGGGAAGGTCAATGGGGGGAAAAAAGGAGATACATGTACTAATATATGTAATACTTTAAACAATAAAAATATTTTTAAAATTATCACTTTCATAAAATAATTGAAATTGAACACTTTCTATTAGATGATATTATGGAATTATTGTTCATTTTTTAGGTGTACTATGAGTACTATGGTTTTGATTTTTAAGTACTTATCTATTAGAAATACATAGTGAAGTATTTATGAATACAATTACATCATTTGGAATTTACTCATAATAATATGTGAGAGGTGAGTGGGGATTTATCAATGAAATTAGCTTGGCCATGAGTTTACAACTGTTAGCTAGGGGATGAATACATGGCGTGTTAAGACTATTCTTCCTATTTTTGTACATGTTAGAAATTTTCTATCATGAGTTAAAAATAAATAAATAAAACAAAGTGGACCCCAAAAAAATTAAAAATAAATAAATAAAAATGGACTCACATTTGACCCAGTAATCCCACTTCTAGGAATATATCCCAAGAAACTAGAAACATCATTCAGAAAGAATATATGCACCTCTATGTTCATAGCAGCACAGTTCACCATAGCTAAGATTTGGAAACAGCCCAAATGCCCATCAGCAGATGAGTGGATTAGAAAACTATGGTACATCTACACAATGGACTACGCTGCTATAAAAAAGAAGGAATTCTTACCATTTGCAGCAGCATGGATGGACCTGGAGAGCATTATGTTAAGTGAAACAAGCCAGGCAATGAAAGAAAAACACCACATGATCTCACTCATTTATGGAAAAATAAAGAACATTATAACCGGATAAACAAAAAGATAGATACAGAGGCAGTAAAGCACCGAACAGACTGTCACATTACAGTGGGAAATCAGGGGAGTGTTGGGGAGGGGGGGAAGGGTTCAACCAAAGGACTTGTATACATGCATATAAGCACACCAAATGGACACAAGACACTGGCGGGATGGGATGAGGGCATGCGACAGGGGGTAGAGGAGGCTGGGGGAAGGTCAATAGGGAAAAATAAAGGAGATATATGTACTACTACATGTAATACTTTAAACAATAAAAAAAATTTTTTAAAAAGTAGACAAGAAGTCAAAAGTGAGGTCACTCTGCCACTCTGGAGTTCACTGGCTAGCCCAGTGGTCAGCAAACTCATTAGACAATAGAGTGGCAAACTGCGGCTCGTGAGCCACATGTGGCTTGCAAGCCCTGGTGTGCCGACCACTGGGGTAGGTGATTCGCTCTCTCATGGTAGCTTCACACTGCATGGCATGTGGCTGTAATTTATGCCTCAAGAAAATCACAACTATGTTATAGACCCTCAAAGAAGCAAAACTGAAAGCAAAACCAAGGCAGTGAATAGTGAGTGCCCATTTAAGAGCAGAGGACGAGGGATGGGGGTTCTGGGGCACTTCAACATGCAGAGGTATGACTTGTACGAAAACATGACCTGGAGCTGCAATCTACAGCCTCTCACAAAAAGAGGGATGAGTCTTCAGAAGCTCCCTTGTCTTAGAATGGAAAGTGGGGTTCTGCTACAAATCTGAAGGACAGATGGAAGTGGGCAGAAGGCCCATGCATTCAGACTCCCTGGGAAGGAAGGTTCCAAACTCTCCAGCAAGCAGGTCCCAAACCTGTTGATGAGTATTTGGAGAAAGGAAGACATGAAGAGCAGCTAACATCTGGAGAAGAAACGAAGTGTTACTCTGACTACATTAAGAACATAGAAATATAAGGTCTGAGGATCTCACATAAGACATGATGACTATGGTTGATAACACTGTACTATACAATTGAAATTTGCTAAGAGTATACAGCTTAAATTCTCATACACACAAAAAAAGAGGTGTGATGTGAGGTGATGGATGTGAATTTTCTCACTTTTCAAGTCAATCAGTTTTTAATTCACATCAAGATTTTCTCTTTTAATGTGTTTTGCATAAGTGTTAACTAGATGGGAGAATCCTTTCACAATGTACATGTATATCAAATCACAATGTACACTTTATATATCTTAGACTTTTGTCAACTAGGGGCCCAGTGCACAAATTCATGCACCCTGAAAGAACTGTGGGCCACAAGGTTGCGGTGGACACAGGGGCAGGTCTCGGCCCATCCTCCATGCCCCCACCCAGACCCTCCCACAACAGCCCCTGGTCTCCTGTCTGCCGGCAGCCCTGCTCCTGCCACTGCTCCCGCTACTGCCACTCCCACGCGTGGACAGCGCTGGTCCCACTTGCTCCTGCTGATGGCGTGGAGCAATTGGGGCCAGTGCCATGAGTAGGTGCGAGTGGCGGCTGCTGCCCCAATTGCCTCTCAGGAGCAGGGGGAGGTGGAGAAGCCCTCAGGGGTGATAGGTGCTGGCAGCCACCGCTCGCACCCAGTGAGGGCACCGAGCGATCGGGGCTGGTGCTGAGTGCAAGCAGTGGATGCGAGCACTGGGCAGGACCATGGTGCATGGGAGCAAAGAATTTTCAGTAACCACCAGAAGCTTGCCCCAATGACAGCTACCAGCACCACACCTTGGTCTGGCACCCCTGCTCACCTGCTCCACCATCCCGCCATGGCCGACACCTACCATGTTTCGCGTTCTGCCACCTGCCACCATCACCTGCCATGTTCCGTGCACGCCCCCTGGTGGTCGGTGCATGTCATAGCAACTAGTTGTTCCATTGTTCAGCCATCTGGTCTATTTACATATTAGTGTTTTATATATATATAGATTATACCTCAATAAAGTTGGAAATGTTAGTTTAAAAAAATCCTATCTAATAAAGAGGTAATATGCAAATTGACTGTCACTCCAACACATAAGATGGCTGCCCCCATGTGGACACAAGATGGCTGCCACAAGATGGCCAGCAGGGGAGGGCAGTTGTGGGCAATCAGGCCTGCAGGGGAGGGCAGTTGGGAGGGACCAGGCCAGCAGGGGAGGGCAGATAGGGGTGACCAGGCCAGAGGGGAGGGCAGTTAGGGGCAATCAGGCTGGCAGGGGAGGGCAGTTAGAGGTGACCGGGCCAGCAGGGGAGAAGAGTTGGGAGGGACAAGGCCTGTAGGGGAGGGCAGCTGGGGGGGTACCAGGCCTGCTGGGGAGGGCAGTTCGTGGGGACCAGGCTGGCAAGGAAGGGCAGTTAGGGGTGACCAGGCCTGCAGGGGAGGGACAAGTTGGGAGGGACAAGGCCTGCAGGGGAAGGCAGTTGGGAGGGACAAGGCCTGCAGGGGAGGGCAGTTAGGGGTGACCCGGCCAGCAGGGGAGGGCAGTTAGGGGCAATTGGGCCGGCAGGGGAGCAGTTAGGCTTGACCAGGCTGGCAGGGGAATGGTTAGGGGGTGATCAGGCTGGCAGGCAGAAGCGGTTAGGGGCAATCAGGCAGGCAGGCAGGCGAGTGGTTGGGAGCTAGCAATCCTGGATTGTGAGAAGGATGTCTGCTGCCCATTTAGGCCTGATCCCACTAGGCAGTCGGACATCCCTCAGGGATCCAAGACTGGAGAGGGTGCAGGCTGGGCTGAGGGACACACACCCTCGTGCACAAATTTTGTGGATCAGGCCTCTAGTATATACATAAAAATACACCAGGGCATTTGTGCTGGGAGTTGTGCAGACTGTGATGCCTAGTTGCAGTTGGACAGCAGTGCAGGGGGTGGTGGCAGTGGCACAGTGCTTAGCACACACCATGCCTTAGCAGCAGCAGTGGCAACCCCCCCATCACGGCCCCTGCACTAATGCAACCATCCTTGATCCCTCTGCTCTTCGTCGCTTCGCTGGCAACGTGGCAGATCAGCTGACCAAAGAACAGATTGCTGGATTTCAAGGAAGCTTTCTCCCTATTTGACAAAGATGGTGATGGTACCATCACAACAGAGGAACTTGGCACTGTCCTGAGGTCACTGGGTCAGAACCCAACAGAAGCCGAATTGCAGGATATAATCAATAAAGTGGATGCAGCGGTAATGAAATCACTGATTTTCCAGAATTTTTTACTATGATGTCTAGAAAAAGGAAAGATACAGACAGTGAAGAAAAAATCCACAGGGCATTTTGACAGGGATGGCAATGGTTACATCGGTGTGGCAGAACTACATCATGTTATGACAAACATAGGAGAAAAAGTAATAGATGAAGAAGTAGATGAAATGATCAGAGAAGGAGATATTGATGGAAGTGGGCAAATCAACTATAAAGAATTCATCCAGATGATGACTGAAAAATGAAGACCTACTTTCACTTCCTGCCCCCAGAAGAATCAAATTGAGTATTTTACTTACCTCTTACAAAAAAAAATCATTTACTTATTTTGTTTCTATATAGCAAAACTGAATGTCAAAAGTACC
Source organism: Corynorhinus townsendii (assembly GCA_026230045.1). Classification (NCBI taxonomy): domain Eukaryota; kingdom Metazoa; phylum Chordata; class Mammalia; order Chiroptera; family Vespertilionidae; genus Corynorhinus; species Corynorhinus townsendii. The sequence goes on from JAPDVU010000009.1 coordinate 67,831,655, forward strand.
TTCTGTCCACATACACAAAAAATATCTGCATGTGTTGGTTTGTGGTCATGTCCCCTAAAGATCAAGCTACCCACCAGTTTTACAATATAAATACTTGTACTCCCGTAATTATAAGGAAGCACTTAGTGGACTCCTTGCAATTCCATTTGTTAATGATTAATACAGTGTTTGGGCTGGCCAGTTTTTCATGCATGCAGCTTGACAATTGAGCACAGTTAGGCATTTGTATTAAAAACAAAAAGTGAAAAAACAAAATCAAAACCTATTCAAATGGGTTCTAGTTCAGTTTGTTAGTATAAATTGTTATGGCTGGCTTGCTGAAAGCAAACACATTTAAAATTGTTTAGCTCAGGATGTGTGTAGAAAAATGGGTGAAGGAAAAACTGTCCGAGATGTAGCCCCAGTAGCAGGACGGTCCTCTTGCACTTCCATGTGCCCCAACCATGTGACACAACCTGGTGGCATGCCCACGTGTATTGGTTTAGTGTTGTCTACATTGTACTAGATTAAAATGGGTATCAGGCTGTCACTCTTCACACAAATTTTTTAAAAGAAACTTCTACCAAGGGAGCATTTTTAGACTGTTTTTAAAACCTTCTGAACCATGACTTGGAGCCAGCAGAGGTAGTCTGTGGCTATGAACTTTAGCATAACCATCAGCATTGCTGTTCAAGAAATATTTATGTCCATTCCAAGTTCTAAATGCTAGTCTTTTTATTTATTTTTCTAATAAAAAGACCATTATCTTAAAAAAAAAGAAATACATCAAAATATTAACAGGATAATCCTATATATAAAAAAGGCTAATATGCAAATTGACCGAACAGCAGAACGACCGGTCACTATGATGTGCACTGACCCAAGGGGGCAGACACTCAATGCAGGAACTGCCCACTGGTGGTCAGTGAGCTCCCACAGGGGGAGCACCATCAGCCAGAAGCCCTGAGTTGGGCTCACGGCTGGCAAGCACAGAGGCAGTGGCAGGAGCCTCTCTCACTTCTGCAGGCCTAAGCCATCAGTCAGACATCCCCAAGGGCTCCCAAACTATGATAGTGTGCACGCCGGGCTGAGGGGAAACCCCCACCCCCGCCACCGAGTGCATGAATTTCGTGTACCTAGCGTCTAGTAGGATTATGAAAAACATTCACTTTCTATATTAGAAATTTTTCTCATTTATTTTCATTTCTATATCAGATATTTACTTTGTGTTTAAAATAAGCATGAATTTTTGAATCAATGACAAATTATTTTAGACAAAGAAACATTTAAGAAATAATAGGCCAAAAACTCATGGTCCCACCTAAGAAACAAAATATCACCTGCAGTGGTCGGGTTCCCTGTGGACCTTCCCCCATTGCAAACCCTTCTCCCCCACAGAGTGGGTGACTATCCTGAATGCCACTGCCATAGTGTTCTTCCCCATGCATTGCTTCAGGTTTTCAAAAAACATTAAAATATATATATATATATATATATATATATATATATATACACACACACAATATAAAGCATCAATATGCTTTTTTAATTTACATACATGACATCATTTTACAAGTATTCTTCTGAAAGTTGCTTTTTTTTGGTCCAGCAATATGTTTGAGATTAATCCATATTCATCCATATGCATGATCTTCAGACATTTATTTTTAAAACTCTTAAGTTTTTCACAATTATACCACAATTCAAAAAAGAAAAGCTTCATGTATTAGGTTAATTAACACCAACTATGAACTCTGTGTTTTATTTAAAATAAGAAAGATTATAAATAAATAGGGTAAAGTTATACTTAACATAAAATACCACTGATTGAAAGAATATGTCATAAATATAAATGTAAGAAAGAAATAGAATTTGTGGAAACCAGTAAAAAAAAAATCAGGAATGGAGCTCAAGGATGGAAAAAAAGTTGCTGGAAAAAAGTCAAAGAAATCAAAATCAGGGAAGGTGGCAGGCCAGGCAGCACAAAAACATATTAAAATGGAAAAACCAAAATAGAGAAATAAAAAAAAGGCATACTTTGAGGCCTCAGCAGAAGTATAGAAAGTGAATGTTTTCCATAATTCTATTGTCCTGTTAATATTTTAGTATATTTCTGTATTTCTTTTTATAGCTTAATTTTTCAGTTTTATTGAGGTATCTTTGACAAATAAAATTGTAAGATATTTAAAGTATATATAATATAAGAGGAGGTCTTCAAATTATAAGTTAACAAGGCTGAGAGGTGACAACTCCATTATCCCTGGTTAAGGAAATCCTCATGACTGCTGTAGGGTTAGGCCAACAACCTGCCACTTCTTGCAAGTAAATAAATGGACAGGGGGTCCCAAGGAATAGATCAGAACCAGGTTGACTGATGGCCAGGTGAGGAACAGACATCGGCCCACTCAGCAATATGGCTTGGCCCTAACATTTCAGCTATATACAGCTGGGCTTAGAGGAATGTGAGAGGTGGAACTGGAAGAGAGAGTTCCAGATGGTTCCAGAAAACTGGAGAAGCTTTCATCAGACCCCTGAAAGCAACTGCAAGTGATTAGATAATACAGGAAGTGGGTTATGGAGTGTATAAAGAATCTAGACCCAGAATGTCCAAGAGACATTTTCTGTGAAAATGGAAATGTGTAATAATGTTAGTTATTAGTTCAGTGTCCACTATCCATGCATGGCTACTGAGGACTTGAAATATGGCTAGTATGAGTGAATAATCTAATAGTTTGAATTGTGACTTAAATTTTAAATAGCTACATATGGCTAGCTGCTGCCTTATTCAACAAATGACAATCTAAATCCTTCCTTAGTGAAGTAAAGAAATGAATTAGCAACAAATGTGGGTTGAAAAATTGTTTCAAAAATATAATTCAGAGCCCAGCTATATAAAGATCAACCTTGCTTGGCACATATTGTTCCTAAAAATGCTTTTAATGTGACTATAAGATATGCCATATTTTCCACTTTTTAATACCCTTTAAATTTTACTACATGATACTTAAAAGCAGTTTGTGAACCGGACACCAAACTCTCTGATCTTTCACACCCATTAAAAGTAACACATGTAGTAAAACACATGACTGAACAAATTACCATTTCGTGGGGGAGGGGGTTCTCTCTGACTCCTTGGGGCTTAAATGTTTAACTAGGCACACAGCCACTATGCTAATAGGATTTGGCACAAACCATCGAGAAAAGGGCGGGAGAAGGTGTTTCAGGAGCAGTGTTGCTGTACAGCCTCTTCTGCTGAAGCCTCGGCCACAGGCAAATTCGAGAAGCGGGTAAACTCACTCTAGTCACCTTGGCCAACTTCATTTCTCCTTCTGCCCCTCAAGGATCCCATTTACTCCAGGGTCCCCTCTCTCCTGCCAATTTACTATCTGAACGTCCACAGCAGGCTATGTGATTTCAGGTCTTTTGAGCACTGCGAAATCACACGTGATGTGTTGCTGAGAGCACCAGGGACCACACCCTGCCCAATGCTATCAAGCTACCAGTGGTCAAGGAATACACCCCTGCAGCTGACTGATTTGCATATTGTGCCTTCCTAACATAAATACAGATAACAACATCTGGTCCCCTGCTCATATCCCAGAAATTCCTGTATCATCAACACCCAAAGTTTCTGCAAGGCACTGCATGAAGGCGCCTCCATGCCAAAGTGGCAAGTCCCAGCAGCAAGCTCTACTTCATCTGGGGACCATAATGAATCATGACATTCCTGTTGGTTCTTTTTAATTCCTTCTCCTGAGGACCCATAATAACACCTTATGGAAACCAGAGGGTGAACCATGAATTCTCAACCCCATCAGATCCAATGGCTCTTTTTTATTGCATTTTTATTATATACCTAATTTGCAATGCCTTCTGTACCATCTTTTTTTTTCTTTTCTTTTTTTTATTGTCTAAAACTCTACATATGTCTCCTTTTTTCCCACTTGACCTCCCCCCACCACAGCCATTCCCACCCCGGGCAAGCCCCCACTGCCCCAGTGTCTGTGTCCATTGGTTATGCTAATATGCATGATTACAAGTCCTTTGGTTGCTCTCTAACCCCCCTTCTCCCCTGCCATTTGTCTCTGGATCTATTCTTGTTCATCAAATTATGTTGATCATTATATCCCACATATGAGTGAGATCATGTGATATTTATCTTTCTCTGACTGGCTTTTTTTGCTTAGCATAATGCTCTCCAGTTCCATCCATGCTGTTGCAAATAGTAAAAGCTCCTTCTTTTTTATAGCAGCATAGTATTCCATTGTGTAGATGTACCACAGTTTTTTAATCCACTCATCTGCTGATGGGCACTTAGCTATTGTAAATTGTGCTGCTATGAACATAGGGATGCATATATCCTTTCTGATTGGTGTTTCTGGTTTCTTGGGATATAGTCCTAGAAGTGGGATTACTGGGTCAATTGCGAGTTCCATTTTTAACTTTTTGAGGAAACTCCATACTGTTCTCCACAGGGGCTGCACCAGTCTGCATTCCCACCAGCAGTGCACGAGGGTTCCTTTTTCTCCATATCCTCGCCAGCACTTGTCATTTGTTGATTTGTTGATGATAGCCATTCTGACGGATGTGAGATGGTATATCTCATTGTTGTTTTGATTTGCATCTCTTGGATGATTAGTGACTTTGAGCATGTTTTCATACGTCTCTGGGCCTTCTGTATGTCCTCTTTTGAAAAGTGTCTATTTAGGTCCTGTGTCTATTTAGGTCAATTTTTTGATTGGATTGTTTACCTTCCTTTTGTTAAGTTGTATGAGTTCCCTGTAAATGTTGAAGATTAAACCCTTATCTGAAATATCATTGTCAAATATGTTCTCCCATGCAGTGGGCTTTCTTGTTGTTTTGTTGATGGTTTCTTTTGCTGTGCAGAAGCTTTTTATTTTGATGTAGTCCCATTTGTTTATTTTCTCCTTAGTCTCCATTGCCCTAAGAGCTGTGTCTATAAAGATATTGCTACGACTTATGTCTGCTATTTTGCTGCCTATGGAGTCTTATGGGATTTTTATGGTTTCTTGTCTTACATTTAAGTCTTTTAGCCATTTTGAATTTTTTTTGTGTGTATATGGTGTAAGTTGGTGATCCTAGTTTCATTTTTTTTTTTTTGCATGCATCTGACCAAATTTCCCAACACCATTTATTAAAGAGACTGTCTTGACTCATTGTATGCTTTTGCCTCTTTTGTAAAATATTAATTGAGCATAATGGCTTGGGTCAACTTCTGGGTTCTCTGTTCTGTAACAGGTAGTTTTGAGAACCGTGGCTTGGTAATATAGCTTGATATCTGGTACGGTGATCCCTCCAACTTTGTTCTTCTTTCTCAGGATTGCTGTGGCTATTCAGGGTCTTTTTTTATTCCAGATGAATTTTGGGAGAGTTAGTTCTAGATCTCTGAAGTATGTCGTTGGTATTTTAATGGGGATTGCATTGAATCTGTAGATAGCTTTGGGTAGTATGGACATTTTAATGATGTTGAGTCTACCAATCCATGAACATAGTATGTTCTTCCATTTGTTTGTCTTCCTCTATCTCTTTTTTCAATGTCCTGTAGTTTTCTGAGTACAGGTCTTTTACCTCCTTAGTTAAGTTTATTCCTAGGTATCTTAATTTTTTTGATGCAATGGTAAATGCAATTACTTTTTTTGTTTCTCTTTTTGTGAGTTCATTATCCTATCTAATAAAAGAGTAGTATGCAAATTAACTGTCACTCTGTGACAAAAACGGTGGTGCCCATAGACACAAGGTGGCAGCGCCCAGTCCTCTCAGGCCCGCCGGAGTCCCCCAGTCCCAGGGAGGGCTGCCGCTGAGAGCAGTCAGCGTGTGGCCCGGGCTGTCGGCCTGGGAGGCGCCCGCGCCGCCTCTCTCCCCCCCGCTCCCCCCAGCAATCAGCTCCCATCTGCAGCCGTGAGGTATAGGCCTGGGAGGCAGCCTTGCCCCCCAGAGCTATCCCCTCCCAGCGGCAGCCTGGGGTGTCAGCCTCCCCCATGGAGTGATCCCCCACACACACACCTATAGCCTTGGAACTTCCCTTGCCCCCAGCCGAGTGATTGGAAATGGGGGGTGATACCTGGGTGATGCTGCTCAGCAAACTTCTCCCATTGGGTAGAAACTTCTGACCAGGTTAGGGAGGTAAATGGGTTTTGGTTAAAATCTTTAGAAACTGCAAAGGAAATGTCTGAGGTAGGGTTTCACATCGGAAGTAACTTACAACTAATTTCTGAAGGCAAACGGGGACATTGCAGTTACATTACTGGAGAGTACCCCAAGGTCCGGAGGTTGGCTCTGCAAAGGCGATGGTGGGTGCTCCCCAACCTGGTTCCTCAGTACCTTGGACAGGGCTTGAGCCCACCCAGGAAGGCCTTTTCCCCTAAAGTTTTCACCAATGCAGGGAGGTTTTGTAGACATAAATAAGAAGTGCCCACACACAAGTCCTGAAGATGCAGGGGCTGGCAGAAATGACAAACAAACCGGGAAAAGAGCAAAACCAGAAACACCACCGATCCCAACACAGATCATCTTTTTCTTCAGATGACGGTGTGTTTCCCTCTTCTTCGTCTTCTGGAAGCAAGACAGATTCAAGTACTGATGATTCTACTAATGGAAAAGTTAAGAGAAAGAGAGGACAGAAAAGGAATAAAAGAAGAAAAGAAAGAAAGGACAAAAGATGAAACATCAAGAAAGAGAAGGAAAAAAGGAAGAAACAACCACATGATATCACCTTTCCAAGGTCTCATGAAGTTCCTGTTTAAGGAGTTTATTTTATGACACTTTTAGTTTGGGTTTACATTTTTACTATTTTGTCAAGACCATGGCAGGTACACTGTCCAATATGTTAAAAAAAAAAGCCCTATCTAATAAAAAGGGAATATGCAGGGGAGAGCATTTGGGGGTGACCGGGCTGTCAGGGGAGGGCAGCTGGGGACCATCGGGCTGGCAGGGGAACAGTTAGGCGTCAATCAGGCTAGCAAGGGAGTGGTTAGGGGGTGATCAGGATGGCAGGCAGAAGCCGTTAGGGGCAATCAGGCAGGCAGATGAGCAGTTGGGAGCCAGTAGTCCCGGATTGTGAAAGGGATGTCCGACTGCCTGTTTAAACAGGCAGTCGGACATCCCCTGAGGAGTCCCAGATTGGAGAGGGTGCAGGCTGGGCTGAGGTACACCCACCCCAGCACACGAATTTCGTGCACAGGGCCTCTAGTTGGTGTATAAAAAGGCCATAGGTTTCTAGGTGTTAATTTTGTATCCTGCTACATTGCTGAATTCATTTATTAGGTCTAGTAGTTTTTTGATGGAGTCTTTGGGATTTTCTATGTATAGTATCATGTCATCTGTGAATAAGGGCAGTTTTACTTCTTCTTTTCCAATTTGGATGCCTTTTATTTCTTCTTGTCTGATTGCTATGGCTAACACATCCAGTACTATATCGAACAGGAATGATGAAAGTGGACATCCCTGTCTTGTTCCCGTTCTCAGGTGAAATGAGTTTAGTTTTTGCCCACTGAGTATGATGTTGGCTGTAGGTTTGTCATATAAGGCTTTTATTATGGTGAGGTATAATCCCTCTATTCCTACTTTGCTGAGAGTTTTTATCAAGAAAGGATGTTGGATTTTGTCAAATGCTTTTTCTGCATCGATTGATATGATTATGTGATTTTTGTCTCTCAATTTTGTACCATCTTGAATAAAATTAAATTCATGGACAAAATATAATCTTTAATCACCGAGACCATAAAAAACACCTCTAATACCCTGGTCAGCTTGCTTCAGTGGTTAGAGCATAGGCCTGTGCACCAGAGGGTTGCAGGTTTGATTTCCAGTCAACGGCATGTACCTGAGTTGCAGGTTCAATCCCTTGGGCCTCACTGGGGATGTGTGCCAGAGGCAACCAATCGACATGTCTCTTTCAGATTGATGTTTCTTCTCTCTCTCTCTCTCTCTCTCGCCCCTCCCTTCTACTCTCTCTAAAAATCAATGGAAAAAATATCCTCCGGTGAGGATTAACAAAATAAACCCACCTTTAACAATTTCCCAAACACCCCTCTGCATAGCCTTTCATCAAGCCACCTTAGGATACTCTCCAGTGGGTACCTGTCAAAGGCATGGCAGGAACAGAGCCCCATTCTCTAAGAGAGGTCATAAATCCCATAGTTCTCCTTTCTTTTGCCCACTGAGTATGATGCCCATTCTTTTCCTTCCCAAGAGAGAAACAGTCTGAGGATATCTGAAAGACTGAAGATTCCCCAAGGCTGTATGTGTATATCTATGATGTAATGGTAAATATAACGTATGAGGAGTGTATACTAGTATCTGCAGCAATTTAAAAGAAAATGATTTCTTGACATATTCTATTCATTCTTTCAACGGATAATGAGTGCCTGAAATCTGCCTAGATTGAGGGTAGCCTATTATAAATTATAATTACACCTTCTATTTGACCATGTCTTACTAATCTTAGTACCTACAGTACCTAGATGAACACCTAGCACAAAGGGCATTCAAATACGTGAAGAACTGAGTCACATCTCTGCACTAGTGATCCATTTGAAAACAGCATAACCATCAAGGAAGGGCAGAATGAAGCAGTACAAATACTGGAACTTCTCTGGAGAATGAATTATACAGTAAACTTTTCCTACACAACAAGGAACAAGGAATTGTTTATTGATTCAATCTGAGCACCAGTTATACACCAGGCTAGACACTAAGATAAAACTACGAGCGTGACGTTCACCATCACTGACTCCATGAAACTAGCATAAACAACTGAATTAATCACCAGCTTTGGATAAGGACCATAAAGAAAACTAAAGGTTTCTGCAATGGAGAACAACAGTCAGTAGGGAGCTAGTTTAGATACGGGAGTCAGGGAAGACCTTGAAGAAAAAATGGTGTTGAAGTGGAGACGTCATTGGTGAGAAGGAGCTGATCGTGGTTGTGGGTCTGAGGAGATCAACACTGGATGGAGAGGTCGGTGTGTGTGGAAAAGATCGTCATGTCTTCACCTGCTGATAGAGGGCCACTGTTGCTAAAGCAAAGTAAAGAAGTAAGTGTGGCATTCGACATCAAGAATATTCTGAATTATGTACTAGGCCTGTGGAGGTCCTCAGTAGAGTTTTAAGCATGGGAGTACACACAATCCTATCTTCCTTTTTTACATTTTAATTTTTTAAAACTTTTTAATTTGAATTAAACTTAGACATACAGAAAAGTTGCAAATATTATGCAATGAATTCCTTTATATTCTTCACCCAACGTGTCCTAATGTTAATGTCTTACAGTACTACATCAAGCACAGAAAAATAATCAAAAACAGGAAATTCATACCAATACAATATTATTAACTCGACTATAGACTTTATTCCAATTTCACCTTTTTTGGGGAGGCATGGGGGGTCTGATTTCAGTTCCAGGATCTTATTCAGGGTCCCACATAGCTGGCTGGTTTTTTTAAAAACCCACTCAATGGTAGGTGGTAAATGGCTTGGGAGGCTTCGAGAGTAGTGTCAAGGACTCAATCCAAGGTTGTTGCTATGGTCCAGGCCAAGGGTAAGAGTGGCCCTGCCTAGAGTGACAACAGGATAGAAGCAGACAGATTCAGGATATAACGTCCAGGCAGAAATGACAGGACGTGCCCATAGAGTTGATGTGGGGGTGAGGTAAGGGAATAAGGACAACTCCTCAGATTTTGCCTTCAGTAAATGGATGATGATACATTTACTGGGTAAGACCAGGGGAGGTAAAGGTTTGGAGGGCAAAATGGGAAGCTCAGTTTTGGACCCTTTGAGATAAGATGCCTGTGAAATTCCTAAGTGAAGATTTCAGTGAGGCAGCCACATCATCCCACTCAGAGAGATATAGGTGAGAGATGGGATGTCACTACCACCACCCACAAAGAAGATGATAAAGGAGAGAGCCAGGAAATAAGCATGAAGACCTTCACTGTCAAGAAACAGTGGGGGAGGGGATCAAATAAAGAAGTGCGAGGACAAGGAAGGTCACAGTCACACAAACAGGATGAAGACCGGCAGTACAATGCCAAGTAGTGATGCACTGGGGTGGTGGTGGCACAGGCCACCCTGGGTGTGCTTACATGTGAGTGGTGAAGTCAAGAAAAGGATTGTGGTCAATTCTTTAGAGAAGTCTGGACATGAAGTATGGCAGAGAAATGGGGTAATGTGGTACCTAGGAGGACTTCTACAGGGCAGAGATGCTAGAGAATGTTGTGGCCTGATGGAATGGTCCAGGAGAGGTGAAGGATTAAAGATGCAGGAAGCCCGGGCCTGGTGGTTCAGTTGGAGCATTGTCCCATACACCAAAAGATTTAGGGTTTGACTTCCAGTCAAGGCACATACCTAGGTTGCAGGTTCGATCCTCAGTAGGGTGCATAAAGGAGGCAACTGATTGATGTCTCTCTCTCTCTCTCTCTCATGCCCCCCCCACCTCTCTCTAAAATCAATAAAAACCTATCTTTGGGTGAGGATTTTAAAAAACAGAAAAGATGTGCGAAAAGGAAGGTAACTAAAGGAATAAAGTTGGTGAAGAGAGAAGAAAAAACCCATAACTCAAGTGAAGGGACTGGACATTACCAAAAGGAGGCAAACTTCTGTAAAGAAGAAAAAACAGACACACCTACTTATCCTAGTAGACTTTCGGGGAGGGGATCCATTTGGTTTGGTGGGAGTGAGGGCAGGAACGTAAGACTCTTGAGGTATGCCTGTCCCTAAGAAGGTGCCACATCAGATGATGTGAGGTTCAGACTAGTAGAAATGCTCTCAAGGTAAAGTACCTAGAGTCTTCAAGAAGGTGGTGCTACCAGCCAAACATGGCAGTAGGAGCTAGCTCTTCCAGAATAGCAGTTAAGAAGGCAAAGAAATAGCAAAGGCAATCAAATATCTGCTGAATAAATATATAAGTGAATAGATGAGTTGATGCACCAATTAATCAACTCACAAATTAATGCCTGTCATGAAGGTAAAGCAAGAGGAGACAGGAGAGTAAAGTAATGTGATATTGCTGTGAATGCCTGGAGAGGAAGTATATAGTGAACCCTTATGGTGAACAATAAAACATCAAATAACCCAATTTTTAAAAAGGCAAAGGGTACTATGAAGAGGCATTTCTCTCAAGAAGATATACAAATGGCCAATAAAGCACATGAAAAGATACTTAACATCCTTAGCTATCAGGGAAATGTAAATCAAAACCACAATGAGATACTACTTCACATGCACTAAGATGGCAATAATTAAAAAGACAGACAAGAACAAGTGTGAGCAGGGATGAAGAGAAATACAATTTTCATACACTGCTGGTGGGAATGTAAAATGGTGGAGCCACTATAGAAAACACTCTGGCAGTTCTTCAAAATGCTAAGCACAGGGGAGAATCCAAGATGGTGGCATAGGTAAACACCTAAACTGCTGCCTCGCGCAACAATTTCAAAAATACAACTAAAAGACAAAACGTCTATCACCCAGAACCACGGGAAAGCTGGCTGAGTGGAAGTTCTACAACTAGAAGGAAAGAGAAAAGAGCATTGAGACGTGCACAAGCGCTGAAAAGCTGAGGTACGGAGTCGTGTGATCCGGGCTGGCGGCGGGCATTGCTTTTTTCAACCCAAAGGGACACAAACCCCCGATTACTCTGAAATACAGTTTCTGGGGAGACGCAGTGGACCCAAACGCCTACCGGGAGAAGCTAGACTGTCTGCCAGTGAGGGTGGCTTGCTTGCAGAGCTGCACGCAGGAATAATTGTTTACAGTGCTGGGGCACCGGACGCCATCGGGACACAGAGCCGGCTAACTAGCCGCCATTGCTGTTTGCCACGCCCTAGCCTAGTGACGCTCTGAGACCCCACCCTGCACAACCTACAAACCCACCCAAGCTCCAAGCAGTGGATTTAGCATAAGAAAGCCCTGCTCTATCACAGCTTAACCTAGCAAACTTGCAGCCCAACCTAGCAAACTTGCAGCCCGGGTCAGACAGCTCCAAAACCTCCAAACCACAAGCAAAGAGGAGAAAACTGTAGCTCTCACTGTAGCTCCTGCTGGGTGGCCTCAGACAGTAGCTGACCTGCACCCCACTGGAGATCCAGAAGCCAGTGTACCTAGTGGTCAGTGTGAGACACCAGATTTCAACTCCTCACATCCATAAGTGACACATTCAAGAGGCAGACTCAGTGAGCACCAAAGCCCCACTCAAACAAGTCCTGCCCCATAAGTGTGTCTTCAGCACAGCAGTTCTTCCATTATAGACACAGCAAGTGCTCACAGCTAATTGGCCTGGAGGTCAATTCCTCCCAGTGTACCAACAGCAATTAAGGCTTAACTACACCAAGACTTTGCACTCAGCCCACAAAGGGGTGTACCAAGAGCATCCACCTCATGTGATTGAGGAGGCTGAGCTACTGCCCCCTATAGATCACCTACCACACAAAGCTACTCCATCAACACAGGGAAGCAGCCAAAATGTGGAGACAAAGAAACAAGTCATGAATGAAAGAAACAGAGGAAAGCAAACTACTGGATGACATAGAGTTCAGAACCACATTTATAAGGTTACTCAAAAATCTTCTTAAAACCGCTGAGAAACTTGATGAGACCTTTAAGGATATTAATGAGAATGCCAAAAAAAATGGAAAAGGATCAGTCAGAAATGAAGCATACACTGTCTGAAATAAAGGATATACAGAAACTCAACTGTAGATCAACGTACCCCAAGAATCAAACCAAAGATCTGAAATATGTGGAAACAAAAAACATCCAACCAGAAAAACAAGAAGAAAAAAGAATCCAAACATATGAAGATAGTGTAAGGAGCCTCTGGGAGAACTTCAAGCGAACCAACATCTGAATTTTTGGGGTGCCAGAAGAAGGGAGAGAGCAAAATATTGAAAACCTATTAGAAGAAATAATGACAGAAAACTTTCCCTACCTGGTGAAAGAAATAGACTTACAAGTTCAGGAAGCTCACAGAACCCCATACAAGAGGAATCCAAAGAGGACCACACCAAGACACATCATAATTAAAATGCCAAGGGCAAAAGACAAAGAGAGAATATTAAAAGCATCAAGAGAAAAACAGTTAATTACCTACAAGGGAGTACCCATACGACTTTCAGCTGATTTCTCAACAGAAACTATGCAGGCCAGAAGGGAGTGGCAAGAAATATTCAAAGTGATGAACAGCAAGAACCTACAACCAAGATTACTCTACCCAGCAAAGCTATCATTCAGAGTTGAAGGTCAGATAAAGAGCTTCACAGACAAGAAAAAGCTAAAGGAGTTCATCACCACCAAACCAGGATTACATGAAATGCTGAAGGGTATTCTTTAAGAAGAGGAAGAAGAAGAAAAAGGTAAAGATAAAAATTATGAACAACAAAATGACATCAAATACATACCTACCAACAAGTGAATCTAAAAATCAAGTGAATAAAAAATCTGAAGAACAGAATGGACTGGTGAATATAATAGAATCAGGGACATAGAAAGGGAGTGGACTGACAATTCTCAGGGGAAGCAGGTGTGAGGGGTACGGGAAGAGATTGGACAAAAATCTTACTCCTATGGATGAAGACAGTGGCGGGGGGTAAGGGCATGGGGTGGGGTGGGGAATCAGGTGGAGGGAAAAAAAGAGGAACACCTGTAAAAATCTGAACAATAAAGATTTATTTTAAAAAAATGCTAAGCACAGGGTTATAATATGGGTTGCCAATGATTCTACTCCTGGGTATATATCCAAGAGAAATGAACACATATGTCCACACAATAATTTGTACACTGATATTCATAACATCATTATTCATAATAGCCCAAAAGTGGAACACCCCAAAGGTCCATCAACTGATTATCTATCCATACAATGAAATAGTATTCAGCCATGAAAATGAACGGAGTGTTTTTTTGAAGTTCTAATTAGATTTATTCAATGAGTCATGAATTAGGCAGCATTCCATCTAGCAAATAAAAAGGAATTCTGAGGAGATATAGAAAATGAAAGACTTTTATAGGCAGAATGAGGCAGGGCCAGGAAGTTATTCTAGCAAAGAGTGAATTGTTTCAGGCAAGGTCATCTTCCTTTGAAAGAATGTGGGGATCTAGCAGGCAGATTACCTTACTAGGCTGACCAGATAATTCCAGACTGGTTAAGATTACATTCCTCAGAGAGGCTGAAACTAAAGTTAAGTTATTAAGTCTTGATGTGGTGACATGGGCTTATTAGCACAAGTGACTCCATTTGGGGCCTGTTTCTTTTTTAACAACTGTGTAAGCAATCAGGCATTTAATAAGGGAAATTTCTACGGAAACAAATATAGTTTCAATTCATGCTAAAACAAGGATAAACTTTGAACCTTATGCTAAATGAAAAAAGCCAGGCACAAAAGATCACATACTGCATAATTCCATTTCTATGAAATATCCTGAAGAAAAAAGCAGGAAGACTTGTGTTATAAGATTCCAATACTCTTACAAAGCTATAATGGTTAAGACAGTGGAGTATTGACATAAGGAAGGACAAACAAACAAAGAGCGAAGAGATCAGAAATAGACACATGTATGGACACAATTTATGACAGAAGAAACATTACAAGGCATAAGTAGAGGAAGGAGTCCTAAATAGGACACAAAAAGCATTACCCTAACAAAGGAAAAGATTATCACATACTAAATTGAACCATATGAAGCTGCCAATATTTGACCATTCCCTCTACAAAAACAGCAATTTCATAGTTAGAAAGTAAGATCAGAGAGGGAAAATGTATTTGCTTCACATATAACTAACAGGGCTGGTAGCCTGATTGTAAAGAGCTCCTAAAAATCAGTAAGAAAGCAAAACAAAATAAAAACAGACCACTCAGCAGAAAAATGTGCAAGAACTTGAACAGGCACTTAACAAAAAAAAACAAATTCAGGTGGTCAACAGACTAAGAAAAGGCACTCAACCAGGGAAATGCAAGTAAAATTAAGGAATCAAAAATTAAAGCTACTAAAAGAACCTCCACACAACTGCCAGAGTGTCTAAAATCAGACAGACTGGACAAGCACTGGCGAGGATATAGAACAACAACTATTATTCATACACTGCTGGTGAAAAGAAAAATGAGTAAAGTCACTGGTAAACAATTTGGTATTATCTATTAGTGTTGAATATATTCATATTCTATGACCCAACAATTCCACTTGTAACCATTTATTTAGCCAACAGAATTGCATGCAAGTATGCACCAGGATACAGTACATACAGAAACATAGGAATTCTGTAGAAGCCAAGATGAGAACAAGCCACATGTTCATCAACAGTAGGTCGCCATACAGAGAATATGTTACAGCAATGAAAATGGACAAACTCCAGCTATAAGCAATAGGGATGAATCTCACAAGCATAACACTGAGTAACAGAAGCAGCTCCAAATAAATACATATTGCAGAGTCCACTGATATGAAATCCCAACGTATCTGGAATGCTGGCAATGCTCTATTTCAACTGGGTCCTGGTTATGTAGGTGTGTTCGTTTTGTGAAAATTCTTCAAATGTACACTTATAATTCATGCATTTTTGTTTATGTGCATTGTATGTCAATGCAAAATTCTATTTTAAAAAACAGGCATCCAAAGTCTTCAAAAATGCCAACATCATTAAAGACAAAAAAGGCTGGGGAATAGTTCTAAATCAAAGGAGATGACACAGATGTGATAACTAAATGCAATAAACAATCCATGATTAAAGCCTGTATGAAAAGAAGAAAAGCTCTAAAGGATACTATTGGACAATGGGGGAAATGTGAATATGAACTATATATTTGATAAGAGTATTTTTTAAATATTAAATTTATTGAGTGTGATTATTTATTTGTCTATATAGGAGAATGTCCTATTCTTAGGAGAAACATGCTGAAGAATTTAAGGGTGCAAGGCCATGATGCTTGGTTCAATGGCTCAGGAAAGAAAAAAGAGGAGATACACACACACACACACACACACACGCACACACACACACACACACACACGACCTATTAGTGTTTATTACACTGTGCTTTCAACTTTTCTATAGGTCTGAAATTTTTCAAAAAAATGGGAGCAAAAGCAACCCCAAATCCGGTAAAACCAAATAATCTTAGAAAGTGTTTAAAGAAACACACTTAGGTAAGAACACCATAAGAGAAGGATAAGAAGGATGCGACTCCAGGTCAAGGCAAGACCAAGGAGGGGGGCATCTGAGTGGCTGATGTTCTGGGTTTTTGTGGGGGTTTATTTGTTTTGTTTAGTTTTTGTTTTTAATCCTCACCTGAGGATATTTTTCCATTGATTTTTAGAGAAAGTGGGAGAGGGAGAGACAGAGAAAAACATCGATGTAAGAAAGACACATCAATTGGTTGCCTCACCCCAACCAGGGCTGGGAGCCTGCAACCAAGGTACATGCCCTTGACTGGAATCAAACTCAGGACCCTTCAGTCCACAGGCCAATGCTCTATCCACTGAGCCAAACTGGCTAGGGCCTGGTGTTCTGAAGTCATTCTTAACAAACTGACAACAGTCAGCTCATGGACTCCAGAGCCAAACTGCCTGCGTTTGTTTGAATGTACATTTGTTTATGTGGCCTTCTGTTTCTGTATCAGATTTCACAATTTTTACAAAATGTGGTTTTGCAAAAGAACAGACTGCGAAGTATAGTTGCATGGCAGTGTTGCAGGAGGAAGACAGCAACCCCACCACGGAACTCCAGGCTGCCACAGGTTTGCCACCACACTTTGCTAGCCCCACTGCGTAGCTTCTGGCATGGTTACACAATTATGACAAGGCTGCTACCTCTTAGCTGCCAAATGTTCTCACAATTTGCTTGCTACAAAAACATACCTAACTTATACTGCAGACTGATTTATTAAAGGTGTTGCAAGAGCATTGTTTTTTATTAAACAAAATTGTTTTCCAGAGGAGGAGGAATCCAAGATGGTGGCGTAGGTAAACACCTAAACTGCTGCCTCGTACAATTTAAACTGCAACTAAAAGACAAAACGTCTATCACCCAGAACCACGGGAAAGCTGGCTGAGTGGAAGTTCTACAACTAGAAGGAAAGAGAAAAGAGCATTGAGACGTGCACAAGCGCTGAAAAGCTGAGGTACGGAGGCGCGGGATCTGGGCTGGCGGCAGACGTTGCTTTTTTTCAACCCAAAGGGAGACAAGCCCCCGATTACTCTGAAATACAGTTTCTGGGGAGACGCGGGGGACCCAAACTCCTACGGGGAGAAGCTGGATTGTCTGCTACCCGGTCAGAAAGTGAGGGGGGCCTGCTTGTAGAGCTGCGCACAGGAATAATTGTTTATCTGCGCTGGGGCACAGGACGGGAGGCAGTCAGAGACACAGAGCCGGCTAACTAGCATCCACTGCTGTTTGCCAAGCCCTAGCCTAGTGACGCTCTGAGACCCCGCCCCACACAACCTACAAACCCACCCAAGCTCCAAGCAGCGGCTTTTGCATATGAATGGACTGCCGCAGCTTAACCTAACAAACTTGCAGCCCGGATCAGACAGCTCCAAAACCTCCAAACCCCAAGCAAAGAGGAGAAAACTGTAGCTCTCACTGTAGCTCCTGCTGGGTAGACTCAGACAATAGCTGACCTGCACCCCATTGGAGATCCAGAAGCCAGTATACCTAGTGGTCAGTGTGAGAAACCAGATTTCAACTCCTCACATCCATAAGTGACACATTCAAGAGGCAGACTCAGTGAGCACCAAAGCCCCACTGAAACAAGTCCTGCACCATAAGCGTGTCTCCAGCACAGCAGTTCTTATAGACGCAGCGAGTCCTCACAGCCGATTGGCCTGGAGGTCAATTCCTCCCAGCATACCAACAGCAATTAAGGCTTAACGACACCAAGACTTTGCACTCAGCCCACAAAGGGGTGTACCAAGAGCGTCCACATCAGGTGATTGGGGAGGCTGAGCTACTGCCCCCTATAGGTCACCTACCACACAAAGCCACTCCATCAACACAGGGAAGCAGCCAAAATGCGAAACAAAGAAACATGTCACGAATGAAAGAAACGGAGGAAAGCAAACTACTGGACGACATAGAGTTCAGAACCACATTTATAAGGTTACTCAAGAATCTTCTAAAAACCGCCGAGAAACTTGATGACACTTCTGAGGAGCTTAGTGAGACCTTCAAGGACCTCAATGAGAATGCCAAAAAAATGGAAAAGGACCAGTCAGAAATGAAGCATACACTGTCTAAAATAAAGAATATACAGAAACTCAACTGTAGATCAACGTACCCCAAGAATCAAAACAAAGATCTGAAATATGAGGAAACAAAAAGCACTCAACCAGAAAAACAAAAAGAAAAAAGAATCCAAAAATATGAAGATAGTGTAAGGAGCCTCTGGGACAACTTCAAGCGTACCAACATCCGAATTTTTGGGGTGCCAGAAGAAGAGAGAGAGCAAAATACTGAAAACCTATTAGAAGAAATAATGACAGAAAACTTTCCCTACCTGGTGAAAGAAATAGACTTACAAGTTCAGGAAGCGCACAGAACCCCAAACAAAAGGAATCCAAAGAGGACCACACCAAGACACGTCATAATTAAAATGGCAAGGGCAAAAGACAAAGAGAGAATCTTGAAAGCAGCAAGAGAAAAATGGTTAGTTACCTACAAGGGAGTACCCACACGACTGTCAGCTGATTTCTCAGCAGAAACTATGCAGGCCAGAAGGGAGTGGCAAGAAATATTCAAAGTGATGAACAGCAAGAACCTACAACCAAGATTACTCTACCCAGCAAAGCTATCATTCAGAGTTGAAGGTCAGATAAAGAGCTTCACAGACAAGAAAAAGCTAAAGGAGTTCATCGCCACCAAACCAGGATTACATGAAATGCTGAAGGGTATTCTTTAAGAAGAGGAAGAAGAAGAAAAAGGTAAAGATAAAAATTATGAACAACAAAATGACATCAAATACATACCTACCAACAAGTGAATCTAAAAATCAAGTGAATAAAAATCTGAAGAACAGATGGACTGGTGAATATAATAGAATCAGGGACATAGAAAGGGAGTGGACTGACGATTCTCAGGGGAAGCAGGTGTGAGGGGTGCGGGAAGAGAATGGACAAAAATCTTACTCTTATGGATGAAGACAGTGGCGGGGGGTAAGGACATGGGGTGGGGTGGGGAATCAGGTGGAGGGGAGCTATGGGGAAAAAAAAAAAGAGGAACACCTGTAATAATCTGAACAATAAAGATTTATTTTTAAAAAATTGTTTTCCAGGAAGTTATTCCCATAAGTCACATATAAACACTCACAAAAAAATATTTAAAACTCCCATAGCTTTTGGTCCTTAATTCTTTTCTCCAGCTATTGCTACAAAGATAACGGAAACAAAATATTTATTGTTTATAGCTGCTTGGAATTTAATTCCAACGGACGTGGTCAGTTGACTCATTTATTGCAGAACTAAATGTGCAAGATTCCAAGTTGAAGACAAATTCTCTGCGTATACAGGATGGAGGAACCCTTAACAACCTCTCATTGAAGTCATTTTTAACAAGCTGACAACAGTCAGCTCATGGACTCCAGAGCCAAACTGCCTGCATTCAGACCCCAATTCTTGTACACATAGCCTATGTAACATTAAGAAAACTACTTATCCTCTTTGTGGCTCAGTTTCTTAATCTGAAAGGACATGATTAACATCACCTACCTTACAGGGTTATTATCAGGACTACATGAGTAAATATTCATAAAGTGCTCAGAACTGTGCCTGGCACATGTAAGCATTTTATAAGTATTTCTTACAAGTCAATATTCAAATAAATGAGGGAAGTTGTAGTGCATGAAAATAATCTGGCTGAACAACCACACTCAGAGAATGTGGTTGGCAAGAATTAAAGACTACTTGAAAGGAATGAAGTCTAGAGAGAAACAACTCTAGAAGTTAAGAACACAGATTTTAGTGTCAGGCAGTCTGGCTTTAGGTACCAATTTTACCACCTTAAAACTAGCTGTTATTGAACACTCTCTCTACCCTAGTTTACTCATTTGTAAAATTGGAGCAATGAAAATTCCTAGCTTACAGGATTGTTGTGAGAATTAAATAATATAAGAAAAATGCCTGGCACATAGGAAGCATTCAATAAATTTTTACTACTATACCAGTATATTTGTGATATGCTGCCCTATAAAATAGGACTGTGTACCTGATTCTGGTCTGTTCAAATATTATATCAGCATTTGGCCAATAGTTTAGATGAAGATACAGAAGAGCTGTTCGTCACATCTTCAGCAACGGTGTTGGAAGGTGCTGCAGGCCTGACAGCTTCCCCATGCCAACAAGGTAAGCAGAGACCAGAAACAATGTGCTCAAGCTGCAGTAGTTCATGAAGCCGCTGCACTGACTTTCAGAGTGTGAAAAAAATGTGGCTGCTACTTCATTTCTGCCTCCTATATCTCATGTAAACTGTCTTCTGTGGCTCAAGCTACTACAGAGTACCCATTTTGGCCAAATTGACAGAATATAAATCCACCACAGTCCAGTCCTGTCCACTTGGCACATATATAAACCTCTTTTCAGCCATACTTAACTTCCAAATAAAATCAGGCTCCCAGCTAATATAATGCGACTATCCATCTTACCAGTACAACCAAAAACATGCTAACTCTCTCTCCAAAAGAGGATCCAAAGTCCCTGTATGCTCCTTTCTCCTCTAGCAGAGTCATTTCCCCTTTGATAGACTGTGGAATGAAGAGTGTGACCAGTGTTCTGCCATAAGGCTGGAGCGCTAATAGAACCCTAAGGTATAACTGTGAAGGTACACTGCAGACCCTGCCAGGTACAGAAGAAAACAACATTCAAGTGCCAGGAAGTATGTAGATTTGTTCCAACAACAAAACCACAGCTGGCACAGCAGCTGCAACAGGAGCCACCTAGTTAAGTTTATGATAATCCACTGTCATTCTCCAAGATCCATCCATCTTCTACACAGGCCAAGTAGGTGAGTTGAATGGAGATGTGGTAGGAATCACCACCCTTGCATCTTTAAAATCCTATATGGTGGCACTAGTCTCTGCCATCCTTCCAGGAATATTGTTTTTGGTGTACTATCTTACAGGTAGAGGCAGTTCTAGTAGCTTCCACTTAGCCTTTCATACCGTAACAGCCATCACTCCAGGGAATCAATGTCAGAATTCTGCCAGTTGCTGAGTATGTATGTTATTTCAGTAATGTATTCTAGAACTTGGGAAAGAACCACAGGATAGGTGATGATGCCTTACTCATTACTTAATATGTAATATGCAATAATGTGTATTAAATGTTAGTAATTACTCTGAAATTGATGACAGTAAATTGACATAAGTATAATACTGAATACTTGATTATGCATGCTCACTTAAAAGTTGGCCATACTCATTCATTACACATAAAAACACAAAACATATATACATACTGGTATATTCTCAGATTAACCTGTGAACCCTGTGTGCATAAGAAGACAGTCAAATGCATGAGGAAAGAAAGAAACACTGAGCAGCTTTATTCTCATGGAATCCTCATTTCCTTCTTCCTTCTCAGGGAGGCTCACTTCTCCTGGCTTCTTCTGACTTCATTTCATGATTGCCTCACTAAATTTCCTACTCCCCAGATCTTGGCCTTAAAGATGCCAAAGGACCCAGCCCCTTTGGTGTTCACCAAATACAAGCTAGTTTCTCATAATCCATGAAGTCAGGATTAGAGCTTTGACCTCCTCTCAGTACACAGGATGAGCACCCTGTATGTTCCACATGTTCCAGTAATTTGGTTTTCATCCTCAGATAAACAGACAACCTTCAAACACAACCCAGGAGATGGTGTTTCTCATGATCATGTAGTGGTAAACTCTAGTCCTCTCAAACTTCTTTGAGAATTCACAAACATGCCACACATCCTTGAGAGTTTTGTGCTTAATGCTTTTGAGTAATGCAGACCACATCTACCAACTGTCTTCAAGCAGAGACCTGTACTACAGGGGATCACAGAAACATTGAAGAGAAGTATGTATTAGAATGCAAGAGAACAGACATCAGGACTACCAACTGGCACTGGAAAAGTAACAATCAGTGTAAGGTTTTCCTTCATTTAAAAAACCTACATAACTAGCCCTGGCTTGTTTGCTCAGTGGTTAGAGCGTCATCCCGAGGACCAAAGGGTCGAGGATTCAATTCCCAGTCAAGGGCACATACCTCGGTTGTAGAGATTTGTGCAGGAGGCAACCAACAGATGTGTCTCTCTCATATTGATGTTTCTCTCTCTCACTCTCCCTCCTCCCTCCTTTACATTCTCTCTAGAAATCAATAGAAAAAATATCCTTGGGTGAGGATTAAAAAAAAGAAGAAAAGAAAAACGTACATAAGTATACAATCTGTACTGTATGAAGTCTCCATAGCATCATTTTGGCAAGGATGAGCAGTATAGTTGGATCTTATCCACAGAGCTGCATTTCTTCCCTGTTCTATAGGACATTCCTCAATCATCCAAACCAGAGGACCCCATGTAACTTTGTTCTCTTTCTTCTCCCTTACCACCAAGCCCTATCAAGTCTCCCTGCTGAATCTATCACCTTAGCTCCATCCACTGCCTGAACCTTCATATCTCTTGGATACTGGCAAATAGCTTCCTAATCAATCCTACTGCCTTCCAATTTCTCTTCTTTCCAATCACCCCTACACTGTCACCCAATATATCTTGGTCTAAAACCTCCTATAGCTGTTTCTTGATGCTTGTGTGTCAAATACTGCACTAAGCACTTTACATACATTATTATCACATGTAGCCCACACCAGTCCTATGAAGTCAGTACTATTACAAATTACTGGTAACAAAAAAATACACACTCCAGTGTAGCAGAGATTGCCATCCCAACCCCATCTCCCATGCCCACTATCTTCACCTCTTCTCCATGTATTTCCAGCACAATTTCTCAAACATCCCACACATTGTCACATTTACATGTCCTTGTGCTGCCTTTTTGCCTTTTTATGTGTTGCACTAATGCTGTAAATCTTGTCTTTTTAAGTGTTCCAGTTATGCTTGAAAATAATTTGAGTGCAGGATTTCATGTTTGAAAATTAAAAAATTTAACTTTTACTAAATGAAACAACTGAACTTAATATGTTGTCACACAGCTAACTCCAATTACAACTTTAATCTGGCCTAAAATTTAGCTTTGTGTGAACACAACATCTATCCTATCTAATAAGAGAGTAATATGCAAATTGACCGTACCTCCGCTACACCCACCAGCCAATCAGGAGGGGATATGCAAATAAACCCAAGGAAGATGGCTGCAGCCACAGAGAGCAGAAGGGAGGCTTGTGTTTCCCTGGCAATGGAGGAAGCCAAGCTTTCCGCCTGCCCTTGCCTGCCCAGGCCTCCACTCAGTGCTACAAAGTTTCAATTATATAAGATAAAATAAATCCCAACAGAAATGGCGGCAGCCACTGAGCTGGAGAGAGCAGGAGGCTAGGGTTGCCCATGGCGATGGAGGAAGCCAAGCTTCTGCAGCCCTGGCCTGCTTTGGCCTCCGCTTAAGGCTACAAATTTTCAATTATAGAAGATACATAAATCCCAACAGAAATGGCTGCCGCCACAGAGCGAGCAGAAGGCTTGGCTCCACTCCAGGCTACAAAGTTTCAATTGTAGAAGATAAATAAATCCCAGATCCCAGGGCCTCTGCTTGGGTCACCAGGGGGCATGGCTGGCCTGCAAACCACCACAGGCCCCTCGCCCAGGCCACCTGACACCCCAAGGGAATCCCCACCCTGATCCAGGACACCCTTCAGGGCAAACCAGCCAGCCCCCACCCGTGCACCAGGCCTCTATCCTATCTAATAAGAGTAATATGCAGATTGACCATCACTCCAACACACAAGATGGCTGTCCCCGTGTGGTCAAAGATGGTTGCACCCATCTGGACACAAGATGGCCACCATAAGATGGCCTACAAAGGAGGACAGTTGTGGGTGATCAGGCCAGCAGGGGAGGGCAGTTGGGAGGGACCAGGCCTGCAGGGAGGGCAGTTGGGGGCGATCAAGCCTGCAGGGGAGGGCAGTTAGGGGTGACCCGGCTGGCAGAGGAGGGAAGTTGGGGGTGACTGGGTCTGCAGGGAAGGGCAGTTGGGGGGACCCAGGCCTGCAGGGGAGAGCAGTTGGGGGGCCAGGCCTGCAGGGGAGGGCAGTTAGGGGTGACCAGGCCTGCAGGGGAGGGCATTAAGGTGAAACAGGCTGGCAGAGGAGCAGTTAGGCATCAATTAGGCTGGCAGGGAAATGGTTAGGGGGTGATCAGGCTGCCAGGCAGAAGCAGTTAGGAGCAATCAGGAAGTCAGGCAGGCGAGCAGTTGGGAGCCAGCAGTCCTGGATTGTGAGAGAGATGTCCAACTGCCCGTTTAGGCCTGATGCTTGTCGGGTCCCAGATTGGAGAGGGTGCAGGCTGGGCTGAGGGACACACCCCCATGCTCCCACCCCCTTGCACAAATTTTGTGCACCAGGCCTCTAGTCTATATATATATAAAAGGCTAAGTTGACTTGTGCATGCACGATACATATAAAGCTCTCGCTGGCACCAATCGTATGCGTGTGTTTCGATCTGTCATTATCAATCATGAATTTGGTTGACACTTCTATTATAGAGAAAGGGCGAAGTCTGTTTCTGTTTGTTCATTTATAGTGCTCTTTAGATTCCACATAAGTGATATCCTATGGTATTTCTCTTTCTCTGACTAATTTCACTTAGCATATAATACCCTTTAGGTCCTCCTGTTGCAAAAGGTAAGGTTTTATTCATTTTTATGGCCATTTATTATTCATATATTTTATCTATTTTCCCCCTTATTCTTCTTAAAAAAGACCCTTTAACATTTCTTGTTAATACTAGTTTGGTGATGATGAACTCCTTTAGCTTTTTCTTGTTTTGGAAGCACTTTATATGTCCTTTCAATTCTAAATGATATCTTTGCTTGGTAGAGTAAACTTGGTTGTAAGTCCTTGCTTTTCATCACTTTGTGTTAATCCTATCTAGCCTGCAAAGTTTCTGTTGAGAAATCAGCTAATGGTCTTATGGGAGCTCACTTGTAGGTAACTAACTGCTTTTCTCTTGATGCTTTTAAGAGTCTTTGTCTTTCACCGTTGACATTGTAATTATGATGTGCCTGAGTGTGAGCCTCTTTGGGTTCATCTTGTCTCAGACTCTGCACTTCTTGGACTTGTAGGTCTATTTCCTTCACCAGCTTAGGAAAGTTTCCTATCATTATTTTTCAATTAGGTTTTCCATTTCTTACACTCTCTCTTCTCCTTACAGCATTCTGATGATGTGAATGTTGATATGTTTGAGGTTGTCACAGAGGCTCCTTCTACAGAATTCATTTTTCTTGCCCAGCTGGCGTAGCTCAGTGGTTGAGCGTCTTTTTGCTGTTCTGATTAGGTGTTTATTGCTTCCTTTTCTTCCAAATCACTGATTTGATTCTTTGCTTCATTTACTTTACTGTTGATTCCCTATAATTTATTCTTCATTTCAGTTAGTGTATCTTTCATCTCTGACTGGTTCTTTTTTATGGATTCCATATCCTTTTATATGCTGTTGAAGTTCTCACTAAGTTACTTGAGCATCCTTATAACCATTGTTTTCAACTCTGTATCTAGTAGTTTGCTTGCCTCCATTTATTTAGTTCTTTTTCTGGAGATTTCTCCTTTGTTTTTTGGTTTGTTTGTTTGTTTGTTTTTTGTGGGTTGTTTTTTCCATTTAGGACCTGTTTTTTTTGTTTCATTTGGCTGTGTTTATTTCTATGAATGAGGTAGCTTTGCTAAGTCTCCCATAGTTGGTAGAGTGGCTTTATGTAGTAGGTGTCCTGAAGGGCCCAGTGGCGCAGCCTCCCCAGTCACCAGAGCTGGATGCTCCAGGTGTGTTCCCTATGTGGGCTGTGTATATCCTCCTGTTGTAGTTGAGCCTTGATTGCTATTGGCTTGTCACTGGGAGGGACTGACCCCCAGGCCAATTGACTGCAAGGACCAGCTGCAACTATAGAGGAGGAGCTGCTATGCAGGGGCTTACTCTAAAGAACAGAACTTGCTTCAGTGGGCTTTGGTGCCCACAGAGTCCACCATTTGAGTGTGTTGTTCGTGAAGGTGGTAGGATGGTAATCTGGCATGGTCTAGCTGTCTACTGGGTGCACTGGCTCTGGGGCCTCCCAGGAGGTACAAAGTCAGCCACTGTCTGTGCCCTGCCTGGAGCCACCCAATATGAGCTACAGAGCAAACTGCAGATGGCTGCTACTTGTGCTGGGCTTGGAGTGCCCAGGAGAAGCCAAGCTCCCAAGCAAGGCCAGTTAGCCAGAGGTCCAGGGTACTGGGGTACACAGAGGCCAGATCCTGCTTGTTTGAGCCAGAGGTCCAGGGTACTGGGGTACACAGAGGCCAGATCCTGCTTGTTTGAGAAATTTTAGAAAAGTCTGTAACCTGAGGCAAGAACGGCCATTTGCATGGAAAAGCCACCGAAAACAGCTTGGGTGGGCCTGCAAGTTGGATGAGACAAAAGATATGTTGCTCACCTGCCAGCTCTGTGGGGAAGGAATCATCAGAGAAACAATAGCCTCTGACAGCACTTCTGTCTGGGAGAAAGCTGCCCCTCCAGTCTGCCCTAAAGCCAGACAATTTAGTTCCTTAGGTCCTTGGCATCTTTTGAGCTGCTGCCCCAGTGCTGGAGCTCAGAGTGAGTAAATATGAGTAAGTTGATGCCCGGTTCCTTCAAGAGAAATGTCTATGACTCCAGCAGTCTCACTCAGCCACAATCCACACTGGTTTTCACAGTCAGAAGTTATGGGGATTTTTCTTCCTGGCACTAGAACCCTGGGCTGGGGGTTCTGAAGTAGGACTGGAATCCCTCACTCTTTAGCGGGACCTCCACAGCTAAGATATCCCTCCCAATTTTTAACTGCCATAGGTGGGGCTTCTTCTTTATATCCTTAGTTGTAGGACTTCTGTTCAGCATGATTTCAGGTAGTTATGAATGATGGTTGTTCTGTAATATAGTTGCAATTTTGATGATGTTGTGGGAAGTTCCAAGTACTGAGTTTACTTACACCACCACTGTGACAGGAACCTCAATGTAGATAATCTTAAACCAACATTTTCTCCCTTATCAAGAAGATAACATTTCTCTCTAGTTAATGACTAGGGATTTATGTATTTGTTACAAAGTCATTATGTAAAAAAATCTTCAGTATTTTTTGGGGGGATAATTGAATTGACAAAGAAGTTTCCTTTGCAACCAATTCACTTATGTGTGGACCCTAAGATACCTGCTGGTGTTCATTCAGGATGGAAAAGAACATGACATGGAGCCTACAAAGACAGTCTTTAAAACTCTGCCTCTGTGTCACCAGGAAGCTGCTTCTGGTTGAAATGTTTCACTGTGATGGCAGCTAAATGATCACAGTTCTAGCCACTCCTTTTTTAAATAAATAGAATTTTGGATATCTTTCATTCTTTGCTTCCAACACTGTGCAGACAGCATGTTTTCCTGTACAGTAAGCTGTAGGCCTGGTCCAAGGTTGCCCACAAACTTTGCTGACGAGGCCTGAAAACTGCAGTGTATTCCAAGAATATAAGAGGAATGATCTTTGTTTTGGATGACCTTGCATCCCCTCAAATGTCTGCTATTGCTTAAATTGCAGATATCTCCTAACTTTCCCCTGAACCTGTGTAACCCAGGGAGCAACAAGGCCTCTCAATGAGAGTGGCTCTCGAGCTGCACTTCTGTTCTCACTGGGGCCACACCCTGACCCACTTGGACTTGTAATGCCATCCTCCCTTCAGCCCCAGGAGAGGACCCAGTTCTCAAATGCTCTTGTCCTAGGTGGAAAGAGGTCTGGGACTGGGAAGGACGCCAACACTTTTCATTGGTTTTTGTTCCCTGTCATTTTGTGGGGAAAAGAAAACATCCAACCATCATGAATTGTCAGGCAGATGTGAAAGAGATTCGATTAATCATAAATACTATTTCGAAGTCGTATTTGCACAGCCATTTTTAAAGAGGATAATACTAATAACATTAAGATGAAGTCTGTTAAAAGAAAGTGACTGCATATTGTTCAAATTTTGATTACTTTTTTGTTCGACAATGAAAAATCATCCTCAATTAGTTATACACACTTACTGTGAAACACAGTACTTCATCCTCTTGTCATGTTTCCTCCCTTCTGCAGTTTATATAACTTCTCTTTGTTCAACAAATGGCAGTCTAATGTCAAGACGGAGTTTATTATGAAAATGAATCCATTAAAGCCTACCTAAAAATAGCAAGATTCTACAACTCCACTATTTGAAAAGGGCATGGTGAGGTAAAAAGAAAAATCAGTACACCTCCAAGAACCACTCAATCTACCTCTAGAGGAAGATCAGAACAGTAAAGACAGAGAACAGGACCACCTCCAATTATCTACTTTCCTAAGGACTGCCCATTTCTGCCCTTTCTACATTACATGGAAATTTGTTGAAGTTAGGAATATGTGTTATTATTCACCCCTCTCTCTTCCACAGAGACTGACGTAGTGTCCTGCACTCAGCTGATGTTCAGTAATGTCAACATTACTGAGTGTTCCCACTGACAACCCTCTAGCAGGGCCACTCCAGCTCCCAGAACACCAGGAACCCTGGGCTCTCAAGGAGTCACCCAGGCAGGGCCTCTGATCATTCACTGAAGAAAACCCAATAATGTCGCCATCAAATGAAACTCCCAGTCCCCAAATCATGACTCAAAGCCCAAGCAAGTGACCGGAAAGTTTCTGGGGTCATCGGGATTTGGAACGATCAAAGGTCCCGTATCAGTCACAACTCCAAAAAGGACATAGTAACCCCAGATCAGAAAGTTTTAAAAACAGGGAAGCAGAGGGCTGGGGACAGAGAGGTCAGGAGACCATGACTGAAGCAAGTAGTTCAGAGCATTCAACAGGAGGAGTTACGAGAGGCACTTCTAGGAGAGCCACTGCAGAGCACCTGTGGTGTGTCTGCCTCAAATACCATGGACAACACAGCAACTTCTCCCTGCCTTGCACACCTGAGCAGAACCTAACCTGCGGCCACGCAGGAAAGGCTGGGGAAATACAGATGAACGTTTTCCCTGTGATGAAGGGAAGTCCAAAGAAGGCAAGGTCTAGCTGGCCCCAACAACCAGGCACAGCTGCCCTGCTGATGCTGTACACAACTACTCTCCCCCAGCATTCTTAGACCCCAACAGACCTAAGTCATGACCAAAGTTATCCACTAACAAAACACGGACCACTTTCTGCCTGGATACATTGTTCCATTTAGGCTGTTACTATAAAGAACTATCCCTAGACTAACTAAAGGTCTTTTTTTTTTTTTTTTTTTTCCCCTCTCCTCACCCTAGGATATTTTTTCCATTGATTTTTTTTTTTTTTTTTTTTTTTTTTAGAGAGAGAGAGTAGGAGAGAGGGAGAGCAGGAGGGGGTAGGGGGAGAGAGAGAAACATCAATTGGCTGCCTTCCTCACGTGCCCCGACTGGATCCAGGGATCAAACCTGCAACCCAGGTCCACACCCTTGACTGGGAATTGAATCCGCAATCCTTTGGTGCTTGGGTGGACACTCTAACCACAGAGCAACTCAGGCCAGGGCACTAAATGCCTTTTTAAGGCAAAAGCATAGATTCAAAAGGATATGTACTGCTCACTGGCACAGGCTGAAAGAAGTCTGCCCACCACTGGGGAACCGGTACAAGTAGGGAATCCTCCTAGGGCTGGGGAATGTACCAAGGTCTAGAGGGCCTGTGGATGGAAAACTTGGTTACATACAAGGGGACTGACAAATAAATATCAGATGATGGAGCCATGTGACAGTCTTATTGTTGGAGAAGAGAGGTACGACCAGGGGAAGCCTAGAAAGCTAGGATGAATCATGTGATCTGACTATAATCGGACACATCACGGGTTTAATAGCTCGCTGGGTGGATAGAGAATATAAATGTAAGTGTGCATACCTGCATATATGTACATACTTGTGTGCGCGTGCACCCATGTGTTGAAGAGTACATATGTATATTTAGTTTCATAACTACGTCCATTGAGAAGGCCTAGTAGTCAAGATGTCCCAATAACAATGGACACATCTAGCACTCAGATCTTGGTTTCTAAAAACCATTCTCCACTAAAAGGAACCAGGACTTACTGGAGAAATTACTTATTCCAGGACTTGGGAAAGGAAAATTCAAGATAATCCTGACTGTGTTATGCCAAAAAGTAAGGAAGTGCTCCAAGAATGATATAGACATGTCAAAAGGACACAAGAGCCAGCTTGAAATAGCTCCTGATGGCCAAATTTGGGACAATCTGAGCATCAAAGTAGAGGATGATAGCAATGGATTATAGCCTAAGGAATAAAATAGGAATTTATGAGGCTACTGCTAGGAAGAGAAGGAGGGAAAAGAGAGAAAGTGCTACCTTATAGTGGGATACC
The DNA here is from genome assembly GCA_026230045.1 of Corynorhinus townsendii. Taxonomy (NCBI): domain Eukaryota; kingdom Metazoa; phylum Chordata; class Mammalia; order Chiroptera; family Vespertilionidae; genus Corynorhinus; species Corynorhinus townsendii. The sequence goes on from JAPDVU010000009.1 coordinate 67,862,143, forward strand.
AACTAGTAAAGGTAAAGTAAATGATGCAATTAGAAAACCATTGTCTGACAACCACCATATGTTTTAATTCAGGTAAGAATCATAAAAGAATGCTAAAACTAGTAGGTAAAAGTTTAATGAGAAGCAGGATATTTACACAGTCTCAAAATACTTATTAGAAAATGCTAACTAATTTCACAGTGAAGAAACCTGGTAGACATCTTCTCAGCCAATGATAAAAGTTAACATCTCTGGAAATGGGACTAATCAACATTGTAACAATGCACCTAGAAGGGCACAGCCCCACTTCTTCAGTCCTCCTGCCAAAAATGTGTAACCTAATCTAGTTGTGAGGGAACAACAGACAATCCATAACTGATGGACATTCTACAGAGTAACTGACCTGTTCTCTTCAAAAAACGAGAAGTCATGAAACATGAAGACGAAAGAACTGTTACGGATTAAAGGAGACTAAATAGCCATGATGACTAATGCAAATTGTGACCCTGGATTGGCTCCTGGGCCTGGGAAGGACATTATTGGGACAACTGGCAAAATGTAAAGGTGGCCTGTGGATTAGATGTGTAATGACCATGTTAATATCCTGAGATTTGGCTGGGTATATGGTGGCTACACAGGAACATGTCCTTGTTTTTAAGAAATATACACAGAAGTATTTAGGGACACTGTCTACAATCTATTCTTGAATGGTTCCAGGGGAGGAAAGTAAGTATCTGTGTGTGTGTGTGTGCGTGTGGTATTGTAGAGACAAAGAGAGAGATGAATGTTGTAGGACGTTAACAATTTAGGGAATCTGGGTGAAGGGTTGGCACAAGATTAGTGGGTACCCCAACTACACAGTTCTGGTCACACCCACCAGGGGGCAGCTCTTTAGACAGTCTCCTTGGTCTGAATGATTAGAGAGAAAGGCATGTTGGTGGTGCCTCTCTTACTTTAAATACTAAATGGCATTTGATCATTAATACTGAGAGAAGAATAGGATGCCATAAATTCCTTAAGGAAAAGGCTATGTCATTTATCTCTGAATCCCATCCCCACACCACATTTAGTGCTTTTTAAGTCCTCAAATAGGGTAATCAATAAATACATGTTGAATCAAGCTACTTATAGTGGGTTGACTAGTGTCCCCTGCCCAAAATTCATGTGCACCAGAACCTGAGAATGGGTCCTTTTTTGGAAATAGGGTCTTTGCAAATGTAATTAATTAAGGATCAAGATGAGGTCATACTAGATTAGGGTGGACACTAATTTCAATGAAAGTGTCCTTACAAGAGACAGAAAAAGACATACAAAGACACAGAGAAGGCAGTGTAAAAGATAAAGGCAGAGAATGGAGTGATGTGCCTACAAAGCAAGTAATATTAAGGAGTGCCAAGAGTCACCTGAAGCTGGGTGAGAGGCACCGGATGAATCCTCACTCAGAGCTTCCAGAAGAAACCAACCCTACCCACACCTTGATTTTGGACTTATGGCCTCAAGAACTATGAGACAATTCATTCCTATTGTTTGAAGTCATCCAGTTTGTGATGCTTTATTACAGTAACCCTAGAAAATGAATATACTACTACTCAAAGAATATTTAAAACTAGAGGCACAGTGCACGAATTCGTGCACGGATGGGGTCCCTCAGCCTGGCTAGCAATCAGGGCCAATCGGGGCCATCTCGCCCAGTCCTGATTGGGGCCAATGGGAGCCGGCTAGCTGGGGAGGGTCTGCAGGAGGTTGGCCAGGCCAGGGAGGGACCGTAGGAGGGCTCCAAGGCATGTCCGGCCTTCTCGCCCAGTCCTGATCGGCTGGACCCCAGCAGCAAGCTAACCTACAGGTTGGAGCATCTGCCCCCTGGTGGTCAGTGTGCATCATAGTAACTGGTCGAGCGGTAGAGCAAATGGTTGACAGATCAGTCCAACACTAAGCATATACGCTTTTATTATATAGGATGCCTTTTAACACTGAAATCACACTTAACATGTTAGCTTAATTAAGGCAAATCACTTTAATGTGTTCATAGTTCAGCTAACTGAATGTGACCTAGCATCTTTAAACCACATGCTATGTAGGCATAGTTTATGACATTGCTGCTCTTAATTTACACATGAACAGTGGAGACTGTCAGAGACTAACACAAGGTGCATAGTGTCTTGTTTTTTTTCCTTAAGAGGAAAACTGATTTTTAAATTGCTCACAAACCTACTATATAAATGGCACAGTTTTAGGTGTTCTGGCATGTCACAAATAAACTACAATATAAATTCTTGGAATAGGGGCTAAAACTATGAAAATGAACAGGATATTAAATAGGCCTGCCTTTCTAGCCATAAATCATACCACATCATGCATAAATCTATCATTTAATACGATCATATAAAAATTTAAAATGCAGTGACATGAGTCATCAGGCAATCATTCCTAAATAAGCACAAGAAATATATAAGATTAATAACAAAAAGAGAAAATACTTTTGGATCAGAATATTGGAAATAGTTAAATTATGCAGTGCCTCTGCAGAAAACACAGTTGTTTTTTAATTTAGTCAGTGAAATATATTGTTGATGTCTGAGAAGGGCTTTCGATGGGAACAGCAGAGCTCATTCATCAAGAAGACACTTGCCTTTCCTCTGGAGTGTTTCACGTTCAAGACTTGTGTCTATTTATAATGGTTGGGCACATGTCACTACAATGGTCGATTGTATTGTGCAGCTGTTTGTGTGTGTCGAGGAGGGCAGCCATGGACAGCCTGCACTTTGATGTTTCCCTTTTGGAGAGATTTAAAATAACATTTAAAAAACTGCCAACCAGCAAGGTCACAAAATATTTTTGGATGACATGGGGAATGATTGCAAACTTGTGGTTCACTTCAGATGTGGGGGTCTGAAACTTAGCCAACAAGCCTGATTACACAACATCCTGCCAATGCCAACTTCAAAAGTTATTTGCTTCAGAGAGCACACAAACTACTCCTTCCTGGTAATAAAACCATATTTTATAAATTTGCAGAGGGTCTCCCTCATAGGGAATATCCAAGGAAACAAGGATTTCCCTCATCATATTATTTACGACTATAAGCACCACCACCAGGCCTCTCTACTGCCTTCACCCCACAGCACCCCAAAACCCCTTCCCTTTCATGCTGAATTTTCTCAAAGCACTTACCATGGGCATACTTACTATATAGGTTTCTAATATATGTGTCAAGTTTTTACTCCCCCACTTTATTATACATGGTCCACAAAAGCAGGGCTTTGTGTCTGTTTTATTCACTATTGTATCACAGAACTAAGACTCATGCCTGGCACATTTCATTTACTGAGCGCATACTTGTAGAATTACTTAATTTAAATAGCAGAGACAATGGTTTCAGGAAACACATGAGAATACTGATGACCAGAATCAGATTCCAGAATTCTGTCACCCTTTCCCCTACCACACACAAAGATTTGAGTTTTATTCACATAGTTACGGCATGTAAAAATAGAAATGGGCTTAAAAAATACCTGACTTTCTCAAACTGTGACAGAACGCAAGGACTAAGATTTCATAGGATTCAATCTACACTAATAAAAGAGAAACATGCAAATTACCGTCACGCTGCTACACTACCAGCCAATCAGAGTGAGTATGCAAATTAACCTGAAACCATGGTGCACCACTCTGGGCCTGTGGGGGTCGGAGAAGTCCGGCGCCAGCGCCTTGGACTAGCTGCTGCCTGGGAGATGAAGAAGCCGCCTGTCCTGTAATCCCAGGCCGCAGCCAACAGCAGAAGCCTCAAGTATGCCTGCCCCACATCCTGGGGGAGACAGAGAAACCGGGCCCCAGCTCTTGAGGCTGGGTGTGGCCCGGGAGATGAAGAAGCCGCCTGCCCCATGATCCCAGGCCACAGCCAGCGGGAGAAGTCACCCACACTGCATCCCAGGGAAGATGGAGAAGCCGCCTGCCTGCAGTCCAGGCGCCAGCACCTGCAGCTGGCTACAACCTGGTAGACAGAGAAGCCGCCCACCCCGCAGTCCCGGGCACCAGCACTTGCAGCTGCAGCCCAGGCAAAACCACCTGCCCACCAACCCCTGCAGCTGCAGCCGGCCTGGGCACCTATGGCTGACCAGAGGGAGGGAAGCCTGGATCCCAGGTGCCTATGGTCGGCTAGAGGAGGGAATCCTGGGTCCCAGATGCAGGGCCGAGGCAGAGGTGGTTAGGGGCAATCAAGCCAGCAGGGGAGTGGTTAGGGACAATCAGGCTGGCAGGCAGAAGAAGTTAGGGTCAATCAGGCAGGCAGGTGAGCAGTTAGGAGCCAGCAGTTCTGGATTGTGAGAGGGATGTCCGACTGCAGGTTATCCCCTGAGGGGTCCCAGATTGGAGAGGGTGCAGGCCGGGCTGAGGGACACCCCCACACACACACCATACACGAATTTCATGCACTGGGCCACTAGTTCTGAAATAATATTCATTCAAATTGTATCTCTAAAATGCTTCTGGTCACTGTTTGTCCAGCCAACAAACCTTGCTGGAGATCAGATGGGGGAAGCACCTGTACTAATGAAAAACCAAGCTACTCAAAAAATACTGGATGTGTACAACAATTCTTGAGATTTTTAGTTTTGTGTTGTTGTTTTTGCCAGAGTTTTGCAACAGTATATCATGAAACCCTAACTAATTATTTTAGGTAAATAAAATTCAATGATGCATCCACCACTTAGGAATTCTGAGAGGTCAGAAAGAAGCAGAGAGCAGGACCCCAATAAAAGGGAAGAAGGCACAGAGTAGAGAAAGGCAGGAGAGCAAGTGGGGATGGGGTTAGCCTTCTCACATACAGCAAAGGGACGATCAGACTCAGAAAGCTAGATCTCCTCAGCAGAGTTCACACGTGAAGTAACCTCAGAAATGCTTTTTTGGAACAATTCAGTAACAGAATAAAGTCATGGCTTCTTAAATGTCAGTAACTTTGTATCAAAGATGCCTGAGTAAGCAATAAGGTGTTGCAGATACAACAGTGAGATGGCTGGTTTACTGAGGACCTCTGGGAAATGGTTTTGAAGCCACTTTCTCAACCCCCACTGACAAGCAATGTTTGAAACATTGAAGCTGGGAGCTCTCAGCCAGGGATTCAGAATATGAAAGTCTACAACTAAGAGGGAGCTGGTCAAGTTCCTCTATAGACTTTTTCCCCTCTCAGAAGTTTTTCAAAAAAATATGTGACATCCTAGATTCTCTAATAGTTTTCTGCCTAGCCAGAGTGGCTCAGTTGGTTGAGCAGTGTCCTGTGCACCGAAAGGTTGCTGGTTAAATCTCAAAATATTTAGAGCACATCTGATTTATGCACAGACTTTTCATACCTGTACAAAAATTATGTGGCTTCAAAGAATATGTAAAGGGGACATTAATCCTCTCAGGAGCCAGAACCAGCCCTCACTGTTAAAAACCAAAATTCTGACCTCAAAATTGGTCTCCTGGGAACACCGGGAGGCAACATATGATCTTCGGGGGCTGACCAACAGACATTCCAACTCACCTCTGCTTCAACAGTACAGCACTATGCCTGGCTTTGTTGTTAGAGTCGAGTATGATGAAGTCCAGAGACATGCCGAATTTTATATGTGCATTTTTATAATCAGTTCCCACTGACAAGGTGCCACACCCAGCATGCCTGTCCTCTATGGCTGTGATTTGTGAAGCTGCCTCTCCACAGCAACATCACCCACTCAGGCCCTGGGATCTGGCAAGTGCAAATCACTGAAGCTCTCCTCTGAGGACCAAGCCTGGTACTGACACATGGCTGGTTCCAGCAGAGGTCTGCCTAAGAGCCCAATTTTTTCAGGCAAACTGCATTGATGGAACCAACCTCAATCTTATTCAGCTACAATTTTATGTCTATAATGGGTTTTGGCAGATACAATTAACATGCTTTTTTTCAACTTATGTTTGTTTTCTCACTTTAAAAACAATAAATACTTTTTTTTGCTGGAAATATCTAAAAGAGCCAAAAACATAGTGTAAATGAAAAAATAATGATGAGATTAATTATTCTTTAACTTCTTTATTTCCTTTGCACCATTTTTTAGTAATGGTTTTATTGAGCTATAATTTAGCACCAGTATCTCTTCTCAACCTACCACCTCCCAGTTAGCACCACTTCCCACAGCCTGTAGGAGAGTCCTGACTCTGCTCAGTGGTTTAACTAATGCCAAAGTGTCTGTTAGCAGAGAAGAGGTTCAGATCAAAATTTTCTCTCCTACCTGAAACATCACTGTGAAGGGATGAGTTCTTGTTAATAATTATGATGATGACAGCAGGAGGAATAGAGAAAGCATTTATTGTGTACTCCCAATGTACTAAGCACTGTTCTAAAGCACATTACGTAGAGAGTCCTGTTACATCATTATCACAACCCAATACAGTAAGGGCTATTATTGGCCCCACTGTAGAAATGAAAAAACCAAGGCCCAAAGAAACCAATGCCACAAAGGCTTAGGAGGAGGAGAGCTGACATTTGAACCCCAAGTAATGTTAACACCAGAACTCAGGCCATTAACCCTATACCACACTGCCTCTTCCTTCAGAGAACTCTCTAAAGTGCAACCATGCCAGAATGACATCACAAGGAAAAGTCTGAGCAGGCACTTTCCCAGAGAACCTGGAAGGGATGAGCTATCAGTAGCATAAAGGGCAAAGGAATGAGAAAACTTAGAGGAGACTAGACAAGAGTGATGTTGTGAAAGTTGTAGGCAGAACCAAGTCTATTTAAAGTATATAAATCATACCAGAATTAATATTTTATCCTTGTCTCCCATTAGCCAAATTAATTATTGCTAATTACATTTATCTCCTTGAATCAAGGAGCTAAAAAGAAGTCTCTGAATTAGAAACTGTGGGGGTAAAGAGTAACAGAATTGTGTGCTAAGGAGATACAACCAAAAGTACAATAATTAAAGTAAGGCTTTAGACTGAAAAGCAATTCACTAACCTGTTAGCAGTGACTATCTTTTAAGGTACAGGCGTAATAAGCACTTTTCATTTTCATTTTATACATTTCTATAATGCTAAATTTTTTACAACAAGCTTATACTACTTAGAATGTAAGAAAAACACTAAGCTAATTCTAAAAAAAAAAAATGGTAAAATGGGAGAGATTTGTCAAAAACAACTACTTCAGTAATGGAAATCAACCAAAGGCACCTGATAAATTGAGAAGTGTTTATTCAAGAGAACTACAAAACCCCGAGTTAGAACAGTCACAATCTGCAGCATTTTAGCCTGGGATCCTCTCACCCCAGCTCCATCATAGGGGTAGATCCACCAGGGACAAGCTGTGAAAACTGTTGGCTCCACTGCTAAAGGGGTTGACTTGATGTGGAATAGAGTTCATTTCTAAAGCTGTTGTCATATATAACAATGCTAATTAAAATGATAAATGGCCAACATCTCAGATAGCCTTAGGTTGCAATATTAATTGGGACAAGCAACAGACCAGCATACTAGCCAAAAATTTGGCAGGCAGATGCAAAGAATAAGAAAGCCACAGTAATAAGCTCCCACATGTCCCTGTGTCCTGAAAGGATGCATGCATGCAGGAGAAACTGAAGAGGGTCCGAGTTACCTGCCAATTCCTGGCTGAAGTGAGGCCTAACAAATGCACAGAAGCAGCAGAAGAAGGAAGGCCTGGCAGAAAGTAAAAGCCAAGGTAGATCTGTAAGCAGCCTGAATTGTAATGTGTTCCTCAACCCACACACAGATCCATTACAAAATGATGAAGCTTCACTGAGTTAAGATGTTTAAACACACCTCTAAATAATCACTGGCTAACCACTAAGCTATGCTGACCCAGGTGTGATCCTTAGGACACCAGGCTTAAATATAAAAGCAAGAAAAAAATAAAAAATAAACAGGGTCATCAGCAGTTGCACAGTGCTGGGGAGACACACCCTTAAAATTAATCCAGGCAAGTCACAAACAAAAAGCAACAACAAAAACACCTGGATTTGCCAAGGATGATCAGAATCCAGAGTTGCTACAATATATGAGCTAAAATATCCAGTTAAAAAAATAAAGTATGAGACATGCAAAGAAACATAAAAGTATTGTGAACCATCCTCATGAAACTATACTCAGGAAAAAGAGCCATCAATAGAAATTCTAAGGGGGACCAGATATTGGACTTAACAAAGATTCTAAGTGGCTATTATGAATATTGTTCAAAGAACTGAAGGAATCCATGTTTATAGAATAAAGGGAAAGTATGGTAACAATGAGTCATCAGACAGAAAATATCAATTAAAAGATAGAAATTATTTCAAAATGGAGATTCTGGAGTTCAAAACTACAGTAACTGTAATGAAAATTTACTAAATGGACTCAACAGCAGATCTGAGAAGATAGAAGAAACAATAAGCAAATTTGAAATTATCCAATCTGATAAAGAAATAAAGAATAATGAGAATAGAGAGGCATAGAGTCTCTGGAGACACAAAGGATACCATCAAGAATACCAACATACATATAAAGGAAGTCCCAAAAGGAAAAGAAAAAGAGAAAGGAGAAAAAAAACTTTTTTATTTTAAAAACTATGGCCAAAACTTCCCAAACTTGATTTTAAAAAATTAATCTTCACATTCAACAAACTCTAAGTTCAATAAAATCCAAATAAGATAAACATAAAGAGACCCACTGTGACACAGCATAGTCAAAATGTTGAAAGCCACACGCAAAGAGAAAATCTTGCATGCATCAAGCGGAAACGGTCTCATCATATAAAGGGAACCCAAAATAAGACTAACAGCTGATTTTCACAGTACAAATGATAGAAACCAGAAGTGACTTGACATGCTCAAAATGCTTTAAAATAAATAAATAAAAACCTGTTCACTCTAGCCAGTTTGGTTCAGTGGATAAAGTGTTGGCCTATGGATTAAAAGGTCCCGGGTACAATTCCAGTCAAGGGCACATACCTCGGTTTCAGGATTGATCCCCAGCCCTGGTTAGGGTGCGTGCAGGAGGCAACCAATTGATGTGTCTCTCTAAAATCAATGTTTCTCTCTCTCTGTCTCTCCCCATCCCTTCCACTCCCTCTAAAAATCAATGGAAAAATATTCTCGGGCGAGGATGAATAAAAATGAAAAAACCCTGTTGACCAAGAATCCTATAGCCCACACAACTATATGTCAAAGATGAAGTAAAAATAAAGACATTCCTAGATAAACAGAGACTGAGAATTTGTTGCTAACACACCTGCCTTACTAGAAGTACTAAAAAGTAAAAGGATAGAAAAAAATACTCTATGCAGAGAAACCAAGATGGCAGCATAGGTAAACATCTAAACTGCTGCCTTGCACAACAATTTCAAAACTACAACTAAAAGACAGAACGGACATCATCCAGAACCACAGGAAAGCTGGCTGAGTGGAAATTCTACAACTAGAAGGAAGGAGAAAAGCTCATGGAGAATTGGAGGAACAGCAAAGGGTTGAGGTACAGCAAAGGGGCTTTGTGCGTGCAGAGAGAAAGAGCGGCTGAGAGCCTGGCTGACTTTCTCTGGCGGGAGGGGGAAGGAAGCCCCCAACTGCACTGAACCCCAGTTCCGACTGCACTGAACCCCAGTTCCGGGCAAAACCCCGTGGACCCAGACTCATACAGGGGGAGTCTGGACTGTCAGGTAGAGAGAAAGGCACTCGGAGACTCAGAGATCCTGGCAAGCCCCAGCGGGCAGGGGTCTGGAGGCGCGCACGCGTGAGTGTGCACAAAGACTGAGGAGGTTGCCACAGGCTTTCCCTAGCAGAAGGGAGTCGGAAGCTCCTAACTGCACTGAGCCCCAGTTCTGACTGCACTGAACCCCAGTTCCAGGCGAGCCCCTGGGAACCCACGCTCTTGCAGGGGGAATCTGGACTCTCGGGCGGAGACTCGGGAGCCGGGGAAGCCAGAGGTATGGAGGTGCGCACACGCAAGGGCAGGGCTGATGGGAAGCTAAGACTGTCTGCTCCACCCTGAGACTCCACCCCATCCAAGCTGAGCACAGAGGCTTTTGCAATTTGGCAAGTCTATTCCTATAAGGCTGTCTCCAGCACAGAACTTCTCCCAGCATAGACACAGCTGATCCTAACAGCCAACTGGCCTGGAGGTCAATTCCTCCCAGTGATACCAACAACAATCAAGACTTAACTACAACAAGGCTGTACACACAGTCCACAAAGGGGTGCACCAAGAGTGTCCACCTCAGGTTAACTGGGGAGGCCGACCCACTGGGCCACATAGGAAACCTAGCACACAAAGCTACCCTACCAACTCAGGGAAGCAGTGAAAATGCGGCGACAAAGAAACAGATCACAAATGAAAGAAATGGAGGAAAACAAACAACTGGATATAGAATTCAAAACCACAGTTATAAGGCTTTTCAAGAATATCCTAGAAAAGGCCGATAAATATAACGAACCCTCAAAGATATGAAAAAGGACCAACTAGAAATTAAATATACACCGACTGAAATAAAAAATATTATACATAGACCCAACAACAGACTAGAGGAACGCAAGAATCAAGTCAAAGAAATTGAAATACAAAAAAAAAAAAAAAAAAACCCAACCAAAAAAGAAAAAAGAAAAAAGAATCCAAAAATTTGAAGCTAGTGTAAGAAGCCTCTGGGACAACTTCAAGCGTACCAACATCAGAATTATGGAGGTGCCAGAAGAAGAGAGAGAACAAGATGCTGAAAACCTATTTGAAGAAATAATGACTGAAAACTTCCCCCACCTGGTGAAAGAAATAGACTTACAAGTTCCAGGAAGCACACAGAACCCCAAACAAAAGGAATCCAAAGAGGACCACACCAAGACACATCATAATTAAAATGCCAAGAGCGAAAGACAAAGAGAGAATATTAAAAGCTGCAAGAGAAAAACAGTTAATTACCCACAAGGGAGCACCCATACAATTGTCAGCTGATTTCTCAACAGAAACTATGCAGGCCAGACAGGAGTGGCAAGAAATTTTCAAAGTGATGAATAGCAAGAACCTACAACCAAGATTACTCTACCCAGCAAAGCTATCATTCAGAATTGAAAGACAGATAAAGAGCTTCACAGATAAGAAAAAGCTAAAGGAGTTCATCACCACCAAACCAGTATTATATGAAATGCTGAATGGTATTCTTTAAGAAGAGGAAGAAGGAAAAAGTAAAGATAAAAATTATGAACAACAAATACATATCTATCAAGAAGTGAACCTAAAAATCAAGTGAATTAAAAACCTGAGGAACAGAATAAACTGGTGAATATAATAGAATCAGGGGCATAGAAAGGGAGTGGACTGATAATTCTCAGAGGGAAAGGGGTATGGGGGGTGCAGCAAGAGACTGGACAAAAATCGTACACCTATGGATGAGGACAGTGGGGGGGAGGTAAGGGCAGAAGGTGGGGTGGGAACCGGGTGGAGGGGAGCTATGGGGTGGGGGGAAAGGAGAAACAATTGTAATAATCTGAATAAAGATTTATTTAAAAAATATTCTATGCAAACAAGACCATAAGAAAACTGCAGTAACTATGCAGATATGAAAATAAACTTTAGGACAAAAATTATTACTATAAAAAAGAGAAAAATATTATAATGATAAAAGGGTCAATTCATTAGGAAGATATAATAATTATCTATAATAATAAAAGCATAATATGCTAATTAGACCTGACCGAAGCTGGGGGGGGCAAGGCAGAGGCGGCCGCCACGGCGGTAGGAGGCCAAGCCCCTTGCACGAATTTTGTACATCGGGCCTCTAGGATACTTCTAAGCATTTAACAACAGAAACCCAAAATACATGAAACAAAAACAGACAGAACTGGAGGGGGAAATAGATAACTCAAATGTATTTGGAGACTTCACTATTTCACTTTCAAGAACTGATATAATGCCGGGCCCGCGCAGCTCAGTGGTTGAGGGATGACCTGTGAAATGGAAGTTCATAGTTCGATTCCAAGTGGGGGCACATGCCCAGGTTATGGGCTTGATCCCCGTGTGGGGCATGCAGAAGGCAGCCAATCAATGATGCTCTCTCATCATTGATGTTTCTATCTCTCACTCCCTCTCCCTTCCTCTCTCTGAAATCAGTAAAAACATATATTTTTTAAAAAGAACTAATATAACTAAACAGAAAATCAGCAATGCTACACAAGGCTTGAATAACACCATTAATCAACCTGACCTAACTAACATCTACAGAACACTTCCAGTCAACAATAGCCAACTACACAATATTTGTGAACACACATGTAACATTCTCCAGGACCGACAATTAGCTAAGCCAAAAACAAGTATAATACATTTTAGAAGATTAAAATAATATAAAGTACATTCTCAACAACAATGGTATTATATTGGAAATCAAGAACAGGAAAAAAATTGGGAATCCCCAAGTATTTGGTAATTAGAAAACATGTCTAAATAATTCAAGAATCAAAGTAGAAATCACAAGAGAAGCTGGAAAAGTACTTCAAACTGAATGAAAATAAACATAGTAGATCAAAATTATGGAATATAGTTATGGGAAGTGTTTAGAGGAAAATTTGTAACTTAAAAAAGTCTGTAGGGCCCTAGCTGGTTTGGCTCAGTGGATAGAGCCTCAGCCTGCGAACTGAAGGGTCCCAGGTTTGATTCCAGTCAAGGCACGTGCTTGAGTTACAGGCTCAATCCCCAGTAGGGGGTGTGCAGAAGGCAGCCAATCAATGATTCTCTCTCATCAATGATGTTTCTATCTCTCTCTCCCTTCCTCTCTGAAATCAATAAAATTATTTTTAAAAAATTATTTTTAAAGTCTGTACGGGTAAAAAAAAATCTTAAGTCAATAACCTAAACTTCTACCTTAAGAAACTAGAAAAAGAAAAGTAAACAAAACCCAAATAGGAGGGCAGGAGGAAATACCAGAGTAGAAATCAATGAATTAAAAAAACCAAACAGAGGAAATAAATAAGATCAGAAGTTCACCTGATCAGAATCAAGGCAAGGATGTCCATTCTCACCACTGTGGAAGAAAGACAGTTCCATGACGCGACTGCTGTCTGACCCATGAGCTGGACCTGGGCCATAAAGGGGAGGTGGCTTCCCACAAACCCCAATTAGAGACTATCTGATAGTAATTGATGGTCATTCTGACATAAATCAGCACCCCTCCCCTACCTCCCACTGCATGCTGGCTCCTGGACCACGTCATTGTCCTGACCTGGTCAAGCATGTAAAGTAATTTACCATACCTGATAGCATTCATGTACTAGTGCCTGTGACTATGCCACACTCCCTTTTTTCCCTATATAATGCTTTGGCACCTGCCAAGCAGGGTGGAGAATATCCACTTTGTTTAGCAGCCACCCAAGACATGCCACGTATGTAAGTTTCCCTTAATAAACTCTACTGATTACCAGATTGGAACAGCCAGCCTCTTCCTTCTGTCCTTCAGAGCCTTTCCCTGGGTCTGTGTGTATGAACACCACTTTTAATGAACACCATACTAGAGGCTCTAGCCAGTGCAGTGTGGCAAGAAATGAAAATTTTAAATATATAGATTGGAACGAAGAAGCAAAACTGTCCTTATTCCGAGAAAATATGATCCTATATACAGAAAAATCCTAATGAGTCTACCAAAAAAACCTGGTCAAATAAGTGAGTTTATCAAGTTCACAGACAAAAGATCAATATCCAAAAATCAACTTTATTTTTATATACTAGCAATGAACAATCCAAAAATGAAACTAAGAATTCCATTTACACAGCATCAAAATTAGGAATAAATTTAACAAAAGTAGTGCAAGATGGTTGTACTGAAAAATATATAACATTGTTAAGATAGTAAATAATTTCTAAATAACTGGAAGGAGATAGATACTATGTTCTCGGATTGGAGGACTCAATAGTGTTAAGATGGTATTTCTCCCCAAATAGAGCCACAGAATCAACACAATCCAGTAAGGTGTGTGTGTGTTTTATAGAAATTGACAAGGATAGCCATAAGTAGATAATTATTTGAAGCTGGGTTATGGACAACCAACAGTTCATTCTACTATTCTCTTGACTTTTATATGTTTGAAATTGTCCAGAATAAAGTATTTTCTGTTTGCTTGATTGTTTGTTTGTTTTTAAAATACCTGATAAAAGAAAAAAAATTAACAACTATTTCAAGGGCTGCATTAATACTTCTCACTCTTCATTCTCAACTTATATCACTCACCTACAGGTTGATCCTTGCTCAGAGTCCACTCTTAGTACAGTACACATGGCTACTGAATGGGTGACAAAGGAAAAATAAGTGAAAGATCATAAGCATTAGCCACAGCCTTTCCTGTAGTCTAATCCATTACCAGCCTTAAAATTTTCGCATTTTATAGCAACTCCACAACTATACATGTATCAATCTCTAATGACCCACTGCCAGACTAGAGCTATAATAAGTACTGTTAGAAAACACCCCTCTATTGTTATGTCAATTACATAGTAATTTACTGGATGTGAGCTAAGTACAAATTAGTGGTACTCTAAGATCAAAGCATCTAGGTCCTTAAGGTTGCCATCCTTACTGCCCCAACCCTTCCCATCCAGCCCTGAACACTTGCAGGTTCCTTTCACTTTCTATTCCCAAGTGCACATTGGCCAAAAGAAAAAGTAAACCCCAATTTAGTTTCCTTCCAAATATTTGGTGCTTTCCAGTTTTATTCCTTGCTTCCCTAATGGAATAATACTTTACATTTGTAAAGCATCATTCATCTCCTCTTAATATCCTTACACCACCACCAAGACATAAGACAGGTGTTCAATCTGAAATAATGGTAGAAAGTCCGATGTCACATAGCAACATGCAGCCTTCCATCCAGGCCCATTACTTTTTATAAATGCTTTTTTAATTGATTTTTTTTAAGAGAGAGAGAGAGAGAGAGAGAGAGAGAGAGAGAGAGAGAGGGAGAGGGATAAAGAGATAGAAACTTCAATGAGAAAAAAACATCATCAACTGGCTGCCTCCTGCATACCCCCTTCTGAGGATTCAGCCCATAACCTGGGCATGTGCCCTGACCAGGAATCAAATTGGGGACCTCCCAGTTCATGGATCGATGCTCAACCACTGAGCCACACCACCTAGGCCAGGCCCATGACTTTAAGAGGAATGTATTTTTCCATTTCCTGTCACTGCCTCTCAAGGCACTGAGGTACTTCCTAGCAACAGATAAGGGACTCTATTCTAGGAATGGGTAAGAATTTGCCTGGAAAGTCTGTGATGGGCAGCTGGGAAGTTCCATCTACATGTCATCATGGAACCCCCCAAAATTATAAAAACATGTAGCCCTGAAGTTTTAAGAAGTATTAAATAGTTCTAATATGTAATATCCCATAAATATTTTATCTAGCAAAAAACACACTTGGTTTTCCATTTTCATCTACTACTATAAACTCCCTTCTACTCCTTGACTATATTTTATTTTCTCTCTTCCCTCCCTAGTCTAGAGCAATAATTTTACTTTTTAATGAGACAGACATATATATGCCCAATAGCATTTCCATAAGACCCATGAAAAAGCTGAATATTACTCTTTAGAATAACAAATAATTCATATCAAAACACTTAGCTTTAAAATATTCCCAGTTGTAGGAACTACCAATATTTCAAAATTCCCAGTTAAACATAAAATTGTCCATCCCAACTTTCTCATTTACGTACAGTTCAAAAAAGACTCACTTTTGGAAAGATTCTTTATTATAACAAAGCAAATGCAACTTTACTATTCGATTTCCTTGTCTGTTATACAATTAAACTGGAAATCATCATCTGAGACAGAATTAGAGAAAACTGTTGCTGATTCTCAGCTCTTATGAAAGAGTTTTAAGAACTGAAATGACAACTTTTAAAAAACCATTAGAATAAACAAGACAGTGTAGGGGTCGGGGAGTGGATGAGAAAAAATGCATCCCAAGTTAGAAACATGAACTCCTGCTCAAAGTGCATGTTTTTTTTTTAATGGATTTATGAAACAGATTGAAATAATATTTATAACCAACATTACTTCACAAGCTTAGTAAAAGACTAATTTTTAAATCCTTCCTCTTGTTCTATGGCTATTTTTATATTGGCCAAGCAAGTCACTTCCTTTCCCCAGGCTTCCAACAATGAACATAATCTGACAGCATTATACACACCACAACTCCACTGCAGACCAAGATGGTTCTGGGTCAAATCCACAACTTCTGGTTCAAATTAGGATAGTTATCAAATTAAGACAGTTCTGGCTCAACTGAGTCATCCTGCAATGGCAGCTAAGTCAATTTCAAGGCTAAATGCCTGCCCTGGGGTAACCCTGTACATCCCAGATGGCTGTATTTTATAAACCGTCTTAAACTGAAATGGACCCCTTGAGGAGTTCCAAAACCAACATTGCCTCCAAGTGACCCTCAGGAGCAGGTTAAGTCAGAGCCCAAGTTAACCAAGAGGACAGGCTCTCCATTACCAGCAAATACAATGTCATCTTCCTAGACACACTCTCCCACTGTGAGCTAATGCATTCAAACGTTTACTTTGTGAATTTGTATATCCTCACTAGGTCAGCAGAATCATATCTCTAAACTTTTTTCCATAATTGAACTAATTCTATAAATTCATTTTTTGGGTGAAAAATTGGTTCCTTCTTTAATTAAATAGGCTAGCGGGAAAGGGTAACAGAAACAATTTTTCCCTTTTTTACTTTTGGGATTTGAAGGACTTTAAGTAGGGTTTTTCTATTTGTGGGGAAAACAAGTGTTTTAATATTATGATCTATAATTTAAGCTTAATACATGAAACATGTATAGAATGTGATACTCTCACAGCAAGACAAGTCTACATCCTATCTGTACCCAGTGTGGAGCGAGGGTTTGTTTTACATTCACTCATTTAAATCACTTAAACATTGCCGAAACCTGTTTGGCTCAGTGGATAGAGCGTCGGCCTGTGGACTGAGGGGTCCCGGGTTCGATTCTGGTCAAGAGCATGTACCTTGGTTGCGGGCACATCCCCGGTAGGGGGTGTGCAGGAGGCAGCTGATCGATGTTTCTCTCTCATCGATGTTTCTAGCTCTCTATCCCTCTTCCTTCCTCTCTGTAAAAAATCAGTAAAATATATTTAAAAAAATAAAAATAAAATAAAATAAATAAATCACTTAAACATGCATTTCTGCTGATTAGGATAACTCATGTAATGGCTTTTAAAATCTTTTAATAATTTTTTTGCTAATAAAAGTAAACATGTCTGTTGAAGAAGAAAATGAAACAAAAAGTATTAAATATAAAATTAGAACTTCCTCTAATCCCACCCTAGTGACAACCACTATTTACAGATTTGTGTATATCCTTTAAAGCATATACCATCATCTCTATGTAAACATACTCTCAAATACATCTAGAAAATTAAATCATGTTTCATATATGGTCTAGTCACTTGCTTTTTTCAATTAACAATAAAATGACAGCTATTTTATTCATATTGGTACACACGAATCTACCATTTTATTACAAATATTGACAACTATTCCACTATTTGGATAGACCAACTGTAATTTACAATGGATAGATATTCAAGCAATTTCCAGTTTTCTGTTATTATAAGTAAGATGATTACCAAGCCCTCCTAAATAGATCTTTGCACACTTATGCAAGTATGTCCATAGAATAAATTCCTAAGAATAGAATAGCTTGATCAAATGATGCAACATGTAAAATTTTGGAGAGGTATTGCCAAAAAGGATTTCTCAATTTGTATTCCAAAACACCAATAGTATTTCAGAGTGCCTGATTTCCCTGCCCATTCACAACAACTACAACCAATCTCTTTCATCTTTGCAAATAAAAGAGATTAAAACATTTTTTTATCATTCTCATTTTAATCTGCTCTTTCAATTATCAGGAAGGTTGTACATTGCCAGTGGCTTTTCCATACAAAAGATCTGTCTTGGCTCATGCTTCAAACTTTCTTAAAATCTCTCAAAGGTTCACAAACTCCAAACAAGCAGCATCTGGCCTCAGCATACTCCATGACTCTTGTTAAGTGACCCCGGGCCCAGCACTAGTGGCAGCCAGCTTTGATTGATTCACAGATTAGCCTCTTCCAAGCATCTCCAAGCCCAGCACAAATAGCAGCCATCTGCAGAACACTCTGTAGCTCATGCTGGATGTCCTGGGTAGGGCACCAGTGGCTACTAATCTTGGTGTGTACCTCCCAGGAGGCTACAAGGCCAGAGCACCTGATGGACAGCTTCACACCATGCTGGAACATCACATAATCACCTCCATGTGCAGCACACTCAAGGGGCAGACTCAGCAGACAACTGGCCTGGGGGTAAATCCCTTTCATTGATGTGTCAACAGCAATCAAGGCTCAACTACAATAGGAGGGTGCACACAGCCCACATGTGAGGGAAAGGAACACAGCTGAAGCACCCAGAGTGGGTGAGTGGGGAAACTGAACCACTGGGCCCTACAAGACACCTACTACATAAGACCACTCTACCAAGCCTAGGAGACATAGCATCTCTACCTGATACATAAAAACAAACACAGGGAGGCAGCCAAAATAAAGAGACAAAAAATATGTACCAAATGAAAGAACAGAACAAAACTAAAATAAATAAATAAATAAACAAACAAAATGGACACAAGAAATCTACCAGATGCAGAGTTTAAAACAACAGTCGCCAACTGGTGGTCCATGAGGTCTGAATGATTGGTGACCACTGGTTTAAAACACTGACTATAAGGATTCTCAATGAACTAAGGGTAAGAATAGATGTACTTAAAAAGAACTTCAGCAAAGAGATATGAAACATAAAAATGGAGATAGAAAACATTTAAAAAGTCAGTAACTGAAATGAAGAATCTATTATTAGAGATAATCAACAGTAGAGTAGATGAATCAGAGTATCAAATCAGTATTTGGAATCTAAGGAAGCAAAAAACACCCATTCAGAACAGCAAAAAAGAAAAAAGAATCAGAAAAAAATAGGATAGTAGAAAGTGCCTCTGGGACAACTTCAAGTGTACCAACATTCACATCATGGGAGTGTCAGAAGGAGAAGAAAGAGACCAAGAATTTGAAAACCTATGTGAAAAAATAATGATGGAAAACTTCCCTAACTTGGTGAAAGAAATAAAAGTGCAGGAAGTGCAGAGAGTCCCAAACAAGATGAAGCCAAAGAGGCCCACACCAAGATACATCATAATTAATATATCAAAGGTTAAAGACAAAGAGAGAATCTTAAATGCAGTAAGAGAAAAGCAGTTAGTTTCCTACAAGTGAGCTCCCATAAGACTGTCAGCTGATTTCTCAACAGAAACTCTGCAGGCCAGAAGGGATTGGCATGAAATATTCAAAGTGGTAGATAGCAAGGACCTACAACCAAGATTACTCTACCCAGCAAAGCTATCATTTAGAATTGAAAGATATATAAAGAGCTTCCCAGACAAGAAAAAGCAAGGGAGTTCATCACCACCAAACCAGTATTACATGAATTTTTAGAGTCTTCTTTAAGAAGAAAAAAAAGATAATATGAAAAAAATGGCAATAAATACATATCTATCAACAATTGAATCTAAAAAACAAACAAGCAGAACAGAAACGGACTCGTAGATACAGAGAACATTTTGATGATTGCCAGATGGGAGGAGCTTTAGGGGGATGGGTGAAAAAAGTGAAGGCATTAGAAAGTACAAATTGGTAGTTACAAAATAGTCATGGGAATGAAAAGTAGAGCATAGGGAATGTAGTCAATAAGATTATGGTGACTATGTATGTGGTGTCAGATGGGTGTGAGATTTATCAGGATGATCACTTAGTGAGTTATATAATGTCTATACATTAGGTTATACACCTAAAATAAAATATAATATTGTATGTTAACTGTAATAGAAATTAAAATTTTATTTAAAGTAAAAAAAATAACAACAATGTATTTTGGAGTTTATAACATGTAAAATTTTAGTATTATGACACTATTCTTACAACATTCTTACACAATAGATCAAGTAATATAATATTAGAAGACAGACTAACATAGTTAAGGATTTATATTGTAAATGTTGGGAAATCACTAAAATGCATTAGAAAAAGAAATACAACCAATAAGTTAATAGAGGAAACAAAAATGTAGTCATAAAAAAATACTCAATTTAACCCTAGCTGGTTTAGCTCAGTAGATAGAGTGTCAGCCTGTGGACCAAAGGGTCCCAGGTTTGATTCCAGTCAAGGTGGCAGGCTCCTCCCCAGTCTGGGCCCTGGTCAGGGCTCATGTAGGAGGCAACTAATTGATGTGTTTCTTTCACATCAATGTTCCTTTCACTCTTTCCTTCTCTCTTCCACTCTCCCTAAAAATCAATGGAAAAAATATCCTCGAGTGAGATTAACAAACAACAACAAAATACTCAATTCAAAAGGAAAAAGAAAAAGAGGGGAAAAGGACAAAGAACTCACAGAGTCAAGCATAATACCTGTTACCAACAGCCAGACTATACACCTAAAAAGGCTGAGTTTTATTGTATGCAAATTATGCCTTACAAACCTGACTTTGTAATTTTTTAAGTTGATTTTTAGAGAGAGAGAGAGAAAGGAGGAGAAAGAGGAGGAAAAACATCAACATGAGAGAGAAACAGCAGTCAGTTGCCTCGATACATACCAAACCCGGATCAAACTCACAACCCAGTCATGTGTCCCAACTGGGTATCGAACCCACAACCTTTTGGTGCACAGGATGATGCTCAACCAACTGAGCCACCTGGCTGGGCCTGACTTTTTCAATTTTGTTGCTGTTGTTAATTCTCACCCAACCATATTTTTTCCATTGATTTTCTAAAGAGAGTGGAAGGGAGGAGAAGAGACAGAGAGAGAAAAACCTCAGTTTGAGAGAGATACATCGATTGGTTGCCTCAACCAGGGGCTGGGGATTGAGCCTGCAACTGAGAAATATAACCTTGACTGGAATGAAACCTGTGACCCTTCAGTCCGTGGGCCAATGTTCTAATCACTGAGCAAATTGGCTAGGACTCTTTTTTAGAAAATATTTTTTTACTGATTTCAGAAAGGAAGGGGGGTGGCAGAGAGAGAGATAGAAACACCAATGATGAGAAAGAATTATTGATCAGCTGCCTCCTGCACACCCCCTACTGGGGATCAAGCACCCAACCCAGACATGTGCCCTTGACCAAAATCGAACCCTTCAGTCCACAGGCCAATGCTCTATCCACTGAGCCAAATAAATTAATTTTGGCCCCACAATAGAGGTATAAGACTTAATACTTATTTCACTATACTAGTATATCTAGAACCATTTTATATTTGAGAAGTGCTGGGCTGTTCACTGACTACAAAATTCCCATGACATGTGCAAATACAGGTGCCCCTTGCTGGTGATCACAAAGCTTGTAAGCAATAAAGCTAGGATGCAATTTATATCCAGATTCATCTAACCTTAAAGTTCAGCCTTTTAGTTACTACACTAAATAGAATACAATTGTGAATTTGAAGAGCTTATGAATTTAGTCACAAGTGCATTTAAGAGCCAGCTCTTGCTAAAACAGGGCAGGGGTCTTACACAATTCTTTGCCCTGATACTGGTATTGTGAATGCCTGTGTGATTAGCACTTAGCCAAATGCTCTGGTACACTGGTCATCCTAATGAGATGCCCAGCTGTCAGTTGAACAAACAAGACATGAGATTGGGAACAGACCAGTTAACACAGGCACATGTGTGTGGTCACTATCAGATGTTCCCTGGTTGCTAGAGAACTCATCTCCCAGATACAGGGGGAGGCACCCTCATCACAAGGATGGGCACTGATCCCCAGACTCCTGTACCCTCCCCTCCCCCTCTTGCCCAAGGACATGAGAAGAAAATGTACTAGCAGATTGTCTAAAAAGAAGGTTAAAAAATGACAGAGAGAAAAAAGAAGTTAAATATTTCTTTGTATGGAAAAAACAGAGTTATTTTAAAAGTAACAAAAAACCTAGTAAAACCGTTAAACTTTAAAGAACCACTTTTTGTAGAATATCAACAGAGCCAAAAGATTACACCTCCAATGTTGAGAAGCATGCAACACAGTTGCTTATGTTTGTTATTTATGCAATTTAAAGAAAACAAAAAATGATATTTTGAGTAGTCTTAATGCTTGATTTTAATCCCTTGTTTTAATGCCTAAATTAAAAATTTAAACCCCAGAGGATTATTGATTTATGGTAGAAGTGATAAAGGGAAACTGGATGTGTTTACAAGAAATTTACTTTGCTGTTATTTAAGTGACAGTTAGTGAGGAGAAAAGAAAAGCACTAAGTGATGGCAAATCAAAAGCAAAACAGAATTAGAGCCCAGTCCCTTGAGTTTAGGTTTAGTTGTTCATCTATGACATCTCTGCTGGAAAAGCTAATCAGAGCTAAAAAGATAAATTCAAAAGTCAAATCCAGGGTTTAAAGTGGTAAATCTATAAACCTTTCCATTGAAAAATTCAACAAAGCAACATATTTAGATTTTGCATCTTTTCTGTCCAAATGACAAGAGTTCCACTTTTCTACCTCCCATTCCATGGGTTTATATCAGCAATTTTCAACCTTTTTCATCTCATGGCACACATAAAGTAATTATCAAAATTCTGTGCCACACCAAAAAATATATTTTTTGCCCATCTGACAAAAAAAAAAATAGGTATAATTTTGATTCATTCACACCAGACAGCTATTGTTGTGTTTGGTGTTGTCATTTTTTTGACAGAGGTCAGTGTCCTTGACTAAATAGTCAGGTACTGCATATTTTAACATTTCTTGCAGTACACCAGTGCTCCGCAGCACTCTGGCTAAAAATTGCTGATTTATAACATCTGCCAAGACACACAGAAGGATGAGTAATCCACCTGTGCAGATGAAAAATGTTCAAGTTTCATCTCTGTGGTCTAGTGAATATTGCCAAGAGGTACAGCACACTGGGGATTTGAGAAAAATATACCTAAAATCGTTATAAAAAAATGAGAAGGGCACCCAATCAGCAGTTGAAATTGCTATGGGCCCTCAATGAATTTCATCTAAGGCACATTGACAAATTAAGGAGACATCTATTAGTAATACCCAGAAGAGCTCCAAATGACAGAGATAATTAAGACTCACTCTCCTTTCTTTATAAACTTTACATGGCTAGCATGTGGACAAGCTATCTCAATTTATTGGATTATAGCATATAAAATGGGGCCGAAATTTTAATAACTTAATTCAAGGGAATTACAGTTTTGTTCAAAATTCACACAGGAAACAGCCCAAGATCACAAGTGAATGAAGTAGCAGAGCCTCATGAGTCCAATTTCTAGTGCTATCTGAGTACAGGGAAGAACATTCAGGACAGATTATATTTCTAGCCTACTTCTGAGGTCTTTTTGGCTGAGGGGACATCAAACAGCCTTCACCAAAGTCCTTTAGGAATTAAATGACCAGCTTAGTGGCAATGAGCACTTAAGAAATAGACCAGCGTTTCCTTTATTATGATTATTTCCTGTACTTTACATCACCCCCCCCTTTTTTTTTTTTTTCTTAAGGAGGGAAAACACAAACTCTAGTCATTGCTACTGTAACTCCAAGTGGAGAAAAATTTTGACCTTTACCTCTCAGCTTAATAAAAAGAAATAAGAGATATAAAGACTGAAAAGTAAGGAATTTTAAATTTATATAATATTTTACCAAGAAAATCTAAGGCTGTCCGATTTTTTAAAATAAGCATTCAATTAAATATCTGGTTACAAATAAAGATAACATTTCAGCTTCATAGTTTTGTATAAAATTAAACACACACTCACCATACAATACAGTAATTCTACTCCTATGTATTTAACCAGAGAAATGAAAGCATATGTTCACAAAAGACTTGTAAATGTTCATAGCAGCTTTATTCATCATAGACAAGAACTAGAAACAACCCAAACATCCCTCAACTGATAAGCAGATTTGTAAAATTTGTGGTATATCTATACAAAGTAATGTTTTATTTTTTATTGAATTTATTGGTATGACATTGGTTAATAAAATTATATAGGTTTCAGGTATACAATTCTACAATATATAATCTGTATATCAAGTCTCCTATTCCCCCTTTACCCTTTTCTACTTCCAAAGGAATACTATTTAGCAATAAAAAGGAATAAACTACTAATATGTGCAATAACATGGATAAACCTCAAAAACATTATTTTAAGTAAAAAAAACTAGCCACCAAAGATTACATACTGTGTGATTCCACTTCTGTAATTTTATACTGTGTGATTC
Organism: Corynorhinus townsendii; assembly: GCA_026230045.1. NCBI lineage: Eukaryota > Metazoa > Chordata > Mammalia > Chiroptera > Vespertilionidae > Corynorhinus > Corynorhinus townsendii. The sequence goes on from JAPDVU010000009.1 coordinate 67,886,402, forward strand.
CACTTCTGTTCTACAGAAGGCAAAACTAAACTGATAGAAGGCATGTCAGTGGTCACCATGAGCTGGGGACAGGAGAGAGGCTGACTGCAGTGGGGCTCAAAGGAATTTTTAGGGATAATGGAAACGCACTATATCAAGTGTGGTAATGGTTACACAACTGCAAACATTTGTTAAAACTCATTGAACTGTGCACTTAAATTGGGTGGGTTTTACTATTATACAAATTATAAAAATTGGCAGCTTTCCTACATACCAACAGAGCAACTAGCTAGAAAATATAAACAAAAAAGATCCTATTCATAGTAGCAATGAAAAACAGTAAAACTTAAGAATAAATTTTAAAAACATGTACAACCTAATGAAAAAAACTATAAAATCTTACTGAGTGACATAAAAGGGACTTATCTATATAAGAGAGATATATCGGCTTGATGAATGAGAACTCAAAATTGTAGACATCAAATTAATCTGTAACCTGGAAGAGCTTGAATCAAAATGCCAAAGGGAGGTTGTGAGGAAACAACTTAAGTCTAACTTTGAACTGGAAGAATAAATATATAAAAAGAGAAAAACAAAAAGATCTGCAAGAACAGACTCACATATAAACCAGAATTCTATATATTATACACAAATGGTATATAACAATGCTATATATAAACTATATGTACCAATAAATGGTATAAAAAACTGCCTAACCACTTGGACCACTCATATGCTACACTAAAATAAATGTTAGATGGAGTAAAGATATCAGTATAAAAAAAAAAATAGCCCTGGCCAGTGTGGCTCAATTGGTTGGAGCATCAGTCCATGAACCTGAAGGTTTGGGTTCAATTCCCAGTCAGGGCACATACTTTTGCACATTTGATCCCCAGTCAGGACATATAAGGGAGGCAATCAACCGACTGAAGTATCTCTCTCATATCAATGTCTGTCTGTCTGTCTGTATCTCTCTCTCCTTCTTCTTCCCTCTCTAAAATCAATTTTAAAAGAAGCAAATATGAAAGCATTAGAGAAAAATATAGGTTCATATTTTACATAATCATGTGGTGGGTAAGACTTTTCTAACCATGTCACCAAAGTTAGAAACCATAAAAGAAAACTGATAGATATGCCCAATATAAAATTTAAATTTCCGCTTGTCAAAAAATATCATGATTAAAAGACAAATCATGCACTGGGGGAAATTTTACAACATATATGGAACATAAAGATCAAAGATACTTATTTAAATACAAATTAATAAGGAAAAGACAAATACCTCAATTCACAGACAATTCATAAAAGAATAAATACAATTGAACAATTAATACACATGTGAAAAAAAGGGTTAGACTTCACCAGTAATTCATGGGGGCCAAAGAAATTAAGGTACCAGTAAGGATGCTTGCCACATCATTATAAAAAAAGCCAAGATGCCAGTGACTGTAAGATGTACAATTGAAATAAAAGAAAGTGCTGCAACTAAACTATGGCATACATTATATTATACTAGTGGCCCAGTGCACAAAATCCGTACACGGGGGACGGGGGGATGGTGTCCCTCAGCCTGGCCTGCACCCTCTCCAATCTGGGACCACGTGGGGGATATCCGACTGCCAGTTTAGGCCCAATCCCTGTGCCTAAACCGGCAGTTGGACATCCCTCTTGCAATCCGGGACCACTGGCTCCTAACCACTTACCTACCTGCCTGCCTGATCGCTCCTAACCACTCTGCCTGCCGGCCTGCTTACCCCCAACTGCCCCTCCCCCCACCAGCCTTCTCGCCCCCAAATGCCCCCCTGCCAGCCTGCTCGCCCCAAACTGGCCCCCCCTAACTGCCTGCTCACCCACAACTGCCCTCCCCTCCTGGCCTGATTGCCCCTAACTGCCTCTGCCTTGGCCCTGCCACCATGGCTTTGTCCAGAAGAACGTCTGGAAGGACTCCCAGAAGGCCTCCCAGTCTAATTAGCCAATTACCCTTTTATTAGTATAGAAGATGATGCATCCTAATTTAAGAGATGGATGTCTGGAAAAAGTACATCTTAGTATCATGATATATAGTCACACAAATCTGGAAATTATCTCAATTTCCAATAAGGGATATTTCCCAAATAAATTATAGTCATTTAAAATTATATAGATGTATATACAGATGAACAGCAGAAGGATGTTTATGAGCTATTAGGTGAAAAAAGAGATTCTAAAACAATATGTTTAACATGACACCATTTTTGTTAAAAGATAATTATATCTGCATTGAAAAGCCTAAAAGCTTTATACCAAAAAACTTGAAGCAATCTAAAAGCTCAAACAGGAATGGTTAAACAAACTGTAATACATTAACTCAAAGGAATATTATATTCTCCTTACAAATAAAAATATGTGAATCATATAGATGCAAAGAAAAATATATATAAAATAGCATCCGAAAAATGAAAGTACACATTGGTTGACATCCATTTTAACCAAGAAAAAAATATCATTTGTACCTAAGAATATGAAAAAGTTCAGTCTATCATAAATAATGGTCATTTATGGTAATAGATTTCATATAATTATTTGTTTTTAGTGTTTCATTAATTTTTCATATATAATTAGTTTAAAAGAGACAGTTAAACAAATACACACTTTCAGAACTAGAGCGTTCTGTAATATCTCTAACATTACTTTCCAAAAACATTCTACAGAGCAACAAAAGGCCAATAGATAGCACTCTGTTCGGCTTGTATCTTCTGTAAACTCCTGTCTTCACAATCTTGTTTTTCAATAACTTGTTCGACAAAAAAGAAAACCTCACATAGAAAAGTCTGTACTACAGGGAAAAGTATCAAGAAGTTTCCTCCGTCTCTGTGTGCTTCTTTCTATTTTCTGGTTAAGGAAAACATTTTGTGTTCCTTCACAAAAACAAGAAACTAAAATTATATAGATGAGAACTGAATCTTGACTCACGGTAGAGAAAACACTATTTTTAAACTAAGAAATATTTATAGGTCTGTGCTTTATGGAAAAGGAAGACAGACGTGCTAATGTATGTCGATAGAACAGCCTGGGGCAGGGACAGGAGACACAGTGAGAGAAAATACTTTCACTGTGTGTTTATATTCCAGAAACCGCTGGCACTTCACATATTTTCACTCATGGAAAACAAATGAGAACCAATAATTATCGGGTATTTGAGAACTCTATTCACTTAGCATTAAAGAAAATACTGTAAATAGCTCACACCAGACTATGAACCCATCTCTACCTCTCCTTCTATTGCCAGCCTTAGGACTGGAGTGCTCCCCAACTTTGGAAGAACTGGCTATGCTCTGGACCAGCGGTAGCCAACCTTTTGGACCTCACGGACCACCAGTGGTCTGGTGGTCCGCAGACCACTGGTTGGCGACTGCTGCTCTAGACACTTCCTCATCCCTGCAAAACAACCAATACTTCTCAGAGCTCCAGATGAAAGCTTAAGAAATATGATTGTTAATAATGCTTTTCTTTTTTTAAGCACAGCAGTGAAATCTAAGACATTTAACGGGTGATTATTAAGAAATAAATCTCTTAAACACATTAAAATCACATTAATCTTGACATTCATAGCATCATCAAAAACCTTTAAGAGTACTTTACCTCCCACATTAAGTCTGAATGTCTTCCTTTTATGCATACACATCCACACAGTTATCATCAGAGCACCTGCAGTAAACCCCAGACCAGTGGATGTGTGTGTGTGGAGGCAGTGGGGGCAAGAGCTAATGGAAGGGGCTAGGAGGACAGCAGGAAGATGCAAGTAGGTCCATTCTGGAGGATGAGGAGAGGGGAGCATTGCAAAAGAGATGCTGCTCTTTGAGCAAACTCAGCTGGTTCAATTCCAGTTCAGGACACATGCCTAGGTTGCAGCTCGATCCCCAGTAGGGGATGTGCAGGAGGAAGCCAATCAGTGATATTCTCTCATCACTGATGTTTCTATCTATCCCTCTCCCTTTCTCTCTCTAAAAGCAATAAATATTAAAACAAAACAAAACAAAAAACACAGCATGTTTTGCTCTGGCTGGGAGGCTCAGTTGGTTGGAGCGTCATCCCATACACCAAAGGGTTGCAGGTTCAATTCCTGGTCAGGGAACATATTTAAGATTAGGGTTCAATCCCCTGTTGGGGCACATACAGGAGGCAACAGATCAATGTTTCCCTCTCACATCAATGTTTCTCTGTCACATCAATCGATCTCTCTCTCTCTCTCAAAACAAAAACAACACAAAACAAACAAAAAAACCATAAACATATCCTTGGGTGAGCATAAAAAAATAAAACATCACATGTTTTAACTAAAGCCACAGCCTTAATGCTTTGTATCCCTCAGGGCCATTTTCTCTCTTCATGCCCCAGACTCCAATCTTCCTCAATAGCAGAAGCCTGATTCTCTTTGGGGACTCGACCTTCCTGCTCAAGAAGACCCCACCCCATCCCACCTGGCCCCAATGGATAAAGCAAAATAAGCCTAGGACACAGGGGCCTCCCTCCCCTTGCTAGTGGTCCCTGGCATTAAAGGGACCTGAGGAACGTCTAGGAGAAGTTTTCTTGCTAATAAAATAAGATATGCATGAGAGGAAAAGTTCCTCTTCTTCGTTGGCTGTCACTGTATTACTGGAATGGATGCAGCCACCCGTGCCACAAGGGAAAACATCTACATAGCAAGGATGGCAGAAAGCGAAGACAGAAAAATTATGGATCTTTGACTTAACCTTGGAAATGCCGTAATTACTGTTATGTGAAATAATAAATTATTTTCTTTAAGCAACTTCTAGTTATGTCTTCATTAACTCACATACTATTAATTTAAAATTAATTGGCTTTATCCGTAAGCATTTCTACATAAGTTTGCATTTCCTACGAAGTAGGGAGTTTTCTATTTTATGATAAGGTTTTGCTTTGTATATTTATTCGTTTTATAACATCTTCTCTAAGGAAAGTTTTGGCAGCATTTACACAGTTCAGGGAAGGCACTCAATCTGTACTCCAGTCCCTGATAAGATAGATATACACTGTAATTTCCCCATAATTAAATAACACATTGCACGCTTTAAGATCCTTTGCTTAAATACTAGACTCCTTAAGTAATCTTTTTACTATTAATTAGGCCTCCCAGATATCTTGATATCATAGAGGAAGTGTCCTGGACACTGGCAAAGCATACCATATTCCCCAATGTAAAGTAATACACTGGCACATAGTTTATACACCAGTCTTGTGGTTAGCATGAATCAGTCCTCCTCAATTTGTACAACTCTGAACAATGATAGAAAGGAAGATTCTGAATCTCCAAAATTGTGAACCAGATCCCCAAAGCTCACCAATTACCCAAAGACCTCTCTCTCTCTCCCAAGAGGCCACAACAACACATCCATCTCAAACCCTTCTGTTCTATACATATGGACTACAAAATCTCTATCTCCGATCTTATTACCTTCTACTACAATATAACTCTAATTGTCAATGTTAGTCTGGGAGGCTTATTTGTTTTCTCTAAAAGCTTTGTTGAGATGTAATTCACATACCATACAATTCAGTGATTTTTAGTATATTCAAAAAGTTGTGCAACCATCACCAAATCAATTTCAGAACATTTTCATTGCCTCAAAATGAAACTCTTGTTCCCATTAGCAGTCTCTCTCCATTTCCTCTCAATTCCCCAGCCCTAGGCAACCACTAATTTACTTTCTGTTTTGATGGATTTACCTATTCTGGGCACTTGAAATGGAATCATTTATTATGTGGCCTTTTGTTACTGGCTTCTTTCACTGAGCATAAATTTTCAAGGTTCATCTGGATTGTAGCATGAATCAGTACTTCATTCCTTTTTGTGGATGAATAATATTCCATAATATGGGTGGACCACATCTGATATGTTCCGCAGTAGATGGACATTTGGGTTGTTTCCACTTTGTGGCTATTATGAGCAATGCTGCTGTGAACATTCGCCTACCAGTTTTTGTGTGAATGTACGTTTTCCATTCATTTGGATGTACACCTAGGAGTAGAACTGCTGGGTCACATGATAACGCTGTGTTTAACCTTTTGAGGAGTGGCCAGGCTGTTTCCCACATAGGCTGAGAATGCTCCACTTCAGATTCCCAACAGCATGATGCAGGTAAACTAGTAGATTTTTAAGATACAGCTAGAATTTATATTCATCCTCATACCCTCAAAAACTTTGTTCAACAAATAGATGCCAGCAAAGTTGGCTTTAAAAAGAAAAGGCAGCCCTGGCCAATTTGGCTCAGTGGATAGCATTGGCCTGAGGACTCAAGGGTCCCAGGTTCGATTCTGATCAAGGGCACATGCCCGGGTTGCAGGTTCAGTCCCCAGCAGGGGGCGTGCAGGAGGCAGCCGATCAATGATTCTCTCTCATCATTGATGTTTCTCTTTCACTCTTCCTTTCCCTTCCTCTCTAAAATCAATAAAAATATATATTTATAAAAAAAAAAATAAAAAGAGAAGGCAAACTGTAGCCCAACAGCAGAGGAACAGAGCATTTCCAAGGACCAGTTTCCTCCCTGATGAGATCCTGACATACACCACAGGCTCCTTTTGTCTCCTGGAGAAGCTACCACACTCATCCAGAATAGTTTTACCTACTCACCTACCTGCTTGAGAAACATCCTAACAAAAGGGGAATATTTGCTAGGACTCTGTAGGCCCAAAGTCTGCCTAACAGCTTTTGGTGGCCATCCACTTGTGGCCATTGTAACCCAGCTGCCCTATGGGGTGTTCCAAGGTACCCCACCAGGGAAACTTTTTAGGGGGGGCAATAAGCAAAGTTGGGGAGCAATACCACTCACCAGAGGGGAGCACTGAGGTTGTCCCTGGAGCATGTTCCTCATAACAGTGAACATTTCTCAACCATTCACCTTCTCAGCAAACAGCAGCCTGAGCCTGGCCAACCTCCAACCTCCCCCATGTGGCCACAGAGGGACCACTGTCTTTATTTGCCCTAAAGGAGAAACAGTGTGTTTTTTATTAGAAACTCGGTTTTCTGCTCCTCTATCCTAAGCAATTCTGATACTTGGTAACACTGACAAGTTTACATACTTTTTGTTTCCTTTAACTACATAAAAACAAATAAAAATGAACTCTGAACCAATGACCATGTTTGGGAGTGGAACTCTTTCAGGAGCCAACATTTTTTTTTTAGAAAAACGTTCTATATTAAGGCAGCATTGTGGGAACACTACTCTCTGTGGACAGTATCCCACATTCCCGCACTCTAAGGATAGCTAACAAGCAGCGAGTGTCTCAGACAGGCACAAGAGGCCCATGGGCTCACATGCCCCATGGAAACCGAAGGGAAAGCCTAATTTTACCGGGCTGTATTTAGACCGTTTGAATTCATTTGAACAAGAAAGTTCCTAGAGTTGTTTGGGGCTTTTTTAAAAATTTCTTGTCAATATTTAAATAGTACTTTTTAAAAGCTTGCCCTAGATAGTGACTATTTATCTAACACACCATTCCAAAGTTGCCAAAGCCAATGCCAGCCTGAAGGAGACAGCCAAAAACCCATATATTTATCAAAAAGAAAAGTTCTCTAAACATGTCATATCTACATTATAATTTTATCCTAATCACAACACCATTTTAATATACAGTAAACAAAGTCATTTAAAAAAGGACACATAATTCACAACATTACCTGTTACCAACTTGACTCTCAATGTGGAAGGGGTTTTCTGAAATACCTGCCTGCCAGATGTGACATTTTACAAGTCTCTCTTTCTAAAAAGTGACATAGGTATATCAAAGAATCAAACATAGTTACATGACCCAGCAATTCCTCTCAGGCATATACCCAAAATAACTGGAAACTTGTGCCCAAACAAAAACACAAATGTTCACAGCAGCATTATTCACAATAGTCACATTGGGTTCCTTCAACAGATGAATAGACAAACAACGGAATTTTATTCAGTCATAAAAAGGAATGAAGCACTGATACATGCTACAACTGGATGAACCTTGAAAACATCCAGTGATATTCAGTGAGAGAAACCAGACACGAAAGGCCACATACTGTATGGTTCATTAATATGAAATATCCAACATAGAGACAGAAGCTAATAATTGTATCCTAATCACAACACCATTTCAATATACAGTGAACAGTCACTGTATATTGGTGATTATCAGGAGCTGGGAGGAGGGAGGAATGGTGATTGACCACTTAATAGGTAGGTTTTCTTTTGGGGTGATGAAAATGTTTTAGAATTGGAAGTGACAGTTGTATAGCGCTGTAAATGAACTAAATGCCACTGAATTAACTTTATAATGGCTAATATTCTTTTATGTGAATTTCATGTCAACTTTTAAAAAGTGAACAGAACATCAAGAAACTATAGGGCAACAGCAAATGGAGAAAAAAGTAGAATATGAGTCCTTAGAAAGTTCTAGATATGGTATAAGAAACTTGACGTCAGTGGGTCAATATCAGAGCAAGTTTACGAAAGCAAGGGGACAGCCCCACCAGGCCTACAGTTTAGACGGCAAGGCAAGTTAGGTTTAGATAAATCCTAAGTCCTTACCCAAGGATTTTTCATGACAATCTTACAAAAACTATCATAAGAAATGTCAACCCCCTAAGTCCAGGCACTGGATGAGTGGCATATGATTCCCTGTGAAGAAGCATGAACTGAGCACTTGACGTACAAAAATATATTTTTCTTTATCTGCAAAAGGGGGGGAAGTGGGAATTCAAGTGCTGCATTCATGATCTTAAATCGGCCGTAACATTAATCAACAGTTACTCTGAGATATTAATGCACCTTTCACCTACGAGATATAAAGTCACTGATATCAGTATCTGTGTTCTCACCCTGCTTTATTTTTCTGTACAACCCCATGGCTGCAGGACACTATGTCCACCTTCCGTGTATCTGTTTTCATGGTCTCCCTTACAGCAACCATGCTGTGGCTGGTGCTCACAGCCCCAGGAGATTGAGATCAGGGCTAGAGGAAGCATGTGCAAAGGGCAGGCAAGCAACAATGACAAAAAGGCAAGTTATGTCTGGATATTAGGGAAGCCTGCATCTCCTTCCTTAAATCTAAATGTGTACCCTCCAAGCTCCGTGTTGCTAGCTTGCGTCTGGAATGAGGTTTCAGCATTACAGAGCTCATGCTCCCTTTGTGCCTCCCTATCCTCATAGCTGCTCCTGGGTTTCCATCAATTACATGAATTTCAACACTGATGAAAACAGGTTTTGAGGGAAGGGGCATAGGGTGAAAACCAAAATATTTCGAAACACCTACCATGTGCCAGGTGCTCTTATGTGCATTATCTCATTTAATCCTAGCCCTAACCCTTCAGGTTAAGCGACTACCTCCCCAAAGAGAAACCAGTTCTCAGACTGCCAGTTTTGAGCAAACTACATATTGACCACTTTTAAAAGTAAGACATTGACAACCCACACTCCTAAGAATTGAATCTATTTTAATTTTTAGTTGAAGAGAAGAACCTCACAAAGAGGAAGGCTGCTGTTTTGGTAGACTTGGCAGGCATACAGACATACCTATGGAGTGAGGGGCAGTGGGAAGATCATGTAACTTACAAACCTGCCCAATATGTACTAGGCAGTCTGGCACCCTTCAGAAAGAACAAATCTTCCAAGAACAAACAACACCACCAATTTGCACTGCTTCGGTGCTACTGAATGCCAGACTAATAAATTTCTAGGATGAAAATTCATGCACATCTTTGTAAGTTTAAACTTACAAAAAGGAAGAAATATGGCCAGTTCTGCCTTGGCAGTATATTAGAGAACACAACACACAAACTTTCTACCAGATTTTTCTTGGGAAAGTCAACAAAGTTCTGTCCCAAAATTCTAGTAAATTTCAACAATAATCAGTACATCCCCAATTTATCATTAACATTGTAGCTTTATAACTAGTTATAGAATTACTAGAGGCCCAGTGCACAAATTCGCCCACCCCCAATCAGGGTGGATCAGGGCTGGGCTGTTGGGAGGAGGAGATGGCAGGAGGTTGGCCGGCCAGCTCACCCAGATCTGGCTGATCAGGGCCAGGCCAGCTGGGGGAAGGGGCCTTGGGCGATTGACTGGTAGGTCCCGCCCCCAATTGGGGTTGGGGGGCTGATCTGGGGTGGGCCAGGTGGGGGGAGGGGCTGCAGGAAGTTGGCTGGCCGGCCATGCCCCCTATTGGGGTGGGGGTGTGATCAGGGGTGGGACAGCCAGGAAGAGGGGCTGTGGGCCTATTGTGGAGGGGTGGGATGATAGGGGGCAGGGCTGGCCAGGGAGGAAGAGAGGGGGCGTTTGGCCAGCCAGCCCTGCTCTTGATCAGGGGCAGGCCAGCTTGATCACGGGGAGGAGCCGTGAGGTTGACCGGCCTGGCCCCACCTCCTGATGGGGCAGGTTCGCTGGCCACAGTAGGTGTCATAGCAACCGGTCATTATGGTCGTTATGGCCCTTTACAGTCGCTGGTTTTTTATAGATAGATAGATAGATAAATTCTAATTAATTCTTCATTAGTAATCTATAATTCCCATATTCTATTTCTACATACCCAAAAGAAAGCTACTTTGGTCTTTTGGAAAACATGGTCCCTTTCCTAAGACATAAATTTGATTCAAATTTCCCTTTCACCTCCCCTTTAAAAATACACTAAAGTAACTGTAATAATCTCTTAGGTATCCTGAACTCACTACCTAGCAAACTCACTTATTCAGAATATAGCTGACAATCAAAAATTGCACAAAGCCCAAATTCATAGTTCTTTTAATCAAACTACCTTTGCAGGGTTAACAAGTTTGATTATGTGTTTGGTTTTTTGTTTTGTTTTGTAATAAATTGAAAACCAAAAGCAAAGCATACTAACAGCTACATAAGCTGATAAAAAGAGAGCAAAGCAAAAAAATATTTTAAAACATAAGTACTGGAAAAACAAAGAAATCTCAGTCTATTCAAAATAAAGCAAAAATTCCTTTCTTTATAGGGTAGTTGCTATATCAGTAAAAGCCAAATAACAAGCAATATAAATGAGTCATCAAGAACATGAAATTGTATTTGGCATATTGCATTTTTCTGAAGGTAATGAAGTGTTCTATACATTTCAGAAATGTAAAATCTAATGTTTAAGATGGTTAAAAGCAGGAAAATATTTGACGCCCTAAAAAGGAAAATCCTCACCTCTTCAGAAAACTCAACCATCCAGAAAGACTTACTATAATTGATATTTATATCTAACAACATATCAAATGAAGCTGGTTTCATATTCACCCATATACTGCCCCTAAAGCTGTCTGTTAGGGAACTAAGAAAAAGGATGAGAGAATTTAAGATTTAATCAACCTGAATCAAGCTCAGAAAAGAGGATAGCTGTTTAAAAAATAACTAAATTTTATGAAATTTTGAAAATGAAATGTTAAAATTTAGTCAAGGTATATTATTTCTTAATATATATTTTTATTGATTTCAGAGAGGAAGGGAGAGGGAGAGAGAGATAGAAACATTAATGATGTGGGAGAATCATTGATCAGCTGCCTCCTGCACGCCCCACACTGGGGATGTGCCCTGACCAGGGTGGGAGTGGGGGAACCAAACCATGACCTCCTGGTTCATAGGCTGACTGCTCAACCACTGAGCCATGCTGGCTGAGCAGTCAAGGTATATTATTATATAATAAAATATTTTCTATCATTTAACCTTTATTTAAACAATCAGCTTGATTGTTAACTTCAAAAAGAATCACTTTTCCATCAACTGATGAATGAATAGATAAAATATAGTCTATCCATACAATGGAATATTATGCAATCACAAAAAGGAATGAGGTACTGATACATGCTATAATGTGGATGAATTTTTAAAACAATATGTTAAGTGAAAGAAGCCAGTTATAACAGGCTATATATTGTGTAATTCCATTTATACAAAATGTACAGAATAGGCAAATCTATAGAAATAAAAAGTAGATTCATGGTTGCCAGGGGCTGGAAGGTTTAGAGAGAAATGGGGAGTGACTGTTAATGAATTTAGGGTTCTTTTTAGGATGATAAAAATGTTCTAAAATTGATTGTGTGATGGTTGCACATACCTGCAATAGCAATCACTAAAAATCACTGAATCGCATACTTGGAATGAGTAAACTGTGTGGTATGTGAATTATATCTCAAAAAAGTGGTTGTTAAAAATAGAAAAGCTGGGGGAGAATCCAAGATGGCGGCGTAGGTAAACACCTAAACTGCTGCCTCCCACAACAATTTAAACTGCAACTAAAAGACAAAACGTCTATCACCCAGAACCACGGCAAAGCTGGCTGAGTGGAAGTTCTACAACTAGAAGGAAAGAGAAAAGAGCATTGAGACGTGCGCGAGCGCTGAAAAGCTGAGGTATGGAGGCGCGTGATCCGGGCTGGCTGCGGGCGACTGGGTGCGTTCCTTTTTTCAACCCGAAGGGAGACAAGCCCCCGATTACTCTGAAATCCAGTCTCTGGGGAGACGCGGGGGACCCAAACTCCTACAGGGAGAAGCTGGACTGTCTGCCAGTGAGGGTGGCTTGCTTGCAGAGCTGTGCACAGGAATAATTGTTTACTGCACTGGGGCACGGGACTCGCGGATGCCGTTGGGGACGCAGAGCCGGCCAACTAGCAGCCATTGCTGTTTGCCACGCCCTAACCTAGTGACACCCTGAGGCCCCGCCCTGCACAACCTACAAACCCACCCAAGCTCCAAGCAGCAGCTTTAGCACAAGAAAGGCCTGCCCTATCGCAGCTTAACCTAGCAAACCTGCAGCCTGGGTCAGACAGCTCCAAAACCTCCAAACCCCAAGCAAAGAGGAGAAAACTGCAGCTCTCACTGTAGCTCCTGCTGAGTGGCCTCAGACAGTAGCTGACCTGCACCCCATTGGAGATCCAGAAGCCAGTGTACCTAGTGGTCAGTGTGAGACACCAGATTTCAACTCCTCACATCCATAAGTGACACATTCAAGAGGCAGACTCAGTGAGCACTAAAGCCCCACTCAAACAAGTCCTGCCCCATAAGCGTGTCTTCAGCGCAGCAGTTCTTCCATTATAGACACAGGGAGTGCTCACAGCTAATTGGCCTGGAGGTCAATTCCTCCCAGCGTACCAACAGCAATTAAGGCTTAACTACACCAAGACTTTGCACTCAGCCCACAAAGGGGTGTACCAAGAGCGTCCACATCAGGTGATTGGGGAGGCTGAGCTACTGCCCCCTATAGGTCACCTACCACACAAAGCCACTCCATCAACACAGGGAAGCAGCCAAAATGCAGAAACAAAGAAACATGTCACAAATGAAAGAAACAGAGGAAAGCAAACTACTGGATGACACAGAGTTCAGAACCACATGTATAAGGTTACTCAAGAATCTTCTAAAAACCGCTGAGAAACTTGATGACACTTCTGACGAGCTTAGTGAGACCTTCAAGGATCTTAATGAGAATGCCAAAAAAATGGAAAAGGACCAGTCAGAAATGAAGCATACACTGTCTAAAATAAAGAATATACAGAAACTCAACTGTAGATCAACGTACCCCAAGAATCAAACCAAAGATCTGAAATATGTGGAAACAAAAAACATCCCACCAGAAAAACAAAAAGAAAAAAGAATCCAAAAATATGAAGATAGTGTAAGGAGCCTCTGGGACAACTTCAAGCGAACCAACATCCGAATTTTTGGGGTGCCAGAAGAAGGGAGAGAGCAAAATACTGAAAACCTATTAGAAGAAATAATGACAGAAAACTTTCCCTACCTGGTGAAAGAAATAGATTTACAAGTTCAGGAAGCACACAGAACCCCATACAAGAGGAATCCAAAGAGGACCACACCAAGACACATCATAATTAAAATGCCAAGGGCAAAAGACAAAGATAGAATATTAAAAGCAGCAAGAGAAAAACAGTTAATTACCTACAAGGGAGTACCCATACAACTGTCAGCTGATTTCTCAACAGAAACTATGCAGGCCAGAAGGGAGTGGCAAGAAATATTCAAAGTGATGAACAGCAAGAACCTACAACCAAGATTACTCTACCCAGCAAAGCTATCATTCAGAGTTGAAGGTCAGATAAAGAGCTCCACAGACAAGAAAAAGCTAAAGGAGTTCATTACCACCAAACCAGGATTACACGAAATGCTGAAGGGTATCCTTTAAGAAGAGGAAGAAGAAGAAAAAGGTAAAGATAAAAATTATGAACAACAAAATGACATCAAATACATACCTACCAACAAGTGAATCTAAAAATCAAGTGAATGAAAAATCTGAAGAACAGAATGGACTGGTGAATATAATAGAATCAGGGACATAGAAAGGGAGTGGACTGACGATTCTCAGGGGAAGCAGGTGTGAGGGGTGCGGGAAGAGATTGGACAAAAATCTTACTCTTATGGATGAAGACAGTGGCAGGGGGTAAGGGCATGGGGTGGGGTGGGGAATCAGGTGGAGGGGAGCTATGGGGAAAAATAAAAGAGGAACACCTGTAATAATCTGAACAATAAAGATTTATTTAAAAAAAAAAGAAAAGCTTAAAATTATCCACTCTAAGAACATTGTTCATATTCCTTGTTCAGGAAAGTTCCACACACCATAAGCAATGCTGCTGAAAGGAACAGAAACCTTAGTGCAAACTGGACCACCTTCAAAGGAGTATATGGAATTGGTCATTTAATAGCTGCTAAATAAAGTAACAACATGACTAGAGCTATGAAAGCAAACATTTCCATCTGAACTTCAAATGGCAGAGGGGCAAAGTTGATAACTTAGAATCACCAGCTCTGAAAGTGTTCATTATCACAATTTCCTCAGGAGTCCGAAAGAACAGAGTTAATTAATTACAGCTGAGAAATTCTCTATAAAATGCTTGTCAGAGATGAGAAATGTCCTTAGAAGTTTTTTTGTTTGCATGGTAGTTCTAAAAGTTTTTAACTTTCTGCAATCACTTACACACTTTGTCAGACACTTTAATCCTTAGAAAACAGGTGACTCCAACAGACTGTGAATAACAGTTTCTCTAAGGCAGTGGTCGGCAAACCACGGCTCGCGAGCCATATGCGGCTCTTTGGCCCCTTGAGTGTGGCTCTTCCACAAAATACCACGGGCTGGGCGAGTCTATTTTGAAGAAGTGGTATTAGAAGAACTTTAAGTTTAAAAAATTTGGCTCTCAAAAGAAATTTCAGTCGTTGTACTGTCAATATTTGGCTCTGTTGACTGAGTTTGCCGACCACTGCTCTAAGGGAAGCTAGAGTTTCACAAGTTGGGTCTTTGTTGAGGTAAAATTCTCTCTCAGGTCAGATGACATATGTATCCACTGTCTTTCAGAACAAAGTATAGTGTTTTTCCTTTTCTATTTTGTTTCACCAGCCATTGCAAATCACAGCAAATGTTATATTACTTTCCACAAGCTGCTTTGCTATTCATAAGAAAAGATAAGAAAACCATTCAAATATTTTATAAATCCTTTATAATTAAATCCAACAGTTTTTGTTTATCATTAGTGACCTCTAATTTCTAACTATAAAATATAAGGTAGCCACTTTCCAGGTGCATTAATTGTTGAACTACTAGAGTCACACTAAATATATAGTAAATATATAGGTCTCAGGCACACTAAACACATAGCAGACACAAGAAACCACCATCAGGAACAAGTGAATCTTTTATTAATGGAACTAGAGGCGTGGTGCATGAAATTCTTGCACAAGGGGGGGCGAGGGGGGACGGTCTCCTCGGCCCAGCCTGCACCCTCTCCAATCCAGGACCCCTCGGGGGATGTCCGACTGCCAGTTTAGGCCCAATCCCAGAGATCGGGCCTAAACTGGCAGTCAGACATCCCTCTCACAATCCTGGACCACCTGCTCCTAATTGCTCACCTGCCTGCCTGCCCCTAAATGCCCCCCCCCCCCGCTGGCCTGATCACCCCTCACTGCCTCTGAGTGCCAGCCTAATCACCCCTAATAGTCCCCCTGCCGGCCTGGTCACCCCCAAATGCAACCCCCCGCGCCAGCCTGGTCGCCCCCAACTGCCCCCTATGCCGACCTGGTTGCTCCTCACAGCCCCCCCACTGGCCTGGTTGCCCCACGCAGCCTGCTGTTCAGTCGTTTGGTCATCCCTCACTAACCCCCATGCAGGCCTGGTTGTAGGCAGCCATCTTGTGAGGGTTAATTTGCATATTACCTCTTTATTATATAGCATAATCAGTAAGAACATTATTAATGTAATATTAGCTCTGTCCTACTACTGAAAAACTTACCAACACAGTAAAATTCATTTTATTGGTAACTAACCTTCCAATCTCTCTCCAAAATAATGTTCAAACAAGCACATTTTTTAATAAATTGAAGCACATTTTAAAGAAATTTAATCACTGCATTTTCTCCAAGCCATTTCAAAAGTGTTCCTTAAACTTTCCTAATCAAATCGGGTTCCTCTAATGACACCCTGCTTTATTCAACAAACATAATAAAAAAATCATGTGTAAATTACACTTCTTTAATTCAATCTTATTTATTTATATTCAAAGGAAGTAAAAATCCTTTGGCAAATTAAGAATCTCACACATGTTCTGCAATAGCAATTCTGTAAATCTGACTTTTCATATGCTAAATTTAACTAAATGAGGGTTCATACTTTAAACAAATAGATTTTTAAAAAACCACTTTTTCATATTAAGAATGCATACTATTTCCCAATCACCTGAGAAGCTCAGCTATTCTTAGACAATGATGGGGAATTTAAAGCACATTTAATTCGAACTTTTTATTTTACAAATATGAGGAAACTGAGAACCAGGGAGATTAAATTATTTTCCCAAAAGTGCTTAACCATTAGTAAAGAAAACATCTTAAGATGAAAAAGTAATCTACTAAACAAATTCATTTATACAAATAATAAGATAATTCTATAAAAGTACTTTACTTTCAGAAACATCCCCTAGCCACTACACCATCTGGTTTTTAGACAGCTCATTCACAAAACAAAAATTAACATTAATAAACATAAGAATCGTTTTCTCAGGGGAAAAAGAACACATTTATGAAATTACAGAATGCAATGTAATCTACACTTTGAATATTAACCACTTAATAGGGCAAAACTAACTGAATCAATATGCAATACACTTCTACTTAAAATGTCAAAGCTTTAATGGCATATTGTATTTTAATGTCCATATACAAGAAAATAAATCACATCGTTTTCTTCCTCTCTACAAACTAATGTTAAGAAACCTAATTTAATATTTCCCAAACAATTCAAACACAAATATAAATTAGTCAAAAGTTGCTTTCATTAGCACATTTTTCTTTGGAAGGAAAAAAATGAACAGAATTTAATAGCATTATATAAAAATCCTGGAAATTGTGCACAAGGACTAGCCAGGAGCTTTGCCCCAAAAAAGGGTATGCTGTTCTTCATGTGTATACATGAAAGTCAAGTAAGAATTATAAGGATCTACAGTATTATTAAAAATATGCTTCTTGAAATATCCATTTTTAAAAACTTAACAATGATTGCCTACCTGAACTAAGCAATTCAAACTGTATTTCCTAGGCCCTAAACAAACACTTGGGTTTTCAATTACCTGAATTCCAGCCCTACCCCACAGCCTTCACTGCAGTGCTCCTGGGACCCTTAGTCCTGAGGCTATCCATTCTCACGCACACATGGACCTATATTTCACATTTCCAGGCACTGCATTTGCAGCTCTCTCTATCTCCTTCCCTAGATCCTTCCAAGGCCCAGCCCATAGCCTCTACTTAATAAACCAATCAACCATTACTAGAAAACCAGTTGTCAGCTCTCTACCTTCTTCCTGGTTTGTTCTGTGTAGATGTCTGGAGTGTGGTTTCATACACAATGGAGTGTCCTGTCCATATGTGGAGCTCAAGTAGTTATAATATTCATTCATTCATCTCACAAATATTATGGAGCATCTACTATATGCTAGGCCATGTTTCCGATGCTAGGAATACAGCCATAAATAAAATCTGCAAAAATTCCTGCTCTTAAGACACATTCTAGTGAGTGGAGACAGATCATAAACAAAATACCT
This sequence comes from Corynorhinus townsendii, assembly GCA_026230045.1. Classification (NCBI taxonomy): domain Eukaryota; kingdom Metazoa; phylum Chordata; class Mammalia; order Chiroptera; family Vespertilionidae; genus Corynorhinus; species Corynorhinus townsendii. The sequence continues at coordinate 67,904,447 of JAPDVU010000009.1, forward strand.
CAAATACACATTATACAAGATAGAAAGGAGAGTGACAAAGCAATCATTCCAGGAAGCTCTATTCAGAGCAAGGTTCCTATGAAATTTCTGGAGTTAGGCCTTCTGGAACCTTCCACAACTGTCCTTGGGGATGGGGCTTGCTGGGCTGAGGGTACTCTTAGTCTGCAAACAGGTAATCTACATGTCAGTTTAGGATTTTTTTCATTTTATAGTTCTTTATCCCTAGTTACCAACATTCACAGGCACTTGTCACTAAACAGGTGTTGGTAAGAAAATTCCGTAGAAGAAACAGTCAGTTGTAAGAATGTACATTAAACCTTCCAAAAAGCTTAAGAGGCACAAACTGTTTTGTCTGTGGTGCTAATTCTTCATATAAACATGCATAGACTATTTATTTTATTTTCAAAAAAAGGAAAGGGTAAACTTTAGCTCAGTCTCTGAATAAATATATCAAACAGAATTAATGAGATTTTAACACCTATAATTTCTCAACTCCTGAAAACATTACTAAATGAGTAAGAAAGCTATTAAAGACTACCGGGCTATATGAAATGGACTCAGGGGTCAACCTGGAGGGATTCCTAAATATTAAATTAGGTTTCTTAACATTAGTTTGTAGAGCGGGACCTAAGATGGAACAAAATTTTTTTTCAATCCTCACCTGAGGATATTTCTCCATTGATTTTCAGAGTAGAAGGGAGGGAAGATGAGGAGAGGGGTGTGGGAGGGGGAAGGGGAGTGGGAGGGGGGAGGGAGAAGGGGAAGAGAGAGAGAGAGAGAGAAACATCAATGTGAGAAAGACACATCGATTGGTTGCCTCCCACATGAGCCCCGCAACTGGCCAAGGATTGAACCTGCAACCCAGGTACGTGCCCTTGACTGGGAATAGAACCAGAGACCCTTCAGTGAACAGGCGACACTCTAACAACTGAGCCATGCCAGCAAAGGCCAAGATGGAACAATTTGATCATCATCATCAAAAAAAAAAGAAGATATCTGTAATGGAGTGAAATATATCAAAAAGCTAAAATCCCCAAGTTTATATTAAGTCTTGAAAAAAGTCACTGGTCACCTTCAGAGGATGTTAAGAAACTGACTCAGTCTGTCAATTAGTATATGAAGGGAAAGAACCAAGAAAATAAAATATAAACTTCTGAACACAGTTCCCATGATCCTAAGATTTCACAATGGTTGAGATTACAATGTGCATGAAAACACTCTGAACTGGAAAGAGCTAAACAAAGGAATAGTTGTTTCTGCTGTTGCTGCTGCTAATTGTCCCCACTTTCAATAACACTAGTTCATGAATCTAATCTCAAGAGTGACATGTGCCAAGTACTTTCCTAAGTACTTAACATAATTTTCGCCTTTATTCCTTACAATTGCTAGTATTCTATGCAGTGGGAAATAGTGTCTTCTTTTTTTTTTTTTTTAATAAATCTTTATTGTTCAGATTACAGGTGTTCCTCTTTTTGTTTTCCCCCTATAGCTCCCCTCCACCTGATTCCCCACCCCACCCTACCCCATGCCCTTACCCCCCGCCACTGTCTTCATCCCTAGGAGTAAGATTTTTGCCCAATCTCTTCCCGCACCACTCACACCCGCTTCCCCCTGAAAATTGTCAGTCCACTCCCTTTCTATGTCCCTGATCCCATTATATTCACCAGTCCATTCTGTTCTTCAGATTTTTTATTTACTTGATTTTTAGATTCACTTGTTGGTAGGTATGTGTTTGATGTCATTTTGTTGTTCATAATTTTTATCTTTACCTTTTTCTTCTTCTTCCTCTTCTTAAAGAATACCCTTCAGCATTTCATGTAATCCTGGTTTGGTGGCGATGAACTCCTTTAGCTTTTTCTTGTCTGTGAAGCTCTTTATCTGACCTTCAACTCTGAATGATAGCTTTGCTGGGTAGAGTAATCTTGGTTGTAGGTTCTTGCTGTTCATCACTTTGAATATTTCTTGCCACTCCCTTCTGGCCTGCATAGTTTCTGCTGAGAAATCAGCTGACAGTTGTATGGGTACTCCCTTGTAGGTAACTAACCGTTTTTCTCTTGCTGCTTTCAAGATTCTCTCTTTGTCTTTTGCCCTTGGCATTTTAATTATGATGTGTCTTGGTGTGGTGCTCTTTGGATTCCTTTTGTTTGGGGTTCTGTGTGCTTCCTGAACTTGTAAGTCTATTTCTTTCACCAGGTAGGGAAAGTTTTCTGTCATTATTTCTTCTAGTAGGTTTTCAGTATCTTGCTCTCTCTCTTCTTCTGGCACCCCAAAAATTCGGATGTTGGTTCGCTTGAAGTTGTCCCAGAGGCTCCTTACACTATCTTCATATTTTTGGATTCTTTTTTCTTTTTGTTTTTCTCGTTGGGTGTTTTTTGTTTCCTCATATTTCAGATCTTTGGTTTGATTCTTGGGGTACGTTGATCTACAGTTGAGTTTCTGTATATTCTTTATTTTAGACAGTGTATGCTTCATTTCTGACTGGTCCTTTTCCATTTTTTTGGCATTCTCATTAAGGTCCTTGAAGGTTTCACTAAGCTCGTCAGAAGTGTCATCAAGTTTCTCGGCGGTTTTTAGAAGATTCTTGAGTAACCTTATAAATGTGGTTCTGAACTCTATGTCGTCCAGTAGTTTGCTTTCCTCCGTTTCTTTCATTCGTGACATGTTTCTTTGTTTCCGCATTTTGGCTGCTTCCCTGTGTTGATGGAGTGGCTTTGTGTGGTAGGTGACCTATAGGGGGCAGTAGCTCAGCCTCCTCAATCACCTGATGTGGACGCTCTTGGTACACCCCTTTGTGGGCTGAGTGCAAAGTCTTGGTGTAGATAAGCCTTAATTGCTGTTGGTACGCTGGGAGGAATTGACCTCCAGGCCAATCGGCTGTGAGGACTCGCTGTGTCTATAAGAACTGCTGTGCTGGAGACACGCTTATGGTGCAGGAGTTGTTTCAATGGGGCTTTGGTGCTCGCTGAGTCTGCCTCTTGAATGTGTCACTTATGGATGTGAGGAGTTGAAATCTGGTTTCTCACACTGACCACTAGGTATACTGGCTTCTGGATCTCCAATGGGGTGCAGGTCAGCTATTGTCTGAGTCCACCCAGCAGGAGCTACAGCGAGAGCTACAGTTTTCTCCTCTTTGCTTGGGGTTTGGAGGTTTTGGAGCTGTCTGACCCAGGCTGCAAGTTTGCTAGGTTAAGCTGCAATAGGGCAGGCCTTTCTTATGCTAAAGCTGCTGCTTGGAGCTTGGGTGGGTTTGTAGGTTGTGTGGGGCGGGGTCTCAGGGCATCACTAGGCTAGGGCGTGGCAAACAGCGATGGCTGCTAGTTAGCCGGCTCTGTGTCTCCGACTGCGTCCCATGCCCCAGCATAGTAAACAATTATTCTTGCGCGCAGCTCTGCAAGCAGGCCCCCCTCACTTTCCGACCTGGTGTTAGACAATCCAGCTTCTCCCCATAGGAGTTTGGGTTCCCCGTGTCTCCCCAGAAACTGTATTTCAGAGTAATCGGGGGCTTGTCTCCCTTTGGGTTGAAAAAAGCAACGCCTGCCGCCAGCCCAGATCACGCGCCTCCGTACCTCAGCTTTTCAGCGCTTGTGCACATCTCAATGCTCTTTTCTCTTTCCTTCTAGTTGTAGAACTTCCACTCAGCCACCTTTCCCATGGTTCTGGGTGATAGACGTTGTGTCTTTTAGGAGTAAGTTTTGAAATTGTTGTGCGAGGCAGCAGTTTAGGTGTTTACCTACGCCACCATCTTGGATTCTCTCAATAGTGTTTTCTAACACAGTCTTTTGAGTTTAAATACAGTAGTCACCCCTTATCCTCAGGAAATATGTTCCAAGACCTCAAATATGACCTCAGTGGATGTCTAAAACCTTGAGTAGTACTGAACCTTATATCTGGTTGACCTTTGAAAAACACAGATTTGAACTACATGGTCCACTTATACACTGATTTTTTTCAATTGATCCTTGAAGTTCAAACTCATGTTCACAGGTCAACTTTATAGTTGGGAATCCATGTAAGCAGACAGCTGTAGTTATTCACAGATTTTCAACTACTACAAAGGAGGTCTGTAGTTATTTATGGATTTTGAACTGCAAGAGAGGCCTCTAATCCCCAAGTTGTTCAAGGGTCAACTATATATAATAAGTCCTCACTTAACAACATGGATAAGTTCTAGGACTTTAGGCAAAATGATGTATGTTGAAACCAATTTTACCATAGGCTAATTGATATAAACAAGTTAAGTTTCTACAGCATAAAAGATGTTGAACAAAAGGACATTACTTGAGGACCTGCTGTACTATGTTTTTTTATACATTTAAAACCTATAATAAAGTTTAATTTATAAATTAGACACAATAAGAGATTAACAATAGCTAATAATAAAATAGAACAATTACAATAATACACTATTATAAAAATTATGTGAATAGCCCTAGCTGGTTTGGCTCAGTGGATAGACCATCGGCCTTGGGACTGAAGGGTCCCAGGTTCGATTCCAGACAAGGGCACATGCCTGGGTTGTGGGCTCCATCCCCAGTAGGGGGTACGCAAGAGGCAGCCAATCAGTGATTCTCTCTCATCATTGATGTTTCTATCTCTCTCCCCTCATCCCTTCCTCTCTGAAATCAATAAAAATATATTTAAAATTTTTTTAAATTACATGAATAGTTTGAGGGCCATTATTAAGTAAAATAAGGGTTACTTGGACACAAATACTGTGATACGGTGACCATTGATCTGATAACCAAGATAGCTACTAAATGACTAATAGGTCATTGTTACATAGCATGAATATGCTAGACAAAGGGATGATTCACATTCCCAGTGGGATGGAGTGGGATGGTGTGAGATTTCATTATGCTACTAAGAACAGCACACAATTTAAAACTTATGAATTGTTTATTTATGGAATTTTCCATTTAATACTTTTGGACTGCAATTGACCATAAATAACTGAAACAATGGAAAGCAAAATCACAGATAATGGGGAACCATATAGTACAGCAGGTCCTCAAGTAATGTCATTTTGTACCAGATCCACCACTTAGCAGCTCTTTCTAGTTGTGTAACCATCCCAAAGTACTTCTCTGTGTTTCAGTTCCCTACTGTATAAAATGGAGATGATAAGTGTCCTTACCTCCCAGCCCTATTTGTAATACGATAAGCAAATCTAGTACATATTTGTTTAGGTGATTATTTTATTAATGCCTACTTCCCCTTCTAGGCTGTAGGCTCCAAGTGGCCAGAGAGCTCTATTTCCAGAACCTAGTCCAGGCTTTATAAATAGTAAAAACTCACTTGATATTTGTTGAATAAGTAAATGAATTTACAGTAGAAAACAGGAGAGCTGAATAACTGCTCAAGTTCAAAACTCAGCCAACATCTCCAGAATTTCAAAGATGAAGATTTCCTTATAATTCTTCAACTATCAAGGGGGTCACATCACGTTAAGTACCTCTAAGCCCTGGGGACCAGAATCAGCCCAAGAACAACAGTGCTGAACTCCCTGGGGTTTTCAATAAAGAAGCTGCCAAATTTGGCAACTACAGTTTATCCAGGGCAAGCTATCAATGTTTTTGTATTTTGGACACTTGCCCTTTTTAATTTGAGAAAAATGACACAATCACAGTCCCTGGTGTGTTCTGAGTTTCAGTCCCAAATTATACAAGATGTGCAACAAATAGAATGCAGGAAAAAAGAAACACCCTTGAGTGCAGTACAAAATGTGACTCACCAGCTAGAGAGTTGGTTATTATTTACTGAACAGCTGTTGCGATCAAGTCACTATGCTAACAAGTGCTTTACTTGAATCATCATCTCATTTGATTCTCCCAATAACCCTCTGACAGAGGTACTGTCATTCCTATAAAATGGAGAGTCCCTATATAGTTTGTCCAGTGTTCCATGGCTCAGAAATCACAGAACTCAGAATTAAGTCCAAATGTATTAGAAACCAAATTCCATACATCCAACCACCAAAGGGTAAGCCCTGCAAAAATAAATTAAAAGAACCAAGTTGATAGTTTTCATCATGAACTCTAAACACCAGCAACAAATATTTGGCAGAATCACAAAAGGATAAAAGGATTTTTATTTTTTTTTAGAAAAAGAAAATGTATGAACTAAAGTCACTAGCTATTTCTAAAATAAATGTGATATGTCTATCATAATTCCAGTTTGAGTTGTTTCATCTACTTGAGAATGTGTGTTTGGGTAGCACTTCTCAAGGTGTGGTCTGTAGCCCCCTGGGGGTCTCTGAGACTTCTGCAAGGTGTCTGTGAAGTCAAAACTTTTTCCATAATGATACTATGATGTTATTTGCCTTTTGCAGTGTTAACATTGGCAATGAGGGTACAAAAGTAATTGCGGGTAAAACTGCTGATGCCTGAATCAAAGCAATGGCACCAAACTATACTTGTCATCATTGTGTTTTTACCACCACATACTTGCAAAAGAAAAACAAGTCAGTTTCATTTAAGAATGTCCTTTGAGGAAGCAGGAAAAATGAATAATAGTGTTAAATCTCAACCCTGAATGCATGTCTTTTTCATAATCTGTGTGACAAATGGAAAAAGTGACTACAGCACTTCTATTGCACTCAGATGTAACATGATTGTCAAGAAAAGCATCCATGCAACTGTTTGAGTTACAAGCTGAACTAGCTGCCTTTTTGGTAGAATATTCTTTATACTTGACCTACAGACAAATTATGGTCATTTAGATGAGTATTTGGCAGACTGTTCCTGAAAAATGAACAAAATGAGTCTGCCACTTCAAGAAAAACAACTGACAGTATTTGTTGCCAATGATAAAATTCAAACTTTCAAGTGAAAACAAGAATTCTGGAAAACTCTTATCTGCCACTGTGAAGTTGACATCTTCCCAATATTAAAGACTTTGCTTATGTCAACATTGGGAAGACCTGTATAACAAAATACCAATATTTTCCAAATAACCAATGCATGATGTTACAAAATCACACCTGGGTAACGATTCATGCTTCAAGAATCCAATAGGCTTTTAATACCATATAAAGAAATTGATTAATAGGATTTCAGATTTATATTGCAAGTAACCCTTAAGAAACTACCACTTGTCTGTTGGGTGTTAGTTCAGTATCTAAGAAAAATATCCACAGTTATCTAAAAAGGCTATTAAAATGTTCCTCCATTTTCCAACTACCTCTACATCAAAGTAAAGCCAAATTTTCTACACATTCATCAACATCCTACAACAATGCCAAAGAAGCTAAAAAAAAATCTAGCACACACATTTTAAAATGGCTAAAATAATAAATTTTATGTGTATTTTACCACAGTTTTTAAAAAATCCAGTCTTTGATTAATACAGACATTAAAGAGATTTGCAGAAATGTCAAATAGTGCCATTCTTCTCACCAAATTCCTTTGTTTATGAAAATATTGTTTTGCCTTAGCTGGTTTGGCTTGGTAGATAGAGTGTCAGCCTGTGGACTGAAGGATCCTGGGGTCGATTCCTGCCAAGGGCACATACCTTGGTTGCAGGCTCGATCCCTGGCCCTAGTTGGAGTTCATGCAGGAGACAATCAATCAATGTATCTCTCTCACATTGATGTTTTTCTCTCTCTGTCTCTCCCACTCCCTTCCACTCTCTCAAAAAATCAATGGAAAAATATTCTTGGGTGAGGATTAACAAAAAATCTCTTATATAAAAGGCCCGTGGCTATAAAGCCATAATGCCCTCACAACCAACCCTCACAGGGTGGGCTGGGCAGGGCAGGGCGGCAATGGGCGGGGCAGCCACACATGATTTCATGTGCGCTGGGCCTCTAGTAATAAAATGAAAGCACACATACCTTTAAGAATATTTTAATGTTGTTATTTTTATTAAAATATTTATATTAACATGCAATGGGTACAATGGGCTTATTATTTTTTAATGAATCAAGGAAAGATTTTTGAATCTTCTGTTTCAATTTCTAATAAGGTAAATATCAATGTATAACTTACATAAACACAAGTTCTTTAGCTTCCATAATAATTTTTAGAAGTATAAAGGGGTCCTGAGATCAAAAAGTTTAAGAACCACTGGCTTATAAAAAAGACTCATAAACCAGTCAGGGCTACTCCTGATCATTACAGTCCCAGAATTCCAACACCTTCTCAAATATGTCCTGTCCCAGCTTCCACCCTCTGGTTCTACTATTGCTGCCACCACCAACAACCTTTGGGGAAGAGGGACTTGACCTTCCAGCCTATTCCAAGGGAATGAGCCTCTCTTACCTCAGCAGAGCATGCTAGACAGCTCCCTTCCTATTTTCAAAAAACTCTCACTTCTTCTATTAAACCATGATTGTGGGTGGAGTGACTGAGCACGTTTGTTTTATCTTCCTAATATTTAAGAGGGGAGAAATAAGATGCCTGTAAGCATTCTCTGACAGTTTTGCCTTCTTTCTTTGTGACTCAACCTATAATAGGAAAAACTAAAAGTTCTAGACAAACACATCATCTTTTTGCTTGTGGCCCAAGGCAGAATAGAACAGGGTCCAGTGGTTTATCCCAAATGGTGTGGAAGGACCCTCCTCCCATCTCTCAAATCATACTATTTCTCCCTGTCTTTAATAATAACTGCTCCTCGCTTTGGGGATAATTTCCAAATTCCTAGTCCTTTGCTGAAAATTCTTTCTACCTTCTCTCTCAGTGATTGGCCACCCTATCTAAAATTACAAACACATATTCCATATCCTTCTTCCTGCTTTATATTTTCTCCTTAGAACTTAACATAAAACAAACTTTATATTTTATTTATTTGTTTACTGTCTGACTGCAGTATTAGAGCGGAACAATGAAAAGGCAGGAATTTTTGTCTGCTGTGTTCACTGCTGTATACCCAGCACCTAGAACTGTGCCCAGCACAAAATAAATTATTTGTTGAATGAATGAATGAACAAGCCAGGGGTTCCTAGCCTGTCATATTCTGCAACTCAGTCCTGCATTCTCCACCATACCTCAAAGGTCTCTTACCCATTCCTGACTCAAAACTGTCCCCAGGTCAATTCCAGAAACTTGAAATGCCATTTCCATTCAAACCATCAAGCCCCTTGCCTCCCCGAGTTGTCTGTTTAAATCAGGCTCCAAATCTTCAAGTTGATCTTACTACTCTCATATCTCTCCCATCATCTCCATCGCCACTATTGTTACCCTGATTCAAGCTACTGTCGGTCCTGCCTGGGATTTACTGAAATAGCTCACTAATTTCCAGTCTCATACCCTTCTAATACAGTCCCTGGAACTGAAAGAGTAAGCTTTCTAAAATAGCAATCAGATCACTTAAGCCTCCTGCATAAAACCTATCAGTGGCTCCCCATTACCTATAGGACTGAATCCAAACTCCTTCCCAAGTGACCCACAACCTTCCTTGTCCTAATGAATTACTTACAATTGTCCAACCCACCAAGAAATACAACCTCAAACCTTTGCCCATACTATTCCCACTGCACCAAATGTTCTGCTTCTATCTACCTGGAGAGCCACTGCTCAATTTCAAAACTCACCCCAAGTTCATGTACCTCCCTAAAGTGTTCCTGACTCTACATACTCTATAACACTTATAACTGTGAGCTCGAGAAGGTGAGGAACTGTCATGACTCCATCTGTGCATCCTCAGGGCTAAGTGCATTATAAGAGCAATAAAGATTTCCAAGGAGTGAGTGAATGTACGTAAATAATGAAAGTCCACCTCCCACAAAGCCTGTTCGAATAAAATAGAGGAGTAGCTTCCTTTCATGCTGCCAGGCTAGTTCTGGAATCCCCAGTTTACTCTACCCAAGTTCATTTCTACAGAGCCCTCTACTAAGTATTTTTAACCCCATATTCTGAAAAGGGGATGAGAGGGAAAGGCTAATGACCAACATTGTATAAAAAAAAAAAAAAATCTACGACAAATCCAAAGACAGGCTAAAAGATATCTTACATATATAACCTTAACCCTATGTATGAAAAGTGTTTTCTACACGCCATATGGTCATCTCAATTTGGCAGATTTGAACGTCTGGAGAATCGAACTGTGCAATTTCAAAAGGGGCAGGAAGTTGTGTAGACATCCTCTATTAGTGGAGTCCTGTCCACAAAGATTTTCAAAATAAGCTGAATACAGCAAAATTCATGGTCTCAGGGAAACAGTTAAAGGAGGGAATACCATGTAAAGAAATCACTGTTTTAGCTAAGCCTTGTCTTTCCCTACCTTCCACCCAGCACTAAAACTTTTCCGTATAAATACATAATACACACAATTTAGAGAAAAGGAGAATTTACCAAATTTACATATACTATTTGAGGTTTTTTAAAAAATCAACAAACCCATTCTAGATTTTTTTGCCTGCGTCTTTAGACCCTTGGTCCGTAAATTGAAAATAAAATTACCCATAAATTAACAAAAATTTTTTGTTAATTTAGGTACTGCCAAAAATTCAAAGACATGGCAATTTCCAGACTTAATGATTACTTAATTAATACTTAATGATTACATCTGTTTTTATTTTTGAAATTCAAGTAATACCCTGTTCAAAGTATCACTGACAGAACTGCTATCATTGTCATACTTAATTTTACATAGTATAGCACAGCTCCATTCTCTGGAATCTATCCCACTATTTCTGAGGACAGAGCCTAAAGATGCCAAAATGTCTAGCAGTAATTACATCTGCACTCTACTCCTCTGGCACCTTCAGAATCGAGAGCAAGAGCCACTCTCCTACAGGGAAAAACACTTGATATGGAAGAATCTCTCAAGTGAATTGCAGAAGTGTAGTATCTGACCTCATCAATGTAGCATTTAAAACTCTAGGAAGAGGTAATTATCAGGTGAAAATGTTCTTCTACTACATCATTATTCAACTACTAGCAAAATTACCTACAGGACTGCCCAAGAAACACAACTTCTAATAAAGTTCTAATAAAGAAAAATCAGGAGAAGAATAAAGCACCCTCGCCAGATAACCAATAAGTAAATGATGTGGGGCACTCTGATCACAAGCAGAGAAAGAAAATATCAATTGAGCATATAGGATTGTCTGAAGGCTGACAACCTATTCAGGCCTTCAAACTCAACCATGTACTGTCTCTGATTACTTCTCCCATCTCTGATTTGAGCTGTTCTTCTGAGGATTCCCTTTCCTGGGGCTTTTCACTGTGTAATTATGCAACATGTGGGCACTATAAAACATATAATATAGCTTTACTAATTTAGGATTTTAAAAATCAATGTGATTTTCTCTACATACTAAGTAGATGTTCCTTCAATCTGAAAGGTTTTTGTAAAACATAAGGACTGTTTTTTAAAAGTGTTATTTAGAATCCTTACTTTTGTTCCCACTTACTTAAATATCACTTCCTAGACTTCAAATATTTTGTCCTGTATTAAAATAATAAAATTAAAGAAGCCCAATGAAAACATCAAGAATAGCAGTAAGGAACTTAAGACTTGGACAAGGGACCAGATACTAATCTGAGGGGCTGGAGGTAGGGAGTCTAAATATTACTGAGTGCACTGCTCACTTCCAAATCACCTGGTGGTTTGAGAAGTTCAACATTCTAAAATACTGCAGTCTACATGATAATACAAATCCATGCTAAGCATCATTAAATAAAGTTGAAAGCTGAAAATGCAAATTTTTTTAAAAGAGACGTAGGCAAAAGCAGTGTACACTTAGGGGTACGTGATTCAATATAATTTTCAGAGTCCTACAGGGCTGAGCTGACTTCCTTGTCCCAGAAAAGGGAGGCCTAGATAGCAGAAATGTTTTATTCTCCACATTGTTGGGAAAGGGCACAAGAAAACGTTTTGATGGGACTTAAGGGTGGCCAAATGAAATGCAAAGGCAACTTCTTAAAGTGCTTCAAAGTTCTGACTGCAGCGCTTCGGTACCCTGACATTCATCAGGCCTGCCCCCAGAATTTCAGAAATATTAACAGCCAACTGGCAAGGAGAAACATTTTCGAAGTTCTACTTCCTTCTATGGTCTCACCTAGGTCAGCACTGCCACAGTGTGAACAGATCTGTAATATTTGACTCATTGGAGGAAAAGTCCTACTGGCTCTGAGATGCCCCCACAGTTAGGTATCCAGAGACAGATACTGATGCTGGAAAGAGATTGGTTTGTGTTTTTTTAAACACAAACAGGATTAGGGAGGGAAATGACTAGGCAAAGAAATACACGTACCTTTCAACTGGTCAACAACAACGCTCTGGCCTAGGCGTTCAGTAACTCTCCCATCTTCCATTTCATACCGATCATCTAGGTATTTTGCAGTGGCCTCAGAAATGTGAACCTTGCCAGCCACTCCCAGCTGCTCCATGAGATTGGCCAGGTTCACGTCATTGGACCAAACGTCGAATTTAAACCTCCTCATGCCCAAGATGCCACACAAGACAGTCCCCGTGTGAACCCCAACACGCATGTTCACCATTTCTTTCTTCTCCTGGCAGAAGTGCTCGATGGCTTTTATCATGCCCAAGCCCATTTCGATGCAGCAGTAGGCATGGTCGGCCCGGGGCTCGGGGCACCCTGCCACACAGTAGTAGCAGTCTCCCAGGGTGCTGATTTTCTCACACTTGGTCTCTTCACACAACCGGTCGAAGCGACCAAACAGATCATTGAGGAGACCCACCAGAGCATGAGCAGACTTGTTGGCACTCATCTTGGTGAAGCCCACAATGTCTGCAAATAAAATACTGACCTCTTCAATCTGCTGCATCTTAAATGGGCGGAATGCTATAGGGGCTTTCTGTATGGAAGACTTTTTCTTCCTGTTCTTGGGGCTGGAGGTAGCATGCCTTTTCACAGAATTCTCACTCTCCTCATCCCCCTGTTTCATCAAGTCATCAGCTATGATTCTTGGCATCACAGAATGAATCATCCTCTCTTTCAGGGCTTTTTCCACTTCCAGATCCTTCCCATGCATAATTGACTGTCCCACCTTGAGGAAGGTGCTCCTGGATCTCACCTGGGACATGATGAAGAGGTGGATCCCAATGGCATGAATGCAGACATGGAGTAGGGCTCGGCTCAGCAGCTCCCAGTGCCGGGGCCCTGCTTCAGGTGAGGGGAAACAGTCTTCATCTTGGAAATGATAGCCAAAGGTCTCAAAAAGAACAGAATATGCCACTCCCAAAAACAAGCTCAAGTACAAAGGTAAGTGCATGACGGTGTAGAGCAAAAAGAGCACTTCAATGCACATGGAAAAGCTCCCCACTTGAGATAAGCAAGTGTCTGTGGACTTAGCTGCGGGAGTATGATTGGAGCTGTCAACACGTCCTGAGAGAGGCGTCAGAACCTGAAACTGGGCAGCCAGGGTCAGAGTGAACACCAGGAGGGTGAAAACCAGCGAGGTCCACACATAATGTCGGGCATACAGCTTGGTGAAGGTAAACAGGAAAAAGCCCACACACACCACGAGGAAGCACAGAGCAGGGGCTGCCATGACAATCAGTTTGGATCTCATGTGGACCCCAAAATAGATGCTCCAGAGCAGGCAGGCAAAGCCAATGTAGAACAGCGCATACCGGAAGCGACGCTGGGTTTGCGGGAAGCAGCGCTCCAGACAAGCCTCCTCTAGGTTCACCGAGTCGAACTTGGGGTCCCACCACCGGCTGGAGGCCCTCTCGAACAGCTGCGGCAGCTTCTTCTGCCTGCGCAGGCGGCCTCCGGCGCCCACTCTCCGGGGTACACCCCCTGAGTCCCCGGAGCTGCTACAACTGGAGGAGATGCTGTACTTGCAGTGTTTGGGATGACTGTTGGACGACAGCTGCTTGGGGTTGATTTTGACCCTCACGCTGTTGCTGTCTCCGCTGGAGTCACAACTCACTTCGGTGCTGTGGTGCTGCAGCAGCTGCTGGTGGGGCGGGGAAGCCATGTTGCCGCGCGCTCGCAGCCGCCCCCGGTCGGGATCACTGCTACCTGTCAGTGGGACAAGCAGAGTTAGACTGGTATTTGTGCCTATCCAGGTACACGCACCTGAAGGCCACCAGCTCTATCCATTTCCTAAGTGGCGGCCCCAGCGGTCTACTTGCAAAAGCACCATATGCTCACAAAACTGTGGTAATGTCTAATCAGCGCTGCCACCGTCCCACCTTGAGGCCAACCCCAGCCACCCGGTGCGGGCCGGAAAGCCCAGGGTCCGCGAGGCGGCGTCCACCGAGCCCGCGGCACCGCCGGAGCCCGCGGCGTGTCCCCTCGCTCACACTCGCCTGCTGTGCCCACCGCGGCGGCGGAGGGGAGTCCGGCTCCGAGCAATCTCACGCCGCCGGCCGCTCTGGCAAACGCGGCTCTCCGGGCGGTGGCGGCCGGCCCCTCATGCTGCGCAGAGCGCGGCGCCTTCACTGCGTCAGGCCGCGGGCCAGACCCCTCTGTCCCGCCCCGCGCTCGGCGGCCAGCGAGTTTGCGGAGCCCGCGGCGCTTTGGCCGCCCCCGTCAGCGCGACCCGCCTAGAGAGGGCTACTGCCTGCCCCTCCCGCCCGCTCCCGAGGCCGACCCAACGAGCGGGGGTGCCCAGGGCCCGGGAGCCGCCCGGCACCGAAGGCAGGGCGCGGGCCCCTCAGCCGGCGGCCCGTGCGCGGCACTGCCGCAGAGCCTGCTCCCACGACGCCGGCTCGGGACGCCGGCCCGGGGCAGCCTCCCAAAGGAGCTAGAGATGCCGCCGCGGCCGCGGCCACCGCCACTGCCGAGCCCCACAGTGCCGCTGCCTCATGTCGGAAGAGCCGTGGTCTCCGACCCCCTCCCCGCCCCCTCCCGCTGTCACTGACAGACTCCCGCCCGCGCCGCCCCTCGCCCCGCCGCAGCGCGCACGCGCGGCCCGCGCTCGCCGCCGGCGCCAGCCTCGAATACGCGCACGGTGCGCGGGCCGGGTTGACGAGACTGGCGGGGCTACGGGGCGGGGGCGGGGGCGGCCTGCGGCTCCGCCCTCCGCCCGGGGCAGCGCCGCGTCCGCCGCGAACACTGCGGTGCAGCTGGGGCTGGCCCGCCCCCCTAGGCTGGCTAGGGGACCACCTTTCCCCGCGGTTCGGTCCCCACATCCGCTCGGGGAAACCTAGGAGGCCTGCTAGTTAAGGAACAGCTGGGGTGCGACGTTGAGGAAATGTAAATGTTTGCCCTCCCCCTCGGCACACCTTTTTTATAAATAGAAGTTTGCAACAACTGTATTTGCCTACCCTAAAGGGAGGCGCCCCTTTCCCTATAAGCAATGGGCATATGCCCTCCCCCCAGCACTAGCCCCTTCCTAAGCATGCTCCCCGGTAGACCCAGCCTCTGGTGGACATATGGGCAGGTCTCCAGGGGCCGTGGTTGCCCCTAGAAAATTGATGCCACTGAAAACCAGGTGCTCCACCACCAGAGATTCCCTTCGCATCCTTGGGTCATCTCTCCCTCCTCATAAATAACTGTTTTTCCTTTTCCACAAATGAAACTTTCGAAGCAATCTGCTACCCAGTCGACAGTCCTACAAGTGGCCTCCATTAGCATTGTCTGCACCATGTAAATGCAGTCCTATACTCCCCAGTGTGCCAATCCTGGCTCTTCTTCCCACACCTCACAGTACTTCCTGCCAGTCACAGGGGTCTCCTCCCTCCTTCCCTCATCCCCCAGACGGAGCCCACCCCAGGTTTCATTGTTGAATTAGAAAATAAAGTAAAATGTGGTCTGTCCACAGAATATTCTTCATACATAAAAATGAATAAAGTACTGATTCATGCTGCAACCCGGATGAACCTTGACAACATGATGCTTAGTGAAAACAGCCAGTGAGGAAATTCCATTTATATGCAATGTCCAAAATAGGCAAATTCATAGAGACAGAAAGCAGATTAGTGATTGCCAGAGTTTGAGGGATGGGCATGGGGAGCGACTGCTAACGGGTAAGGGATTTTTTGGGGGGTGGAAATGTTCTGGACAAGGTAGATGTACAACACTATAAATGTACTAAATGCCACTTTAAAATGGTCTAAATGGCAAGTTATGTTATGTGTATTTATTGCAATAAAGGAAAAACAAAACAAAATATAACACATCGTTACTGTGGTATTTCTGCGTAAAGTTCCCAGCCTCAATCTAATCATAAGGAAACATCAAGCTAACCAAACTGGAGAAATATTTCTTCCAAGTAATTGACCTGTACTCACCAAGAATGTCAAGGTCATGAGAGACAAAGACTGAGAACTGTCACAACTTGAAGAAAATTAAGGAATACAACAACTAAATGGAGTACAGGATCCTGATTTGAAACTTGGAACAGAAAAGGACAAAGGAATAAGGTCTGCAGTTTAATTAATTGCATCGTGCCAGTGTTAATTTCCTGGTTTTTGATCATTGTACTGTAATTATGTATGATGTTAACATTAGGAAAGTTTGGTTATAAAGTATAAGGGAAACTCTCTAGTGTTTTTGCAACTTTAAGTCTAAAACTGTTTCAAAAATTTTTTTAAAGTTAAAAATAAAAACAAACCTTTATTACATCAACTGTGAGTCAGGTATCCTTGCATATTCAGTTTTTACCGATGAAGAAACTGAGGTTCAGAAAAGTGCATTGCCCAAGCCAGTAAGTGAAATAATAGTAAACCACTGGACACTTTCACTTGTGATCTAGTTGGTCCTTACCACAACCCTCTGAGGTAGATACTATTGTTCCTATTTTAGAGATGTGAAACTGGAGGGTGAAGAGTGACCCGTGCCCAAAGAATCACATAAAGGCTAGGGACAGAGCTCAGATTCAAAACCGGATCATACTCCTACAGCCACAACACTCTCAATGGCCCCAGCACCACCCTTTGTAAGCCTTGTGGTGGTCCATCATGTATCCCACTGTCTTCTACTTCCCGACTGAGCTGGACAGGAAGCCCTTGGAGACAGCTCTTACGGTTTACATTCCCCCACTTAATGCAACCCTGCATACCCCATCTCACGGTTTTCCTCGGTATTCTGAGAGATGGCCTGTCTACACTTTAACTCCCCTCCCCAAATCATTTCAGTCCACCTGTCATTTATAGTGACTTAGCATTTACATATTAGTCACCAGATTTTTAGACACTGGTAGTGATACACCCCACACCCTCTCTCTTGTATGTTTTCTGGAAGCAGTTGGGCTACATTCCCAGCTGTTGAAACCTATAAACTGCCAGAGCTTCCTTCATCTCCAGGTTAGAGCATGAGTTATTCCATAACCCTGAGATTGAGGACCATGTGCCTGGCACTGTGCATTAGGCCCTGGGTGCATAATCATATACAAAGGAAGATAATTGCAATGCCAAGAACTGGCGGGGAGTCACTGGAGAGTCCTGGGTCTCTTCTCCTCCACCCCCAGGAAGCATAAAGGTGCCAGACACGGGACAGATGTAATAGCCTTCTCCAACCATCCAACTCAGGCTGCTGCCAGATCTGTAGGGTTTCCTCTCCATCTGTGATGTGCACAGATCTTCCACCAGACACAGCACAAATCAGAATGTATCCATACAAACTCAAGCAAAAGTTCTCAAAAAGCCTCACTGGCTTCACATGAAGGTTCGTCCTATCAATCGATCAGTGAGGCTTGGGCTATCAGAAGTCACCTGGGGTGACAATCATGATTCTCTTTGAGATAAGTAGCTTGGAAACCACCTACTCCCACCCTCACTGAGCTACACAAAGGCACATTCAAATGCACACTGCAGTATAAATGCATTGGGACAGATAATCACCCTATAAATCATAATACAAATATCTTGAGTTTATGAAATACTTTACAGTTTGCAAGAGTCTTATACCTATACTCCTTCCTTTGATTCTCACAACAGTGCTGTGAAATGCAGGGACAAGACACAATGGCCCCCTCACACAGAGGCAGGCATCAGAGGTCACAGAGCCAGTCCATGGCAGAAGTGCTCAAGAATCCCTGGTTTCCCAGCCTGCTATTCTCTCTGTTCCACCCTGATAGTAATAACTCCCACTATGGTCTCTATCTTCTGAGGAAACCAAAGTTGAGCTAACAAATACTATAGGGAATATTTGAACTCAGGTGAGTCCCTGAATGCCACCTTTTAACTCAGCTGCACTCAATTTACTCCTGTTCCATTCAGTCCCTCCCTCATTGGCAGTGGGTCCCTGGTACATACAAGGGGCTGCACAGCCAGGCCACAGGCTGGCCAGAGTCAGGCTCTCAATCCAAGATAGGGCCGGTCTTGCATCCTGGATCCCACACCCATAATTAGGGGCTGTGTTACTTTGCTGTTGCATTGTAAAAATTATCACAAATTTTGTGGCTTAAGACAACAGAAATTTATTGTCTCACAGTTCTAGAGGCCAGAAGTCCAAGGTCAAGGTGTCAGCAGGGCTGTGCTCCCTCTAAAGGCTCTAGTGGAGAATCCATCCTTGTCTCTTACAGCTTCTGGGGGCTCCTAGCAGTCCTTAGCTGGGGGCCTGCATGGCTTCAATCTCTGCCTCCATCCTCACATGGCCTCCTCTATCTCAGGATCTCTAATCTCCCTCTGCCTCATTCTCTCTCTCTCTCTCTTTTTTTTTTTTTATGTTTTTATCGATTTCAGAGAGGAGGAGAGAGGGAGAGGTAGTTAGAAACATCAATGCTGAGTGAGAATCATTGATCAGCTGCCTCCTACACGCCACCTACTGGGGATCAACCCCACAACCGGGGCATGTGCCCTAACGGGCAATTGAACCATGGCCTCCTGATTCATCCTGGTCAATGCTAACTGAGCCACACCATCCGGGCTGTCTGGTTCTTATAAGGACAGCTGTCATTGGATTTAGGGCCCACCAAGGCAATCTAGGATGTTCTCATCTCAAGATACTTAGGTTAATGATGTCTACAAAGACCCCTTTCCACATAAGGTCACATTCACCAGGGATCAGGAGTTGGAATATCTTTTGAGGAGACACTATACAACCCACTAGAGGAAGGAGGCAGGTTTAGGCCTACCGTGTCAGCCTTTCATCGGTTGGGACAGGGGTGTGGTGGTTACTGCTCCTGCAACAACCTAGGACAGGACAGGCCTTGAGAGGCAGGTGGAGGGGCCAAGGCCAGGCAGCCCATCATCCAGGAATCAGGAAACAGGGCCAGCCTGCTGGTTCCCAGGACAGTGAGTGAGCACAGCACTGAGCCGGGCAGGCAGAATCAGTGGTTTCTAAGATTCAGGGAGGTTGGGAAAGAACATTAATCCTAAAGGGTCAAGGCAGTGTTGCCAGGACAGCCTAAAATCACATTCCTGGGCCGCTCAAGTATTCCAAGAAGGCGGAAGTTGTGTTAAGTGCTTCTGCTGCAGGCAGGCCACCATGCCCTACAAGGGACTAACCTCATTTGACTCCAGAGCCCAGAGCTGGGCTTCCTCCTGACTCCTTATCAGCTGAGTCCTATGGTCACAGTGCCATTTGCAGGAGGTGTGGTCCCACCAGTGCCCAGCCAGGAAAGGTGGCCATACAGGAGTGCCCTGGCTGCTAGGATAGGGACATGGCAGAAATCTGGCTCATCTCCTTCCTCACTGGCACAAGGTGGAAGTCAGAGACACTGGATCACATACAATTCTAGACTTCAGTTATTCAACAAACCCTCTACCTGCTCCCAACAAGCAGGGATGGGGATAAGACAGGGGCAGAAGACAGAAAATGCCTCAGAGACCTTCAAGTCCCAATAGGGCCCAGGGAAAGAGGCAGTCTCTTTAAGATTCTGGAAGAGGCAGCAGCATTGTGTGAGACTAAATCAGTGGGCTCTCTGCATTGGGACTGCCTGGCTTCAAACCCCAGCTCCACAGCTTGTTGTGCAGCCTTAGGCTAGTTACTTAACTTCTCTCAAATTAAGCTCTCTTCTCTATAAACTGAGGATCAAAATAGAAACTATTTCATGTAGCTGTTATGAGGATTAAAGCAAACAAGTCAAAGAAAGCACTTAGCACAGTCCCTGGTCTGCAGTGAATACTCACTAGTGCCAGCCATTATAGGCCATCAACATCAAAGGTGAACCTTGAAGGCAGGTGTGAAATTTCATTTTATGTGTCAGCTTGGCCAGGGTATGGTACTCAGTTTGGTCAAGCATCTGTCTGGATGTTGCTGTGAAGTATTTTTGATGTGATTAACATTTAAGTCAGTAGACTTGAGTAAAACAGATTGCCCTCCATTATGTGGTGAGCCTCACCTAATAAGTTGAAAAGACTGAGATTCCCATGAGTAGGAAGGAATTCTACCTCAGACTTGACTGCAATATCTCTTGCTGAAATTTCCAGTCTGCCAGCTTCGCCCGTGGATTTCAGACACCTCTCTCTATAAATACACATCCTATTGGTTCTGTTTCTCAGAAGAATCCTGACTAACACACCAATATTGAATCTTCCAATCCACGTTCACAGCTGGGAGAGGGGAGGAGGTAGCACCTGGTCTTGAAGATAAAAGGAAGTCAAGTAAATGAAGCACCCACTCTGTGCAGGGTACTTCACATGTGATAAGAGGTAGGCACATGTGCTTGCTTTGGCAGCACATATACTAAAATTGGAATGATACAGGGAAGATTAGTATGGCCTCTGCACAAGGATGACATGCAAATTCATGAAGCATTCCATATTTTTTTTTAGAAGAGGGTAAAGGAGGATAAATGGTGACAGAAGGAGGCTTGTTTGGGTGGTGAACATACAGTACAATATACAGATGATGTGTTGTAGAATTATACACTTGAAATCTATGTAATTAACCAATGTCACCCCAATAAATTTAATAAAAATTTTAAAAAGAGATGGGTACACATCATTGTTTCACAAGGAGTAGACTAAAGTGGCCTTTTCAATATCACCGAGGAAAGGAACTGTCTACACTAGAACCTGGACCTGACTCACACACATATGACTTTTTCCATCAGTACAAATGAATGCCATCAGTAGAAGAGAATAATCAGCATGTCATGAAAAGTGGTGGAGGGCTCTGTTGGAGTGATGGAGACAAAGAAAGGGTATAGGCTTAAGGGTCAGAGAAAGCCACAGAACCTCACCCCACGCAGGACAGAAAAGGGTGAGCCCAGCACTGTTTAAAGGGTTAACTGGATTTGATTAAAATATATATTTTGGCCCAGCCAGCGTGACTCAGTGGTTGAGCGTCAACACATGAACCAGGAGATCACAGTTCGATTCCCAGTCAGGACAGATGCCTAGGTTGTGGGCTTAATCCCCAATAGGGGTCATGCAGGAGGCAGCCAATCAATGATTCTCTCTCATCATTGAAATTTCTATCTCTCTCCCTCTCCCGTCCTCTCTCTGAAATCAATATCAACATCAGTTCTTCCCTGGATCTCCAACCCGCCACCTGCCCTGCAGATTTCAGACTTGCCAGCTCCGATGATTATGTGTGCCAATTCCTTAAAATAAACCTCTCTGTAGATAGATGCTAGATAGATAGATGATAGATCTAGGTCCATCTACCCATCTATGTACTATATACACATCCTATTAGTTCTGTTTCTCTGGAGAACTCTAACACAGAGGGGGCATCTGACTGTGGCTAGGACCCACAAGGACAAATGTCCCAGTCAGAGGCCCTAGGCTAGGGGGTGGGCTGTGCTGGGGAGGTTGAGCAAGCCACCTGGGCTGCAGTACAGAGGGAATATGAGACAATTAAGCAGGTCAGGCAGGTGGTCATGTGGAGAGGAGGCTCAGAAGCCTTTGGAAGATTTGTGAGGTGAAGTGTGGGTGTCTGGAGCTGCCCTTGCAAAAGAGGCACTGCACAGAGCACACTGGCAGACTCCCACCATTGTGTCTACTTCCAAAGGTGGAAGCAGGCTGGTTGCAGAAATGTGCTTAGGATGAAGAAACCTACTTTGGCCCTGGCTGGGTAGCTCAGTTGGTAAGTGCATCGTCCCAATACAGCAAGGCTGTGGGTTCTAATCCCGTTCAGGGCACATACAAAAATCAAGCAATGAATGCATAAATGAGTGGAACAAGTCTCTCTCTCGCCCTCCTCTCTCTCCCCTCTCTCTCTTTTTCTGTCTCTCTCTCTCTCCCCTCCCTTTTCTCTCTCTCTCTGAAAATCAATAAATAATTTTTTTAAGAAAGAAAAAGAATCTTACCTCTCATATGGGACCAATGATGTCACACACAAATGCAGACACATGGCTCAGTCATGAGGCAGGAACACTCGAAAAGGTGGAGAGCATGTACAGCAAGAGCTGGTCTGCTCAGGCTTTGTGTGGAATCTGGGTGTGGCCACTCTACACAGGGATCTGGAATGTGCAATGCTGCAAAGGGATTCCTGGTGAATTTCTGAGTCTCAGGTGATTCTGAAGACAGGGGCCCTTGGAAAGAACAGCATTTTGCAGACAGGGGCTTTGAAAGGCAGGCAGTGGGAGCTGGTTTCACTCAGGAGCCCTGCTCACAGCCTGGTGCCAAATGAATGTCAGCCCCACCAAAAGCTCTAAAAGCCGACCTTGGATAGTAAGCCGGAGCAGACTTCACCTGCCAGTTCACATGAGAAAATGGCCAGGGCTTCCTTCCTGGTGGCAAAATGGAGTCATTTAGTTCCAGGGGCTTCTCTCTTCTTTATTAACAGGCTTCCTGCTTGGAACAGAAGTTATGCCTGCCCTTCCTAATGATTGATTGCTATGAAATTATATATGTGCACCCTTTCTTTCTCCAATGTTATAAATGCCAAGATAGAACAATAACAGAGCAAACATCACAACCTAGATGTTTTAGAATGTCAGAGCCAGCCCTGGCCAGTGTGATTCAGTTGGTTAGGTGTATCCAACTGAGCTACCCGGCCAGAGCGTTCTCTTCTTTTTTTTTTTTTAGATTATCTTGTCAGAGATTTACCTATTGCATTACTCTTTTAAATAGCTAACCATATTAGTTAGAACTGCATTCAGTTCTGGGTTGAAGAAAACCTCCAAATAACAGTAGCTTAACAAGATAAATTCTTTTCTCACTGAAAAATATCCAGAAGGCTCCATCCAGGTTTGATCTGGCAATCCATGGTGTTGGAGAACCAGGCTCCTTAGATCTTGTTGCTCTTTCATTATCCAGGAAGGAAAAGTCATTGTTCAATATCCAAAGGTCACTCCTTTGTCCAAGTTTCTGGATCTCCAGTCAGAATTCCAGGTAGGAAGAAGGAAGAAAAAAAAGACATGCCTTCTCTCTTTCTATCTCCTGAGAATTGCATGTGCCACTTCTGCTCAAATCACAGACCAGAACACAGACATATAGCCAATCAACTTGCAAAAGAGTCAAGAAAATGTTGGTTTTTGTTTATTCCTCTCCAAATCTTCATGCTATTTCTGCCCTACTTTTTACATCTAGATATGTTATAAACTCCACAGTACAAGGTTTATTTTGCTTTTTAAAATTACCTTTTAAAAAATTTTTAATAGAAAAATTCTTTTCTGTTTCCTTTTTCCAGCGGTCTTCATTCCTATGTGTATATTTAAGTTTCCATCTGGTATCGCTTTCCTTCTGCCTGAAGAACATTCTCTAATATTTCTTATAGTGCATATCTTCAGGAAACAAATTTTTCTCAGCTTTAATATTTTAAAATGCTTGTGTTTGTTTTTGTTTTGAAGAATATTTTCACTAGATATAGAAGTCTAGACTGATGGAATTTTTGTTTTTAGGCTTTAAAGATGTTCTGATGTCTTCTAGCTTATTTTGTTTCTGACAAAAAAATCTGTGGCAATTCTAACCTTTGTTCGCCTATATTTAATGTATCTTTATTCTCTGGATTTTTTTATCTGTATGAGAAAGCTTATAGCAGCTTTATAAATAATCACCAAAAAGCAAAAACCCAATGTCCCTGTTAGTGAGTGAATAATAAACTAATTCTTACAGAATAATAGAGCAAAAATCATCAACCTAGATGTATCAACCCAGCCTTCTTAAATTTTAAACAATTTTTTCATTATCACTAGTTTTCAGCAATTTGGTGTTGATGTGTCTGAATTTGGTTTTCTTTTCTTTTTTAAAATTTATCTTTATTGTTAAAAATAATACAGATGTGCCCTTTTTCTCCCCATTGACTCTTTTCTAGCCCACCTCCTCTCCATTATGGGTTTGGTTGTCTTATGTTTATCTGCTTGTGATTCTTTGAGTATTTGTGAGTTTATAGTTGTCATTAAATTTGAAAGAACTTTGGCCAGAATCTCCTCAAATATATTTCTTTCCTGACCCTCCCCCTTCTGAGACTTCAATAATACAATTACACATACAAATAGTTACACATACTAGTACTGCTTAATATTTTCCCACAGGACAGAGTGGATCTAGTGAGGTTTTTCCTTCTTTCTGTACTTTAGTATGGATCGTATCAATTACTATGCTTGAAAGTTTACTGACCTGTTCTTCTACAGAGTCTAATCTGCTATTAATCTGGCAAAATTTTCATTTCACATTACATTTTTAAAAATATATTTTTTATTAATTTCAGAGAGGAAGGGAGAGGGAGAGAGAGATAGAAACATCAATGATGAGAGGGAATCACTGATCAGCTGCCTCCTGCACGTCCCCTACTGGGGATCGAGTCCACAACCCAGGCATGTGCCCTTGACCGGAATCGAACCCGGGACCCTTCAGTCCACAGGCCAATGCTCTATCCACTGAGCCAAACTGGCTGGGGCCACATTAAATTTTTTAGCTCAACAGGTCCAATAGGTTATTTTTTTCCTTCCACTTATTATTTAAGCGATTTCCTATACGTCACTGAGCATATTTACAATAGGTGTTTTAAAGCCCTTGTCTTTTAATCATATCATCTCTGTCATTTCTGAGTCTTAATACATATGTGAATTCTATATTGCTTTGCTGCCTTCTTTTCCTGAGTATTAGACTTTGTTCTAACAGGCAGTTATGTTATTACATGCAGATTAAATTAACTCTTTCAAGGCATGTTCTTATGCTTTGTTTGGATTAGTCTTAAAAGCCTTTACTCTATAAATAGTTTAGTCTGACTAAACTACTAGGCTGACCCTCCGGGGTCTCTATGAATGATGTCTGTATTCACTGAATTCAGTGAGAACTTCCTCCTGTAGCTGGTTGGAACTCGAATATTTCCCAGATCTATATGTCTCTAGGAATTGTTCAGTTTGCAGTTCCCCACATATCTTTTGACCAGCCTCATGGAGTTTCACTCTGCATATATGTGGCTTCGTATTCTGTTACAGTCTCCAGATTTCTGGAACTCTTTCTCTACATAGGATTATCCACTCTGGGACTCTGCTGTGCAAATTCAAACTGCTTTAGCCTCTCCAAATGCCTATGCTTATCTTCCCAGCTTGGCAAGGTTGCCATGCTCTGCTTGTATTCCTCCCATTGGCCAGTTTGAGTACTTCAGAAATGTAAGGTTGGTTTGATATTAGAAAATCTATTCATGTGATTAACCACATTAATATGTTAAAGGAGACACATGATAATCTCAGTAGACAGATGCAGAAAAATCATTCAATCAAATTCCACAACTACCAATAATTTTTTAAACTTTCAGCAAATTATGAATAGAAAGTTCCTCAACCTAATAAATAATACATATAAAAATACCTATGGCAAACCTAATACATAATGCTAAACTGTTAAAAGCAGTCTCTTGAAAATCAGGAAGGACAAAGATTAACAATTTTCACTGGTTCTATTCAACATTATTCAGGATGTTCCAATCAGTGTAATAATACAATTAGGAAAAATAAAACATATAAGATTGAAAAGGAGGAAACAACTCTTTATCAGTTATTCATTCACAAATCTGTATTCAGCACCTGCTATGTGCTGAACACTATTCTAGACACTGGTGACATAGCAGTGGGGGGGGGGGGGGGGAGACAAAGCCCTACCATTATGGAACTTACATTCAAGTCATAGGTGGGAAAAAGTCAAATAATAAACGAAGTAAAGAAAATTGTGTAGCTCTCTATGGAGAAAAATAAAGCCAGTAGCAGGGCCATGAGTTGGACAAGCTCAGGGAACACCATACGCTTCCTAATCTGTGGGAATGGCAACTCTGACATTATACAGAAGGAGTACTGGTTGTGGGATGGGAGAATTGCAATAATTTTAAAGAGGATGATCAGGATAGTTCTCATAAAGAAGGAAACATTTCAAGGCAAAGGTTTGAAGAATGTGAGAGAGGGAACCACGTGGCTATGTGGAGAACAATGTTCTAGGCAGAGCAAAGAATCAGGGAGTCGGACAGCCATGGAGATGGGAGGCTGCCTGGTATGTTCCAAGAACAGAAAAGAAGGCAGTGTAACTGAAGTGGAGTGAGCCAGGGAGAGAGTGGCAGGTGAACCCAGTGACACCACTGGGGAATACGTCCCTGTAAGGACTTAGTATAGCCCAGTAAGGATTTACTATGAGCATAATGGGGATCTGGAAATTTTTTAGAGGAATTGAGAAGAGTTATGTGATTTGTGTTAAATTTTCAAAAAGAATCCCTCTGCTCATTATGTTGAGCATAGTTTATAAGAAGGTCAGGGCAAATGCAGGACACCCAGGTGGGCGGCTACTTCAGTAGCCGAGGTCTGAAATGATGGTAGCTTGGTCTAGCATAGTACCAGCAGAGGTAGTTCAAAGTGGTGAGATTATACATATATGCTCAAGGTAGAACCAACAGGATTTGCTCATGGATCTGATAAGGAATATAAAAAAGGAAGAAGAGTCAAGATGACTCCAAGGTTATTATTAGCCTGCCAAGTGGAATGAAGGAGGGTGGAGAAGGCATTCCTAAAAAGGGGACTATCCTGGTTGCTTCCACTGCACCCATGAAAGTGAGTGGCTAGGCACACTTAAAAACTCTCCCTCTCACTTCACATCCAGCAGTGGTTTGCCAGCCACATCCCATCCCATCCCATCCCATTACATCCCATCACATCACATCACATCACATCACGTATCTGTGCATTTAACTGCCAAGGCAGCCCCTGGATTTGCCTTGATCAAAAGCTGAATGGGGCCCAGCAGGCAGCCTGCTTGCTTAAGTCAGCAGCAAATGCTGTTCACATTTCAGACCACCAGGGAAAGTGGGAAACAAATGATTACCACATGAGGTTTCCTTGATGAAAGCAAATTTAAATTTGGGTTTTTGTTCTCTAATTCATAATACTATTGTGACAATGTTTATTTTAAAAGATTGTTTTGAGTCATGGAATAACCACAGAATTCACGCACTTTTAAATTGTTTATCTGGCCTTGGCCAGGTAGCTCAGTTTGGTTAGAACATCATCCTGATACGTGCCCTGACTTGGGGTTGTGGGTTCAATCCCAAGTCAGGGCACATACAAGAATCAACCAATGAATGCATGAATAAGTGGGACAACAAATTAGTATTTCTCTTTCCCTCTCTCAAATCAATAAAATTTTTAAAATTGTTTATCTGATTGCGGTGTCGAAAGTCCATGCCCTCACCTGTTTGGCTCGGTGGATAGAGCGTCGGCCTACAGACCAAAAGGTCCTGGGTTCGATTCCGGTCAAGGGCACATACCTTGGTTGCAGGTTCCTACCTGGCACAAGCTCTGGTCGGGGCTCGTGCAGGAGGCAACCAATCAATGTGTTTCTCTCACGTCGATGTTTCTCTCTGCCTTTCCCTCTCTCTTCCACTCTCTAAAAATCAATGGGAAAATATCCTCTGGTGAGGATTTAAAAAAAGGTCCAGTGATCAGTTCATTCAGCTTGACACCCAGAGTTATTCAATGACTATTTTATTTAATATCTATTATAGGCCTGAATATTGTGGACCAACTTAAGACCTCATTATACCAGTCTGCTTACTGTGTGATTATCAACATGTTATTAACACATCAAAATACCATACTTTTATTTTTAAATGGGCACATTTACATCCAAATGCTTCATGCAATCCATTGTGCTCATCTATTTGCTGTAACTGGAGCTTTATGTCTGCTCTGCTATAAACCATTTACCTATTCTTTTTAAAGATCCATGACCCAGGCATCAAGGTTGGAGTTCAAAGCCACATTCATCATGATACACACAGGCTTTAAGAAAATGGAGGGGGGGAGAGAAGGAGGGAGAAAAAGAAAATGGATAAACTAATTGGTTTTGCATTGTTTTTAATTCATATTTAATTCTGTCAAGGACAACAGAAAACTTATTTGGACTTGGTTTTCTTTCTCCCCTTTTACCATGTAATGAGATTGGGTTGTCAGAAATATCTACTCCTGTGAGTTACCTGTGTTCAAGGAGAGGAAGACAATACTTGAGATAAAGACTGATTTTTCAGTCTAGAAAATTCCCCTTTAGGCAGCAGATGCATGTCTGGAAGCAAGGCTGGAAACACACAAAAAGAATGAAACCAGAGAAAGGTGATGCATGGTTTATTCCAGACAAAGTATGGGCTCATCACCTCACAGTCCCAGACACACCCTCCCCCTACAAGGGAAAGGCCAGAAAAGCCACAAAAAGCTGGGTCTAGGCAGAACTGAAGCATATGAAGTCAGTTTGTGCCTTTTCAATTGCACTTAGCCAGTGTGTCCAGAATACATACAGAACATCAGACCGGAGATTAAACCCAAGCTTTGAAAGTTGCCAACTGGTTGCCTTTGGTAAGTCATTATTTATTTCTCTGGGTGAATTTCATGAGATGTGACTTACTAGTATATCTCAAAAAAAAAAAGAATGAATAAAAAGGAGAAAGAATAAACTAGCAAACAAAAAAGTAAATGAGACTAGTTAATCAGAGCCCTTTTTGGATTTTCATATGAGTCCAATAAATTGACCTCTTAGCCTGAAGACACATGATAAAAATCTCCAACGGCCGAAACCGGTTTGGCTCAGTGGATAGAACGTCAGCCTGTGGACTGAGGGGTCCCGGGTTCGATTCCGGTCAAGGGCATGTACCTGGGTTGCGGGCACATTCCCAGTAGGGGGCGTGCAGGAGGCAGCTGATGGATGTTTCTAACTTTCTATCTCTCTCCCTTCCTCTCTGTAAAAAATTAATAAAATATATTAAAAAAAAATCTCCAACGACGATAATCTCAATATTTTGCTCATATTGTTCCCTCAGTCGTTAATCTTGACATGGCTCATAAAGCAATGCAGGAGGGGGAGAATGCTATTTGTATCCCCATAGCTTGAAACACTGCCAAGTTCCAGAAAACAGCTTAGAATCATTTTGTCAATTTGCAGTGTCGATCCTCTTTGATTTAATAGCTTTGATCTCCAAGGTGACAAAGACACAACTCTGATAATAATACTGTGATCTGTTGCCTAGACTCATGATTGAAGGAAATACTAAATATATATTAGGAATGAATAAAAATAAAAACGTAATTTTTTCCCATTAAAAAAAAAAAAAGTCCAGCCCTGGCTAGTGTTGCTCAGTTGTTCGAGTGCCAGCCCATGCACTGAAGGATCATGGGTTCAATTCCTGGTCAAGGGCACATGCCTGGGTTATAGGTTCTATCCCCAGCCCCAGTCAGGCAACCAATCGATGTGTTTCTCTCACATCGATGTCTCTCTCTCTCTCTCCTCCCTCCCTTCCACTCTCTCTAGAGATCAATGGAGAAAATATCCTTGCATGAGGATTAGCTACAGGGGGCGGGTGGGGGGTGGGTAGCCCATAAAGATGGATATAATGTGTATAGCTTTGGGCATATAGTAGGTGTTCAATAAATGTTAGCTGCAATTATTACTGGACTGCCAGTCAATGTATATAGAATTCAAAGGCCCTCCATTAGTCCCTCTGTGTTGACTTCCTCTCTCTCCTCTCAAGGTCCCAATATTTAGCTTCCCCTAGTTAACCTTCCATGGTCCTAAGAGAGGACTGTGTAAGATCTGATAAACTAACTCAAGCTAATGGAGCCTCACAGTGCTCATTCCCTTCCCTTCCCTACACTGTTCTTGGACAAATCATTTTTTGGGGGCTGTATCACCACTAAGTCATCCATACTTGTCATCCACACGCATCATCTTGCATCATCTTTCATTGATGAAAATGACCTTACTGTCTCCCAAAGTATTTCTGTAGAAAGTAGGAGGAATGGGTCAGAACCAACACAGTGGTTTCCATGGCAACAAAGCAAATTGGTTCACTCAAGGGACTAGATTACTGATCTGGACCCCAACACAGTAACCAACAAAATAGCCTTAAGCTCCCACAACCTCAACAACCACCCTTGCTGACACCCCAGGCTCCACCAAGATCCTCCACCCTAGGTCCCACACTCTCAGCCATACTCTAACAAAGAGACTGGGCTGGGGAGAACAAGGGAACCAGGCACACCCAAGATGTTCTTATCACTCCCCAGAGCCCAAATGCCCTGGTTGAAAATAGAGAAGCAAAACCTATAAATAATCAAGGTTTGTGTCCAGACCTTCAGAGTCTTCCCACCTTACGTATGTGTTGTAGACATAGATGATATAGATCTATAGATGATATACAGATACAGATATAAATATAGATATAGATGGTGTCAATATAGCTCAGTTAAACATTTAATATATTTTCTCATTTAATTCTGTCAACTTGGAAAGAAATCTTTTATTGATAAGAAAACTGAGATTTACAGAGACTTTTTTTAACTTAGCCAAAACTGCCAGCTCATAGGAAACTGAAATGAGGCTGGCACCAGATTAAGGACTCTAGAGTCACTACGATGTACTCCTTCCATCTCATTTTCACCGAACACAGAGGGCCCCACTTGAGGCCCACAGGACTTCTTGCCATTTCTCAGACTCACCTGACAACATCACGACTCTGTGTCTGCACCTAAGGTTGGTCTACCAGCACAGGGCCCTTCCCTCTTTCTGAGACCCTCCTTACACAACAGACTCCAGTTAAACCACTACTACCCTATTCCCCAAATTAAACAGTTCTTCCTCAGTCTCCTCTGACTTAGTCCAGCCTTCACTCATTGAATCAGGGGTTCATGGGCCAGGTCTTCAGCTTTACCCTGAAAATTTAGGTCTGGAAGAATAAGCTGGGACTGAGTCTTTGATCCTCACTCTGAGATCAGGGGCTTGAATGGAGCTGAATGCTGAGGAGTGTTGGTTGAATAAGCAAACATATCCATCAATATTTTTACATATTAATTCATAATATTATCTTTGAGAAATAATTTACTATATTACAATTTTTAAAATTTAAGACACCAGGAGAAACCAAGATGGTGGCATAGGTAAACACCTAAACTGCTTCCTCGCACAACAATCTCAAAACTACAACTAAAAGACAAAAATCTATGTCCCAGAACCATGGGAAAGCTGGCTAAGTGGAAGTTCTACAACTAGAAGGAAAGAGAAAAGAGCATTGAGACGTGCACAAGTGCTGAAAAGCTGAGGTACAGAGGTGCGCGAGAATCCGGCTGGCGGTGGGTGTATGGGTGTGCTGCTTCTTTCAACCCGAAGGGAAACAAGCTCCCAATTACTCTGAACTCCAGTTTCTGGGGAGACACTAGGGACCCAAACTCCTACGGGGAGAAGCTGGACTGTCTACCGTCGGGTCGGAAAGTGAGGGTGACTTTCTTGCAGAGGTGCGCCCAGCAATCATTGTTTACTGCGCTGGGGTGTGGGACACAGGGACTTGGAAACGCAGAAATGCAAAGACAGCTGACTAGCAGCCATTGCTGTTTGCCAGGCCTTAGCCTAGTGACTCCCTGAGACCCCACCCCACACAACCTACAAACCCACCCAAGCTCCACCCGGCAGCTTTTGCATATGAATGGCCTGCCCTATCGCAACTTAACCAAACAAACTGCAGCTCTGGTCAGGCGGCTCCAAAACCTCCAAACCCCAAGCAAAGAGGAGAAAACTGTAGCTCTCACTGTAGCTCATGCTGGGTGGCCTCAGACAATAGCTGACCTGCACCCCATTGGAGATCCAGAAGCCAGTGTACCTGGTGGTCAGTGTGAGACACCAGATTTCAACTACTCACATCCATAAGTGACACATTCAAGAGGCAGACTCAGTGAGCACCAAAGCCCCACTGAAACAAGTCCTGCCCCATAAGCGTGTCTTCAGCACAGCAGTTCTTCCATTATAGACACAGCGAGTGCTCACAGCTAATTGGCCTGGAGGTCAATTCCTCCCGGTATACCAACAGCAATTAAGGCTTAACTACACCAAGACTTTGCACTCAGCCCACAAAGGGGTGTACCAAGAGCATCCACCTCATTTGATTGAGGAGGCTGAGCTACTGCCCCCTATAGATCACCTACCACACAAAGCCACTCCATCAACACAGGGAAGCAGCCAAAATGCGGAAACAAAAAAACATGTCACGAATGAAAGAAATGGAGGAAAGCAAACTACTGGATGACATAGAGTTCAGAACCACATGTATAAGGTTACTCAAGAATCTTCTAAAAACCACTGAGAAACTTGATGAGACCTTTAAGGATATTAATGAGAATGCCAAAAAAAATGGAAAAGGATCAGTCAGAAATGAAGCATACACTGTCTGAAATAAAGAATATACAGAAATTCAACTGTAGATCAACGTACCCCAAGAATCAAACCAAAGATCTGAAATATGTGGAAACAAAAAACATCCAACCAGAAAAACAAAAAGGAAAAAGAATCCAAAAATGTGAGATAGTGTAAGGAGCCACTGGGACAACTTTAAGCGAACCAACATCCGAATTTTTGGGGTGCCAGAAGAAGGGAGAGAGCAAAATATTGAAAACCTATTAGAAGAAATAATGACAGAAAAGTTTCCCTACCTGGTGAAAGAAATAGACGTACAAGTTCAGGAAGCGCACAGAACCCCATACAAGAGGAATCCAAAGAGGACCACACCAAGACACATCATAATTAAAATGACAAGGGCAAAAGACAAAGAGAGAATATTAAAAGCAGCAAGAGAAAAACAGTTAATTACCTACAAGGGAGTACCCATACGACTGTCAGCTGATTTCTCAACAGAAACTATGCAGGCCAGAAGGGAGTGGCAAGAAATATTCAAAGTGATGAACAGCAGAACCTACAACCAAGATTACTCTACCCAGCAAAGCTATCATTCAGAGTTGAAGGTCAGATAAAGAGCTTCACAGACAAGAAAAAGCTAAGGGAGTTCATCACCACCAAACCAGGATTACATGAAATGCTGAAGGGTATTCTTTAAGAAGAGGAAGAAGAAGAAAAAGGTAAAGATAAAAATTATGAACAACAAAATGACATCAAATACATACCTACCAACAAGTGAATCTAAAAATCAAGTGAATAAAAAATCTGAAGAACAGAATGGACTAGTGAATATAAAGGAATCAGGGACATAGAAAGGGAGTGGACTGACGATTCTCAGGGGAAGCAGGTCTGAGGGGTGCGGGAAGAGATTGGACAAAAATCTTACTCCTATGGATGAAGACAGTGGCGGGGGATAAGGGCATGGGGTGGGGTGGGGCATCAGGTGGAGGGGAGCTATGGGGGGGAAAAAAGAGGAACACCTGTAATAATCTGAACAATAAAGATTTATTTAAAAAAAAAAAAGAGTGTCCACCTCAGGTAACTGGGAGGCCCACCCACTGGCCCATATAAGACACCTAGCACACAAAGCCACCCTACCAACTCAGGGAAGCAGCAAAAATGCGGAGACAAAGAAAAAGTTCACAAACGAAAGAAATGGAGGAAAGCAAATGACTGGATATAGAGTTCAAAACCACAGTTATAAGTTTTTTCAAGAATTTCCTAGAAAAGGCTGATAAATTCAACAAGACCCTTGAGGATATCAAAAAGGACCAACTAGAAATTAAACATACACTGACTGAAATAAAAATATTATACAGAGACCCAACAGCAGACTAGAGGAACACAGAATCAAGTCAAAGATTTGAAATACAAAGAAGCAAAAAACACTCAACCAGGAAAGAAAAAAGAAAAAAGAATCCAAAAATTTGAAGCTAGTATAAGAAGCCTCTGGGACAACTTCAAGTGTACCAACATCAGAATTATGGGGGTGCCAGAAGAAGAGAGAGAACAAGATACTAAAAACCTATTTGAAGAAATAATGACTGAAAACTTCCCCCACCTGGTGAAAGAAATAGACTTACAAGTCCAGGAAGCGCAGAGAACCCCAAACAAAAGGAATCCAAAAAGGACCACACCAAGACACATCATAATTAAAATGCCAAGAGCAAAAGACAAAGATAGAATATTAAAAGCAGCAAGAGAAAAACAGTTAGTTATCTTCAAGGGAGCACCCATACGATTGTCAGCTGATTTCTCAACAGAAACTATGCAGGGCAGACGAGAGTGGCAAGAAATATTCAAAGTGATGAGTAGCAAGAACCTACAACCAAGATTACTCTACCCAGCAAAGTTATCATTCAGTACTTTAGGTCAGATAAAGAGCTTCACAGACAAGAAAAAGCTAAAGGAGTTCATCACCACCAAACCAGTATTATATGAAATACTGAAATGTACTCTTGAAGAAGAAGAAGAAGGAGGAGGAGGAGGATGAGGAGGAGGAGGAGGAGGAGAAGAAGATGAAGATAAAAATTATGAACAACAAATACATATCTATCAACAAGTGAATCTAAAAATCAAGTGAATTAAAAATCTGAGGAACAGAATAAACTGGTGAATATAATAGAATCAGGGGCATAGAATGGGAGTGGATTGGTAATTCTTAGGGGGAAAGGGGTGTTGGGGGTACGGGAAGAGACTGGACAAAAATTCTACACCTATAGATAGATAAGGACAGTGGGAGGGAGGTAAGGGCAGAGGGTGGGGTGGGAACCAGGTGGAGGGGAGCTATGGGGTGGGGGGAGGAGAAACAATTGTAATAATCTGAACAATAAAGATTTATTAAATTTTTTAAAATCAATAAAATATATTTTTTAAAAATTTAAGACACCATTAGATTACACATACACAGACATAATTTTTTTACTGATTTTAGAGGGAGAGAAAAGAGAGAGAATCATTAGTCCATTGCCTTCCGTACACACCCCGACCAGGATCAAACCCACCACCTTTTGGTGTACAGGACTATACTCCAACCAACTGAGCCACAAATAATTTTTAATGTGCTAAAAAATATATAACAAAAAATTTACTATTTTAACCATTTTAAGTGTACCGATCAGTGGCATTAAGTTCCCTTATATTGTTGTGCAACCATCTCCACCATCCATCTCCAGAACTTTTTCATCTTCCCAAACTGAACTTCTGTCCCCAATAAACAACTCCCTATTTCCCCTTCCCAAAGCCCCTGGCACCCACCCTTCCACTTCCTGTCTCTGTGAATTTGATGACTCTAAATACCTCATATAAGCGGAAATCATACAGTATTTATCCTTTTGTGACTGGCTTATTTCAATTATTATAATGTCCTCAAGGTCAAACCATGTTGTAGCATGTGTCAGAATCATATAATTTTAAAAAGACATTCACTGGATCATCAAAAAATGTTGGTAAGTTCCTACTGTAGGCAAGGCCTGCACTCAAGACTCCAGATTTTTTTTTATAAAAGGTAAACCAGCCAGTATGGTTCAGTGGTTAAGCACTGGCCCATGAACCAGGAGGTCACAGTTCGATTCCCTTTCAGGGCACATGCCCGGGTTGTGGGCTTGATCCCACAGGAGGTGACCAATCAATAATTCTCATCATTGATGTTTCTTTTCTTTTTTTAATCTTTATTGTTGAAACTATTACATAGGTCCTCCTTTCCCACCCATTAACCTCTACCAGCCCACTCCCGTATTCCCCCATGCCCTTACCACCCCACTGTCTATGTCCATGGGTTATGGACATATGCATTCAAGTTCATTAGTTGATCTCTTCCCACCCACCCTCCACTGACTTCTCTCTGAGGTTCAACAATCTGTTGATGCTTCTGTGTTTGATGTTTCTATCCCTCTCTCCCTCTCCATTCTTCTCTGAAATCAATAAAAATGTATTTCTCATCACTGATGTTTCTATCTCTCTCTCTCTCCCTCTTTCTCTCTGAAATCAATAAAAAAATACTTTAATATAAAAATTTAAAAAGTAAATGACAGTCTCCACTTCAAAGTGTCAGCCAACTAAATTTATTTTTAAAGGGTCCAATGTGCTACTGGATGAGAGACAGACAACAAACCTGGCCTTCTCTCGACCCTTGAAAAATGGCTTTTTATACTCCAGCTTATAGACTATTTCTCCATATGAATCTATTGAATCCAATTTAAAAATGGAAATGACTAATGGGAGAAATTTCAGGCCACCTCAGGGTTGTTAGTAAACAAGTAACAGATGGAATCAGGTATCAACTCCTCAGGTCAGGCTCAAAATAGCATAAAATGGCCACTTACTCTGTCTATGAATCCCTCTGCAAGTTCTAAAAGGCACCAAGACTTTCCATCCAGTAAGACTGCTCCTTTGGCCACCAGTGTGCCTGCGGGATGGCTGCTAAGGAGGCCTTGGATGAAATGAAGATTGGAGTTCCGGGAAGTGATGAAAAGAAGAGGAAGGGATGTGGCATTCTTTGAGCACCTACTCAGATCCAAGTACCATACTAGGCCCTTCCCTTGTACACAACCAAGTACAAGAGATGCCATCATCTCGTGTTTATAAATGCAGAAACTGTGGCTTAGATGAGTTAATAAACTATTCAAGTCCACACAGCTAACTAGTATGGGAACTAATTCAAACAAATTCAGACTTGTCCATCCTCAAGGCTCTTTTCTTTAAATTCATGATGCCTCTCATTCCATGATAGGGAGTGAGTGATGTATTCCTCATCTCTAGCCCCCACTTAAGACTCCAGACATGCATCTTTTTCTTCTTAAATATATTTTTATTTATTTCAGAGAGAGGGAGAGAGAGAGATAGAAACATCAATGATGAGACAGAATCATTTATCAGCTGTCGCCTGCACACCCCCTACTAGGAATCGAGCCTGCAACCCAGGCATGTGCCCTTGACCAGAATCGAACCTGGGACCCTTCAGTCCACAGGCTGATGTTCTATCCACTGAGCCAAACTGGCTAGGGCTAGACACGCATCTTGAGAAGATAAATCAATGGTAGGACCAGCCGAAAGCACATGAAAAGGGTGTTATCCTCCACCCACAGAAACCATGAAGGGGGTTGGAGGTCTGTCCAAAGAGGACTATCTGGAAAGGACAAGTTTCCTATGAGTCCTTAAATGAGAAAGCAGTAAATTCCTATGGCACTAACAGCTTAAGCATGGGCAGGATTTTTGACTGAAATGAAGAAAACTCAGCCAGCTTTTCTATTTAATGATGACTGAGTCATAAAAAGAAAGAAAAGTTGGCTCCAAGCTAATGCTGAGAGAAGGGTGCCTTCCATAAAGTGCCTGAGTAGGTGTCTCCTGAAGCAGCAACCTCCTCTCTCTCCTGCAGCCCTGATGCCACACCTTCAGGAACTTTTTCATAGATAGAGGCTACAAGAAGCAGGAAGCCTAGCCCAGCTAGTCTAAGGGAGCTCACTTTTGGCAAACAAATGATTGGTGAGAATACTGATGGGAAACACATCTCCGCGTGGTGAAATAGATCATGGCTGGTCTTCTTTACCAGCTACAATCTAATCTGAAGGGCAATGGCAAGTACACAGCCCAAACCATCTCTCCACATTGATGTCTGCCCCTGAGATTTCACCTTCCAAAATGTCTCTTTGGATTCCTCTCCCCAGGAGACATCTTCTTGGGAGGAGAACATTCATCAACTCCTGGTAGTAAAGTGACAGACACAGAATCAAATGGACCTTGAAGATCACATTATCCTGTCCAGCACAGGAATGTCTGACAGCATCCAGTAGCTTATTCCAGGGATATGGGAATCACAATCAGGTAAGAATCCTGTCCCATGGTTGTACAGTTCCTATAAAGTTCTTTATATCAAGCCACAATGTTTTCCCTATAGCTTCTTCTCCCCGTGTGGCATCAGGAACAAATGTGCTCCTTCTTCCAGGCAGTCGTGTGTCCCCAAGCATCTCCTGAGAACAGCAGTTCTCTCAGCTGCCTTTCAGACTACCTCCATCCCCATTCAGGATGCCTTCTAAGGGCTCACTCCAAATTATCAATAAGACCTCTAACTGTGTGTGACAAAACAGCAAAGATAAAGTGGAGTGCCCTAGTTACTTGTGTTCACATGCCACACACGTACACAACCTCACAACCGAGGGGAAAACAAAAGGCTCCAAACTGAGGTAACGTAATAGATTCAAAGGGATTCTCAGATGTGTTTTGGGTACTCCTGGATGTAGGAAGCAGCAGTTCTGTCATTAATTCATGGAAGTGGACAGGCAATGTCCACTACTCCTGGATGTAGGAAGCAGCAGTTCTGTCATTAATTCATGGAAGTGGACAGTTAGAATACTTGTGGAAATAAGAAACAGAGGAATCTTAGTCACAGAGCCAACCCTCAAGGACCCCTGAGAAGCCAAACATCTGAGCTTTGTGGGAAGAGCAGAAACCCCAGGAGAGTAACACCTCCCAGGCACTGGCACTGGAAAGCCACTAGAAATGCAAAGCAGCAGGGGAAAGCAGGACATTGAACAACCTTCAAGCATTCATGGCCCCCTACTTTAGTGCTCTGGCAATGAAGTCATTCAGTTCCCCTCTCGTGCTCTGTCTCTTCTCATCTCTTTTCTACTCTTCCTCTATCAAGTGTGTGGTTGATTCCACTACATTTCCCAGATCACCAACGCACAGCTCTTCAAGCCAGGCCTCTGCAGAGGTTGCTGGCCACTGCTCCTCAAGGAACAGAGAAACTGCAATGCCTTCAACTCTGGCTGAGTCTCCTCAAGCTGTTCCTTGAGGAGACTCAGCCAGAGTTGAAAGCATTGCAATTTCTCTCAAGAGGGGTCAGGAAGCAGAAGCAGCCTTGTGCCTGACCAGCGTAGTATGCCCAGTGTCCAGAAGAACTAAGAATGTGTTCATTTCAGTACATGGAGGAAATAAGCAAACACAGACTTCTTGGCTACCATGTCTCCAGGCAGAGAACTGGCTTGATTCTGATATCCAGATGGAGGGGATTTGGTGAGAATTACCTGCTTCTTATTAGTGATTATTTGGTGTGCCTAATAGGGCCACAATTCCAAATATCAGCCCATCATCTGTCTATCTGCCACTTCGCCTTCACCCCTATGTGGCTTCTGGGTTCCTCTATTAAAATAAAAATGCTACTTGGGGATAAACTTAAGAGTTCTACTGAAGACTACCAAACATTATTAAGAAAAATTAAAGAAAACCTAAATAAATGAAGAGATGCACCATGTTCATGAATTAGAAGACACAATATTGTTAAGATGTCATTTCTCCCCAAATTAATCTATAGATTCAAGGTAATTACAATAAAAATTCTAAAAGACTTTTAGAAATTGGTGTGCAGATTCTAAAATGTAAGTGGAAATGAAAATACCTAGAATAGTCAAAATAATCTTAATAAGGAACAAAGTTGGAATACTTACCCTCACTGATTTTAAGAGTTACTATAAACAACAGTAATCAAAACAATTTGATATTAGCACTAGCATACAACAAATAGATCAGTGGAATAGAAAACAGAGTCCATAAATACACCTATGTGTATGTGTTCAATTGATTTTCAACAAAGGTACCAAGATAATTCAATGGGATGAAAATTATTTTTAAGAAATGGGCTAGAATAATTGGCTATCCAAAAGGAAAAAATTGAACCACAATTCCTTACATCATAACAAAAAATTAATTAAAATGGATCTGCCCTAACCAGTGTGGCTCAGTTAGTTGAGCATCACCCCGTGCACTGGTTCAATTCCCAGTCAGGGCACATACCCAGGTTACAGGTTCAATCCCTGGTCAGGGTGCATGTGAAGGTAACAGGTCAATGTTTCTCTCTCACATCAATCTTTTTTCTCTCTCTCTCCCTCTCTCTTCCTCTCTCTCTAAAATCAATAAAAAAAATAAAAATTAATTTTAAAAAATTGAAATGGATCCTAGACCTAAACAATTAAAACCATACAGCATCTAAAAGAAAACATAGAAGAATACCTTCATGACCTTGAGGTAGCAAATATTTCTTAGCCAAAACACAAAAAGCACTAATCATTAACAAAATTAATAAACTGGAATTCATCAAAATTTTAAATTTCCAAAACACCAACCTGAATGGCTACAAATAAAAAGACTAATAAACACCAAATGTTGGTGAGGATACAGAACAATCAAAACTCTATACATTGTTAATGAGAGTGTAAAATGGTAAAACCAATTTAGAAAAAGGCCTATCGGTTTCTTATGAAACTGTATGAACAGCAATTCTATTTCTAGGTATTAACCAAAGAGAAAAGTAAATATATGTCTATTAAAAGCCTGTACAAACATAGCCACACACAAGAAAAGAATATCCATAGCATTTTTATTCATAATAGCCAAAACCAACTATAAGGGAATAGATAAAGAAATTGTAGGGGGAGGATCCAAGATAGCGGCATAGGTAAACACCTAAACTGCTGCCTTACACAACAATTTCAAAACTATAACTAAAAGATAAAACGTATATCACCCAGAACCACAGGAAAGCTGGCTGAGTGGAAGTTCTACAACTAGAAGGAAAGAGAAAAGACCACTGAGACGTGCACAAGCACTGAAAAGCTGAGGTACAGAAGCGCGCGATCTGGGCTGGTGGCAGGCGCTGCTTTTTTCAACCCAAAGGGAGACAAGCCCCCAATTACTCTGAAATCCAGTTTCTGGGGAGACGCGGGGGACCCAAACTCCTATGAGGAGAAGCTAGACTGTCTGCCATCAGCTCGGAAAGTGAGGGGGGCTTGCTTGCAGAGCTGCATGCAGGAATAATTGTTTACTGCGCTGGGGCGCAGGACACGGTCGGAGACGCAGAGCTGGCTAACTGGCAGCCATTGCTGTTTGCCATGCCCTAGCCTAGTGACTCCCTCAGACCCCGCCCAGCACAATCTACAAACCCACCCAAGCTCCAAGCAGCGGCTTTAGCATATGAATGGCCTGCCCTATCGCAGCTTAACCTAGCAAACCTGCAGCCCGGGTCAGACAGCTCCAAAACCTCCAAACCACAAGCAAAGAGGAGAAAACTGTAGTTCTCACTGTAGCTCATGCTGGGTGGCCTCAGACAGTAGCTGACCTGCACCCCATTGGAGATC
This sequence comes from Corynorhinus townsendii, assembly GCA_026230045.1. Lineage (NCBI taxonomy): Eukaryota > Metazoa > Chordata > Mammalia > Chiroptera > Vespertilionidae > Corynorhinus > Corynorhinus townsendii. The sequence continues at coordinate 67,945,462 of JAPDVU010000009.1, forward strand.
CAGAAGCAAGTGCACCTAGTGGTCAGTGTGAGACACCAGATTTCAACTACTCACATCCATAAGTGACACATTCAAGAGGCAGACTCAGTGAGCACCAAAGCCCCACTGAAACAAGTCCTGCACCAAAAGCATGTCTTGAGCACAGCAGTTCTTCCATTATAGACACAGCGAGTCCTCACAGCCAATTGGCCTGGAGGTCAATTCCTCCCCGTGTACCAACAGCAATCAAGGCTTAACTACACCAACACTTTGCACTCAGCCCACAAAGGGGTGTACCTCAGGTGATTGGGGAGGCTGAGCTACTGCCCCCTATAGGTCACCTACCACACAAAGCCACTCCATCAACACAGGAAAGCAGCCAAAATGTGGAGACAAAGAAACAGGTCATGAAGAAAGAAACGGAGGAAAGCAAACTACTGGACAACATAGAGTTCAGAACCACATTTATAAGGTTACTCAAGAATCTTCTAAAAACCGCTGAGAAACTTGATGAGACCTTTAAGGATCTTTATGAGAATGCCAAAAAAATGGAAAAGGACCAATCAGAAATTAAGCATACACTGTCTAAAATAAAGAATATACAGAAACTCAACTGTAGATCAATGTACCCCAAAAATCAAACCAAAGATCTGAAATATGAGGAAACAAAAAACATCCAACCAGAAAAACAAAAAGAAAAAAGAATCCAAAAATATGAAGATAGTGTAAGGAGCCTCTGGGACAACTTCAAGCATACCAACGTCTGAATTTTGGGGGTGCCAGAAGAAGGGAGAGAGCAAAATATTGAAAACCTATTAGAAGAAATAATGACAGAAAACTTTCCCTACCTGGTGAAAGAAATAGACGTACAAGTTCAGGAAGCGCACAGAATCCCATACAAGTGGAATCCAACGAGGACCACACTAAGACACATCATAATTAAAATGCCAAGGGCAAAAGACAAAGAGAGAATCTTGAAAGCAGCAAGAGAAAAACAGTTAGTTACCTACAAGGGAGTACCCATATGACTGTAAGCTGATTTCTCGGCAGAAATTATGCAGGCCAGAAGGGAGTGGCAAGAAATATTCAAAGTGATGAACAGCAAGAACCTACAACCAAGATTACTCTATCCAGCAAAGCTATCATTCAGAGTTGAAGGTCAGATAAAGAGCTTCACAGACAAGAAAAAGCTAAGGGAGTTCATCACCACCAAACCAGGATTACATGAAATGCTGAAGGGTATTCTTTAAGAAGAGGAAGAAGAAGAAAAAGGTAAAGATAAAATTTATAAACAACAAAATGACATCAAATACATACCTACCAACAAGTGAATCTAAAGATCAAGTGAATAAAAAATCTGAAGAACAGAATGGATTGGTGAATATAATGGAATCAGGGACATAGAAAGGGAGTGGACTGACAATTCTCAGGGGGAGGGGGGTGTGAAGGGTGCGGGAAGAGATTGGACAAAAATCTTACACCTATGAATGAAGACAGTGGTTGGGGGTAAGGGCATGGGGTGGGGTGGGGAATCTGGTGGAGGGGAGCTATGGGGGAGGGAAAAGAGGAACACCTGTAATAATCTGAACAATAAAGATTTTTTAAAAAAAAGAAATTGTAGGAAAAGTCATACTACTCAGCAAAAAAAAAAAAAAAGCACAAATTACTGTCACAACAGCATGGGCAAATCTCAAAAACAATATGCTGAGTAAAAGAAGCCTTACACAACTGAGTGCCAAATATGTGATTCTAATTATATGAAATTATAGAACAGACAGTCACAAATAATCTATGCTGGGAGAAAATAAAAGAACTGTGATTGCCTCTACCAAAAGGAATTTGACTGGGAAATGGTGTAAAGGTACTTTCTGGGGTGATGGAAATGCTTCATATCTTTATTTAAAATAATGGCTTTTTTTATTTTAACAAGAGAAAATGATTGAATTTAATTACATACATATGTATGGGAACTCTGCATCCATGAGAGAGTCAGAGATCTCACATACATGAGAGGTTCAGAGAGAGAAAGGGAAACTAAGGTACATAAGCCATTCTGAGCTAGGGATGAGGTAACGCACCTTACAGCTTCAGAAGGTAATTGCAGGGAGAGCACATGTTTAATAATTATTAGTTTGCCCTGCCACATAGTTAGGTAAGAAGTTGTTTCTGGTGATAACTCTTGTTGTAGGCCAGGCTCCTAATTTTTTTCCTTTTATTTTATTTTTTTTTAATAAATCTTTATTGTTCAGATTATTACAGGTGTTACTCTATTTTTTCCCCCCATAGCTCCCCTCCACCTGATTCCCCACCCCACCCCATGCCCTTACCCCCGCCACTGTCTTCATCCATAGGAGTAAGATTTTTGTCCAATCTCTTCCCGCACCCCTCACACCTGCTTCCCCTGAGAATCGTCAGTTCACTCCCTTTCTATGTCTCTGATTCTATTATATTCACCAGTCCATTCCGTTCTTCAGATTTTTTATTCACTTGATTTTTAGATTCACTTGTTGGTAGGTATGTATTTGATGTCATTTTGTTGTTCATAATTTTTATCTTTACCTTTTTCTTCTTCTTCCTCTCCTTAAAGAATACCCTTCAGCATTTCATGTAATCCTGGTTTGGTGGTGATGAACTCCTTTAGCTTTTTCTTATCTGTGAAGCTCTTTATCTGACCTTCAACTCTGAATGATAGCTTTGCTGGGTAGAGTAATCTTGGCTGTAGGTTCTTGCTGTTCATCACTTTGAATATTTCTTGCCACTCCCTTCTGGCCTGCATAGTTTCTGTTGAGAAATCAGCTGACAGTCGTATGGGTACTCCTTTGTAGGTAATTAACTGTTTTTCTCTTGCTGCTTTTAATATTCTCTCTTTGTCTTTTGCCCTTGGCATTTTAATTATGATGTGTCTTGGTGTGGTCCTCTTTGGATTCCTCTTGTATGGGGTTCTGTGCGCTTCCTGGACTTGTACATCTATTTCTTTCACCAGGCAGGGAAAGTTTTCTGTCATTATTTCTTCTAATAGGTTTTCAATATTTTGCGCTCTCCCTTCTTCTGGCACCCCAAAAATTCGGATGTTGGTTCGCTTAAAGTTGTCCCAGAGGCTCCTTACACTATCTTCATATTTTTGGATTCTTTTTTTTTGTTTTTCTGGTTGGATGTTTTTTGTTTCCACATATTTCAGATCTTTGGTTTGATTCTTGGGGTACGTTGATCTACAGTTGAGTTTCTGTATATTCTTTATTTCAGACAGTGTATGCTTCATTTCTGACTGATCCTTTTCCATTTTTTTGGCATTCTCATTAAGCTCCTTGAAGGTCTCATCAAGTTTCTCAGCTGTTTTAAGAAGATTCTTGAGTAACCTTATAAATGTGGTTCTGAACTCTATGTCATCCAGTAGTTTGCTTTCCTCCGTTTCTTTCATTCGTGACATGTTTCTTTGTCTCCTCATTTTGGCTGCTTCCCTGTGTTGATGGAGTAGCTTTGTGTGGTAGGTGACCTATAGGGGGCAGTAGCTCAGCCTCCCCAATCACCTGATGTGGACACTCTTGGTACACCCCTTTGTGGGCTGAGTGCAAAGACTTGGTGCAGTTAAAGCCTTAATTGCTGTTGGTATACTGGGAGGAATTGACCTCCAGGCCAATTAGCTGTGAGCACTCCCTGTGTCTATAATGGAAGAACTGCTGCGCTGAAGACACACTTATGGGGCAGGACTTGTTTCAGTGGGGCTTTGGTGCTCACTGAGTCTGCCTTTCAATGTGTCACTTATGGATGTGAGGAGTTGAAATCTGGTGTCTCACTCTGACCACTAGGTACACTGGCTTCTGGATCTCCAATGGGGTGCAGGTCAGCTACTGTCTGAGGCCACCCAGTAGGAGCTACAGTGAGAGCTACAGTTTTCTCCTCTTTGCTTGGGGTTTGGAGGTTTTGGAGCTGTCTGACCCAGGCTGCAAGTTTGCTAGGTTAAGCTGCGATAGGGCGGGGCTTTCTTCTGCTAACGCTGCTGCTTGGAGCTTGGGTGGGTTTGTAGGTTGTGCAGGGCGGGGTCTCAGGGCGTCACTAGGCTAGGGCGTGGCAAACAGCAATGGCTGCTAGTTAGCCGGCTCTGTGTCCCCAAGGGCGTCCCGGAGTCCCGTGCCCCAGTGCCGTAAACAATTATTCCTGTGCGCAGCTCTGCAAGTAAGCCCCCCTCACTGGCAGACAGTCCAGCTTCTCCGCGTAGGAGTTTGGGTCCCCCGTGTCTCCCCAGAGACTGGATTTCAGAGTAATCGGGGACTTGTCTCCCTTTGGGTTGAAAAAAGCAACGCCCGCCGCCAGCCCGGATCACGCGCCTCCGTACCTCAGCTTTTCAGCGCTCATGCACGTCTCGATGCTCTTTTCTCTTTCCTTCTAGTTGTAGAACTTCCACTCAGCCAGCTTTCCTGTGGTTCTGGGTGATAGACGTTTTGTCTTTTAGTTGAATTTTTGAAATTGTTGCGCGAGGCAGCAGTTTAGGTGTTTACCTACGCCGCCATCTTGGATTCTCTCTTTTCCTTTTATTTTTATTAATTTTTTCAATTAGTTCACATTCAATGTTATTTTGTATTAGTTTCAGGTGTACAGCATAGTGGTTAGACAATCATATACTTTACAAACTAAGTAACAGCTTTATTAAGATACATTTTATGTGCCATAAAATTCACCTTTTTAAAGTGTACATTGTGGCCTGACCAGTGTGGCTCAGTGGTTGAGAATTGACCTATGAACCAAGAGGTCACAGTTCAATTCCCATTCAGGGCATATGGTTGTGAATTCCATCCCTAGTGTGGGGCATGCAGGAGGCAGCCAATCAATGATTCTCCCTCATCATTGATGTGTCTATCTCTCTCTCCCTGTCCCTTCCTCTCCGAAATCAATAAAAATATTTTTAAAAAATAAGTAAAGTGTACAATGTGGACATTTTTAGTACATTCAGAGTTATGCTACTATGACCACTATTTAATTCCAGAAGAAACCTGATACCCATTGGCACTCATTTCCCACCCTGGCAACCACTAATACATTTTGTCTCTATAAATCTGCCTGTTCTGGACATTTCATCTAAATGGAACCCACAACACCAGGTCTTTTACGTCTGGCTTTTTTCACTCAGCATGTTTTCAAGCTTAGTCCATGTTGTAGCATGTGTCAGTACTTCATCCCTTTTTGTGGCTGGATAACATTCTGTTGTACGGATGGACCACGTTTTATTTATCCATCAGTTGATGGACATTTGTGGAGGGACTCGACTGGAAAAGGCACAAGGAAACTCTGCAGGATGATCAACATAGTAGTTATATTAGAGTATGTATTTGTCAAAAATTATTGAACTATCCACTTAAAATATGTGCCTTTTATTGAAAATAATCTACATTTTTTAAAAGACCCCAGAAAAAAAAGAATAAAGAGAAACAGAGAGAATATAGGAAAAAAGAAAGGATGGGAGGGAAGGAGAAAGGGAGGGAGAGAGGGAAGGAGGGGATGATTCCTCTTTGTATTAGCCACAGCCATCGTGGGTTATTTGAGGGGGTAGGAAATCACCCAAGTCAACCCGACTGGCTTCCCCCACAGGCTTTAGCAAATTGCTCTCAGTGGGGATCAAACTGTGCTCAGGGTCACCCCAGGTCCCCGTGATTATCTGAGTATGCTCTCTGACCAATTTTCATCAACTTCGCAGAGTATATTCTGTTCTGTAGAGAAAACCTACCTTTTCTGCAGTGGACTTGCTGGAGATGGCACTCAGCTGGGCTGAAGCCATCTACCTCGGGCTGGCCACCCCCACACCAGCCCCTGCGTCTGAGCATGCTCCCTTTGAGATCATCTGAGTCCAATGCCCACCAAGCAACTTTGTGATACCAAGTTGTCCTTACAGGGAGATTTTCCTGCAGCAGGAGGAAGGAGATAGCTCGTTAGTCTGACAGTTCTATCTTTTGACAAAAAATCAATAAACTGACATGGGGTTTGATATCTGTAAAGTTTTGGGGGGTTTTCACACCTGAAGGGAGGCCATGTAAGGAGAGAGAAGAGAAGAACCTCCCACACTGGGAAGGAGGCCTGAGGACTCCACCATAAATTGCTTCAGGACACCCTGAGCAATGAATACTTTGTCTTCTTGTCAAAAGGCCCTTAGTATTCTGTAGGTTAAAAACAGTCAAACAGCAGCATTTTCATTTGGCTCAAAACTGTTGACTATCTAGTAGTTGTAAGACTCTGTGTGCAGAGCTGGAGAACTCTGTCCTAATTGTATTTGGGGTATGGGGGTGGGCAGCAGGGCACCTGCAGGGGAAAAAAACAACAACTAATACTAGGAGGCAAGAGGCGCCAAGTGCTGCACCACTGCAGGCTACACATCATAAAGGCCATGAACACTCCAATAGCAGAGAGGCCACTTTACACCTTTCATGAGCTATGTGCCAATGTGATGGCACAATGGATGCAATGATTAATCAGGTGCAGCCACACGCTCCAAATGCTCCCTCCCACCTAGGGATGTAGAATAGCTTGCAAACAAAGAATCAGAATGCATTGTGGGAGTCATTACAATGGAGGGGTGTCTGAGTTCTGCCAATCGAGGACTTCTGCCTGAAAGTGGATTGGGGGCAAGGCACAACAAGGTGCAAACAAGCACAGATCTCAGGCTTCCCTATTACACCCTGCATCGAGAGGCAACAAGACCTTCCCATTGCTTAACTTGAGTAAAATAAGGTGGAAGAGATTCCCACCCTGTGAATAGGCTGGCCTCTCAAGCTAGGTTCTGGCCTGAGTCATTCACAGATGGTTGATATCACAAACAATGATGAATGAGCCAACTGTATCATTATATCTGCATATAAAAAAAAACCCACATTGCTGACATAGCACAAGATGGGAAGTAACTGGATGGCCTTTGGTCACAGGGGCAAGAAAAACTGGAAATGAAGAGGACAAAGAAGAGAGACGGGAGGAGAGCAGGATAAAGGAGGAAAAGGAGAGGAAAGGGAGAAATAGTTGAAGAGAAGGAAGAAAAACCATCTCCCTTTGCACAAGGAGTGCAGGCCAGACTTTCCAAGACATAAGAGAGTTTTCTAGGACTCCTGACCTCAGAGAATAAGATCTGTGAAATGACAGAGGAGCAGAAGGCTGTGAGGCCAAGTGGATGAAACAGCCCCTCCTAGCTTGGATATCTCACCTACTTAAGCCACAGACCATTTCCATGATGCAAATTGGAGGAGGAGAGCATGAGGGGCTATTTTACAAATCTTTTTTTTTCTTTTCATTATCACTACTTAAGTGCTAAGACTCTGAAGTCTGAGAAGCAACATTTTTCTCCCTAAGCAATCAGAAATAAATAAATGCTCTGTACTTGGTAAATCTGCATTGGTGTAGGCCCACACGGCAGAGCATAGCAGAGGGGGTGGGCAAAGTTACGGAGATCTTTAGCAGAGTTAGAATTCCAGATGGTACTGGCATGGAGACTGAGGGGGCTGCAGCAAAAAAGGCAGAAGGGAAACCAGGAGAGAAGCCCACTCCAAAAAAAGCCGCAAGAGCAACATGTGTGGAAGGGTGGACGCTTGCTGCTCCGAAGGCCCTTGGAGAGGGCTGCATCGGTGTCCATAGTTCTGGCTCCTCCTTTGCAATGGAGGCTCTGAAACCAGTGGTTGTTGGCTGGGCTAGATGAGATGTATGGAGCTTGAGTGGAACATGAACAGGCAGGAGAGCCGGGAGCTCTGGCTCTACTACTAATTGGCCATGCAGCCCTGAGCCATTCATTTCTTCTCCCTGAATCCATTTCCTCATCTTGAAAAGGATGGTGGGTGAAGGGGTGACACTCTTCTTTGGTAATGTCTAAAGCCTATAGAAGTATCATTGTTGGGATAGAGGGACTTGACAACTCTATCCAAATATGTTTCTGGCACCTCTGACCTTAAACTATAGGATATCCCCAAAAAATGTATACACACACTTTGAATAATTATTAAGGCAGTGTTTATTAAAATACATTTCATTTTCAAAATTAAGCTATCAGCTGTTAAAGTGTGTATACATTTTTAAATTTTTTTTAATTTCAGAGAGGAAGGGATAGGGAAAAAGAGATAGAAACTTCAGTGATAAGAGAGAATCACTGATTGGCTGCCTCCTGCATGCCCCCTACTAGGGACTGAGCCTGCAACCCAGGCATGTGCCCTGACTGGGAATCGAACCCTGACTTCCTGGTTTATAGGTCTACGCTCAACCACTGAGCCACACCGGCTGGGTAAAGTGTGTATACCTTTTTGGGGGACACCCTGTATTTTCCAATCTTTCCTCTAGCTTACTTAGCCACTTACCTTTCTTACCAGGCCAGTAAGCTTGCAACGGGGTACCCCTCTAGATTCACCAAGGAGAAACCTGTTAAGTTGAATACATGCAAAGTGAAGCCTCAGAAAAGCTCTTCATACACGTGTAAGTCTGTGACTTAAACCCAAAGGCTCTCAACCTGAGAAAGCACTGGGTCCTGGTGGGGTTTCCTGGATGTATAGGGGCCGGCTTCATGCCATGGTGACATATCCAGGGCTATGGAAATAATGGTGTGATTTCAGGTCATCAAATGAAGGAGAATAATTAGGTGTGGGAATTGGGAGGGCACCTTTTAAGGCTCTACGTAACACAGCTTAGACAATTGCTTACCCCATTCTTGAGGAGACTCACCAATCATGATATTCTCTCTCTAGTCAGCCTCTGCAAACCCAGAGGAGGTGAGGCCCAGAGATACCCCAGGCTGGCTAACCCATCCCTGTCTAACTTATTTTTTCTGCCAAAGTAAGTTTGCATGCCCCCTCAGATGGAATAAAGAGGCTTGCTGGGTTAGAAAAACCTAAGGTATTCTTACATAAGACAGAATCAGACTGAAGGACTTAGAACTGATTTGGGAAAGTAAAAGGAGAGAGAGGGTGACTGAAAGTCTGAGTAGAAATGTAAATTCACCAAAAATTTGTAACATTCACTCCTATTCAGTAGGAGTTGGCCAATCACTATTACTGTTTTAGTTCTACTTTCAAAAGGCAGCATTTTGAAACAGCTTTGAAATCTACTTCACAAACATAAAATTCACCCATTTAAATTGCACAATTCAATGGTTTCTAGCATGTTCCCAGAGTTCTGAAACCATCACCATTATCTAATTTTAGAATATTTCATTACCCTCCCCCCAAAAAAAATCCCACACCCATTAACAGTCACTACCTACAGATTTAAAAGATTGCAGTTTGCTCCTTTAGGTACTTTTCCTACAACTAGGACATGGCATACATCAGATGGCATTGATATCTTAATCAAGATCTCATGACTTATATACAACAATCACAAGAAAAGATGTTCAATAACCCTGATCATCAGGGAAATGAAAATCAAAACCACAATGAGATATCATCTCACACTCATTAGGTTGGCTACTTAAAATAAAATAAAAAGCGTTGGCAAAGATGTGGAGAAATTGAAACCTTTTTGCATTGTTAGTGGGAGTGAAAATGGTGTAGACATTGTAAAAAATCGATATGCAGTTCCTCAAAAACTTAAAAGTAGAATTATATAGACTTCTGGATATAAACCCAAAAGAACTGAAAGTAGGGTCTCAGTAAAATATGTGCACATCTATGTTCATAGCACAATTATTCTCAATAGCCAAAAGATGGAAGCAATCCAAGTGTCCACTGACTGATAATTGGATAAACAAAATGTAGCCTATCCAAGACCTAGAGGGTATTATGGTAAGTAAAATAGGTCAGAGAAAGTAAATACTGTATCCTTTCACTTATATGTGGAATCCAAAAAACTAAACAAATGAACAAGCAAACAGACTCATAGATACAGAAAACAAACTGATAGCTGCCAGAGGGTTGGGCAAAAAGGTGAAGGAATTAAGAGGTACAAATTTCCAGTTATAAAATAAGACACAGGGATACAAAGGAGCATGTAGGGAATGCAATCAATAATATCACAATAACTTTATACAATGACAGGTAGTTACTACATTTCTCATGGTGACCACTTTGTAAGGTATATAAATCACTAATATAATATTGCATGCCAACTATAATTTAATTAAAAAGAACTTTATGTTCCAATGTAATAATATAGTGTTAAAAAGGAAAGAAATTCTGACACATGCTACAACATAGATGAACCTTGAAAATATTATGCTAAGTGAAATAAGTCAGTAAAAAAAAAAAGACAAGTATATTGTATGATTCCACTTATATGAAGTACCTAGAGTAGTCAAACTCCTAGAGACAGAAAGTAAAAGGGTGATTGCCAGGAGCCAGGGAGAGGGAACAAGGAGTTGTTGGTTAATAGGGACAGAGTTTCAGTTTGGCTAGATGAGAAGAGTTCTAGAGAGGATGGTGTTGATGGTTGCACAACAATATGAATGTATTTAATACCTTTGAACTATACACTTAAAAATGTTTAGGATGGTAAATTTTATTATGTGCATTTACAATTTAAAAATAAGATCTCGCCCTAGCTGGTTTTGCTCAGTGGATATCGAGCATTGGCCTGCAGACTGAAGGGTTCCGAGTTCGATTCCAGTCAAGGGCATATGCCCAGATTGTGGGCTCGATCCCCAGAAGGGGGCCTGCAGGAGGCAGCCAATCAATGATTGTCTTTCATCATTGATGTTTCTATCTCTCCCTCCCTCTCCCTTCCTCTCTGAAATCAATACAAAAAAATATTTTAAATAAATAAAAATAAGATCACATGACCCATGCCAAAAGTCTTAGGCCAGGGATTCCTTTCTCATGACACAAAAGCCTACTTTTCTTACTTTTAAAAATAAACATAACTCCCTATTATAAGCTAAACATAGGTTACTTAGCAAATATTTTTAAAATGTTATTAACAGATTATGCTTTAAAAAATAAACAAGCACAATTTGTTCCTCATTAACCTTTAACTATTAGCAAACACACTTACTCAACTATTTTTGTAAAATCGCATTTACTGAATGCTTATATGCAAAGAAGGATGTCAAGTACATAACATGCATTAATTCATGTAATTTTCCTGACACTAAGAAGTAGATCCTGTTACTGATCCCATTTCACAGAAACAGAACTGAGGCTCAGAGATACTAAATAATTTGCCCAGATACCCAATCCAGTCTTCTGTACCCAAGACCAGTATTAAATACTATTTCTATTAAAGAACAATAGTTCTCAAGAAACATGAAAATATATCAATCCATCCGTTAGAGGCCTGTTTCAACAAGTCCACAAAAAAAATAAATTTCTGGGCAATTCTCTACCAATAGCTCACCAATTGCTTTCCAAGAACCATTTTTTAAAAGCCTGCATCCCTTACAACAAAAACCTTTAAATTATGCAGTTAAGCACTTAAAAAGAAAAATAGGATGTGGTTTGAGACACATGCAACCACTGAGTATCAGAGAAGAGAGCACTTATGATACCAACACATCATATGAGAGCAACACATAGGATGATTTCTTAGCCAAGTTCTACATCTTTCAAGGCCTCTACTGTAAAATTGGACAAACCATGAAGAACTGAGAACCAGAAACAAGCCAGATTCAAGTCCTTTATGTAGTTTCTCCCATCACTCAGTCTCCATTACCAGCACTGTCTCTGCACAATGTTGTGCTCACTGTGAAACAGGACAATCATTCCAGTAACAATGAGTTTCTGGCCATCTGCCTGGTTTAGCAGAGGGACGCTTGGAGCAAGCCCCTTCTGATGAAGTAGGCCCCTCCCAAGGCCAAGCCTCCAAAAGCCAGGGTTTGTGTTCTGTGACCCCACACAGTGGGATCAGGCCTAAACGAGCAGACAGACATCCCTCTCACAATCCAGGACTGCTGGCTTCCAACCATTCACCTGCCTGCCTGCCTGATTGCCTCTAACCACTTCTGCCTGCCAGCCTGATCACCCCCTAACCACTCCCCTCCCAGCCTGATTGATGCCTAACTGCTCCCCTGCTGGACTGATTGCCCCTAACTGCCCTCCCCTGCTGGCCTGGTCAACCTTAACTGCCCTCCCCTGCAGGCCTGGTCGCCCCTAACTGCCCTCCCCTGCAGGCCTGATTGTCCCCAATGCCCTCCCCTGCAAGCCTGGTCCCCCACAACTGCCCTCCTTTGCAGGCCTGGTCCCCCACAACTGCCCTCCCCTGCAGGCCTGGATCCCCCCCAACTGTCCTCTCCTGCTGGCCTGGTCACCCCCTACTGCCCTCCCCTGTAGACCCGATCGCCCCCAACTGCCCTCCCTTGCAGGCCTGGTCCCTCCCAACTGCCCTCCCCTGCTGGCCTGATCGCCCACTACTGCCCTCCCCTGCCAGCCATTTTGTGGCGGTCATCTTGTGTCCACATGGGGGTAGCCATCTTTGACCACATGGGGGTGGCCATCTTGCGTGTTGGTGTGATGGTCAATTTGCACATTATTCTTTTATTAGATTACTAGAGGCCCGGTGCACGAAATTCATGCATGGGGGTGTGTGTCCCTCAGCCCAGCCTGCACCCTCTCCAATCTGAGAGCCCTTGAGGGATGTCCAACTGCCGGTTTAGGCCCAATCCTACTGGGATCGGGCCTAAACAGGCAGTCGGACATCCCTCTCACAATCCAGGACTGCTGGCTCCCAACTGCTCACCTGCCTGCCTTCCTGATTGCCCCTAATTGCTTCTGCCTGCCAGCCTGATCACCCCCTAACCAGTCCCCTGCCAGCCTGATTGATGCCTAACTGCTCCCCTGCCAGCCTGTTTGCCCCTAACTGCCCTCCCCTGCAGGCCTGGTCACCCCCAACTGCCCTCCCCTGCAGGCCTGGTCACCCCCAACTGCCCTCCCCTGCAGGCCTGGTCACCCCCAACTGCCCTCCCCTGCAGGCCTGGTCACCCCCAACTGCCCTCCCCTGAAGGTCTGGTCCCCCCCAACTGCTCTCTCCTGCAGGCCGCAGTTGCCCCCAACTGTCCTCCCCTGCTGGCCTGGTCACCCCCAACTTCCCTCCTCTGCCGGCCTGGTCACCCCTAACTGCCCTCCCCTGCTGGCCATCTTGTGGCAGCCATCTTGTGTCCACATGGGAGCAGCCATCTTTGACCACATGGGGGCAGCCATTTTGTGTGTTGGAGTGATGGTTAATTTGCATATTACTTTTTTATTAGATAGGATAGGCAGAATCTTAACACAGACTTCCAAGATTTCTCCAGGACTGCGATTATGTTAGCACATGGCAAAGGGGATTTTGCAGATGCAATTAAAGTTACTAATCAGTTAACTTTAAGCAAATCAAAAGGACATTGTACAGGTGGGCCTGACCTAATCACAAGATTAAAAGCAGAGGTTCTCTCCAGCTGATAACAGAAGAGGAAGTCAGAGATTCAAAACACAAGGGGCCTCTGAAGCAGTTGCTAGATTGAAGATGGAGAGGATTACATGGAAAAGTGAGGGAGTGGCCTCTAGGAGCTGAGAGCAACCCCCAACTGACAACCAGCATATTCTGTCTGGACATATGACTTATAGAACAGTATGGGAATGAATGAATGTTTTAAGCTCTGAATTTTGGCTGGTTGTTAGGCAGCAATAGAAATCTAATGCAATCTCCTAATTGGGGCCAGAAAAGGAAAGAAGTCATTTTGAAGATAGAGATGAGCCTCAAAGATTGACTTTGTCTTCTTCACACCTCCTCTAGAAAGTCGTACCCACACCCTTGAGCTTTTGAGGATCCTCTGCCTTCCTATGTCAGTAATTATCTACCACTCCCTTGGCCCTGCACACACACCACCTGCCAGTGGGATCCCCTACTCTTCCACAGTCAGCTTGTCTTCCCAACTCTGGTCTAAGTACTTCCAACACAGAAGCCATAACTTGATCTTTATCATATTCTTCAAAGCACCCAGGACAGGGCCAAGCACACAATAAACACTCACAAGTATTTGTGGGTGAAGCCATTTTCTTTCAGTTCCAGTGATCAGCAAGGCTAATGAAGGGATCTAAAAGCCTCTGGCCACAGGCACACACAGAGCCTTTCCCATTTGACTCTGGCTCCATCACCTCCTGGGATTGACAAAGCACTCAAGTGGGGATACCCCATTTCTAAGCTTGACCTTTCAGTAACACTGGCCAGTCACGTTTTCAAGCATGAGTGGGACTACCATTTCTCTGAATCATAGTCTGGTGTGTTTTTCTAATGTTCACCTACAACCAGCATTTACAAACACAAAGGAAATGAGAATAATGATGATGAGAGATCTTACAAAATGCATTACCTGTATTTTGTTCAATAACAAACTCATTCTGAATGCCTACCATGTCCAGGCTAAGAGACCCTGGAGACAGAGAACTAAGAGAGGCCCTGACCCTGAACACAGAGGTCATGGCAGAGTCTTTGACAGTTTGAAAGCCAGATGATTGAATTTCTTCAAGTCAAAAAAATGAGTGACAACAGAATCAGGTCTTCTACAGGCAGGCAGTGGGTGAGGTTCCCTCCTGAATTCTACTCTGCCCCTGTGACTCTGGGCCTGCTGTCTCTGCCCACCCTAGACTCCAATAACATGTATATGATGTCACTGTCTAGATGTGCAACCATCTTGGCAAATTTCACCCAGGGCCCGATTAAAAAGCAAATCTATAGCATTTGAACAGACTTTCACAGTTTACAAGGCACTGTCATATTCATTGTCTTGTTTGATTCCTCCCAACAGCCCTAGGAGGTGGATGAGGTGAAGATTATTGTCTCCATTTTACAGATGAGGAAACTGAGGCTGGAGAGTTGAAGGTCTTTACCCAGAATCACCTGGTTTGGGAACCAAAAAACCATGTTCTTCCCTCTCTGCCATCTTGGATATAGTCTTTGAGCCTAAATGTGAACACAAAGACTGGCTAAGTTCTGCCAAGCTGGCCTTAGTGGCTGGTGATTTGAGAGTTTAAGGGGGGCCAGAGGGGAGGTGTTAGTTTTTTGTGGGGGTTTTTTCAGAGAGGGAGAGAAAGATGGAAACATCAATGATGAGAGTGAATCATTGGCACACCCCACACTGGGGATCGAGCCCACAACCCGGGCATGTGCCCTGACTGGGAATTGAACTGTGACCTCCTGGTTCATAGGTCGACACTCAACCCCTGAGCCATGCCAGCTGGGAGAGAGTTTCTTTATAGAAAGAATGAAAAAGTAGAGATTAGGAATAAGAAGAAAATACAAGGATGCTTAATATTCCAGTCACACTATATACTTTTCCAAGAACTCACATATGTCTTACTTCATTTGGTCCACAGAAGAATCCTAAGAGGTTAATAAGGCAGATATATTCTCACTAGAGATTGGATCAGAACTGGTCCCCAATTCTTCTGATTCCAGGACTCTTTCCATAAGCTAAGGGAGGGCAACCTTGCCACTTATACCCTACTAGAGGCCCGGTGCACAAAAAGTCATGCACTGTGGGGGGAGGGGGTTCCTCAGCCCCCTCTCACAGTCCGGGAGCCCTCAGGCCATGTCCTACTGATGGCTTAGGCCCGCTTCCCGCAGTCTGGCCTCCCTCTGCAGGAGGCAACCGGACTGATGGGGGAAAGCACCACCCCCATCACCCCGCCGCTGCTGCCACTGCTGGCCACAGTGGCTGCCTGAGCCCTGGGCCTCACCGCCGCTGGAGCTCATGGCTGCCTGAGCCCATGGCTACCGTGAGCCCCGAGCCTTGCAGCTGCTGTGGCTTTGTCTGGATGGACGTCCAGAAGATGTCTGCCCTAATTAGCATATTGCCCTTTTATTAGTATAGATGTTTGTACCTTTGATCCTAAAGGTCAAGACCAAGAAACAATTTGATACCCTTCTCTTGTGTGTCCACAGTAGCTCAATGTACAATGGCCTTTCATTCAACTGTCGTTTCCCTTGCCAGAAACTGGCCTCAGAAAACAGTCACCTCCCCCTTCTGATTTTAGGACTACTTTTACAGAACTGGGTTTATATAACTGATATACCAGGGAGAACAGAACCTTTAAACCATTTTTCATCCATTTAACAGATATTTTTTGAGCAGGGTACCACTCTTGGTTCATCACTGGAAATTAGAGAAGTAAGTCAAAAATTCCCAAATGTTGTAGAACTGGTGGGAACACAAATATATCACAAGATCCATGACATTAACAAATAGATAACAGGATGGAATAAATGTCACAACAGGCTTATAAGCAACGGGCTGTAAAGGATCTTGGACATTTCTGACTGGTAGGAGGGAGGAGTCTTTGTGAAAAAGCAGGTATTTGGGCTGGACCTTGAAGAATGAATGGAGAATCTTGACAAATGGGGAGATGCAGTCTGAGGGGACAGCAGGAACATCTGGAAAATAGGAATATAGCCCCATGTGAGGGCAGCATAAAGTTGGTTTGGCCTCCAACCTTGTATTGAGGCTGGTTGGGATCCAGCTGAGACCTTCAGCTAGATCTAGGCCAACATGAGGGAACCCAAGAGACCTAGACCTTTTTTCTCAAGTTCTGTGGTACTTGCAGCATAACTCACACCAAATCTTAACTGCCCTATTAACTATTCATATTTTCTTTTCTCTAGTTAGTTCTCACAAGTGTTTTGCTTTCCTAGCTAAACTAAAAGTGCAGCTCCTGATTCCTTGAGAACATACCTAGGGAGCATCTATATTCTATCCCAGCCAGCATGAGGCTGGGCACACTTGTTGACTGGTTGCTGAAGTCTATAGGCCCAAGAATCGTAAGATGACAGTTTTACAAACAAGCATAGCAAGAAGAGGCAATACTTGTAACCTTAGCCTTGGATAACAGTGAAGGGATCATGAGGAGACACATACTTCTGGTTTCAGGATTACATTTTATATAGCTGATCTAAATTTATCAAGGCTCAGACTTGTTGGGTCACTCTGTGGAATTGCCCTGTATTTCACCTTGGGCTCTCTCTTACACCAAGATGCCAAGTTCCCTTTAATCCATTTTACTAGTTCCTGCTTGTCAACAACTTCCAATAAACATGGAAATCTCATCCTTTCTCTTGGAAAGAGTAACGGGAAGGATGGCATAATTTCCATTGCCAATTTGGAGACCCAAGGTCCAATGCCAGAGGAGAGAGCAAAGCCAGGGCCAGAGGGGAGAATGTGAAGGATCGTGAGGGAGAATAAAGCTTCTGCCAGATGGTCTACAAGGAGCTGAGGTCTCATCTGAAGTGCTGGGTAAACAGAACTGAAAAACATGGAAAATGGATAGGGATAAAACCCAATCAGGTCAAACCCTCACCCACCCCAATGGAATATGAGCAAACAATAAAGGTAATAAACTAGGAGTAGGGTGGAAGGGGGCAGGTACAAAAAAAGGACCAAAGGTCCAGGTGTTCAGGGGCAGAGAATTTTAGTTTGGGGTTTAGAGAAGTTTATTTTTAGCCTAACCTTCTCTAATCCCATAGTTGAAGTCCTCAAACATACTTGCCTGTTATAGGATTACCCAGTGTCTTCATCTTTGACCCATCCAATTAATTAATCCTCCATGTTGCTGCCAGATCACTCTACAACAGAAATTGGTTCAAAGTCTCCCCTCTACCTTCAAGATAAGGTTCAAAGTTCGCACGGCCTATGAAGGCCCCTCATGCTAGACCCAGATAGACCTTCAAATCGAATCCCCTCTCTTCACCCTTACTCCTCTCTACATTCCATTGACCTTATTCCACTGACAATATACTGCACAATATTCTCCAAAGATGCAACAGACTTACTCTCAACTGCCAGGAAAATTCCAATTGCAAGGTCCAGGTCAAGTGTCAACTCTTCAGTTAAATTTCCCCTTGCTACTCTGTTTAGAATTTATTACCGTGACTTGCATTGATTTACAGAACTGAGAGCCCATCTGGGGTAGGAATAGGTTTTGACTTTTTGTAGCCCTCCTTGATCTTAGCTAGCACAGTAGGAATAGGTTTACTTAAAGAATGAATCTCTTACCTTTAGACACACAGGGAGCTCCTGGCAGAGCTCAATTAAAATCTAGGTTGTCTGATGCCCAAATCAGGGCATTTCTTTCTGGGTTACTTCTTCTACCTGTTTTCCATGACCATGCAGTTGGATGGTTGCTCACTGACCTAGACTTTGAAACATTGGGGCAGTGACAGACTTTTGCAGAAGCAGGAACCCAAGCTGCTATCTGTAAGGACAGCCTTTTAGGCCTCTCCTAGGGAAGTGTTTTGATTCTGAAGGGCTTTGAAGCAAGCTGTAGGCAGCAACAGAGCAGGTCAGTCATCATCCCAGCCCACACCCGTTCTCTCACACCGTTCTCTGCCAAAGGGCCCCAGCATCTATCAGTCTTAAGTGATATGGGAAATGTGTGCTCTGAGCTTACTGAGGTCCCAAGGAGGGAGAGCTGCCATTGTGGCCAAAGTCTCCCTCGCCACTGGTGGTGAAAGCAGATGTGGTGGTTTTGTCTATTGGAGCAAACATAAAGGGACCCAGGGAACACAGGAAATGGCCTCAGAAAAGCTGCAGCCATGATAAAGGTCAAGGGATACAGTCCACTACTTTTTGGGACCCATATGGACAGACAGATGTGTGGGACCTTCCACCTAAGCATCCTGTCCTCCACTGCCTGCCCTCATTGGTGTCTCTTTATTTCTCCAAATTTGAAGTACCTCAAGGAAACCACAAGATACCTTCCACTGCCCATCCCCCAAACTTAACCAGTACATTTATCTCACAGCTGAGTCTTGTTTTAAGCAAAGTCAACATGTGAAGTTGGGGGATAAATCTACACTTTACAAACTATTTTCACCACAAAGAACTCCTCTGATGCATTCATTCACTGGTGGCTTACAATGTGGCAGGTCCTCTGTAAGGAATTGAAGAGATACAAATACTATTACAGTATAATCCCTGCCTCAACAGAGAAAATAAGTTGCATTTCCAAATTACTGTAAATACAGGAGATAATGTGATAAATCCTTCAAGGGAGGGCCACAAAGTGAATCTGAGACTCTGAAGGTAGATGACTTTAGAGGGACATCATGGGAGAGGCTGAATATGAGCTGGGCTTTAGAGAATGGATTGGAAATAGATAAAATGGCTTTCCCAATGGAGGAGATATCATCAGCAAAGGACTGAAGGAGGATACACAGACTATGGATGGAATCAAATGTTAGGTAGATCCACAAGGGTGGGCTGAAACAGTCATATTTGACATGTCCAAGCCCCAGGAACACAGGCAATTGCACAAGGCAAAGGCTCTGAATAGCAAAGGGACAAGAGGAACACAAAGATTAAAGCAGCAGGGTTTATTCTAGGTGAAAAGAGTGCCAGGATGGGCCTTGGAGTTAGATCAGAGTTCGAATACCAGCTCTACTCTTAACAATGTGTAATGGTGAACAAGTCACCTAGCTGGAAGGCTTGATTTTTTCATCTGCAGGGTCCCTACCTAGTACATCACTATGAAATAATAGATATGAAGCATCTGGCACAGTGTTGGGAACATAGCATGTGATCATTAGATTCCTTTTCCAGGCTTGAGGGGCTTGAACGATAAACAACAAATGAAATATTTTGTGGGACACTTTGGGAAGGAAAAGGCCAATAAACGGGGATTCTGAAGAGAGGAGATGGTAAAGGAAGAGAAAGCATGGAGGAAAGAGCTCAGTGCCTTTAAGTTGAGGCTTCTGCTATACAGCAGGCCATTTTAGGAGTGCTGGTAAAACTCTTCACCATACTAGTTTTTGGTCCATCCTTGAAGAACGCTGTGTTCCAGGAGCTGCACCAGCGATGCAATTAGCAGAACTAAGTTTGTGGGTGGAGCAGTGAGGAGTTGAGCAGAGAAGAGAGGCAGCACCCTGAGCCCCTGCCCAGATTGTGGGGCATCAGAAATCAGGGGGTGGCTTCAGAGAGAAAATGTTTTCATTCTAAAAGCTATCCTTCACTAGGAAAACAAAGAAGTCCAAGGTTTTTTAAAAGTCATATCTATAGACCCACTTTTTTAACCTGCATAACCTGACTTATTACAAATAAGTAGGAGAGATACCAGCAGGCCTGGGACTTACCTCTGCAGAGAGCCTCCAGACTCTACAGTTGAGCCTCTCAGCTAAGGATTTTCAGGGAAATTTAACACTGAATTCTATTTGTGTTTGTTCCTCATTCATTCATTCCACAAACATCCACAGAGAAATGACTATACACAAGATAAGATCCCCAGAGAGGCAGGTGGCAGCTTTGTTGTTCAAACCTCCATTCTCAAGTGGTGTGATTAGTCCATTTCTTTATCTGTTAAATGGAGAAAATAAGTTTATGGGAAAATGCAATAAGATAATGAACATACCTGACACATATTAAGCACTCAAGAAATATAAACCATTATTATACTACAAGTAAGATTGCATGTTATGCTGAATATCTCTCACTTGTCCCTCCAAGTACAGTCTTTATTTTCCACACTGTGCTGTGCTCTAGAATTGACGTATATGGACTAATCAAGACTTCCTTGCTCTCTGACTTCCCATTGGGTTTGGTCCCTAGGGAGCCTAAACAGATCTGAAGGGAGAAAGAGAAGTTTTTATACTCTCAACTGCATTCCTGAGCCCTTTGACCCAAAGTCTCAGCTCTAGAAAGATGACCCTCCGCCTTCCAGTCTCTCTGCCTCAGGTGGTGAGATCCCTTTGTTACTGGCACCAGAATATTTCACTATCCATATTGCTTCCCTACATCCTGCCTCATTTTACCCAGCTGAAATGTGCCATCTGTTTTTTGCTGGCCCCTTAATATACATGGTATATTAAGGAGAATAACAACAGACCTGGGAATCAGGAGACCTGAATTCAAGTCCCATCTCTGCCACAAGCTGGCTATATGACCCTGGGCCAAT
This sequence comes from Corynorhinus townsendii, assembly GCA_026230045.1. Lineage (NCBI taxonomy): Eukaryota > Metazoa > Chordata > Mammalia > Chiroptera > Vespertilionidae > Corynorhinus > Corynorhinus townsendii. The sequence continues at coordinate 67,966,242 of JAPDVU010000009.1, forward strand.
CTCTTTTCTAAGCCTCGGCCTCTTCTTGTGTAAAAAGAATGAGTTGAACCACATGGCTCTTTTGTGCTACAATTCCTGCCACTACTGAGTGTGCGATGAAGTTAAACCCAGGAAAGGGATGCTTATCCTATATAATAAAAGGGTAACATGCAAATCGACCAAACAGCCAAACGACTGGTCGCTATGATGCGCACTGACCACCAGGGGGCAGACGCTTAACGCAGCAGTTGCCCCTGGTGGTCAGTGCACAACCAAAGAGGGAGCGCCACTCAGTCAGAAGTCGAGCTCACAGCTGGCGAGCGCAGTGGCAGCGCTAAGGATGTCTGACTGCCTGCTTTGGGGGAGCGGGCCTAAGCCATCAGTTGGACATCCCCCCAAGGGCTCCCGGACTGCAAGAGGGCACAGGCCGGGCTGAAGGACCCCCAGTGTGCGAATCTCATGCACCGGGCTTCTAGTAAGGGAATAAAGTTTCTCAGTGCAGAGAGCAGGTTAGCCAACCCAGCAGCTTTCCCCAAGCCCGACATTAGCTCATTCTTTCCCCAAGCCCTACATCAGGAATTACCTAACTCCATTCCAAGAATTTTCCTTTTCCTCATGCCACCAGGGTACCAGATGTCCAAATGACCTCTACTCCAAAGCAACAGCCATGAAAACCCAAGGAGATCAAGTCTTGTTACTTTCAATAACCAACTGGTCAACCCTGGTTTAGCCATAAAGGCCCCTTCCTGGGTCCTAGTATGGGAGCTGGGCATAGGAGAGGGGGAATCCAAGCAGGGAAACAGGTACACAAGTACTTGATGCCAGTGCTTCCTCCACAGGGCTGCAAAGGGAAATGATGCCATCTCACAGGTGTTGAGCAGGGCAGAGGGAGCCACTAACCAGCATCCTGTCAGAAGATACCAAACACCCTGGATTGATATCCCTGTCACTGGGTATGTTTCAAATGGAGGTTAAGACCACTTGATGAGATATTACAGAACTGAAGTGCTTTTTAGCTCCTGCAATGAGTGACTCAGGGAACTCCAGGGGCCACAAGAAAGACATTCTAGTGAGACTGTCACCCTCCCTGTCCCCTTTATCTGGCATTTCAGCTGCCTAAGTGTTTTCCCACCCACTGGCACCCAGAAGTAGGGGAACGTGGGAAGGTAAGGCTGAGTTTCTGTCCTAAAGAGCAGAAGGGGAGGGCAGTTTGTATTCAAGTTTCTCTGAGTTTCTGAAGGGTTAAGGGAGGTGGTGGTGTAATCTCTTAAAACTCTCAGTTCCTGTTTTACCTGAGGGCTGGCCGCAGGAGAAAACCACAACATAATAACCACCAGCCCCGATTTGTCTCTGGCATTCTTCACGTTCCTCAAATGCCTCCAGAAATCTGTGACCTCACACCACAACAGTGAGCAAGTTCAAGACCCCGCCCTGTCCCAAATCAAAACTTCCGACACCCTCCGGGGATTCAGTCGCGAACAGCGCACAGAGCGTGAGGGGAGTGGCGAGTCCACAGCGCAGCTGGCCTTCGCGGCGCCTCCGCCCTGGGGGGCGGTGAACGCCTAAGGGGCGAAGCTTGCAGGCCCCGCGGGAAGGGAAGCCCTCGGCTCAGCCAGCCCTGACGCCCTCGCCCCAGCGCTCAGGCACCGCCCACCCCGCTCCGCCGAGCCCGCGCGCTGGGAGCACCGCCGCGAGCCTGCGCATGCGTGAGCGCTTGCGCGTGACTCGGAGGCACGCGGCCTGAAGGGGGCTGGGCCGGGCTGCGGCCGCGAGTGGAGGCGCATGCGCAGAGTGGGCTCCGGCCAGACCCTGTGGGGACTCGGTGCCGCCGCCGCCGCAGCCGCCGCTTGGTGGGTCCGCAGGATCGCGCTGATGAGCCCCCCTCAGAACTAGCCAATGTGTGCACGAGGAGGCGGGTTTGAGGGACGAGTCCAAATTCGGCCAGGCTCCCGATTCCCCCACCCTCACGACTCTGACAGAGAACCGCCCAGCATAGAACCTCAGTTTCCCCTCGAAAGCGTGAGGTTTCGCCGGGGAAGGCCGAGGCCCGCACGACCTTTGCAGACCCGGCGCCGCGGGAGGGAGTGGGGGCGGGAACAGCCCCGCGTCCTCATCTGGCCCTGGGCGCACAAGCTGCGTGTCCGTGTGTCCGCTGTCCCTGGTCATCTGGGATGGAGTGACCGAAATGTCACAGGGGTCCAGAGAAGAGACACAGATTTGGGTCTGCCCAGAGCTGGTGGGCATCCAGGGCCCAACCGTAGGGCCAGACTAATGGGGGGGGGGGGGGCTTCCCGCCGCCTCCTTAAGGGGCTCCAGCAGTTGGTTCCCAGCTCCTCGGAGCGGGCAGGACAGAAACCCAGTGCCCCCCGCCCAGCAGCCCGGGCATCAGGGATCTGAGGGGCACTGCCCAACGGATACTATCAATGTTGCCAAAATAGGCTCCCTGGCCTCAAGGCCTTACCTCTCCAGCCAGCCCCAGGGCTGCCGGATCTTCCCTGCTTCTTCATGGCACCCACCTTTCAGAAATTTGCGGTGGCCTGGAGCCCAGATTCCTTGGGCTTCCATTTAAAGGCTGGTTTTTCCCTACTTACCTCATCCACCTTGATTCCTCAACCGCCACACAACAGCTATCTTCCTTTCTCTTGGTCTGGGCCCTGGATCTTTCCCAGGATCCAACCCCCTGATCCCTGACCTTCCAAACCTGCCCATTCTTCAAAGTGTAGCTAGAATTCCACTCTCTTCCCTAGCTTGGTAATCCCCTGATGTCGCGGTGTTCTCAGAAGAGCCCTGAAGTTGTGTAAGTGGATTCTCCTCCACGAAGAGAATCTATTAAATGTTTAAATAAATTTAACAGTCTGTATGCATTGGTCAGACTTTTCAGATAATTACATTTGCAAACAAGAGAGAAAACCCCTGTCAGACCATGTATCCCGATTTATGATTTGGAAAATGTGGTCACTTTTTCCCTGAAGACTTCCCTCCCTAATCATTCCAGTTCCATGCCTGGTATTCCTAACTCAATGGTTAGCTCCCCTAGAGCAGGGATTACGGCTGAATAAATATGTCAAAATTCCAAATTTTTTGAAGTTGGGGGGGGGGAGGGGAATCCAGAAGTTTGAAGAAAATGGAAATCCAGAAGTTTGAAGAAAATGGAAATATATCCAAAACATACTTTTGCACTCTTCACAAATACAAAATCACTCTTTTTAGTGTGTCAGAAAAACGTACTGGTCTAGGCTTCAGTTTAACACAAATCAATGTGATTGAATATAGCAGAAATAGTGAAATGGGTAGAAATTTGTCCTTTTAGTTTGATTTGTCATGTACCAGATGAATGAACTTTAACAATGTCTCTGGAGATTTGCTTTCCTCCTGTTTAATTTGGATTTGGGATTTGGGGATAATATATATACCTATTTATTTTATAAGATGATTGTGGTGAAAATGAAATGTGAAATAGAGTTAAATGGGTGTTTTGTTGTTGTTTTCAATTTTAAGTATTTTTTTGTTCAGGAAATAATCCTCAATAACATTTCTAAAGAAAATTACTTTTAAATGGTTTAAATGTTGTTACTAACAAGCTTCAAGGTGTTGAGTGACTATTTAAAAAATTAGGCAGTTCTGAATTTTTTCCACTTGGGGATCAGGGAGGCCAGTGTCACTTAATGTGACCCTAAGCAAGTAACCTATAGGGTGAGTCAGGAAGCAGCTAGGATTTTGACCCTACCGCTTACACATGTCATTATCTCAACCACTCTGACCATCAGTCTCCTCATCAGTAAAATATGAATAATAGTCATAACATGTACTGAATGCTTTCTGTGGGCTGTGTACTATTTCAAGCATGTTGCATATATTAAGTCATGTAATCCTGACAACTCCAGGAGAGGACTATTAATATCTCCACTTTATGAAGGAGGAAACTGAAGCACAGAGAAGTTAAGACATTTGTCTAAGGCTGCCCAGCTAGTAAGTGGTGGAGCCCAGACTCTGAGGTCACATTGCCTCCCAAGCAATGTGACCCCAGAGTCTGTGCTCTTGTCAGTGCTGGACTGGATGGCCCCTTCCTGTGGGGTTCTTGAAGGATTGAATGAAATAATGTACATAAAGCACTCAGCTTGTGGCCTGGGGCACAGCTATTAAAAGTATCCCATTATCTTAAGGTATAAGTGTGATAATGTCTCTACGCCTACAGCCCAGTTCCTGGCACAAAGGAATACTCTAGAAATTTATTCCCTTCCCCATTGACGTTATGTGAAAACAGAGAACATGTTCCACAGTGCAGGCAGACATTTAAAAACGCTCATTTGGCCCTAGCTGGTTTGGCTCAGTGGAGAGAGTGTCAGCCTGCGAATTGAAAGGTCCAAGGTTCGATTCCGGTCAAGGGCACATGCCCGGGTTGTGGGCTTGATCCCCAGTGGGGGACTTGCAGGAGGCAGCCGATCCATGATTCTCTCTCATCATGGATGTTTCTCTCTCTCCCTCTTCCTTCCTCTCTGAAACCAATTTTAAAAAATACTTTTTTAAAAAATGCTCATTTGTGCATGTTATTTTATCCTTCGGATGAGAGGTGGGTACAGGGAATTCCCAAGAGTCTGTTGAGTATACCTTGGCTACAGGCAAATTTGTGTCTCATCTCATTTACTTTTTTTCTTATACTTTTTTTATTGCCTCTAATGTTCTTCTTAAGCAGGGGTGGGGAACATCTGGCCCGAGGGCCGAGTAAGACCTGTGAAATCATTTGGTCTGGCCCTGTCAAAGTATTAGGGGTGAATTAATCAAATGTTTGACCAAATGTCGCAGCCTAATTTTTAAGTGGATAATTTTGTATGGCCCGAAAATGATGTTATAAATATACAAATGGCCTTGGGCAGAAAAAAAAAAAAGGTTCTCCACCCCTATTCTAAAGAAAAGGTTTCCCTTGATTGGGAAAAGCCTCAGCCTAATGCTGTAGAATGTGGAATTGGCATGAAATGTTGCCAGGACTTGTGAATTTCTGAAGGCTCTAACTTTCACGAAGTTGCCAGGAGTATGATCCAACTCCTACAAAGCCCAGGGTCTGGCAGGATGTCCTTTATGGCTAAAATTTTCCTGGGTCTCCACACTGGGTTGGGCTTTGGGTTCCCTCCATTCACACATGCTCCCATAATCTGTTCCCACATTTATTCATACAATTACTTCTTCTCAGCTATGCCCACCCACCACCCCAGACATACCTGTTCCTCTGGACCCTCTCCACACAAGATGCAATGCACAGACCCCATCTTTACCCCCTCCCCCCCAAAAAAACACTTATTCTTTCTTTCATTCTGTTTCCACATAGGTGATGAGTCTTACGTGCCAGGCACTGTGCTAGGTACCAGGGCATCATTTGGCCACAAAAACTCACATACACATCAGTTTGTCCACACACAGACATTACATGAAGGTACCTGCACACCCCTTATATATATAATCACATGTAACCCCCATATATGCAAAGGGTACATACACATACCTGTAAAAACACTCTCCATTCAGCCCCTCATATCATTGGCCTATGTTTAGAATGGTCTTTGATTTTGCTTCCTCCATTTTTTGTTTATTTACCTATCGTCTTAATGGCAGACTTAACCTAAAGATGGTAAGGTGTGAGGCTTGTGAAATAGTCCAGTTTTGATCACTCCAGCAGTTTCTGGCATGTTATATTTATCTTCAAAACAGATCTCACCTACCTTCCCTTTTCCAGGGAAAAGCTCCCTATTTCTCCCAGTCTTGGGAAAATGGTGGTTGCAAGCATGGGTGGGAGAAGTGACCTGGGGCAGGAGTGAGTAGGCAGCAGTGGTCTTAGGTCAGCTTGCTCGGCTGCTCAGACTGTGGACTGTGGGCCCCTAATCAAGAGGAGAGTGAGGGAGAGGGAGGAAATGAACTGGATTGCCCTACTCATCTGGCCTGAGATCAGCCCCTTCTGACAGGAAAACCCAGAGTAGATGGCCAAGCCACTGAATCCCGCATCTTCCCTGGCCTGACAGTCCAACCTCCTGTCAAACTCCGAGGACCCAGTTCTTGTCCTTTAAGAAGCATGCTCTCACCTGGCCAGCATGTCTGGCTGGTTGAGCATCAACCTATGAACCAGGAGGTCATGGTTTGATCCCTGATGTGGGGGCATGCAGGAGGCAGCCAATCAATGATTCTCTCTCATCATTGATGTTTCTGTCACTCTCCCCATCTCCCTTCCTCTCTGAAATCAATAAAAATATATATTTTTTAAAGAAACATGCTCTCAAGTCTGTGGGGGGCACGAGGGGAACCTTTGCTCTGATTGGGGAGACATGGACAGGTTCAAGTTTCTCTAAAGACAAGAATAGGCAGGAGGCCCAGGCTATGTATGCTATGGGGGCACCACTTCCTATAGAAGCCAAGGGAGATGCCATCCTTACATTCAGGGCAGACCTTTGGGCTCCTTCCACCAGAGCCTTCAGGCACCAAGTGGGTGCTGTGTGGCTGAGGGCGTGGATCAAATGCCTCTGTGAGAGACTTGGGTAGATTTCAATAACTCCTATTAATGGGCTACTGCCACAGAAGCAGGGAGAATGACAATTTCAGGGAAGTGTTTCTTCAGGTTTACCATTATACTACAGCAGGCCTTAGTTTCATAGCCAACTGAGGCAACAGGTCATCTTTGATACTGGGAGGCTAGAAGGAGGAAGCTTGAAAAGAAGACAGGGAGGGGTAAGGAGATACAATTATAAATTTTCAATCTATCCCCAAGAAATTTAAAATTGGTACATGGGAATGAGAGCAGACAGGAGGAATGAATAGGTGGAGTACATGTGAAACTATTCTGTATGACACTATAATGGTGGGTACATGTCATTTATACATTGGTCCAAACCCACAGAATGTACAACACCAAGAGTGAACCCTAATGTAAACTATGAACTTTGGGTGCCTATGATGGGTCAATGTAGGTCCATCAATTGTAACAAAATGTATTACTCTGTGGGGGTGTTGATAGTGAAGAAAGCAATGCATATTGGGGGGAGGAGTACATAGGAAATCTCCTGCCTTACTCTCAATTTTGCTGTGAACCTAAAACTCTAAAAAACAGTCTTAATAAAAATTAGTATACTCTACTAGATTTAAAGGAAGATAAAGAGATTGAACTGGTTGAATACAATCAAAGTACAATGTGTTAAAGAGAGATTGGAACTTTATTGAGACTTTCTACCTGATGAAATCAGATTGGAAAGAACACTGGAAAGGTTCCACTTTGGAGAGAAACAGCTACTGTTCAGGCACAAATACTCACAAATACTCCTCTTGAGGGATCTCTGGATCCTAAATTTCCCCCAGCTTTCAACCCACCCCCTACCCCCCATAAAAGTCAGAATTCTGCTTAAAATCCACCTCCACAGAGTGAGGCAAAAATAGCTCTTAACGTCCAAGCTGACTGACGGACAAGCCTGCAGGCAGTTAGAGAAAAGGTAAATCAAGGAGTGAGCATAGGATTAGGAATAAGAAAAGTGGATGGAGAAAAGAAACGGGGGGGGGGGGGGGGGGGAGGGGGACGATCACATTGACAATGTCACCACCCTGAAAATATAAATATTGTATGAATGTATTAGCCTCATTCCACCTTCTTCCCCCAAAGCAATGGTGCTAGTAGCTATGACAATGCCCATACAATTCTGCATATTTTATTTCCCTTACTGCACTGAGAAGCACATATATGCCAAGAGGAGCTCCAGTGCATTAAGGGGCATTAAGGAGCAAGGTGGGAGGGCAGACTCTGAGAGGGTAAAGGACAGAGATGAGGCAAGGGTTGGCTCTTGGTGAGAAGAAAAGCGGCGCATCAGGCCCTGTCACCAAGCTCCTTGGACACCCCTAGCAGATCCTTTTCTTCTCTGGTTGGCTCTGTCCTTAGAAACAATGTCCTGAAGGCTGTGGGGCCTCTGGCTTTCTTGTGGGAAGTTCCAGGTCATCCACGAAGCCAAAGGAAGCAGCCTCTGTTGCAGCCGCACTAAAGTGCTACTAATTCTGAGAAACAGGAATTCCGAAGTTGCAGTTCTCCGCATGGCCCTAATCTGATTGCCAATTTACTTCCACTGCCTATCCTCAGTGCTGCTCCCTCTGCCTTCATCTTCACTTTCCTTCTGCACCAGGATGACTTCCTGGTGCTGGCAGGTCCTGACCCATGCCTCCTGGTAAAGCTCCCAAGAGAGGCTGGCTCACTCGGCAGGAGCCCCTCAGGGCAGCCCTGGGCCCAGTCTCCAGGATTTGCACAGACTGTTCACTTACCCACCTTTTGTCAAATGGCTCCTTCCTTCCAGGGTCCTTCCCCCATCCTCAGTCCCTCACTGCCCTTCTGGGTGGCATACCAGCCAGGCAGAACTCTCACAAGTTCTTTCGCTATGCTCTCTGGCATCTGTTATCTCCCTAATCTCTCTTGGACAACATAATGCACACATATCCACACTTATTGGTATCTGAAGGCCCAGGCTTTCCTGCGGTACGTCCAGTGGGAATCAGCATCAAGTTTAGGTGGAAAACTGAAGGTTAAGCCTTAGTTGCCACTGACATTGATGGCTGGTGCTGGTTCTGACTCCTGTGAGTTTAAAGTGTTAGCACATCAGGGAATGAGAAGAAGGGAAAGGGAAAGCCACGGTAATGAAAATCAGGAAGGAACGACTCTTCTGCAGAGTGTCTCCACGGAGAAGTTGTGGAAACAGCCTCCTCTTAAATTTGGAAGAGGCTGGCTGCCCAGAGAAGTCCCCAATGAAAAGGAGCAAGGTTTCCATTGTCCCCTCTGAAACCCAAAGACTTTGGGATCCAAGTTTTCCAAGACATGCAATAAACAAAGACACACTGCAAACCAATTAACACTCTGAGCTGTACTTTAACTGAAGTCACTTCCAGTGAATTACCTGAATGCGCGGAACACTGACCCTTCTCTTGGGGCCAATAAAGGGACTCAGCTTCCCAGCTGGCTTAGAACACCACGTCAGAGAAATGGCATGGGGGAGGCAGATCCTTCTCTTAGCCTGGGAACTCTTGTTCTCTCTTAGTGTTCAGGTATCCTAAGCCATCCCTCCCAACCCTGGAAGAAACAGGGAAGAGAGCCTGGAGGTAGGCTCAAAACCCAGGTTGATTCAGGCCCCAAGAGATTATCCCCTATTGAAGTCAACCAAAGTTTAAGAGACAGCTGAGCACTGGGGGAGGGGGGGGGTAGGTGGGGGAGGGAGACAGACACAGAAGACTGTGTGGAAGGCAGCCACAAAGGACCAGGACAGTCCTACTGACTCAAGTCTTCTCTTTTCCCAGCTTAAAGGGGGGAAAGGAACTTCAGCTGCTTTTAGCTTGTTAATGCTCATCAACTCAGTATGCCCTAGAATTTAGCTGCTCTCTGTCCCTCCAAGATAGGACCCAGGAAAAGCAGGTATAGCCTAACTTGCCTCAATCAGGCCTCCTAATTGAAGCAATGAGACAAGCAAACTATAATTCACAGTTTCCACTCTCCTCCCTCGACCCACACCTTTCCCCACCACTGGCCTCAATTAACTCCCAAATCTCCAATGTGTGATGATTCTTGCCAGTGTGGCTCAAAGGGCTAATAAACCAGGACTTCTCAGACAGTTAGAACACAAGCTCATTCACCAACAGGAACCCGAGAATGGCCACACAACAACCTAGTGTTTCTTATAGCGATTCTTTGGGGTTTCACCACACCCTGTTTTGTCACAGTTGAGAGCACCTGGATTCTTCCCCAAGCCCAGGCTTCCCAGGAGGCCAGGGAGCTCATGGGTGATGGCCCGCTCAATCTTCTCCAGAAAGCAACCCCCCATGTAGGAGCACTGCTGGGACAGGAGCTTGAAACTGGAAATGGGATTGATCCCAAAGAAGTCCTTATAGGCCTCTCGGTTGGGAAGGTCAAATTTGCTGACGTTGGTCTTTGCCAGGATGGTCTTGAAGATATAGAATTTATCAGGATCTTCCACAATGTCCTTAAAGACCAGCTCTCCGTCGCTGAAGAAGGTCATTTTGTCCTTGTACGTCTGCAGATAGCGGTCGACCAAAAGGGCGTGGATGCGAACCCGGATGGCATGCTGGCGGATAAAGGCAATCTTGTTCTCCAATCTGTTCTCGATCACCTGGTTCAGGTCTTCCAGGAGGGAGATCTCTTCCTTGAGAAACAGGTCCCGGTGAGTATCAGGCTTGTAGTCTTGTGGCCAAAAGGAGCTGACGTAGACCCTTGGGGGCTCAGTGACATTGATGAGCGGGGCCAAGCTCCAGAAGAGAGCCCCGTAGACCCGCATGAGCATCTGAGTAGCCAGGTTGTCGGCCTTGTTCAGGATGATCCTTATCTGGGATTCACGCCCCTTCAGCTGGCGGAACAGCGTCTCCAGTTCCAGACCCACATCCAGCTTGGTTGGGTCAAAGACGACAAAGATGAGGTCAGCTCTGTCAATGAACCATTGGCACACATCGTTGAAGGGGTAACCTTTGGGAGAGGGAGTGAGAAGTCAGGCTGAGCAAGCATTAGCCCAAGCCCCTTGTACCTCTTGCCAGAACCAAACCATCGGTTCCACAGGTTGAAGGAAATAACAGCATTAAGGTTTTTCTGGCCTTCTTAAGGCTTTTAAGAATTAATTGTGTATCCCCTGCCCCTTGTCAACCTTCAACCAAGAATAGCCTGATCCTTGCTTTAATCTAAGTGGAATCCAAGGTTCCAGGGAAGCAAAATGCTTTCTTTGAAATGGAGATTTTCCTACTATCCAAAAAGATCCAGGCAGTGGTGAAGATGTTGAAGGAAAAAAGTCAGGGAATTAGAAGGATGTGAAAGAGAGGATCTACCAGTACTGAACTTATTGAGGTGATCATTTCTTAAGTTATATAAATGTCTAATCACTATATTCTACACCTGAAATTAGCATAATATTGTATATCAACTGTAATTGTAAAAAAATTTTAATTAATAAAAATTAAAAAGAAGAGAGAGGATCCATCATTTAGTGGAAAGAAATGTGAATCTGGCATAAGACCCAGGCTAGAATTGGGGCTTTGTCCCTGGCCAGCTGAATATTAAATGCTTCCAAGTTTTAGCATTTCAGCTATAAAATGACAAGAACTATGAAGCCTAAGCTAATCTCAAGAGTACTATGTTGCTACAAATACAGGAAAGCACCTAACTAAAACTTCCAGTCACAAGGTAGGTGCTTAATATCTTTTCATTCCTTCAACTTCTTATTTTCAAAATGAGGAGGCTAGGAATATCTGTCTTGGAATAATTTTACAACAATCAGCCAATAATGCATAAAATTACCTAATATATACTAGGAGTAAAATAAAGGTTAATATTAGTGATAGTATTATTACTAGTCATAAACAAGGGTCTGGTTATAACCAAAATAGGAGTGAGAGCCATAAACTGAGATCTATCATCTGGTCATATATTCTACAAATGCCTGTTATGAATCATCTCTGCAGATAACCCTGAGTCATGACGATACTCAGTGGCCTATGTACAGCCTAGTGCCTGCTGGGCCCAAAGTGACACTCCCCTGTCACTTGAAGGTAAGTAGGGCTTTTGATACAGGCTTATGTTGAAGCAGGCCTGGTAAAGCAGGAAGAATTAAAGGTCAGGTTCAACCCAGCCCCCAGGTTAGCCAGAGGTCAAGTACACCTGGACTGAGATCCAATTAATCCAGCCCCTTGATCCGTCAGGACAGCCTGCGCCTCCTAAAGACAGCTCAGCCCCAGCATGGACCTTGAGGAGCTACTTACAGAGAGGATCAGCTTCCTCTTGGGAAAATAATGATCACCTCCAAACCAGATCAGTCCTTGGGGAGGTAAAAGGACAAGGTACTCCACACCTAAGTGGCATCACAGTAAAAACAAGTAGGGAATGGAGGCAGAGAACACATCCCCTGGTGTTGGGCAATGCTGGCCACATTTCCTCTCCCCTGCCTGCCTACCACCCACTGTCAAAAGCTCACCCTGTGTCAGAAATGAGTGCTAAATTACCTCTTTCTTGCTGTTTTCGGTTTTCAATGATGCCTGGTGTATCCACAAAAGTGACCCGCTCTAGAAGTTTGTGGGGAACCTCGATGCCAATCAGCTTTTCCAGGAAATTCTGGCCAAACTTCTCGAGGGGTGAGAAGGACCGGGTACTGTCTGCTGCCATGACAATACCCTCGATGGTTTTTAGCTTGGGCCCATGCATGATGACTGTGAACTCAGAGGTGGTAGGCTCAGCACCTGCAAACATAGGCACAAGGTTAGTAGGAACATAGTCATCTCCTGGGAAGAGACCTACTGCAAAGTAGATGGGTAGGCAAAGTATTACAGGGAGGGTTTGCCATAAGAATCAGCTACTATGTTTGCTAAGCTAGTGACTTCCCTTTTGTTAACTGTGGATGGATATATATATACTAGAGGCCCAGTGCACGAAATTCATGCACAGAGGGGGGAGGTGTCCCTCAGCCCAGCTTGCACCCTCTCCAATCTGGGATCCCTCTCACAATCCAGGACTGCTGGCTCGCAACTGCTCGCCTGTCTGCCTTCCTAATTGCCTCTGACTGCTTCTGCCTGCCAGCCTGATCACCCCCTAACCACTCCCCTGCCAGCCTGATTGCCCCTATCTGCCCTCCCCTGCAGGCCTGGTCACCCCCAACTGCCCTCCCCTGCAGGCTGGTCCCTCCCAACTGCTCTCCCTTGCAGGCCTGGGTTCCCCCAACTGCCCTCCCCTGCAGGCTGGTTCCCCCCAACTGCTCTCCCCTGCAGGCCTGGGTCCCCCACAACTGCCCTTCCCTGCAGGCCTGGTTGCCCCCAACTTCCCTCCTCTGCTGACCTAGTCCCTCCCAATTGCCCTCCCCTGCTGGCCATCTTGTGGCAGCCATCTTGTGTCCTCATGGGGTCAGCCATCTTTGACCACATGGGGGAAGCCATCTTGTGTGTTGGAGTGATGGTCAATTTGCATATTACTCTTTTATTAGATAGGATATATAAATATACATAATGAAATTTACCACTTTAACCATTTTACGTGTACAGTTCAGTAGCATTAAGTATGACCACCATCCATCTCCAGAACTTTTTCATTACCCCAAACTGCCCTGTATCCATTAAAAACTAACCCCCCATTCTTAACTTTCCCAGCCCCTGGCAACAACCACCATTCTACTTTCTGTCTCTATGAATTTGATGACTCTAAGGGCCTCATTAAATGGAATCATATGACAAATTGGTTTATTTTGCCCTGGCTGGTGTGGCCCAGTTGATTGGAGCGTTGTCCCATGTACCAAAGGGTCACGGTTTGATTTCTGGTCAAGGCACATACCCAGGTTGTAGGTTCAATTCCCCATTGGAGCACGTATGGGAGGCAACCGATCAACATTTCTCTTTCACATACATGTTTTTCTCTCTCTCTTCCTCTCCCTTCCTCTCTAATATCAATAAAAACATATTAATAAAAAAATGGTCCCCAAGTTTCACCCATGTTGTAGTATGTATCAGAAATTTATTATTTGTTAAGGCTGAATAACATTTTGTTTATCCATTCATACATCGATGAATATTTGGGTTGTGTCCACCTCTTGTGTATTGTGAATAATGCTGCTACCAACATGAGTGTAACTGCTGGTTTCTTGTATGTGATTTTCATTATTATATTGATGACACATAAAAACATATAAATGTTTTGTTTTATTTTTCATAGAGATTTTACATATGACATTGAAATACAAGAATCACACAAGAAAATCCCACCTGTATAAAGCTGGTAGCGAGTGTCTTCCAACCCGAGGAGGTAGTTTATCATGGTGGATTTGCCAACGCTCCACGGTCCCAGGAACAGCACCATTGGCTTAGAAGTGATTTCCCCATCTGTGGGCAGCAGGAGTTAGAGGTGGAAGTGAGCTAACAAGTTTCTCACTACAGGAGCAACACAGTTCTTCAAGCTGCATCCCAGACAGTCCATCTAATTGGGTTGTAGAATTCTACGTTGGACCAAACAGCATGTAGCAATCCGTGGTACATCCTTGCTACATAAGTGCAATCACTCAGTTAAAAGATACCAGAAGATACCATTTGGGCCTTGCCCAGATGCTTGGCACACTAGCACCAGAAGGAGGCACTAAGTGAAGTCAACAGATACTGATGCAGAGCTTACTCTGAATGAGGCCTCCCGGTGCAGGTCTGGGAAAGAAGCATTCATAAAAGGAGAGCAGAGAGCTGCCACAGAGCAGGGAGCTGTGAAAACTCTGCTATCTGGATTGGTAACAGAAGAAAGTGTATGAGAGAGGTTCATACAATCTTAGGCGGCCTGGACGCTGACATTGCCTGTCCCCAGCCTCCCTCCCCTTAGCTGCACCTCTTGAAATCCCATCTCAGACTCAGCCCTATCCTGGGCTCTGGGACCAGTCTCAAATATTAGCCTCCAAAGTTCATGATATATCTGCCAGGTCCCAAGACCAAGCACTGACTAGGCAATTCTTGGGTTCTTGGGCCATGTGTTCGATGTTGGAGAGAACACTCTGCACGGGCCACTCTAGTTGGGGTCGCTAGAAGAAAAAGCAGAATTCTCAAATGCTTTCAAAACCAGGGGATGCAGCCACCCTGTGCCGGCCCCAGCTCTTCCAACCCTTCTCTGAACCAAAGAGGGTCAGCCCTGCATAATTTAGTGCCTAAAATTCTCCAGACCTCTTTACCTCCCTGAGCCTGCAGATAGATAGGCCTCAAAACAGCAGGCACTCCATTTGTTTTTTTCTGTTTTAATTTATTTAATGTCTTGGTTCAAAAATCGAAGTATAAAGCCCAGCTGGAGTGGCTCCGTTGGTTGAGCATTGTCCTATGCCCCAAAGGTTGCTGGTTCAATTCCCAGAAGGCAAAAGATGTTTCTCTCTTACATCTATGTTTCTCTCTTTCTCTCTCTCCCCTCCCCCCCCCTTTCCTGTCTCTAAGCATGTCCACAAGTGAGGATTTTTTTAAAAATCAAAGTATAAAAAGGTACACAAGTGAGAAGTCTCACATCCATGTCCCCAATCTGTCTAGACCAGGAGTGGGGAACCTTTTTTCTGCCAAGGGCCATTTGGATATTTACAACATCATCTCAGGCCAAACAAAATTATCAACTTAAAAAATTAGCCTGCTATATATATTTGGTCAAATATTTAATTAACTCACCCCTAATGCCTTGGCAGGGCCAGACCAAATTATTTTGCAGGCCTTATGTGGCCCGCAAGCCAGACATTTCCCACCCGTGGCCTAGACCCCCTACATATTATTTCAGATATTTCCATGCACATATAAGCAATACTAGTAGAAAACATACTCCTCATCTTTTTTATAGAAAGAGGAGTAGGGTATTCTTTTTCTGTACCTTGCGCTTTTTTTTTTTTTAATTCTCATGTGAGGATATATTTCCATTGATTTTGAGAGACAGAGAAACATCGATTGATTGCCTCCCATACACACCCTAACCAGAAATCGAACCCAAAACCTTTTTGTGCATGGTATGACACCCCTACCAACTGAGCCACCCAGCCAGGGCTGCACCTCCTACTTGATGCACTAGTTTTCTTTCTCTAAGGTGAAACCAATCCTAGAAGACCAAGATGGTATCTCATAAGTGGTGGGCACATATATTGCCTGAAAGCAACACCATGGCCCTGCCCCATGAGTTGCTGGCATCTCTGTGGGCATCAACCCCTAGCTTGGGGACAGGAAGGGATAGGCAGGCTGAGGGGATGGCAGGAATCCCCAGTGATAACCTAAGATCCTACAAAAAGTCTATTTTACCCCAGCCCAGGCCAGGGACACCAAGGGGGACAGGACCTTCAGCCAGCAGGCAGCTAAGACCAACCACCCCAGGAGTCCCCCGGATGCTGTTTCAGCCCTCCCTCTGCAGTAGCGGGCATTACTAGCACATGAAGGAGGCTACAGGTTGTGCAGGAGAGCACAGGTTGTGCAGGAGACTGCCCAAGGGCACAGGGAGTCCCAGCACTGGAGGGAGAGGGGGGAAGGGGAGCCAAGTCTGGAAAATAAGCTCAGGAGTCAGGATGCCCTCCCTGCAGAGCACTATTCCTAGGGCAGCCCACAGCAGGGGTGCCAAACTGCCAGCTCTGAGGGCTGCAGGAGAAGGCAGGAGTGGAGGGCAGGGAAGCAACTGGGAGACTGAGACCTCACAACAACACCTGCACTTTCTCTATGAAGCCAAAGAGGATCGGTTGGCTCTTAGGCTTGCAAGAAACAATAGAGCCTGGCCATTCTGGCTTAGTTGGTTGAGCATTGTCCCATGTACCAGGTCATGGGTTCAATTCCCTATCAGGGCACATTCCCGGGTTTCAGGTTCGATTCCCAGTAGGGGGTGTGCATGAAGCAGTCGATTGATGTTTCACTCTCTCCCTCTCTCTCGCTCTCTCTAAAAGCAATAAAAAACATATTTTAAAAAAAAGAAACAATAGAGATCATTGTGGAACAGTGTGTTCTCTCGGAGAAGGAGAGTTATAGCCCCAAGTTCCAGCTATGTTATCTCTGGGCATCCAGTTCCTCTTCTGGAAAGCAAGAATAAGGTACACCCTATATCATATCCACTTTTTAACCATCAAGAGCATCACATGAGATATACAAAAGCAGCCAAGCCTGGAGGGCGTGGCTCAGTGGTTGAGTGTCAAACTATGAACCAGCAGGTCACAGTTTGGTTCTAGGTCAGGGCACATGCCTGGGTTGCAGCCTCGATCCCCACTGGGGGCAGGCAGAAGGAAGCAGATCAATGATTCTCTCTCATCATTGATGTTTCTGTCTCTCTCCCTCTCCCTTCCTCTCTGAAATCAATAAAAAAAAATTTTTAATAATATACAGAAGCGGCCAGTTAACACAGAAAAATGTTTAATGGCACTCACCATTAAGACAATCAATAGGTATCATTATTAAAGATTTCAAAGATGAGTAATACTTTAAAAAGACATAGCTGTGGGGGAACAAGAGCTCTCATATCCTGTCATTATGGGTAAAAATTGGAATTGATACAACCTAAGGCAATTTAGCAACAACTATCAAAATGTTTAATTTCCAGTGTTCCACTTATAAAAATTTATCGTACAAGTATAGTTGCATGAAATATGTAACAATTATAGTAGTGCTTGTAATTTATTTTAAAATTGAAAATGGCAAATACCCTGCTTCCCATCAGCCAGTGCAGTGCATCCATGCAACTACCTGAAAGGGCAAGAGTAGCTACACACACACAGAGTTTTGTGAGATGATCCCATCTTTGTAAAACAAACAGGAAAAGACATACTTGTGCCCAGCTGGTATGGCTCAGTGGTTGAGTGTTGACCTATGAATCAGGACGTCACAATTTGATTCCCAGTCCGGGCACATGCCAGGTTTTCGGGCTCAATCCCCAGTAGGGGGCATGCAGAAGGCAGCCAATCAATGATTCTTTCTCATCATTGTTGTTTCTCTCTCTCTCTCCCTCTCCCTTCCTCTCCAAAATCAATAAAAATATTTCTTTAAAAGACATGCTTGTATATGCTCACATATGCAGAGAAACTATATTCCTGAGGAACTACTGTATAACAGTGGGGGTCTCAGGGAGTGGAATTAGAGGTATTGGAAATCAAGAAAGGGGTTTTGTTTTTCAATGTATACTATTTTACACTATTTGAGTTTGGGGAGTTGTTTTTTGTGGGGTTTTTTTTGTTGTTGTTGTTTTGTTTTGCAACAAGTATACCCTATTTCATTATTTTGAAAATCAATTTTTAAAATAACCCAGACCTGAGGGAGGCTGACCAGGAGGAGTGAACAGGAGGAGGGAAGGATTCCAGGCCAATCAGGGACTTAAGACATGCTCAGTAAGTGAATAGGGAGCTTTGTGGGCCCTTGTGCGCACGAGGGGTAGAAGCTGGCATCACTGCCCTTGGAAACCAAAACTGCACTACTAAAGCATGAGTGCTTACAAATGAAATATTTGCGGAAAACTCTGCAAATTATGGGGTACTCCTGCAGTGAAAGGATGAGTCACGTGACTGGGATCTCCAAGAACTTCTAGGAGAGCTCAGCTCCCGTGTCCTCAAGCCACCACACAAAGAGCTCGGAACCTCGTGGGCATGGGGTAGTGTGGACAGGTTGGAGGGACAGACCCGACCTTGGGACACTGTACCTGTGATCTCGTGCTGCCGAAGCTCATTGTATTTGTAAGACTGCTCCAGGGGTTTGATGGACGAATGGTAGATCTTTCGAAGCCGCTGCAGCACCGCTGTGGACAGAGGAGGATGAGGGAAGGGGACGTCGGGTAGGACGCACTCCAGACTGCTGACCACTGTGGACCAGGTCCCTTCCCAGGGCAGCTCTAGCCCTGCCTAGTGGGGAGCAGGGAGTGTCTGCAGCCCAGCAACTATCCATATATTAGCATTCAAGGAGAAGCTGGTCCACATCTCAATCCTCAGAAATCTTTAAACCCAAGGCATTCCTTCCCCATCCCCTAAAGCTGCCTTTCTTTTTAATCTAACCCTCTCCCCGCTCCCTCTTCAGTTTCGAGCCCTGAAGCACCACCTCAGCCTTCAGGTAACTGAAGGCCCTTTCCATGGCAGAGAGGAACCCCGTCTCTGCTCTGCCTCCACCTCTACTTGTGTTTGCCTTAGACTCAGAGGGCAAGGAGGTATGGTGCTAAGCAGGCCCGCAGGGCAGGATAGCCACTCTGTCCTCTACCCTTTCATTGGTCCCTCTGCTTGGATTGCCTTTCCTCCTTCCTGCCAACCCAGAGCCCCAAGGCCTTGGACGGTACCCCACCCCCACCTCCAGAGGATGCAGACATCCCTGGAGTCATGTTCTTGTTGGGAAGAACATGACTCCAGGGAGAGGTGACTCCAGGGAGAACATGACTCACAGGGGGAGGCTGGGAGCTCAAAGGTGGTGAAGCAGGGTGTGAGGCACAAAGCACGGAAGAGGGCCTGAGGGTCAGAAACCACACCTGTGCGGCTCCTCTAGCTGTGCGCCATAGCAGAGTCCTGCCTGCTCTGAGCTTTCACTAACTCAACTAAGAGGAGACAGTAAGCTCCGCGGAAAGCTTGGATTATTGAGGGTGACATGAAATATTGGGCATGAAAGCGCTTTGTAAACTGTAAAAAAATCAAAGCAAATGTTATAAACTCTATTAACGCCCCTCCCCAGCCACAGTGTGGAAGCTGGCACCATCCTCAGACACAGCACTGGGATTTGTCCTTGACCCTTTCGCTGATCCTGCTGTTTGGATTGCCTTTCCTCCTCCTGCCAATCCAGAGCTCCCAGGCCTTGGACGCTGCTTGCAGAGTCTCTTCCACGAAGCCCCTCCCCCCCAAACCCCTGCAACCTCCAGGCTTTCCTCCCTGGGGTGACCGCTGGCCTCAGAGCCCCCGTCCCAAGGCCTCCCAGGCCCAGCACCTTCTCCCTCTGGTTACCAGAGTAATCATCAGCTGGTTTGTCCTCATTCAGCATCAGCGTTTTCTCGATGTGGGAGCGATCCCTCAGTGGGGCTTCTTCACTCACATCCTCTGCCTCTTCTGCGGACAGAAGCAGAGAGCAGGGTTAGAGCGAAGCTAAAGAGCCAGCTGGGCTCTAAGCCCCCTAGAAATGGATAAGGGCGGGGTCTGAGGAAGTGCTGACAGAAAGTTTGCCAAGTTCAACTAAATGGAGTTCTGTCTCTAGGAAGAACTTTGAAAATCCCAGTTCAACATCTGTGAAGCTCTGTGGTCCATTTTATGTATTCAGCAAATAGCGATGGGGGCGTTGTGATGTGCCAAGCACTGAGCATCGTGCTGGGACTACAGAGGTGCCCAAAACAGACACAGCTCCTGACTTGTGGCGATTTCCTATAGTCTAGTGGGGCAGGGGGAGAAATCATCTTAAAACAGTAATGTGGCCGTAGAAGGGAAGATTCCAGAAGCTGTGAGGGCCTAAGAAGTGTGTCTAGGAAGTCTTAGGGGAGATTAAAAAACTTCCCAGAAGGGCCACTTATGAGCTACACTCCACTGTGTGAGGAGTTAACTAGGTGGAGATAGGGACAGGAGACAGGAGTGGCTTAGCAGGAAGGGTGGCTGGGCCTCAATGGGTAAGGGTGTGTGCTGTGGGGCAGGAGAGCTCCGCTAGGGCTAACCTGGAGGACCATAGGAGTCTGCATTTCGTCCTAGAAGTACTAGAAGCCAGGGAGGGATTCTAAGCGAAATAACCTGATCAAATGAGCATGTGATCAGATTTATAAGGCTGCCATAAAGCATGCGCAAGAGGAGCCTCTAGGCGGAGAGGGGTTCAACTGTTGCTTCTGACCAAGCAAGAGATGCCCATGACTGCCCGCAGGTCTCCAGGGAGACCGTTTCTACCAACTGGCTGCACAAAGGTTTTTAAGTAATTAGAGGTCGGATGGCCTTGAGCCTTTGGGGCAGAGGGAGAGTAGTTCCACCAGGGATGCAAGCAGAGAAGATCGATGTGTCTTGTGGAGCATCTCAGGACCCAGGCAGCCCACTCCAGACCCAGGACAGGGAAGACAGGATGAGGGAAGGGGCTGGCTGACTGCCAGAGCCCCATAGAGGGTGCAAGTAGCTGATGAGAGATATGAAAACTGAATTCTGCAGGGAAAACCGGGATTGGGGGTGGGGTCGGGGGGAGTCACACTGAAAGGATGGAAGGTGAAGACTGATCCCAGTTCCTCCATCCTAAAAGCCCAGCTCTTGGTCCAGGTCAGCGTCCTCAGTGGATACAGCCATGGGCATCCTGGCCATGCCTAGGATTCAATACATCCTCAGTGTTGCCCATTGGCTTTGGCCCTGCCCTTCTCCTTCCCTATTCCCCAGTCCTGAGACAGCAGCTTCTGCTTCAAGTGGACATCTGTAGGACATCTGTGTCATGGCCAGCCTAAGATTTCTTACTGCAATCCTGACCACAGCCCCAGTTCACCCCACCTGACATGGCCTCGTCTTCAAGGGCAAGCCCCAGGTGTTAGCCCACTGATGTGGTCCCCAGGGGTAGGGGGTGGGCAGGCTCCCAATCTACATCCCCACCCATACATCTCTTCACCAGCCTGCACAGGGTCACAAACCCTGCCACCTTGTCCTCCAGGCTAAGGCACTGGTTGGTGATAAACTGTATCAGGGATCCTAAAGGGCAGGCTCCCAAGGACCTAACTCAGAAGTGACCAGGTTTCTCTGGGCCCTTCATGGCGTGGCCTCTCACTGAGTCCCTCCAAACTGGAAAGAAGTGGCTCATGAGCAGCCTGAGGGCACCCCCTGGGCCTGTGACACTGGACCAGGCCTCCACCCCCTACACCCGGACTGGCTGGGGCTCTCCCGCCCCACCCTGTCCCTGCCTGTCCCACTACATACAAGACTTCCAAGAAGAATGCAGCTGCCCAAGTGCCGGAGCAATTCTGGGGTCCCCTACCCTGAGCCCCCTCCATGGGCTCCTCTGCCTTGGCCTCCGGGGCCTCGTCCCCCTCAGGCCCTGGATTCGGTTCCTCCGAGCTCTGCTGAGCCCCCTCATCCCCAGGGCTTGGGGTTCCTGCTGCTTCCTGGGGCTCCCCTGCTTCCTCGGAGGTGCCCCCTGCTTCCTCTGAACTAGCCCCAGAGCCGCTGTCCTCTTCTGATTCTTCTTGGGATGGAACTCCTCCTTCCTCTCCTCTGCTGAGGCCACCACCCTCTTCCTCAGAGGACGCAGCTTCCAGATCCTCCTCCAACATCCCTGGCGCCTGGCCCTCCAGGGGGCGGTCCTCCTGGGTGCCCCCTGTCTCTACAGCTGGGCTGGGCTCCCCCTGGTCCTCAGGCCCCTCCCTGGCTTTTGTGTCCATGTCCATGACTCCATCTGGCCCTTCTGGGCTCTGATCAGGCCCTGGGATGCCCTCGCCTGCTGTCTCTACTGCCACAGGAAAGGCCCCTGTGCCTTCAGGCTCTGCCGTGCCCGCAGCTGCTCTCTGTGTAGGGCTGTCCCCTAGGACCTCCTTGGCTTCCTCAGTGACCACGCCATTCCCAGCCTGTCCTTCCGTCTCCTCTGTTGAGCCCTCTCTTGCACTGAGCTCTGGCCTCCCTTCTTCCCCAGGCCCCTCTTCCCCTTCTGGAGGGAGGGTGCTTGCTCCTGGTAGCTCCACAGGGTCCCCGGGGGGAGCTGAGGCTGAGGCATTGGAAAGGCTGGCTTCAGGGTCAGAGCCTGGGCTGGGGGCAGTGGTGGAGGCCCCTGTGGCAGTCTTCTCCGAGCTCTCAGCCTCCCTGCCATCTGGGGAGTGAAGGAGCAGGTTCTTCTCTTGAGGGGCCGCCTCTGCATAAAGCGCCCTTTCCTTCTCCTCTAGACTTGCATCTCCAGCAGAGAAATGATTCTCCAACAAATTGCCAACATCTTCTGTGCCACCCGAAGCAGAAACTTGCAGTTCTAAATGATTAGAACACCATTGGTCAGTTTCACAGGGTTGGCACTCACTTTACTTCTCAAAAGAGTCTAACTCAACCTAGCTCCTGTCTTCCGGGAGTGAGGTGTGGACCTGGTATCAGTGGCATCTCCCTCCCAGGTCTTCACAACTGCCCTGGGCAGCAAGCAGGGTGGGTGTTACTCTGCCCCCTTCCCAAGACATAGAGGCCGTGACTGGGGGAGTTACAGACCCACTGTCTGTCACTGCAGGACTGAGCGGCTGACACCCATTCTCCAGCTCCTCCCCTGACCCTGACAGCCTCTGCTGGGTCCTGATGACTGTGTAGGGATGGAAACTGGGTGAGCCTTCCAGTCCTTCCTCAACCTTGCCGCAGGCATGAAGGCACGTGTAGCCTGGCTCACCAGGAGATCTTTCCAAGGTAGGACAGATGCCCTGTCAGTTCCTAGAGTCATTAACTAGCCTGCTTTTTATACTGCTATCAGCAAGGGAGTGCAAACAGGTGTGTGCAGGCCAGATAATCTTAGGTTACACGGCAGAGTACTTAGGGGATTACTTGTGGCTCTCAGCCTTATTAAGTCACACATCCAACTCTGTCCCCTTAAGGGCCGGCATTTGCTGGCCTTGCTACCTTAAAGAGGACGTGGTCAGAGGAGAGAACGATATCCAAAACTAGAAGGGCCAGGGCTTCCCGGTGGCCTTAGACAACCTCTTCTGAGGGTATCCCCTTCTAAAACTGATAGCTTTACCGGGCAGCTGAAGGCACATGGGAAACCAAGCAGGAGAAAACAAAGTAGGGGCTTAGTCTGTGCTAAGACCTCTGACAAGGGACACGTTTAATTTATGTGAAAAATGGGGTCAGAAGTGAGGGTTGAGTCTATTCCTTCTGCCCCTCACAACCAGACTGGACCTGTTTAAGGAGAAGGCCTGCGGTAGGGGGACCCTGCTGGCTTGTGGGGATGAGGAACCATGGGGCCCTGCCCTGGGGCAGCTGAGACAGCCTCTGGGCTCCCTTGACTCACAAGGTTCTTTCTGAGGAACTTTCTGAGTACAGACACCCCCCCTCTCTTGGGGCACAACCTGTTCTTCCCATCTTGCCTTAACAAAGAAAATCCACTTATTGGAGTACCCCTTCTGCCTGGGGGTACCCACACACCTTGTGCCCTGAAAGCTGGGGTAGCCTCTAGGGACCAAGAACAAATATTTTCTCATTAGTCCCCACAGATGCAACCTATGCTGCTATCAAATTCAGAAGAATGGGAAGTTTGGGCACCTTTTATTATAAAGGAGCCCCATATATTGATATAACACTTCCCCAAGCACTTTCACATATATGGCCATATTCAAACCTCCCTCATCACTGTCAGCCACATTTCAGAGCTGAAGGTCCAGAGAAAGTCTTTGACTTGCCCAAGACAGCAAGTGTCTGGTTAGTGGGTGACTAGAACCCAGAACTGCTGCTCCTTGTCCAGGCCTTGTATGCCAAGGTGTGTAGGGAAGCACAGGGACAACCCTTCCCATGGGTATCTTGCCCTTCTCTGCATGCACCTTCTCTCCAGGCTCACACTCCAGGCCCTTCCTGGTTCCTGGGTTGCAAGAAGCAAGGTTTAATCCTCCCTGTGTTCCCAAGGCTGGGACTCTGCCTGACCCAGGAAAAATGCTATGAAGAGTGAGATTTAGGTAATTCATCCCTTAGTGAGGGACCTGAAGGTTACTCATTAAAATTTTCTTTCATTACCACCTGAAAACCTATATATCCTGATCCCTTTACCTGTGTATCTATCCCCCCCTCACCACCCTCTATGGCAGGAACTTGGTTTAACCCAAGGGGAGACTGAAAGTCCCTGAGCAGCAAGATATATATCAAATGAGATACATTAGTATAACTATTCAATGTGCCAGGCAATGCTTAAGCACTTATTTTTATTATTATTATTATTATTATCATTATTATTATTTAATCCTCACCCGAGGATATTTTTCCATTGATTTTTAGAGAGAGGGCAAGACAGAGAAAAATATTGATGTGAGAGAAACACATCAATTGGTTGCCAACCACATGAGCCCCCACCAGGGCCCGGGGAGGGGAGGAGCCTGCAACCAAGGCACATGCCCTTGACCAGAATCGAACTTGGGACCTTTCAGTCTGCAGGCCGATGCTCTATCCACTGAGCCAAACCGGCTAGGGCAATGCTTAAGCACTTTATATACAAAACATTAATTTACTTGATCTTACTCAACTTACTAAATCTTACTTGCTCCCATAAAACAAGTCTTACTCTTAGCCCCATTTTATAGATGAGAGGACTGGAATCAGAGACACTGAATGCCTTGCCCAACATTACGCAGCTAGCAACTGGCTGAGGCCATTTAACTCCAGAGTTGCAGAGGAGATTGCCTGACCCTGAAGAGGGTTCAAATCTGCCTGCTCAGAGGGTAGCACTCAAAGCATTGGCACCACCTGGGGAGCCTGGTAGAGATGCAGACTCTCGGGCCCCAGCCAGACCCACTGAACCAATGCATTTTAACAATCAGTTTTCACATTACAGTTTGAGAAGCTCTGGTCTACAATACCTGGTAAAACTACCTCTAAACCTATGCTCTCAGCACTGAAATCTTCAGGTTCTTGGTCCCATTCCTCTCCCTTTCCTCAAATGTTCTGATTAAAGTAGGGTATATACCCAGCATTAGCACTTTAATAAAAAAAAATCTTGGATAATTCTAATGTGCAGCCAATACTGTAAACCACTGCTCAGCCAAATAATCTTGACTCTGAGGCTTCTGCTCCCAGCCTCTCCCCACTCATGGGCACACTGGGTCCTCCCAAGTTGGATGGGTCACCTGGGGCTTGGCATGTGACCAATAGCAATGGTCAAGGCTTCTCCTCTGGAGAATACATGCCATTCACAGGTCCCTGTTGCCCCCTATCAATGACGATAATGACCATGATGATGATGGTAGTGGTGGTGGTGGTGGTGGTGGTGGTGGTGATGGTGATGGTGATGGTGGTGATGATAGTGGTGATGGCGATGGTGGTGATGATGATGACAGTGGTGATGATGGTGATAGTGATGATGATGCTGGTGGTGAGGGTGATAATGATGGCAATTGTGATGATGTTGGGCAGAGCAGATTGAGTCTGACCACTTGTGGCATTTTTAATATTCTCAAAATATCGTCTGAACCTGATGGGGGTGAGAGGACTTTTTAGTCCCAAGGGAGATGAGGACCCCAGACTTTGGGGCTTTACCATGACCTTTACACTGTTGTGTATTTTCATTCCTAAGCAGGAACAGAAGCCAAGTGTGCGCATGTATATACACACTTGACTTGTCCCTGGTCCTTATGACTTAGTGCCAAGCTGCCCCTGACCTTCTGCTAAGCAATTTGGAATGAAAAAGACCAAGAGTGATGGCTTCATGCCCAGTGACCTCCCTTCCTGGGCTAAAAATAATTTCTCTGCCACAAAGTCTCTCAATGAAACAAGCTGTGCCATTGGGCTCCAGAGCTCGATCCCCAAGAAGCAGCTGTGACATTGGGCACAATCTCTCCTTTGGGAGGCACAGTCAGAGGCATAGAAAGTCTCTGATTAAACTCAGTTCCATTTTATAAAATCAAACAGTGCCTTCCCTCCCTCCCTGACCTCCCTAGCATCTCACTGAAGCCCCTCACTGGTCCCTGGAGGAAGAGGTGGGGGACAGAAAACCCAGGACACCCTGGATGGGTTAAGAGCCTGGTAAGATGAGGCTTGGTCTATCCTAGGACATGTAGTACCATACTGTATGTGCTGCTGCCAAGGCTGCCATCCCACCTCCACATAGGCCTGGGTACTTACATCAAGGTACATGAATAGCAAGCCCCAGCTCAACCATGGAGACCATAGGAATACCCGTGTGCCCGAGAAGCTGGTGCCCTGAACAGAGCACAGCATACACCAGTTCTGCTTTCTCTCCCAACACCCACTCTGCCATCAGCCTTTCTTTGGGGATCAGCCTCAGCTGCTGCCCCCACCCATAGCCTCAGCAGTAGCCTCAGGCTCAGTTCCTCTTTCCTCTACCAACTGAACATCTGATGGTTTTCCCAGCTTCTAACTCCTTCCAAAGCACTTTTCACATGGACTCAGATTAACTCTGGAGTTGCCAAAGGCCTTGGTGGGTCCAACTGTAGAAGAGGAAGCTCCGGCCAGGTAGCTTTAGAGACTTGCCCAAGGTCAGGGGTAGGATTGAAACAGAGCCCAAATTCATGGTTCTCATTCTAGAGTTCTTTCTGCTCTCGGGTAGTTTGAAAACCATGTTCCATGAAGGGAGAGAGGTCCATGGAAGTGACTAGAGGGTAAGGGATGATGAAGGAGCTGGGGTTCAGTCACCCACTTTATACTTCCTGCCCAACAGCTCTCCTTGGGTGTATCTCACCATTTAAGGAAGGGGTAGGTGGTTGACAACTACTGCTCTTGTCCCCACCCCCCACCCCCACTTATTCCCTAAAAATTCCTCTAGCTTCCTCTTGATCATTTTCTCCAACATTCCAAGGAGCTCCCGCTCCCTCTTACAGCATCTTTTCATTTTAATTAAGTATGTCAGGCATTGAACTACATGATATCTTGCCTCCACATAGAACTTCATGCTTTCCAAAAGTTATTTCATGTTCTTCTTTCATCTTCCTAGCAGTCTTCTGAGGCAGAGAAAGCAAGAATTATTAACCACCCTTGAAATGAGGAAGCAGACACAGGAGAGTCAAGTTATTAGCTCAACAAGCCATTCCCAGAATGGGCTAGAACGCAGGTCAAGAAACAAAACAAAGCTCCCTGGCCCACGTGGAGGTGGCATCGGAGACCCGAGAGCTTCCCAAGCATAAATGCCCAGACTCCAGAGGTGGGTCAGTGTGAATCTGGTGTTTCACAAGGTGATTGTAACGAACACCAACATTTGAGAACCATGATTCTGAGCCACCTCAGTACCAAGTGTCAGAGAATTTGTCTTGAGATCAGGAGAAGAGAGGTTTATTCAGAATAGAGTTTTGTTGACCTGTTTTGAGTGCACCTCTAAGCACTGAATGTATTCCACCCTGGTGGAAGAGAATATAAACTCAATTCCAACCTGTCCCAGTCTCCTTAACATGTACTTCTAAGGATCTGCCAAGATTATTCTTCCACATTACTTCTCATCCATTTGAACTGAAACTATCAAGTCCAAAGTCAAACACAAGTAAAATATCTTTGACCGTTATTCATACACAATTATGCAAATGAGTCATTAGTAATAAAGTCCCAGGGAGACAATCACTTTCTAATGCTATCTGAGGACATTTCTGTCCCAGGGAGTCAGTCTTGGCATTCAGAGAGCCCCACATCTATCACCAATCTGTCCTCTGCCCACACTTGGACACCTCATCAGCTGTGCCTCAAGTGCAGCTGACAGCACTTCAGAAACAGTGTTCACAGAGCCAGAGTGAGCAGACTGACCCTTGCATGTTCTAGATCTTATCTAGATCTGAACACTCCTGGACTGGGCAAATGGTCAGTGGCCTCTTCTGGCATCATATTGTTTCTTGACCTTATTTACAGAGTAAATGCTCACCACTCAGGGTCCCTTGCTCCTTCACTTCTTGGATGAGCCTTCAGACAGCTTTGCAGATGCCAATGCCAAAAAGGACCTTAGAAGGAAAGTACCTTCAAGAGGCAAAGGTTGCCTACACCCTTCCCAGGACCCCTGAAACCTTCTCTCTCACCATTCTGTTAGTCTTTACCTCTTCTCCTCCAGACAAGAAGACAAAGGTGCAATGAATAGGGCAGCTACTCTCAAAAGGTTTTTTGGCCTCCTGGCCAAGCTCCTAAAATCAAGACTAATACCACCAGGACAGCTTGTCCCTGGCTGGACTCGAGCCCAAAAATGATTCACCCAGGGGATAGGATACAGTGACAAAGGCACCAATCAGAGAGAACCAAGGGATTGTGAGTCAAAAGGGACCACCTCACAGACTATTTGATTTCCATGCTGAGAATCCTAAAGCCCTGACAAATTATTATCCCAAAGCCACAGGGCTAGCTAGGTTAGTTACCAGCAGGCTGGTTCTAGAACCCAGCTCACTGCTAACTGGGAGTCCTGTGAGCTTTCCCGGCAATAGGACACTGCCCCCCAGAAACAAGCAGGGGGGTGTCAGCCTCAGAAGGACAGTAGCTTCTTAACCCACCCTCTCCTATCTCCCTTTAAAAGGATTGCTTAAGACTTCATGACAATTGTTTGTAATCCACAAAGCCTAAAGAATTGACAGATCATTCCCTGTCCCACCCTTAATTTCTGGGAATCCTTGGTTTAGGAGGTACAGAGAAAGCACCCACAATCCCACCACCATTGTGCGTACACAGGCTTGTCACTGATGCCCAGGGGATTCACGACTGAGAGTGAACATTGCTTTCAAAAGGCAAATGCCTTTGGAAGAAGCAAAACATGAAGCCCTAACCACTCAGTGTGACTCAATTATTAAAGTGACATCCTGTGGGGCACCACGTGTTCCCAGAGATCAGCCTCAAGTGAACAGAAATCCTTGTAGTTGTTAGGCAATATTTCCTACATTCAGAGGAGCTGAGCTGGGCAGGAGAGGATGGGAAGGAGGGAGAGATTCAGGCTAGATTCTGAGACAAACTGAGGCAGGTGGCTGGCTTTCTCCCACCTCCCACCCAAAGAAACAGAATCTCCCTGGGCTCTACAAGGATAACCTCTGGGAGATTGATGGTTTAACTTTGGGGCACCAGACAGGGAGAGACCCAACTGGGAGCCAAAGAAGTTTGGTCCCTAACATCCCAGTCAACCTGGGGTTCAGGTCAGAGCCCTCATGGACTTAGCAGATGGAGGGAACAATGAGGCCAGACCCACCTCATCCCCAACCCAGGAAAGCTGGAGGTAGTCTGCTTGATTCGGAAGCTTGGAAATGGATCTGACACCTTCCCAGCCTGGGCCAGGACCACATCTCAGCGCTTTCCATTGCCATACATCACAGAGCCAAAGTGGTCTTTCTGGATGCAGCTGAAAGTCAGGAGAGCTGGGACCTGTTCATTTACTGTCTTACTAACCAGCAATGTGACCTTGAGTTGCTCTTCACTCTTCCTACACCCAACTCCACTCACCCATACAAAATGCAGATAATAGCACCTGCTTTGTCAATCCCCTTGGAGTTTTTTAAACAGTAAATGATGTTTAAAAGCATTCTATGAATGTCTGGTATAATAATTATTTCCTAGAAGAGCAAAGATGTCAGGCCAAATCCCAAGTTCACTGAGTGCACCAAAACAGAACCAGCTTTGGACAGAAGCCGAGCTGGCTCACCTCTCTTACTCCTTTGACACCCCCCTCCCCTGCTTCTGGAGGGTCAGTTAGTAGGCCAAGAGAGGTCTTTCTGGCTGGGACTCTGTCTCCCCTTCTCCCAGCCAGAAGCTGCTCAAACAAGTAGCTGTGGGCACGATGGGGGTAGCCCTATTCTCTGCATGAGGTTCCAGCTGTCCTGAGACAGAAATGGACCTTAGCTGTCAACGCTCCCGGGC
Source organism: Corynorhinus townsendii (assembly GCA_026230045.1). Taxonomy (NCBI): domain Eukaryota; kingdom Metazoa; phylum Chordata; class Mammalia; order Chiroptera; family Vespertilionidae; genus Corynorhinus; species Corynorhinus townsendii. Next base: position 67,996,124 of record JAPDVU010000009.1, read on the forward strand.
TCAGATCTTGTTCTGCTGAGCCCCAAGTTAACTCCTGCAGTCACTGACTCCCAGTTTCAATCAGCACTGACTCACCCAGAAACTTCTAAGGCCTCACATGGTTTCCCCTATCCCCTCTACCTCCCAGAGCCCTTCCATCAGGCCACTGAAGTGAGGTGACCCTGCACTTCACCCAAACTCAAATGCACACTCAGGGGGACATCTAAATAGACCACTCATCAGGGCGCGTCTGTAAGAATGGTTGAGAAGCCCTGGCTGGAGGCAGAGCCACTGAGGGCCCTTCACGACTCTCAGAAATGGCAACACTGCCCAAGAGAGGCCACTCACAGTACCAGCATGGCCTCATGTCCTTATGACAAGTGAGCACAGGGAGCAAAACAATACACCCTTCAGAAATGACTTGGGCCTCGAGAATGAGCTTTGACTGAGCCACAAAGACAGAGTGAGGGTGGCTCTAGTTCCCATTCAAGTGGAGTTCTGCTTGGCTGAAATCAGAGCGAAGGTTTTCATGGCTTGATAGGGCCTAACACACAGGCCTGCACAACCACAGGCGCCTCTTCACCCCTGTTAGCACCACCACGTTTCCCCTACGCCCGCTCAGCAGTGTGGTGTCCTTAGCAAATCTTACCCCCAACTGCCAAGAAGACCAGAGAAGCCGCCCATCCCCAAGTCTGCTCAGAGAAGGTCAAGCCAAGGGCAGAGGCTGGGCAGCAACAGCAAATATTCTGCCCTGTGTGCTCCCATCCATAGACCCTTCCAGAAAAACTGCTGTCCAGGCACCGAAACACTAGGTCTTTTCACCTTGTCTCCCAGAGGGTTTCACCAAATTCACAGCAAATGGGTTCCACTTCTGGGCCCGGCATTCTGATGCCAAACCTCGTCTATAGTTACAGCCCTATAGTTATATTTCATTAGAGACTTCTTTTAGAACTGGAAAAAAAACTTAGCAACTAACTAGCTCAACTTTTCCATTTCACAGATGAGACCGAGGCCCAGAGCAGAAAAAGAACCTGCTGGAAGTCACCTAGCAAAAGTTTGGGACAAAACCAGACAAAAACACAAGGTCTCCAGACCCCTCACCTGATCTTTTATGCAGGATTTCAAACAGCCGTGACTTCCTTCTCTTGCTGACATTTCTAATCTTTTATGCCCATATCTTGCCCTATCCCCGGAACACAGCAACCTTGGATTTGATCACCCATCCATTCTCCTAGTTGTTCCTATAATGTATGGCCTGCCAAGGGCCAATGTCTGCTGTGTCCCTGAACAGAGCTCTGTACAGAGATTTGGGGGGGACTGGGATTGGGTTTAAGTTCCCAGAGATCACCAGCACCAAGAAGCCCTGAGTTTGCCATTAGTCTGTAGTACTCCCAGTGTCATCTGGAAAATAATGCAAGGAGAGGCTTTAACTGTCTCCATCACCAGGAGACAAAGGACAGCTGGTTCCTAAGCCTGCGTGAGATCAGCTGTTAGCTATCTGAATTGAGGAAGGCAGAGGCCACAGAAGACTGGACCAGAAGAACCTTTCAGAGTCTGACTCATGAAAGAAATGAAAGACCACCTCCCTGTCTGCTGCTCTGTGAAGAGGACAAAGTCTCAAAGCCTCCTAACAAATCCATCCATTACCCTCAGTTACCAAAGCTTGGAAAATGCCACAGGCAAAGGTGTGTGTAATACCCAGGCCACTCTATAGTGGAACATTCTAGAAAGCTCATGTCTCCATTAGAGGCAGACTTGCTTTCAGTTTGTATTCCCAAGAGGCCTAGACCTTTGAACCTCAGGCATGTGATCAACCATTTCCCGGGTGAACAACAGGAAATATGCCCAAGGGCTCCCTCTCTGGGCATCCCCATCCCCAGGGAGAATCATTACAACCAATTAAACTGAGAGTAGCTTCCTTCTCGGGTGAATTTATTGTCACCTAGGGCCTGGTTTCTCTTCAATACTGTCTCTTCAATACTGAAACCAGTTGAGGCTCATAACACCTGGGAACTTTCTTTCTCTTTGGCAGCCTGGTGGCCACACAGGAGGCCAGGGCAGGCTTCTACTCCTTATTTCCCATGGGGCTCCCCTGGGGAGAGGAAGGTTAGAGCCAAGGGCAGGGCAGAGGGTGGGGCCAGAGCAGGTGTACATTCTACACCTCCTGTCCCCAGGGTGACTCTCCCTGGTCAGTGCTGAGGGCCCTGTGAGGCTACTGCCAGGCTGCATCTGAGGCGCTCCAACAGGCCACTTACCCAAAGAGTCCCCCACCACCAGGCTGGACAGAGCCCCAAATCCTTGCATGGAAGCCTGAGCCTCTCCGGGAATTAGTTTCCTGTGGCTGCTGTAAAAAAGCATCACAACCTGGTGGCTTAAAGCTATAAAGATATTTTCTCTCACAGTTCTGAGTGCCACAGGTCCAAAATCAAGGTGTCAGCAGAGCTAAGTCCCCCCAAAAGGCTACCTCCTGCCTCTCCAAGTTTCTGGTCATTCCCAGCAATCTTTGGCTTGTCAATGCATGCTTCCAATCTGTCTCCATCATGCATGGCCTTCTCCCTATGCCTCTTTACTTTTCTTTCCTTTTTTGTTTTGTTTTTAACCATGTTTTTATTGATTTCAGAGAGGAAGGGAGAGGGAGAGAGAAATAGAAACATCAATGATGAGAGAGAATCATTGGTTAGTTGCTCTATGTATGCCCCACACTGGAGATCAAACCCACAATCCAGACATGTGCCCTGACTGGGAATTGAACCATGACCTCCTGGTCCATAGGTCGACACTCAACCACTGAGCCACACCAGATGGGCCTATGCCTCTGTTCTATATCTCCTCTTTTTCACATAAGGACACCAGCAGATTAACTCACTATATCTATGATGACCCTACCTACCTATTAAAAGAGTAACATGCTAATTGACCGTACCTTCGTGATACCCACCAGCCAATCAGGAATGGGTATGCAAATTAACCCAACAAAGATGGAAGGTTAATTTGCATATGCTGGTACTGAGCGGCTGGGGGCAGGGCAGGACACTTGCATCACTATGGCAATGACGCAGGCATTCCACACCACCCCAGCCATTCTGGGCCTCTGGGCAGCGTGGGAAGGTGGAAAGGCAGCTCTGGCCAGAGCCAAGGCAGTGCCGGCAGCCAGGGAAAGGAGGGCCCATTCTTGCACAAATCTTCATGCATCGGGCTTCTAGTTTCCAATAAGATCACATTCAGAGGTTTGGTTCTAGGGGTTAGGACTTCAACTTATCTTTTAGGGGGACACAATTCAATCCACAATAGGCCTTCTGCATTAGGACGACCATCTGCATTAGGACACCCTCCTGCTTCTCCAGCCTCACCTGTTCCCTCTCACCTTTTGTGATGCCTTCTGGTCCTCACACCTCCAGATCACACGAGTCCCCTCACTGACCTCAACTGATTCAGTATCTGACTATTCCACACTGAGTCAAATGACACAGCCCCTGCCTTGTGTGGCTGTGACCTTCTAAGGGGTGTTCCTATGTCCAGGTTTCCCTTCTCAGTCAGCATCTCCTCTAGGAAAGAGGTTGGACCAATGCCTCTCTGTGTCCCCAGAGGGCCTAAAAAAGTGCTGAGCATCCAGACTCACATGACAACCACCTGCAGAATTCTTTAAGAAATCCTATTAGTCTGTGTGGATTTCCAATCAGTTTTCTTGAGCACCAACATCATTCTGCTCTTCTTTTTCCCACATCCTGGTCCTAATTCTGGCTCATATTTCAGATCTCAGTTCTCAGGCCCATCCCCTGTGAGGCCTATCCTGATCCCTCAATTCTGAGGTACTTCTGCTCTATGTCCCAACAACACCTATCACCCTATATGACAGCCTTTCTTTTAACCTGTGTCCCCATGAAGAATAAGGTCCCTGAGTCTAGAGCCTGTGGCTTGTCCCCAGTGGGATCCAGGGTGTCCAGCATGTGCCTGGCAAATATTCCTATACAGGAAATATCTGCTGGATGCCCTGAGAGCACTTGACAGTAATGAACCTCCCACTGTGGGTCATCTCAATGTATGGCTCAAGGCCATTTGCAAAAAGATCACAGAAGAGCTTAGTTTACAATGTTCCATTCCTGGCTCCCTTCCACAGACCCTCGTAATCACACTTGGGGTAAGTGGAACCTCAGAGCTGACCAACATCTGGGCACAACACTAGTATCTGGGAAACACTATCCTTTGGTCTTGACCATGGAGTCAAACTTTACCCATCCTCAGAGACCTACTCGTTTGCAAAGGGTGGGACTCCCCTCCCCACTATAGGAGGCTGTACCAGGCCTGGTCCAGTTCCCCAGCCCAGGCTATGGTCCATCTCCAAGACCACAGGCAGTCAACAGGGGCTTATGCCCATTGGCTCTAGGGACATCATAGGTCTGGTGTCTAGCTGGCCTTACTACCCTGCAAGGTGATATTCCGGAAGGAGAATACAAAGAGACAGGAGTAGACAGTGGTGGGAGGCCCTGATTCCATGTAGAACCTGCCCATGGAATGGAACCTTGGTGGTCAAGCAGAGCTGCCCTGTGGGGCACTGAAGGGAGCAGCACTGGGAACCTGTGACCCTGGGGAAGGAAAAGGAGAACAGAGTCAGAAGTCTGAGTTTATTTCCCAAACCAGCAGTGGGATCTTGAGCATTTCTGTGCCTGTTTCATCAATATAAAAAAAGAGCCCAGCTGGCATGGCTCAGTGGTTGAGCATCTGTCCACCTGTGAACCAGGAGGTCGCAGTTTGATTCCCGGTCAAGGCACATGCCTGGACTGTGGGCTCAGTGCCCAGTTGGGGGCGTGCAGGAAGCAGCCAACCAATGACTTTCTCTCATCATTGAAGTTTCTATCTCTTTCTTCTCCTCCATTCCTCTCTGAAATCAATATTTTTTTTTAAAAGAGAGATAAGAAAAATACCCTCCCTGCCCACCTCCAGGTTTATTGTGCCTTCATGTCATTGCTATTGATGGAGTACCTATTACATGATACATAGTGGGATATTCAGATGACATGTGATGGGATTCTGAAATCATACAGTCCTAAAATAGTATAAGGTATTTCTAATGTTAAGGTAATATCTCCTGCCCTAATTGGTTTGGTTCGGTGGATGGAGCTTTGGCCTGCAGACTGAAGGGTCCCAGGTTTGATTCTAGTCAAGGGCATGTACCTCAGTTGTGGGCACATCCCCAGTAGGGGGTATGCAGAAGGCAGCTGATCAATGGTTCTCTCTCATCAATGTTTCTAACTGTCTATCCCTCTCCCTTCCTCTCTGTAAAAAAAATCAATAAAATAAAATTAAAAATCTTTTAAAAAAAGATAAAATCTCCCCACCCAGCTGGCATGGCTCAGTGGTTGAACGTTGACCCATGAACCAGGAGGTCAGGGTTGGATTCCTGGTTGGGGCACAAGCCCGGGTTGTGAGCTTAAGCCAATCAATGATTCTCTCTCATCATTGATGTTTCAATCTCTCTCCCTCTCTGAAATCAATAAAAATTAAAAATAGATAAAATGTCCCCAAAATATATCTCACATAAGAACATGTACACTGATGTTCCCAGAAACACCACTCACACAAAGATGGAAACAATGTGATTGTCCATGAAGGGATGAATGGATAAACAAATGTGGTACGATGGAACATTATTCAGCCATAAAAATGAATGGAGTTCTGATACTATAACATGAATGAATCTGGAAGACATTATGTTAAGTGAAAGAAGCTAGTCACAAAGGCCACATATTGATGATTCCATTTGTATGAAATGTCCAAAATAGGCAAATCTATAGAGATTAGTGGTTGCCAGGGGCTAGAGGAGGGGAATGAGGGGGATGGGAAGTGACTGCTAAGTGGGTACAAGGTTGCTTTTTTGAGATGATGAAAATGTTCTAAAATTGACTTTGCTGATAATTGCACATATTTGTGAATACAATAAAAATTATTGAATTGTACAGTATTCAATATTCTAAATCTTATTAAATTTAAAAGGATGAATTATATGGTATGTCAATCATATCTCAATAAAGCTGCTAAACACACACACACACACACACACACACACAGTATCTTTCTTTGCTTTCTCCAAAACCTTCTCTGCCAGGCCTTCCCCAGCCACCTGGTGATGCTGTCTTCCAACAAGCCTTCCCCATCTCCCTTACCTAGTCTTTTTCTCCATTGCACCTATAACTATCTAATAAATTATTCAACTTACTTATTTGGTTTCCTATCCATCAGGGATTTTTGTACCCCAGCATCCAGAACAACCATTGGATAGATGGCTGGATGGATAATAATGGCAAATATGAGGCCTTCTCTCAACTTAATGGCAAAGTTCTTTCCAGGAGAGAAGAGATTCAGGACCAGGATTCAGAACCCTGGGCCAAGTCACTTAACCTGCTCAGGCCTATTTCTTTGTGATGTGATCAAAGGGTTGGAAGTAGCTGCCCCACCAGCTCAGAAGGTTGCTGTGATAATCATGAACTGGATTTCTGCATTTAAGATTTTCTCCTTAAAGATAGTAGCATCTAATTGGAAGGGGGAGGGAGCGGCCTGAAGAGAGCACTCCTGGCAGCAAAGAGCAGAGTCTCAAGGATGTGGAACTAAGGTCTCCTGGGGAGGATGTAGGATATTTGGAGTCAGAGGCTGCAGGAGCCAAGCCAAGTGTATGCAGGGAACAACGGCTGCAATCAGGAGGGTGGGACATGCTGGACTTAGGAGAGTGAGTGCACACCAGGCCAAAGAGTACAGACTGGATTCGCTGATGAGCATTTCTGGAAAGGCTAGAAGCCTCTGGACACCCTGTTCTCCTCTAGAACTGGGACAAACCAGCTTCCACAGCTGCCTCAACACCCAGACTCCAGGTTGGGGACCCCTAATTCTGCCATGAAGAGACCTAGATACCTGCCCTTCCAGTTGGGGGCTCCTGCTTTGAGAGAGGAGAGCAGAGAAAGGTAGCGATGCTAAGATGTGAACCCTCTCACGGACTCACTTGGAAGTTCTTCCAAGAGGCTTCTGCAGATAATTAGGAGGTACCTGTGCCCTGCTGACCCTCCCACTGCGTGCTCGGGCTGGGTGGGTAGGGCGCACGTGGGAGAGCTGGGGCTAAGGTTGCATAGCACACCAGGCCTGAGTTTCTGGGTTCTCTCCATCACACAATTAGCCAGGAACCAAACACCCTTGCCCTCAGGATGTGTTAACTCCAACTCGATCTGCACCTGAGCACACCCAACAGGGAGCTGGAAACTTCTTCCCACTGTCCTCCCCAGCCTCACCACTAGACTAGGTGGCTGCTCCTGGAATTCCCTGCCCCCGGCCAGCTGTCCATCCATTCATTCAACACACTTGCTCTGGGTGTATCAGCAGAACTCCAAATTAGCTGCTGCTGCAATCACATGGACCATGGGGCCAGAGCTGACCAAGGAAACAGGTGCCATCTGTGCCCAGTAGAAGACTATCACCCAGGAGAGACACGAGAGCTATATACTCAGAGCCAGCAACTGCTCTGCAATCTGGGTCCAAGGCTAAGGAACTATCATGGATGAAGAGTGTCCCCCCCCCACATTTTTTTATATCAGATACCTGGTTCATGGACACCCAGAACCTCAGAATGTAGCTTTATTTGGAGATAGGTTCTGTGCAGATGTACTTAGTTAAAACAAAGTCATACTGAGTTAGGGTGGGCCCTAAGTCCAATGACTGGTGTCCTTATGAGAAGAGGAGAGGACAAAGAGACACACAGAGAAGAGGTGACATGAGGACAGAGATTATAGAGATACATCTACAAGCCAAGGACTGCCAGGATCTCTCAGACGCTGGAAGAGGTAGAAGTCTCTTCCCCTGGAGCCTCCAAAGGGAATGTGACCCTTCCAACACCTTAATTTCAGACTTCCAGCCTCCAAACTGTGAGAGAATAAATCACTTGTTTTAAGTCCCCTGGCTTGTGGTCATTTGTTATGGCAGAGCCAAGAAAATTATATAGAAAGTAACGCCTAAGCCAGCCTACTCTTCCCGACCCACCTCACACTAAGCAGGTGGTGCTTTCACTAGTGGAGGCCCCAACTTGCCCCAGCTGCTCCCCGTTTCTCTGCACTCTTAGGCTACTTATTTTTAGCCCCTGATTACACCTGCCTTATATGGTTCCCTCCTCATATTATGAGCGGCGACTGTCTCCCCTCCTGGTTTGTAAGCTCCTTGAGGACAGAGAAACCCGAGGATTTAACAGTCCTGAGAAGGTGCAGCTATGTAGATAGATTCCCCCAGTTGTTCATATTTCATGATATTTGAGGAAACTGGTGGCAGTTGTCAAGCCACAGCAGTACTGACAGCAGTGATAGCCTGTAATTACTGTCATAGTCCTTTTAACCTTAAAAAGTATCTGATATCAGAAAACATTTTAAGCATCTCATAGCCATTTGCTTATCTTAGTCACATAACAACCTCGTGCTGTAAATAGGACAAAGTATTATTATCCCATTTTAGAGGTGAACAAACAGGTGCAAAGATGGTAAGGGGCTTGGTGGCAAATATGACAAAGCCAGCTTGCTCTGTTCTTGAGTCCCAGTATGCCTGCCAACCCCACTCCTGCTAGCTGCTCTGCTCCTGCCGGGCAGCCTTCAGTTAGGGGCTCTGCAGCCTAACCACCAATTCAGAAAGGAAACTGAGGCAGGAAAAGACAGGAGAAAGAGGTGGATTCACCACCTGTCACAACTTGCATCCAAGCTCACTCTGCTGGGCACCTGAGGCCAGGATGGGCTCCCCCAGGCCATGATGAGCACTGTGACCCTTCCCTAATTTTTCCAGATGCCTCCCTAGATCTCAGGGAGCACTCCTGGTGTCTTGACCTCCTGGGATAGATAGAGAAATGTGATCTTCTACAACCTAACATCTGGAATAAAGGGTAAGAGAAAATGCAAGGAAAAGAAAACAAGTGACCACCAAAAGCCTCTCTGGTGGATACAGGTGCCCAGGGAAGGCAGCTGTGGAATCAGATGCACATCCGAGACAGTTTCCAAAGCAACAGCTTTGTCAAGTCTTTACCTATTGCCATCTAGGGAAAATCCTATGGGAGACAACAGAGCTGACAACAGAATGGCCACTTGAAGGAGGATTAGGGGCTGCCATTTTGGCAGTGACCAGGTGACAATGGGAGGGGCTCCCAAACCCCAGGGCTCTCCCCTAGCATGATCTGGAACTCGCAGCACAACCCACTTCTTTCAGCCCAGGACTCCAGGCCAGACTTTGCCTGCACCTGTTTGAGCTCAGAATATAGTTCCTCCTCTAGAAGGATCCAAAAATATCTAGGAGGGAGGAGAAGGGGGTGGGGGGTAGCCACAAGGGGAACAGGCTAGGTATGCTGAGGTCCTCAGGAAAGAGAGAGAACCAGGGAGAGAACTACTTGGCTCCACATTCAAAACGGTTTGCAAAGGGCCCCAACCCATCAGGCAGTTTGATCTCCCCTGAATAGGAGCCCCACATTCTAGCCAGAGCTGGTCTCATCCTGTCCCTGCCAGTGCAATGCTCTGAGCTTCCCCACTCCTGGCTTTGATGACCATTTCAGTTGCTCTTCCAGCTCTGCCTGCACAAATCATCTACTCATTCATCCACATGGTTAAGATCCTTCAATGAGCTGAGCGCGGGCTAAGTGTTGGTGACGCAGCAGTAAGTGAATTAAACAAACACACAGCCCCTGTCCTCTTGGAGCTGACAGTCCAATGGTCATCCCCTTCCGGCAGTCCAGAGGGAACCCTGCCCCTCCACAAGGCTGACCTTCCAACCCTTCTCCGAACTCCAACCAGAGCTGCTGGGGTGTTACACTTTTTTTTTTCCAGCATGTGTCATCTCCCCAAATAGAAGGTTAGCTCCTGGATGCAAAGACATAGCCCATTCCTACCTCACAGTGTGGATGGCCAGGACCTCACCATGGGCACAGTGTAGCCTCAGGCTGAAGAGCTGGGCCTTTCAGAGAGGGTCCCTCATCTCATTTTTCCTTCCTCTTTCTAGCACCCACCTCATGGGATTAACCAACCCCACTCTTCTTCTAAAATCCTGCAGTGTCCCACTCTGTTTGCCTCCTGCTGATCATATGTTGGCCCTGCCCCAATCATGACCCCATCCTGGTTCCCCAATACAGGGTAGGCTCCCAAGGGACAGCCACATCTCCACTTCTCCAGGACTCTGTGCTGAGCCCTCCTCCCAGCCCACACTCATTCTTGTGCCCTTTGGCACTCTTGAATAGACAGAGGACTAGAGGACCAAGGGCTCTCAAGGTTATGAAAGACAAGAACCTGTGGGGAGAGGGCACCCAAGAGAGGAAAAGACCTCTTGTCATCCCTTAACACCCTTGCAATGAGCCTAGGGAGCCTGTCCCACCTGGGCCAACATCCCACCTGAAATCATTCTGGGCCCCGGGATTTGGAGCTGGATGAAGCCGTGGCACCTATGCTTCCAGGTGGTTCCAATGACATAATTCCAGGGGAAACAGGCTCCTGGGATGGCCAGATGGGAGCTTACACCAGCACCACAGTCTCATGGTCTTCTTCAAAATCAGGCCTCTGGGCACATGCACCACCAGAGTACATTTACTTCAGCTAGGGAAGAGCTGTAGGCTGGGGAAGAGGAGGCTGCTATGGGCCCCATGAGGGTGTGTATAGCTGAATTCCTAATAGCTGGGGAATTTAAAGGCAAGTGTCAATTCTGCCACCCGAGCCCTCACCCTGAGGCTGGGCAGATCCAGAAAGGCTGCTTCTGCTCCGGAGGCCTATGTGAGGGAAGACAAAGAAGAGACAAGCACAGACATGTCTCTTGAGCAAAGGGGTAACTGGGACCTTGATTCTGAGCAAAAAAACACCTTTGGGGCTAGAGCAGTATGAAACCAATAATAGGACAGAACTTCCTGATCCCAGAGAAAGACGATAGCACAGGCGACGCAGACCAGGAAAATATCTCCAAAAACCTGACCCATCCCATCTGCCAAATTACGCTGCCCCCCTTTGCCTCCTGCTGAGGACTCCAGGGATGGGGGTTAGCAGAGACATTTGGGGCCTCCAGAGCACTGGCCAAGTCCAGTTTGCAGGCCTATAGCTGTGCCTACCATGGCTCCAGTTCATTCATTCTCTTACTCACTCTTTCAGGACAGATAAAGCCCCACTCCACAGTTAAGCCCCTCTGTGATCAGATGGAGTGGACTATTTATTGCCCCAATGCTGTCATTAGGGACTTTTGGTAAGATCTTGCCCATCCAAGTAATGGGACATTCCACCTTAGCTGCATTCTTTGAGCTAAAATCTTCTGACTCTTTTAAAACAAAAAGTAGCCCTAGCCAGTTTTGCTCAGTGGATGGAGTGTCGGCCTGTGGACTGAAGGGTCCCAGTAGGGGTCATGCAGGAGGCAGCCAATCAATGATTCTCTCATCATTGATGTTTCTCTCTCCCTCACCTTTCTTCTCTGAAATCAATATAGGTATATTTTTAAAAAACAACCCTTCATATCTTAAAAGTAAAAAAAAGTAATTTGGGAAAGTGACAGTCTAAGTGTTGAGCCATTGACCCTCATTAGAATGAATTTCAGGGCCTTTGCTGAAGGCATGTCTTAGGAGCGGGGACAGAGCAGGGCCAGTGTGGAAGAAGAGAAGGGAATCACCAAGAGGGAGAAAAGGACCCAACAGGGCTAATGCGGGAGTCTGAAGACAGACTTCTAGCTTTCAAGTCCAGAAGGCCCTTGAGAAGGCAGGTGAGCAGTCTTTGAGGGGCCTGAATCCCCAAAGCAGGTGATGAGAGAACACAAGCCAGCTCATCAACTCAACTTGCTCCTCTCGTTCAGTCCCATCCCAAAATGAGCCACTCCAATGGGCCATGGGGCTGGTGGGAGGGGGGGCGGGGGCGGGGGTAGGTTGCAGGGAGGCCTCACAGCCAGGAAAAGACCTCAGAGGGAACCTGAGCCTGGGCAGTTTCCATTCCACAAGGAAGGAGAACCGAGGTCATCACCTGGGAAACTCGGGCCACTTGCCTCCATGCCAACTTCCACTGAAGTCACTAATCCTGACGGAGTCCAAACCCAGTCCTTTACCCACTGTAGACCCAGTGGACATTTGCTGAATGAATGCCTGAGATGCCTTCTGTCCTTTTCTCTGCAGCACCTGGCTTGAGGAGCAGGCTCACCAACAGCAAGACTTAACATTCACTGTGACTAAACTGCTGACTCACTGACTTCATCTCCAGGCCTCACGTCTTTCAGACTCTGCCCAGTGTTTCTCCAGCATGAGAACCAGGCTCTGATCCTGGCCTTGCATTCAGTACCTAACAAATCAGAGCAACCGGCTCCCTTTCCACCCCACAGAGTTCTTCGGAAGATCAATCTGGTTCCCTCCCCTCTGTGGCCCTCCAGGCCCTCTGTAGCAATCCCCAGTGTAGACCAGAATCCTTACTAGGTCAGGTTCCTGGCTGGTACCAGGCCTACTGAGTTCACCTCAAATTTGTGGTATCCCCGAGGGCTCCACAGTGCTGTACCATGTGTCCCCGAAGATCTCCTTCAGACCTCATCCACCCTCCTCAAGCATCTGGTGTCTTAGTCACTCCCTCACCCTTTCCCATTGGCCCACAAACACACTTGGTCTTTGCTAGTGTTAAAAATAAAATTCCCTACCTCCATAAACTCACCCATCCCCACTCATTCTTACTGTTCTCTATTCCTCCCAAACTCAATGTTAAAAGTCTCACCTTCTGAATATGCTGCCTCCTCCACATCCTCACTAAACACACGTGGCCCCTGCCCTGGCCAGGTGGTTGGGCATCATCCAGGACACCAAAAGGTTGCCAGTTTGATTCTCTGTCAGGCACATGCCCAGGTTGCAGGCTCAATCCCAGGTAGGGGGTGCGCAGGAGGCAGCCAATCAATATTTTGCTCTTATGTTGATATTTCTCTTTTTCTCTATCCCTCTCTGTTCCTCTCTCTCTAAAAAGCAATTTAAAAATCATTATATATATACTAAACACACATGGCACCCCATAATCTGTCAGTGGCTTCCTGCATGTCAAAGCCATCGCCTCCTCCTCAGCATCTAGGAAGCATCCTTTCCCTTGGCTTCCAGGTCCCCGTCTCTTCCTGAAGTCCATTTGTCTTCTTTCTCTTCCCACTCCCAAATCTACAGCTCCCTCAGCAGTCTCACAGCCTCACCCTCACCTTTACCCAAACAAATCTCATTTCTGGATCCCTGGGCCTGATTTGCTCCTCAGTCCAACCCTACCTTTCTAACTAAATATCTCCAACTGGCACCTAAAATTCAAAATTACCCAAACTGAAAATCTGTTCTTTTCTCTTATATTCCAGGTTTCCTTTTCTGGCGAGATCATATGAACTGCACTCAATCCACAAGGACTCCTTCCCACCCAGCTCCCAGGTTGAGCAATGATTCTGTCCCAGCTCTGTTGGGTCTGCCCCTCCTCTTCACTCCCACTCTCTCGCCTGAATTCATACCTTCATACTTGCGTTTCTGACATGGTTATCTAATCAGTCTTCCCTTGTTCTAGTCCTCCCTACAAACAACTGCCAGATAGATTCTTCCAAAGCCCTCAGTGGTCATCCACCGCCCACAGGGCAAAGTCCTGGTCCTCAGCCCAACACTCAAGGTCCTTCACACTTTTGCCCAAACCTAGACTTCCAGAGAGATTTCCCATGACCCCCACTTCGCTCTGCTTGCCCTTATCCCAGGCAAAACATGTCCTTTCCTGGTTCAGAGCTCCATTCTCTCCTGACTCCAGGAGTTTGCTCATTCTGTTCCCGTACACGGAATTCTCTTCCTTCCATCTTTTCATGTCTGAATCTATCTTCTTCAAGATCCAGCTCAAATACCCCCTCATCTATAAAACATTTCCTGATTCACTCAGTTAAAAATAACCTCCCTGCTCCCCTGCATCCCACCTCAATTCACCTGTTCCTCCCTGACACCTCCATGTGTCTGATTTTTCCCATGTACAGGCCTAAGGCAGAAGACACCCTGTTTCCCCTAGTGAATGGTAAGCTCTCCAAGGCCTATCTGAATTCCCCCAATACCACACCTAAAAAAATAGAAGGTATGTAATAAATCTGAGATAAATGAATGATGAAATGTGGCAAGGTGTTTGAATGAATGGGCTTTTAATACTCCAACATTTAAATGAAGGGGTTGTGTCATCAGTCAGGCTGGATTTGGATTTGGAACAAAGAAGGGGCCTAAAATAGAGGGGTAAGCTCAGCATCCCACAGTGGCAGACCCCACCCCTTCCTACGCCCCCAGTCCCCACCCTTATTCCAGGCCAGGAGGCACAGTACTAGGCCCTGTCCTCAGCCCCTCAGATGGGGTCAGAGGAGGAACAGCTGTCTTCCTCCTATGTCCATAGGACTAGCTCTGTCCCAGCCCACTACACCTCAGTGAGCACTAAACAGCCAGGTGGATGCAACTGGCCTCATTGGGACCTCCTTCTGACGGGACAAGTGGCCAAAAACACTGGATGGCAAGTGAGGAAACCTGAATTCCAGATCTAGCCCTGTCACAAACAGGCTGTGTGACCTTCAGTGTCACATCCAGACATGGGGCAAAATCAGCATTTCCAAAATGCTACTTCACAGGCCACCAGGCAAGGCGTCCACATCTGGGAGGATGCATCCATTAGCAAATCCCAGACTAGCACTTCACAGACTCAGTGAGGGAAGTGGTGGACCAGATGCTCCCTAGAGGCTCATCAAGTTGCACTGAGCAAGGAACAGAGAGCCCACTAGGGACACAGCTTGCAAGGGACTGGAAAGTCTTTGGGGTCTGCTCTTTCCCCAGGATGCCCAAGCTCATGACTCTCTCAGCAGACCTCCCCACAGTGGGTCATAGCTGCTGCTGCATGGCTCTGTTGAGGAAAGGTGAATGGGCCTCTTCCCAGAAATAACCAGCCTGAGGTGGGTGAGGAGGGGGTATTGGGAGGGCATACTTCCTGGTGGTACCATACACCCTCATCTCTCATGGAGGGGTGGGTCAGCCCCAGCATGCACCAACCTCTAACCCCTGGGATTTTAGGGTGGGGACCAGAACAGATGTGCACATCTGCAACCAGGACTGGGCTGGAGGATAAGGGATGCACAAAGTCAGAAAACCGCCCCACTGTCCCCAATCTCTCTCTGCTTCCAGGAGGCAGCAGGAAGCAAAGATGTCCCATATTCAGCCTAACAAATGCCAACAGCTTAAACCCAGCACCCCCATCCCACCCCACCCTCCAGGAAGTCAAAGGACCAATGGCATCATTCTTGTCCTGCATCCTGAGGGAAGCCTCTTCACCACCCTCATGTGCCCAGACAGGCAGAGGCGTTCTGGGAGGCTAAGAAAGGGCGGGAATCCCAGATAGGGTGCAACTAGCCCTAGGATGGGTGCACCGGTCACTAACTCACTGTCTAATCTTGAACACATCTCTTCATTCCTCTGGTTTTTGCTCCCTTACCTAGAAAATGAGGAGACGGAGTAAATCGATTCAAGGTTGCTTTCCCATGTCTTTGAGCAAGCCTGTCCCCAAGACAAAGAGGTCTCTGATGGTTACAAAGGACTGGGGTCAGGGAGTCTGGTGGCTCCATCAATGTCCTGGCATCTGGAGGGGCACTTGGTTCCCCACATAGAGATGAGGAGACTGTGGAGCCATGGCCCCTCTGGGCCATAGGAGCAAGGTGAAGACTCTGGAGGATTCACCCAGGAGACAGGAACGGGAAGTTGGAGAGAACACCTGCCACCCAGTGAGAAGCAAACAACATGGGCATGGATATGAGGGCCCAGTGGTGAGGTGGGAAGTCCAGGAGCTGAGCTGCGGCCTGTGGGCAGGGTGGCATAATTCTGGGAGAGAATCAACCAGTAAGAAAAATTGTCATTATGGGTGTGGAGGGAAGCCACCCTCATGTTTGGAACCTCCCAGTGGGTGTAGAAGGAAGCCATCTTTTGGGGTATGCAACCTACAACTGAAGTAGTGATCCAATCCACATGGGTAAGAACTCACAGCCCAAGTGTGAGCAGGGTGAGGAGGGAGGGAACCTTGCCCACTGGTGGACAACCCCTCCCTAGAAGCCAGGCCAGAGAACACATCAGAGTCCAGGAAGGAAGGAGCATGCAGAGAGAGGATCTTTGCACAAAGCACCTAACTGCCTCATTTCCCTACTCCAAGATTCCCCCTGAGAGGCCTGTGGAACATTCCAGATGTCCAGACCCCTTGTTGGGAGAAAAGATAAAGAATGTCCCTAAAAGGCTAAAAGTTCCTGAGCCTGTTGTGTGGAAGAAGAGGTGGCAGCTGGGGCTGGGCGGAGCAGGGGAGGGGTTTTGAAAAGGAGAGGGTGGCAGTGGCTCGGGGCTCAGGATCCAATTACGAGGCTGTTTCCATACTTAGCCACCTGACAGCCGCTTGGAATCCTCGACACTCCAGCCACTGCAGGCCCTCGGAGCCCAAATTAACTCAAGGGCAGACAAGGGCAGGGCCCAGCAGCACATGAGAAGCTGAAGCCCCCTACCTTGGCCTCTAACTTGCAAGATAATGGCTTCTGCTGCCCCAGCCACCTGCTCTCCTGATTGAGACTGGGCCCTCAAAAATCAGAACCTCAAAGATCAGAAAGGCTAGGGCTCTGGCCCCCACATCCCTTGTGTGGATGAAGACTGCAGTCATCAAAAGACAAAGTGGAGTCCCGGATTCCTGGGGGGTCCCCAGAGCACCCTGAAGCATCTCCAGGGAGAACCTAGCCCCAGGAATCTTGGGAACGGAGACGTGGCAAAATGCTCTGGTATCCCCTCCACACCTATAAATAACCCCCGTGCTGTAACCAGAGCCGCTTCTGCCTCACAGTGCTGAGATGTCAAAGGAAAACCATGGCACACAGGCCCCCAGCCACTTCTAACAAAGCTCCAGCCAAGCCTAGTTCTACTCCAGAACAGTCCTGTTCCTCTGTCCAATTCAGTTTCCAACCTAATCCCCAACTCTATTTCCAATCATATCCCGAACTGACCCCACTCTATCCCACTGCTCCTCAGACAAACCCCAACTCTGCCCAGCATGGTCCCCCGTCCTCAGTCATGTAAAGCCAGGCCCCTTGCCAGATCTCCACCAGGGGAGAGGGTCAACTCAGTCACCTCCAGGGGCACCTTCCGCTCTAAGATAGGTTTATTTTTGTCTCATTAGGAGGCTCCTCTGGTCTTGAATTTCAAGGTCCTCTTCCCCAGCATCTACTGGCCAGACCTTCTCTCTGGCCCCTGACTCAGGCTCACCCCCTTCCTGTACCTCTCAGTTCACTGCTTCTGCTTCCTCTGGCCTCTCTGAGAACCCCTTGAATGTTATCAGGCTCTCTCCACCACCCACTTCTTTCTCCTGGACCCCAAGGGAGAAGAGAATGGGGACAAGATGAGACCAGCCATCAGCCCCAGGAATCACGGAGGCCTCATTCTCCAACTACTGCCCAAGCCCCCCACAGCACAGAGTGGAAGTCTGGCCTGGCTCACAGGGGTGGGGTCATACCTGCTTGTCCTGGGAGCAGGAGCGACGCCACAAAGCAGCAGAGCAGAACCAGCGCCCTCATGGTGACTGCCAAGAGAGCCCAGCTGCTCTTTGCCTCTATTTATAGGGCTGGTGGCAGCGAGGGCGGGGGAGAAGGGTCACACAGTCACTAGGGCAACTGGGCGGGCGTGATGGGGAAGCAGCATCGACCCTGGAGGCTGAGAGGAGGCTTGCTCTGCCACTGCTGTGCCAGCTGCCAGGCCCCAGGAGGCAGGGCCTTGTCTCTCCCTCAGCAGCCCTGAGGTCATATGATGTGGGCCACAGGCGGGGAGTAGCAGGGGAGAAAAGTGGGACGGCCCTTGAGTTAGGTCTGGGATCTGAGTCTTCCCAGTATTTGCACTAACTTGATCCAAAGTCTGAAGCAAGTCAATGACCTTGACATGTCTCAGTTTTCTGAAAGAGGGAGTTTGTAGGGCCAAGAACCCTATTTGAGAACCACAGACATACATTCAGCCCCTCCCCAAAGGTCAGGAGAGTAAAGCCCTAATAGTTAAGGAACAATGTCCGACCTTTGAGGTTAATGGCAAAGAGTTTAACCTTCCCCGACCGCTGGAAGAGACAGAATGCCGATGGGAGGGGGAAAGGGGGGGAGCTAAGAGACGTATCTGACGATGTGATGTAAGTCAGAGGGTGGAGGGACAGAGATCCATTTCCAGTGGCGCAGGGGTTCCAAAGCCTGCTGTCGCCTCCTCAATGTGCTGTTTGATGCAATTTTCCTAAGGGCATGTGACAGCCAAGGGAAAGCAGACACTGGCTTGTCTGTCTGGGGAGGGTGTCACTGTGAGGGTAGCAGTCAGCACCTTGGAAAGGAACAAGAATCGATTAGGTATCTACTGTGTACTTTACCGCTAAAACAGCTTTTATTGACGTCTAATTGGATACAATCAAAATAACGAACTGATTCCTCACTCTCCAATTTTCCTTTTGTCCCTTCACAGTCCCTCCCTTTATCCCTTCCCAGACAACCACTGACCTGCAGTCACTGCCATTAGTTTGCATTTCCTAGATTTTTATATAAATGGAATCATGCCCATATGATTCCTTTTTATCTGACTTCTTTCACTCAGCAGAATTATGTTGAGCTTTATTCATGTTGTAGCATATATTAACAGTCCATTCCCTTTTATTCTGAGTATTCCATTGTGTGGGTATACAGCACACCCTCAAATAATGTCGTTTTGTTCAACATTGTTCCCTTATAATGTTGATGAGGTGCCATAGGAACTTAACACTTATTTATATCAATTAGCCTATGGTACTCTAATCCGATCCAAGTGGTGGAAGGTATCCTGAGGCGGGAGCTTTGGCTTTGCCATATCTCAAGCAGGGCCTTCGGAAGCTGGCACCCTCAGTGGGAGAAAGGCTTTATACATGTCAAACCAGAGGGCTTCTCCTTCAATATTCCAGCCCAAGTAAGGTCCCGAGTCCAAAAGAAAAATGCTGCCTGCTCCCTGCCATGGGCTGGGGCCTCTCAATTTCTTTTCTTTTCTTTTTTTTTTTTAATGTAAATTCTTTATTGTTTAAAGCAGCAGTCGCCAACTGGTGATCCATGGACCACTGGTGGTTCATGAGGTCCAAAAGGTTGGCGACCACTGGTTTAAAGTATTACAGCCCTAGCTGGTTTGGCTCAGTGGATAGAGGGTGGGCCTGAGGTCTGAAGGGTCCTGGGTTTGATTCCGATCAAGGGCACTTACCAGGTTTTGGGCTCCATCCCCAGTAGGGGGCGTGTAGGAGGCAGCCAATCAATGACACCCTCTCATCATTGATGTTTCTATCTCTCCCTCTCTCAGAAATCAATAAAAATTAAAAATAAGAAAGTATTACGTAAGTCTCCTTTTTTCCCCATTGACCTCTCTCTCCCCAGCTGCCCTTATCCCCCAGCTCATGCCCTCACCCCCCTATTGTCTGTGCCCATTGGTTATGTTCATATGCATGCATACAAGTCCTTTGGTTGATCTTTTAAGCCCCTCCCCCCCCGCAATTACTTCCCTAATATTATAAAATAGCCAGTCAGTGTTCACACACACACACACACACACACACACACACACACACACACATAACCTGTGGAAAAACTGGTTTCATTATGTCGTTTCGCTTAAAGTCACAGAACCTATTGATAATGGTAAGTGAGGACTTACGGTACCACAAACTATTATCAACTGTTGAGAGACATTTAGGTTGTTTCCAAGTTTCGGCTATTACCTATCAACTGCTATGAACATTCATAAACAATTGAATGTATAAACATATGCTTTCTCTCTGGCAAAAGGACTGGTTCCCAACCATGGATATTCTGGAGGGGAGAGGGGTCACATGCATCCCAGGCACAAGCTGAGAGGAGCAGCTCATCTGGCTAATACTGAGCAGGTGGCAGGACAAATGCCTGCCCCCTCCCCTGGGTCCTAAGCCTTCTGCAATAATCTCCTAGGGGCTGTTGAAGCCACTGGGAGCCCCACTGGCACCTCAGAATCACAGTGTTACCGATCAGGATGTGCAGCTGTTGTCTGCGATTGCTGGGGGGAAAGGAGTGGGTGTGCAACCCAGTATCCTCTTTGCCTTCCTTTGCTAACTTGTGATTTTGAGCCGGTTGGGGTATAGCTGTGATTCCCTGCCACCCTGAGAACCTCTCTGTTCCCTTCTTGGGCCTAAACCCAGCCTGCTGATCCAAGGGAGGGATGTCAGTTGAGGGTGGGATGGAGGTGGCTGCAATGTGGGGAAGTGACCTGAGTTGATCCTGGGTTCTTCACATGCTTATCCCTTTGGGGGCTTGAGGAACAGGGGTCAGGGCAAACAGAGGTCTTGGTGCTGGCTCAGGATAAGGACTACAGAGTCGTAGTTACTGATTTCATTTTCAATAAGCCTCGGTTTGTCACACTGCTTTCCCAATTTATTTTTAAATAGACTTCCAAAAATAAATAAATAAAGATACCTTGTTTGGGTTCAAACAGATCCTTGTACACTCGTGGTCAATACAGCTTTATTCACAATACTGGAAAGGTGGAAACAACCCAAGTGTCTACCTGGAAATGAATGGATAAACTGAATGTGGTCTACCCATACCATGGAGTATTATTCCGCCATTTAAAAAATATTTTTGGCCCTGGCCGGTTTGGCTCAGTGGATAGAGCGTTGGCCTGCAGACTAAAAGGTCCCAGGTTCAATTCTGGTCAAGGGCATATACCTTGGTTGTGGGCACATCCCCAGTAGAAGGTGTGCAGGAAGCAGCTGATGGATGTGTCTCTCTCATCGATGTTTCTGACTCTATCCCTCTCCCTTCCTCTCTGTAAAAAAAAAAAAAAAAAAATCAATAAAATATATTTAAAAATATATATATTTTTGCGTAGCCGGTATGGCTCAATGGTTGAGCATTGACCTATGAACCAGGAAGTCACAGTTCAATTCCCAGTCAGGGCATATGCCCGGGTTGTGGGCTTGATCCCCAATATGGGGCATGTAGGAGACAGCTGATCAATGATTCTCTCTCATCACTTAAGTTTCTCTTTCTACCTCTCCCTTCCTCTATGAAATAAATAAAAAATGTTTTAAAATGCTAATCTTGAAAAAAACAAGATGGCGGCATAGGTAAACACCTAAACTGCTGCCTTGCACAACAATTTCAGAACTACAACTAAAAGACAAAATGGACATCATCCAGAACTACAGGAAGGCTGGCTGAGTGAAAATTCTACAACTAGAAGGAAAGAGAAAAGCACACTGAGACTCAGAGGAGCTGCAGGAGGTAGAGCCACTGGGGCGGGCACGTGCACGCAAAGAGAACTGGCAACTGAGTGCGCGGCTGGCTTTCTCAAGTGCGAGGGAGACAAGAGCTCCCGACCGCACTGAACTCCAGTTCCGGGCAAGACTCTGGGAACCCAGACTCATTCGGGGAGAAACTGGACTGTCTGACAGCCGGCGGAACTTGAGGGCGGCTTTCTCTCTGAGGTGCTTGCAGCTATTACCACGGGACACAGGAGCCTATTAGGGCAGGGCTGACGGGAAACCAATGCTGTCTGCTCCACCTGAGACTCTGCCCCATCCAAGCTGAGCACAGAGGCTTTTGCAAGTCTTGTCTCATAAGGGTGTCTCCAGCACAGAAGTTCTCCCATCGTGGACACATCTGATCCTCACAGCCAATTGATCTGGAGGTCAATTCCTCCCAGTGATACCAACAACAACCAAGGCTTAACTACAACAAGACTGTGCACACAATCCCACAAAGGGGTGCACCAAGAGTGTCCACCTCAGGTAACTGGGGAGGCTGAGTCACTGGGCCCTATAGGACACCTACCACACAAAGCCACTCTATCAACTCAGGCAAGCAGCCAAAATGCGGAGACAAAGAAACAGATCACAAATGAAAGAAATGGAGGAAAGCAAACGACTGGATATAGAGTTCAAAACCACAGTTATAAGGTTTTTCAAGAATTTCCTAGAAAAGGCCGATAAATTTAACTAGACCCTCGAGGATATGAAAAAGGACCAACTAGAAATTAAGCATACACTGACTGAAATAAAAAATAATATACAGAGATCCAACAGCAGACAGAGGACCGCAAGAATCAAGTCAAAGATTTGAAATACAAAGAAACAAAAAACACTGAACCGGAAAAGAAAAAAGAAAAAAGAATCCAAAAATTTGAAGATAGTGTAAAGGAGCCTCTGGGACAACTTCAAGCGTACCAACATAAGAATTATGGGGGTGCCAGAAGAAGAGAGAGAGCAAGATACTGAAAACCTATTTGAAGAAATAATGACCGAAAACTTCCCCCACCTGGTGAAAGAAATAGACTTACAAGTTCCAGGAAGCACACAGAACTCCAAACAAAAGGAATCCAAAGAGGACCACACCAAGACACATCATAATTAAAATGCCAAGAGCAAAAGACAAAGAGAGAATATTAAAAGCAGCAAGAGAAAAACAGTTAGTTACCTACAAGGAAGCACCCATACGATTGTCAGATGATTTTTCAACAGACACTATGCAGGGCAGACGAGAGTGGCAAGAAATATTCAAAGTGATGAATAGCAAGAACCTACAACCAAGATTACTCTATGATAATCTATGAGCAAAGATATCATTCAGAATTGAAGGTCAGATAAAGAGCTTCACAGATAAGAAAAAGCTAAAGGAGTTCATCACCACCAAACCAGTATTATATGAAATGCTGAAAGGTATTCTTTAAGAAGAGGAAGAAGAAAAAGGTAAAGATAAAAATTATGAACAACAAATACATATCTATTAACAAGTGAATCTAAAAATCAAGTGAATAAAAAAATCTGATGAACAGAATAAACTGGTGAATATAATAGAATCAGGGGCATAGAAAGGGAGTGGAGTGACAATTCTCAAGGGGAAAGGGGTGTGGAGGGTGCGGGACGAGACTGGACAAAAATTGTACACCTATGGATGAGGACAGTGTAGTGGGGGGTAACGGCAGAGGGTGGAGTGGGAACCGAGTGGAGGGGAGTTATGGGGGGAAAAAGAGGAACAATTGTAATAATCTGAACAATAAAGATTAAATTAAAAAAAATAAAAATGCTAATCTTTAAAAAATAAAAAAAGAAATTTTAGTACATGCTACAAGATGGGTGAACCTTGAAAATGTTATGCTAAGTGGAAAAAAAAAGCCAGTTATGAAAGGACAAGGTATTAGCTGGCTTGAGCTGCCATAACAAAATACCACAGATTGGCAGGCTTAAACAACAGAAATTTACCTTCTCACAGCTCTGAAGGCTGGAAGCCCAATATCAAGGTGTGGATAGATTTCTTTTTTCCTGATGAGAGCAGCTCTCCTTGGCTTGCAGATGGCCACCTTCTCACTATATCCTGACACGTTTATCTCTCAGTCTGTATTATGTGTCCTAATCTCCTCTTCTTATATTGATACCAGTCATATCAGATTAGGACCCATATATATGAGCTCATTTTACCTAAGTACCACTGTGAAGACCCTATCTCTAAGCACAGTCACATTTCAAGGTACTGGGGGTTAGGACTTCAACATATGGATTTGGGGAGAGACACAATTCAGCCTAGAATAGATAAATATTATATGATTTATATGAAGTACCCAGAATAAGCAAATTCAGAGAGACAGAAAGTAGAACAGAGGTTGCCAGGGGCTGGAGGGGAAGGGTCACAGGAGTTATTGTTTAGCAGGTAGATTTTCTACTAAGAATGATGAAAAAGTCCTGAAGATTAATGTAAGTGGTAATGGTTGCACAACACTGTGAATATACTTAATGACACTGAATTGTACATTAAAAATTGTTAAAATGGTAAATTTTATGTTATATATATGTATTTTACAATAATTTTTAAAGAATAAACAAAGACTGTTTGGAAAATAAGAGAGATTAAAAATGAGGGTAGACACAACTGAAGATAAACCCTCAGATCATAAATACTTTTTTTTTATTTTTGTTAATCCTAACCTGAGGAAATTTTCTCCATTGAGTTTAGAGAGAGTGGAAGGGAGGGGGAAGAGACAGAGAGAAACATCAATGTGAGAGAGATTTTAATTGGTTGCCTCCCCACACATGCACCCCAACTGGGACCAAGGATCAAACCTGCAACCCTTGACCAGGAATCAAATCCATGACCCTTTGGTATGCAGGCCAATTCTCTTAACTACTGGGAATATCAGGCAGGACACAAGTCATAAATTCTTAAACAGACCTCACTTAGCTTATGAAATCTCCACACTGGTTTCATCCCACATCACCCACCGCCATCACACCACCTTCCAGGGCAAAAACCTACCCTTTCCCCAGCTCAGTAATAAACAGAAGCTGCCATACTTATCTGCCAGGAGAGCTACCATGATCACGAAGAAAGTTTTCCCCGGGCAAGGCTTATCCATTGCACTATGGATGTGCTCCTTCCTGCGAGTTCCCCACATTAGGGGAACTCGAATGCATAATTTGTGGTAGTGGGGGACTGTGTTCTTTCATGCATGAATACATACATACATACATACATACATACATAAAAGCTGCCAGAGCCCTCAGCCTAAGGGTCCTCACCTTCACATGGTTCCTATAGTTTGATCCTTCATTTGGCAAGTGACTTGCTAGATTAATCCATGCCTGAAACAGTTCCTCAAGGAGCTGGGGAAACCAAGTGGGACCCTGACAATGCAGGCCTCTGTCTGGATCCACTCTACATTCAGCAATAACACAGTGCATGAAGTAAATCTTTGGAGAGCATTTTCCCATTTATCTTACTAATTAAAGGTCACCTACCATGGAAGGACCCAAACTCCCACCCACAGCAGGAAACTCCTCCATAACTCTGACAGATATATATCCAGCCTCTGTTTGAATATCTTCAGTGACAGGGAACTCACTACCAGAGAGCACCAATTCCACTGTTTTGACTATAATGTGACATCTAGAACAAGCCACAGTGCTCCAGATCTCCCCACCTGCCACCTCAACTAGCCTCCCACAGTCAGGGACACGTACCATGTGGATCCCATGGTGAATGGAGACTATCTTTCCCTTAATCTCAAAGAAGCAGCCCCCCACTAATCCCTAGTGCCTGGCCAGACCCATTGACATGTCCATCTACCTAAAAAGCAAATGAAATTTCCATCAGTTTTCTTTGCGACTGGAATTTTCAGAGCATCATCTGTCTCTCTCACAGAGCAAGAGGCAATGTGAGAGAGACAAGATCAAAAAACTAATCTCTGGTACATGTGCAGTCTTCTCAAACCACTTTCCTGTTTCCTCTTTAATTTGATTCTGAGGTTGATCACCGAGACAGGCTACACCAGGGGATACCTGTGACTTGGGCCTCCTAAGTCAAGAAACTCTGCAGCTGTAACTCTTAGCTCCTTCTAACACCAGGAGTGTAGAGGGGACAGCAGGTTTGGGAACTCATTCCTTTATACCGCTATGAGATTTAGGGCTGATCCTGCCCTGCAGCCCCCAGTCCTGTGCCCTCCTCTAGGTCAGCAGGTGCTCTTGTCAATCAACAGAAGAAACTTGCAACTCAGCAGGGCAAAAGAAGAGAGGGAAACAAGGCAGGGGATGGTGCTAACCCCACCCCAGCCCAGAAATTTTAGGGCATGCAGAACTCAAGTGAAAAGGACACCCTCCTTGCCCTGGCCAGGTGCTCAGTGGTTAGAGCATCGGCCAGTAGACTGAAGGCTTGCGGGTTCGATTTCTGGTCAAGGGCACATACCTCAGTTTCCCCAGCCCCAGTAGGAGTGCATGCGGGAGGCAACTAATCATTGTGTATCTCTCACATATATGTTTCTCTCTCTCTACCGCCCCTCCTCTCACTCTTCCACTCTCTAGAAATCAATGAAAAAAATAGCCTCAAGTGAAGACTAACAACAACAAAAAAAAAAAAAAAAAAGAGGAAAAAGACAAATGACACAGGGACAGGAGCATCCAGGAAAGTACAGAGGGGCAGCTGGATAAAGAAGGGGCAGTGAGATAGACTTGGGTGGGACAGGGTGGAAGCCAGAGCCATCAAAAATATGAGGCTAAGGACTATGTAGCCAGCCAGCTCTAAGAGGCAGCTGGAGGATTTGCATGTGCTTTACATACTGGTCTAAGGCCAGTTAATCAACTGCTAAGGAAGTCAAGGTCACACGAAGGCCCCCCATTTCACTAGATGGCCTTCAAACATCTCAGAGCTGGGGTGACTACCCTGCTGCCAAAGATGCCCCCTTGTCATGATACAAGGAACATTTTTTATTATAACCTACCCCCATGCCACAAAAGCATAAAGGTGGCTTCCCAGTACTCATAAAGTACAGCAGCAAGTAAGCAAAAATTGGAAGTAACAATAAAAGAAAATCACAGAAAAGCAGGCACACAAAATGGAACCATTCACTAGGCTAATACAAAAGCAAATAGCCCCACATATGGAAGTCCCTACGTGTGAGTGTGTGTGTGTGTGTGTGACTTGATCACTTGCCAATTCACAGTGTCCTTAAAATAAGAACAAACCAACTGCTCGGGAGAAGTGAAATGATTTCTGCTACTGAGACTCTACAGCAAGTACGTCTAACTCGCAGCCCGCGGGCCACATGCGGTCCACAATGAATATTTTTGCGGCCCAGCCAATATAACAGTATGTAAGAAAAGTTTTAATACAAATTTTGTAACTTAATTTTTATAATATGCTGTTATACATAATCCTATCTAATAAAGAGGTAATATGCAAAATGACCATCACTCCAACACACAAGATGGCCACCCCCATGTGGTCAAAGATGGCTGCCCCCATGAAGACACATGATGACAGTCACAAGATGGCCAGCTGAGGAGGGCAGTTGGGAGTGACCAGGCCTACAGGGGAGGACAGTTGGGCGTGATCAGGCCTACAGAGGAGGACAGTTGGGGGGGACCCAGACCCACAGGGGAGGCAGTTGGGGGGACCAGGCCTGCAGGGGAGGGCAGTTGGAGGCAACCAGGCCGGCAGGAGAGGGCAGTTGGGGGGTACCAGGTCTGCAGGGGAGGGCAGTTGGGGGGAACTAGGCCTGCAGGGAAGAGCAGTTAGGGGTAACCAGGCCTGCAGGGGAGGGCAGTTGGGGGCAACCAGGCGGACAGGGGAGGGCAGTTAGGGGTGACCAGACCAGCAGAGGAGGACAGTTGGGGGTCACCAGGCCAGCAGGGGAGGGCAGTTAGGAGCAATTGGGCGGCAGGGAAGCAGTTAGGTGTCGATCAGGTTAGCAGGGGAGTGGTTAGGGGGTGATCAGGCTGGCAGGCAGAAGTGGTTAGGGTCAATCAGGCAGGCAGGCAGGTGAGCAGTTGGGAGCCAGCCATCCTGGATTGTGAGAGGGATGTCCCAGATTAGAGAGGGTGCAGGCTGGGCTGAGGGACAACCCCCACCCCCCCATGCATGAATTTCATGCACCAGGCCTCTAAGTTATTAATGATGAACTACAATGGTTGCTAATGACTGATTACTATTGTTGCATTCATTTCCCTTATGCACCTTATGCACCATTTCTCTCCACTAATACTAGCAGCAAATATTGTAGCAGCCAATTGCCACGTCATTAGTCTTGGACTGACTTGTTTGGTGTGTGCAACAGGAAATATTTCACTTTCGGAGAACAAGAAAAATGGGTTTATTTGCATTATGCTTATTCATTTATGCAGTTATTCAGTGTCTGGTAAGTTAATGTTCAAGAAAAAATATTAATTTTTATTAAAATGTTCTATTGTTTTATGTTAATGATTACTCATTTATTTCAGCCCTTTGTATTCAGCATGTCTCTATCGAAATAAATCTACATTTCTATGAAAATTTAAGCTTTTTTTTTTTTTTTGCAGCCCACATAAACTTAAACCTTGTTTATTTGGCCCATGTTAGCTTTGAGTTTGATATGCTTGCTCTACAGGAATTTCTTCTGAGGCTCTTCGTAAACAGGACACAGTGTAATATAACCATCTTTTGGGAACATGGGAGAGGAGAGACATTTCCAGTGAGTTTTATCCCTAACAGAGACCCTTAAAATAGGGCAAGGAGGCCATCAGGTACCAAGAATGCCCAGCCCCCTCCCAAAGAAACCACCACCAAAGACAGTCAATGGCATATGCTTAGGATGTATTTATCTTATCCTCCACTGCCAAGTTACCACCTCACACACTGGTGGCAGAGGGGAAACTGGCACAATCGACTTGGAGGATAGTGCCCACTAAAATACATTCACAATAACCATAAGTTGGAAACAACCTAATTCCATCACTAAGTGAATGGCTAACCAAAAGTAGCATATTCATATAGTGTAATACATTTAGCGATAAAAATGAACAAACTTCTGATATACGCAAAAACATAAATGAATCTCAGAGATGTTATGTTGAGCAAAAGAAGACAGACAAAAAGAGTATATAGAGTTGACCCTTAAACAACCTGGGTTTGAACTGTGGTCCATTTATACGAGGATTTTTTTTTAATGAATATACCACTGGCCCTCCATATCCCCAGGTTTCACATCCTTGCATTCAACCAATCATGGATCAAAAACAGTATTCAGCCTGGCCGAGGTAGCTCAGTGGTTGAGCGTCAACCTATGAACCAGGAGATCACAGTTTGATTCCTGGTCAGGGCACATGCCCGGATTGCATAGGGCATGCAGGAGACAGCTGATCAATGATTCTCTCTCACCATTGATGTTTCTATCTCTCTCTCCCTCTTCCTTCCTCTCTGAAATCAATAAATATATATTTTTAAAAAACAAAACAGGCCGTAGCTGGTTTGACTTAGTGGATAGAGCGTCGGCCTATGGATAAAGGGTTCCAGGTTCAATTCCAGTCAAGGGCACATGCCTGGGTTGCGGGCTTGATCCCCAGTGGGGAGCGTGCAGGAGGCAATCAATCAATGATTCTCTCTCATCATTGATGTTTCTATCTCTCTCTCCCTCTTCCTTCCTCTCTGAAATCAATTAAAAAAAAACAACCACAGTATTTAATCCAAGTTTGGGAACCTATAGATGCAGCAGGCTGACTATATGCATTGTTCTACGCCATTTTATATAAGAGCCTTGAGTATCCTCAGATTTTGGTATTCACAGAGGGGGCATGGATAGTTCCTAAAATCAATCCCCCACAAATACCATGGGATGGCTGTAGTCAAGTTTTAAGGGAGTCAAAAATTGTTACGTAGATTTCAACTGCATGGAAGGTCAGCACCACTAACTTTGTATGATTTGTATAAACATCTAAAAGGAACAAAACTAATCTATGATGATAAAAAATGTATACCTACCAGAATGTATACCTACCAGAATGGCTATTTTAAAATGAATAGCCCTGGCTAGTGTGGCTCAGTTGGTTGTTGGTTCGATTTCTGGTCAGGACACATCCCTGAGTTGCATGTTCAATCCCCAGGGGGCGGCATGCAGGAGGCAGTCATCAATGTTGCATAGATGTTTCTTTCTTCTCCATTTCTCTCTAAAAATAAACTATTCGTTTTTAAAAAAAGAATATAATAATCTGACATTATCAAGTGTTGGTAAGGATGCAGAGCAATTTGAATTCTCATACATTGCTGGTGCACTATATGGTATGGAACTATGTACACACATACATAAGTGAGAGCATGTAAAACTAGTAAAAATTTGAATAAGTCTTATGGACTGCACCCATAGCAATTACCTGGTTTCATGTTGTACTTTGAAGGGTGCACAGGACCTCCCAGACATTTCTATAATTATTCCCAAAATTTTTTTTTAAATACAATATTTTAAAAGATAAACTGAGATAGGCCAGTAAACTAGGACAAGTGGAAGAGGGAAATTGAGACAGGGAGTTCAACAAACTGGCAATTTACAGCAGATAAAGTCATCTCCCTAGGGATAACATCTAGGCCTCAGTTGTATTTCAGCTCTCCAGACCCAGAAAAGCAGTAAAACCAGGTGGGTGACACCAGGCCCAGCTGCGATGAATAACAACCCCCTGCCCTAGCACTGATCAATCCATGGAGACCATGACCCTGAAGGAGCACACCTGGAAAACTGATGAATATTCTGCTGAAACCCTCTCATGAGACTTCCCCCGAAGATTCCCACCTACAAGAAAGAGATAAAAGTGTGAAGACAAAGGACATAGTGCGAGTTCTCCCTCTGGGGAGTAGTCTCCACCATTCCCTTTCCCCTCTTCTTCCCTCACTTCTTCCCTGCCCACCCCCCAACCCCCCAGGGCATACATCTCCTAAACTATAAGGGATCCCATGAGACTTACAAGCAGCGGAGCAATAGGCAGCAGCAACTCATCTCAGGCTAACCCCTGAATCTGTTCCCAAGGCCCCCTTTTCTCTGACTTCCCAGAGAGTTAGGGCAGCCCAGCCTAGGCTCTCCTGCTGCTTCTTCTATGCTAAGCCCTTTCTTGTTTTACTGTGTCCAGCTTTTACTGTGCGCAGCACTTTCATAGTCTCTTGGACTCGTGTTGTGAAGTTTTTCCTGCATGAAGTCAAGAACCCACACATTACCGGCCAACCCAAGGCAGACCTGCCAAGGGCAGGTCCCCTTTCTGGTAGCAAAACCACTTGAGGGGTTGGTGGGATGCTGGCTACATGGTTGTGTATTCAGTTTGTGAAAATTCACAGGACTAAACACAAACTACACTCCCTCTTCTGAGTGTACTTTCTACAGTAAATACTCCAAAAAAAGGTTTTTTAAATGGGTTTTGTTAAATGTTGGGTTGATCATGTCTCTCCTAGACCGCCCTCCCTTCACAAACAATAAAGTCCAAGCTTCTTAGTATGACTTGCAAGTCCTCTATGATCCCCTTCCTGTTACACAGGACAAGGGTCTCAAGGTCAGATCAGTTCTAAATGATTTTTCTTCCTAAATGTTAAAATGTAGCACAGTATTTTGTAGATGCAGCTGTAAACTGGGTGAGCTGACAGGAAATCAAGGAATGAAAGTAACCAAGTATAGTTTGGCCAGCATGGCTCAGTGGTTGAGTGTCAACCTACAAACCAGTAGGTCACGGTTCAATTCCTGGTCAGGGCACATATCCAGGTTGTGGGCTCAATCTCCAGTGTGGAACGTGCAGGAGGCAGCTGATTGATGATTCTCTCTCATCATTCATTGATGTGTGTGTGTGTGTCTCTCCCTCCCTCCCTCCCCCTTCCTCTCTGAAATCAATAAAAATATTTTTTTAATAATTTTTTTAAAGTAGCCAAGTACAACCCAGCAGGCATGGCTCAGTGATTGAGCATGAACCTATGAAACAGGAAGTCCCAGTTGATTCCCCTCCGAAATCAACAAAAATGTATTTAAAAACTTAAAATTAAAAGTAGCCAAGTATAAAGAAGTCAACATATAACTGACCAAATAGTGTGCATAAGCAATAGCTAAGCCTCTCTTTTAGAAGGCAGAACCTCCTGTCTCCTTTACTTGCTGCAAGTAAAACTACCTTGTGATAACTACATCTCCTTTTTGACTATTGCAACCCAAGCAGCAAACTTCGTGAGTTTGGTAACATTCCCACATCTTCTCCATTTCCTCCTCCTCCTCCTCCGAGGCCAGTGTCTGCACTACTGCAAGACACCGCTGCACTTTCTAACCACCACGTGCTCCCAGGACTGGACCTGCACTATTCCACGTGCAGCGGTTGACCTGGACCAGGCTCCTGACCCTGGAACCATAGCATAGGTGTGGCCTAGGCAAGACGCACTCCGACACACCTTGCGACATACCTTGTGCATAGTTTCTTACATTCCTCATCTGTCCTGATATGACAATGTTTCCGATAGTGTGGGTTAAAAGTAATGTTACTATTAGGCTCATTCTTGCGCTCCATTATGCCCTACTTGGGGCTCTTGACCCTCCCAACGATTTGTTGCATGATTAACGGCCTTCAGTTTCCAGTGGACCACCTACACCGGCCCCCGCCTGCACCTTTACCCACCGGTTAGTCTGACTGACCTTTACAAGAGACATAAATATCCCGCTCCCCTGCTCTGCCCCGTTGATGCCATTTTGATCTCAGCCCTTCTGTTCTTAGAAATAAATTTGTAATTCGCTACCACCTTCGGCCTCCTGCATTCCCCTTTCGACAACCCTAACAGTTACTGAAATTGTCACACTTTTTACCGTGGCTTCTAAACCGCGGTAAGTCACGTGTGCGGCGCGCCGCACTTCCGTTCCACAGTGCAGGCTCCACCATCCGGCGCTACGCCACACATCCTCCGGGTGGACTGGAAGCTGCAGAAGGAAGTCGGCGAGCGCCTCCGCGCGGAAGACACGCCGGAGCCGTACTTCTGCGGCACTCTGCGTGAGCGCGCGCCGTCGGCCGCGGGTGCGGAGGCGGGGCCGACAAGAGCGCGCCAGACGGCCAGGGGTGCCGAAGAGCAGGCGCACTGAAGCGCCCAGCGGGGCGAAGAGGAGAGGCGGGGCCAGAGGCGGTACCCTCGACTTCCGCTGCCCGCTGGTGAGACGACCTACGGCCTCCAGGCAAGTCGGGGGCGGAGGATTTTCCTGGCCCCATCCTAAGCCCCGCCTCTGGCCTGTAGACGCGGAACCAGGTGTTCCGGGCCCGCAGCACTCTGTTGACTCTCTGAGGAACTGCGCGGAGCCTGTGGGCCAGCCTCGCGCCGGGCCAAAAGGGACCGCTAGACTGGCCTTGGGAAGGGGCGTCCCCGCCCAGATTCTAGCTGAGTCCCTCTCTTCAGACACGTAGTCAACTTATGTAAAATTAGTTAGATACACCCCCATATTTAGTTGCAATGTTAAGTAAAAGAATCCAGATTTAAAAGACTAAATATTATAGGATTCTATTTACAACATTTTGGAAAAGGCAAACCTGTAGGAATAGATCAATGGTTACCAGGAGCTGGGTGGACCACAAAAGAACTTGACGGAACTCGGGATGAGGGAACTTTATATTGTGATTGTGGTGGTGTTTATACAACTGTTCGCATTTGTCAAAACTCAACCAAAAACTGAAAGTGTGAATTTTACCGAATGTAAATTAGTTTTAATTTTTACAAATACTAAAGAAAATAGAAAGCAGATTGGTGGTTGGCGGAGGCTGGGAGAAGAGTAGTGGGGAAACTGAATAATTAGTAAGTGGTTCGTTTTGCAGTGTAAGTGGTTCATTTTGGAGTGATGGAAATGTTTTGGAACTAGACATAATGGTTGCACAACATTGTGAATGTACTAAATGCCACATGGAATCATTCCCTTTAAAATGGTTAATTTTATTATGAATTTCACCTTTAAAAATGTATAAAAGTTCTTAAAAATGCAGGCTCCCATCTGCCTTTCTATTCAACAAGTTCATGTCTGGAGGCATTCATTGTGGGCTGATAAGTGAATTGGTTATTACACTCTGGGCTCAGTCCCCATGAACCTGGCACAGTGTGAGCACCAGGAAAAGCAGGCAGAGAATGCATTGAAAAATGCTCTCTGGTCACACAGGATTAAGGACTTAAAAGGACCACTCCCACCCCACCCCCCACAATATGCATTGCTTTGTGCCATTATTATCCCCTGATTTATTTATTTTATTATTCCCAACTTTCAAAAAAGGAAACGGGTTCAAATATAAGTGGCACCCTGGCCAGTGTGTCTCAGTTGGTTGAGCATCATTCTATGCACCAAAAGGGTACCAGTTCAATTCCCAGATGTTTTGCTCACACGTCTTTCATTGTTTCTGTCTCTCTCTCCCTTCCTCTCTCTAAAAATAAATAATCTTTATACGTATGTAGATATAGATATATAGTAGATATAGATATATAGATATATACTAAAGGCCCGGTGCATGAAATTTGTGTACTGGGGGCATGGTGGGGGGGATTCTCTCAGCCCAGCCTACACCCTCTCACAGTCCAGGAGCCCTCAGGGAATGTCTGACTGAGAGCTTAGGCGTGGGAGCGGGCCTAAGCCAACAGTCGGACATCCTTAGCGCTGCCACAGAGGCAGGAGAGGCTCCCACCACGGCTACTGCACTCACTAGCCATGAGCCCAACTTCTGGCTCACTGACCACCAGGGGGCAGCTCCTGTGTTGAGCGTCTGCCCCCCTAGTGGTCAGTGCATGTCATAGTGACCAGTCATTCCACCCTTCAGTTGATTTGAATATTAGCTTTTTATTATATAGATGTATATATGTGTATATGTGTGTGTGTGTGTATATATACATATATATATATATATACACTAATGAAAATATAATATGCTAATTAGACTGGACAGCAGAACAACTTCTGGACGACCTTCCAGATGAAGTGGGGGCTGCAAGGGCTGAGGCAGCCGCTGCGGCTGCGAGGGCCAAGCCCCTTGCACAAATTTCATTAGTATATATATTAAAGCCTAAGCAACTGTTTGACCAGTAGCTATGATGCACACTGACCACTAGGGGGCAGACGCTCTGACCGGTAGGTTACCTTGCTGCTGGGGTCTGGACAATTGGGACTGGGCAAGACAGGCCAGACACATCCTGGAGCCCTCCCACGGTCCCTCCCCAGCCCCAATTGTGTACCAGTGGAATCCCTCAGCCTGGCCTGCGCCCTCTCGCAATCCAGGACCCCTTGGGGGATGTCGGAGAGCCACAGGCCAGGCCGAGGGACCCCACCAGTGCATAAATCTGTGCACCAGGCCTCTAGTATATCCTATACAATAAAAAGCTAATATGCAAATCAACTGAACAGTGGAACAACCAGTCACTATGACGCGCACTGACCACCAGGAGGCAGATACTTAATGCAGGAGCTGCCCCCTGGTGGTCAGTGCACTCTCATAGGGGGAGCGCCGTTCAGCCAGGGCTCATGGCTGGCAAGCACAGCGGTGGTGGCGCGCCTAAGCCATTAGTCAGACATCTCCCAAGGGCTCCCAGAATGCAAGAGGGCACAGGCCAGGCTGAGGGGGACCCCCCACACACACCCAAGTGCACAAATTTTGTGCACCAGCTCTCTAGTATAAATCTTATATAATAAAAGTCTAATATGCAAATCGATTGAATGGCAGAATGATTGATCAGTATGACATGCACTGACCAGCAGGGGGCAGGTGCTCAATGCAGAAACTGCTTCCTGGTGGTCAGTGCACTCCCACAGGGGGAGTGCCACCCAGAAGCCGGGCTCATGGCTGGCTTGCACAACAAGGCACCTCTGTGGCAGTGCTACGGATGTGCTCCCAGACTGCAAGAGGGCGCAGGCCAGGCTAAGGGACCCCCCTTCCCGAGTGCACGAATTATATATTATATATCCTATATAATAAAAGCCTAATATGCTAAGTGTCCAGTTGTCCGTTCAACAATCAAAGCATAATATGCTAATGATATGTTAAGGCTGCTCAACCCCTGGTTATGATGTGCACTGACCAACAAGGGGCAGACAGTCAATCAGTCGCTATGACATGCACTGACCACAGGGGACAGACGCTCCAATCAGTAGGTTAGCTTGCTGCTGGGGTCCAACTGATTGGGACTGAGCGAGATGGGCCAGACATGCCCTGGAGCTCGGGGGTGTTGGAGAGCTGGGTTCAGCCCTCAGGGGTGTCGGAGAGCTGGGTTCAGCCCAGTCCAGCAGGCCAGGCCAAGGGACCCCACTGGTGCACAAATTCGTGCACCAGGCCTCTAATATATATATGGCATGCCCAAAGTAGAACTGACTACTGCAGACCAACTCCAGGACCTGAGTTCTTAAACACATCATAAGAGTCTTTCCCTTCTATAGATGAGGCTGAGGTTCAGGGAGATTACACAAGTTAAAAAAGTAGCAAAGCCTAGAGATCAACCAGGAACCCTGAGCCTGTGTCCTTTCTCTAGGACAGTGGTCGGCAAACTCATTAGTCAACAGAGCGGCAAACCACGGCTTGCAAGCCGCATGTGGCTCACGAGCCGCAGTTTGCCGACCACTGCTCTAGGAGATAGGAATCTGTGGCTTGGTTGTTCATTTTCTCCTTACTCCCCACCAAAGAATTGGAAGCCACTCCTCCCACCACCCAATAACATCTCCCATCTTTGCAGAATACCCAGAGTAATCCCAGCGACTGTAAGGATCCTGATTTCTCATTGCAACACCACACACAAGTTGGAGGAGTCACCATGAGCTCACCCACATATAATCCCCTCTGGTGGGTCCAAATAGCATCCTATACTCTATCTAGTCTAGCAACACAGGATACTACACATCCAGGAGACACAATCTAAAAAACAAAGTACAAACTTTATTTTTTCTTTATAAAGGCATGGTGGCCTCTTGGTTCCCCCCACACACACTTTCTTAACAAAATATAATAGCTCTCCTTGAACACAAAGACCTCGAAATCGTTATAAAAAAAAAACAAAATAAAGAAAAACAAAAAACAAATAAAGGGGGGGAAAAAGAAAAACCCAACAAACAAAACAGAGAGACAAAGACATTTCTGGGGGTCGAAGATAGGAAACCTGGAGGGAGAGGTGGAGGCCAGCTGGTGGCGGAGAGTGGCAAATCCTAGTGCTGAGGTGGGGCAGGGAAGGAAGGGCAGGGCAAAAGGGCAGCAGCAAACCCCAACGGAGAAGCAACTTCCACCCCGGACCCCCCAGAGAGTCCTGACCCAGCCAGACCCCCAACCCATTAAGTGCTTAGAGAAAGAAGAAAACCAAAAAGAGGAGGGAAGGGGGAGTTAAAAATTAATGGTCATAGAGCTGGCTCTGGGGAGGGCAGATATATGTTGGGGTTTTGATTTTCCCTGTTCTTAAAAACATGTTTAAATGAAAAAAAAAAAATGCTTTTTGGCAGAGAGAGGCCAGGCACCTCAAGTGTCAGCTTCCCCAGCCCTCCCAGGTGAGGCCCAGCCCCAGGTGTCCCGGTGCTCCCACACACCCACCACCCCAGCCCCCAGTACCTCAGGTTGGGTGGCCTTCACTCAAAGGTTGATTTACAGTATTGAAAAAGAGGTCATAAAAGAGACCCAAATGACATTGTAATTTTGTAAAAATTCCTCACTCGCTGGCCCGCATGTATTCCTGTTGCTGCCCCGGCCCCCTCTAACCCCAAGAAGGGAGAGGAGGGCTGGGGGGTGGTCAGGGAAGCCCCCCAGTCCCAGCCGGCTCCTCCCGGCTCTGGTCCATGGTGTCGCTGTCCGAGGCCTCCGAATCGGAGGCAGTGTCAGAAGCCTGGGCCTCTGGGCAGCTCCGGACTGGCTTCACAATTACAGCTCGCCGCTGCTCCTCCTCCTGCTCCTGCCTTTCCTGGGTGCCCTCAATGTGCTGGATCGCCTGGGGGGACAGGCTGTGGTGAGGATGGCTGGAGGGACACAGACAGCCACGATCTCCCCTCGCACACACATACACACACCAGAAAGGTCCAGAAATAAGTCTGGTAGAGCAGCAGGTGGCCTGCCAGAGTCAGGGTTAGTAAACCCCTTTGCTGAGCTGAAAAACCCCTTGGAGACGACAGTGCAGGTCTGCTTGGAGGTCACCAGCATCTTTTACTTATTTATATATTTCAAAGTTGGCCTGTTCACTGATAGAAGGTCTTTGTTATTAATTTTACTATTCAATTTGCTGAAATTATGTGCAGCAGGGATTGACAGACTATTTTTGGTTTAGTTGTTTATTTCTTTTACTAGAGGCCCAGTGCATGGATTCATGCACTGGTGGGGTCCCTTGGCCTGGCCTGCACTCTCTCACAATCCGGGACCCCTTGGGGGATGTCGGATTGCTGGTTTTGGCCTGATCCCTGCAGGCCAGGCTGAGGGACGCCACCAGTGTATGAATCCATGCACTGGGCCTCTAGTCTATATATATAAAAGCCTAATATGCAAAGTGTCCCCTTGGGAGTTTGACCAACCAGGAGTTCCATCACTCGCTATGATATGTGCTGACCACCAGGGGGCAGTGCGGAACAAGGGAAGACCCTGGCCAGAAGCCAGGGAAGGGAGGCCCTGGCCGGCAGCTGGCAGCTGCTAGGGACCCTACCTGTGCACGAATTTCATGCACTGTGCCTCTAGTATGCATATAAGATCTTTGATTAATCTCTTTCCACCCTCCCGCCCCGTCCCCTTCCCTCTGAGATTCATCAGTCTGTTCCATGTTTCCATGCCTGTGCATTGAGCGTCTGCCCCTTGGTGGTCAGTGCGCATCATAGCTACCAGTTCAATGTTCAAACAGTCAAACAGTCGCTTAGGCTTTTATATAGATAGATGATGCCACTGGGATGCCTCAGGGGTCTCTGCCCCAGGCTGTGTACAGCAGTGACTTTGGGCCTGACACACAGAGCTGTCACCTCATTTCTTCCTCCTCTGTAGGAGGCTTAACTGTCACCCTCCCAGCCGCTGCCACCTCCATTTCCATCTCAGGTCCTAGGAGATGGAGGTGAGAAGTTCTGGACCAAAAGCTGGATGTAGGAATTCTGGAAGCCGGGAGCTCCAGTAGCAAAAGACCCTCTCAACAAACCCCACGTGGAGGGAAGAAACAAGGTTTTCTGGGGCATCCTGTCCCACATCTCTACCCCTCACCTTCACAGAGCTCCCCCTCCAATCCCTGCAAACAGAGAGGGAGACTCAGGGATGGAGTCAGACACATACACCCAGCTTCCCAACCTTTCTCCACACAAGCCCTGTCTCATTCCCCTTCAGTTCCTGCTTTCTAATGTCTCCCAAAGTGCCTATTCCCAGAGGACAACCCTGACATGCTGCCTCCTTCCCGAGACCAGGTACCTGCACGATGGTGTCCAGATTTTGCCGGGATGTGGAAACAGAGTTGATGACCGAGGAGGGGCCCATGGTGACGACGTTGATGTGGTGGGAGGGAGGGGGTGGCGGTGCCGGCACGATCACCGTGGGGTGGTGGGTGGGGGCCGGAGGGGACAGGAGCTGTGAGACAGAGGCTCTCAGTCTTTCTCCAAAGGTTCAGAAAGCTTCCCCTTCCCTTCGGGAGGTCACAGAGGGTGTAGGATGCCCTCCAAAACCATCTCCCTCTGCCCATTCCTTCAAGACAGCCTCCGCCAACCACTCATAGGAGGCCAGCCAGTTTGGCCTCCCTTATTTTAAGCAGCAAAGAAAAGGCAGCCTAAAGAGGGGCTCCCAGACATCCAAGAACTTGTGGCACCTTCACTGTCTGGCACCAAGCAAGCACTCCAACATCTAATGCAGTGGTGGTCAGGAATACAGATTTTGGATTTAGACAGCCAAGTTTCAAGTTATTTAGCCTTTCTGTGCCTCACTTTCCTGATCAGTAGAACAGCCTCAAAGGGCTTCTACAAGGATTCATGTAATAATGTCTATAAGATACCTGGGAACCAAGAATGTCTACATTATTATGATGTAGGCCCTGCCCTGCCATAGCCCACAGCCCCTCCTGAGGCCACCTGCCCACCTGGGTCCGCAGGTGCTGCTCCCGCTCCAGCTTCTCCTGGTGCAGCAGTCGCACCTGCTCTTGCTGTTGCTGCAGCTGCACCTGTTGTGCAATCACCTTGAGCTTTTCAGGGTACATGTGGGCCTCCAACGATCGAACCTAGGGGGAGAGCAGGCTCAGGGGCAGGGCCTGGGCCACACCCTTGCACCACCTCCAGTGCGAGGCCCTCAGGGCTGCTGAGGCCAGCCTCCCCATGCTCTACCCTTGCCAAACAGGCCATTCACTCCTGCTACAAACCCTAGCTGGAGCCTGTCATCCTGGGGAAGAGACCAAAGTCCTATCATAGCCCACCAGGCCCTCTCTGACTCATCTCCTCTCCTGCCATGACCTCCCTCATGCCATCTCCCTCATTCCTTCACTCCCTCCCTCCAGCCTCAGGGCTTTTGCTCATGCTCTTCCTTCTGCCTGGAGTACCCTTCTCCCCTCTCTGCCTTGTTAATTGTGAGACTGGACCCACCCCTTGGCCAACCTCCCATTCTCAGCTCAAGTCACTTTGACAGAGAAGCTGTGGGGCAGAACCAGTCCAAATCCCCCTCCCAATGCCCATGCTTCCTGCAGGACCTTTTTCACAGCTGCATTTTTACAGTGTCAGGTCCTTTGACTAATCCTCCTACCCAATACAGATGGTGACTCCTGAGGGCAGGAACCTACTTGGTTTAATCCCCACGGGACCCCCAACCCCTATTCCTAAACCTGGCACAAAGCAGGCGCTCAAAGGAGGCAGGGACAGGAGGAAAGGGAGAGAGGGACCGGAACCCCCCACTCCACCCAACTGCCTGCCTTACCTGCTCCTCCAGCATCATGCGCACCGAGCGCTCCTTGTCCAGCTGCTGCCGCAGCTCAATCATCTCCCGCCGTAAATCTTCCGCCTTTTCATCCTCCCAGATGTCCGGTGAGCCAATGCCCTCGTCCTTGTCTTCTGCCCGCCGCCGCTTGGGGGACGAGCCGCTCAGCTCCTAGGGACCCCAAGGAGTTGGTGAGTGTGCCTTGACACCCTCGTATCACCACCATCAACAGGGAAGTTGGAGGGCTCCATCACAGACCCCCAAAACTGTCAACCCAGGTGCTCTGTCGCTGGGAGCCCCACTCTGCAAATCCAACAATGGCCACAGGCTAGAAACAGAGGCAGAATGGACCTGCTTGCCAAGTCACCCAGTTCCTCTCGGAGCCACTCAACTGCACTTCATGGATGGGTAACTGAAGCCCAGGCAGGAAGGCAAGTACCTGAAGTAGGCGTGTCAGTGGGGAAGGTGGGACCTGTAGCCTCAAAGTCCCAGGCCAATGGTGAGCCCAGTCATGCCCATGCCAGGGAGAGGGAGCCGGGAAGAGGACAGGTGTTGAGGTGACGGGAGGCCTCTGCAGGTGCTACCTGGATGAAGCGCTTGAGCTGAGTGTTCTGCTGCAGAAGCCTGGTCTTCTCCTGCTCCAAGGAGAAGATGTACTCCGCCGTCTGCTGGAGAATGGCTGCCTAAGGGTGGGAGGGACAAGTCAGGGGCCCAGCTGGCTGCATCTACTGAAGCTCACTCCTTCTCCCTCCACCTCCTCCAAGAAGCCCTCCCATCCCTCGCCCACCTTGCTGAGCTTCTCTCCATCTGTGTGGGGGATGAGGGTCTTGAGGGACTGGAAGCCGGCATTGATACTCTGCATGCGCCTCCGCTCGTTGCTGTTGGCAATCTCCCTCCGAATCCGCCGCTCCTGGTCCCGCTGAGTCTCGGGGGTCAGTGGAATGTTGGCAAGACTGTCAGGGAAGGCAGGGACATGCTCAGGCTAGGTATCCTCCATGCCCTATCCCCAAAGGGCCCCTGTCTTCAACAGTTCATCTCCAGAGGACCCTGGGTGTAACTTGCATTTCTATTTCTCCCCTTGCAAAGGATGCCAGACCTGATACACCCTAGCAGATCAGGAGGGTGATGGAATAGTGTGCTGTGATACCTGGGTATCAAAGTCACTGGGCATACCCCAGTTCCCAGCCCCAGTGTCTGGCCAACAGATCTGAGGGGGGCCCAAAACCTACAGGGCTAGCTAGAATCCCTGTGATTCTGATGCAGGTGGACCCAGGTGACAATTGGAGACATCTGCTCCTGGGACTCCTCTGAGCCTCTTGCTATGCACCTGGACCACCTCCTTCAGAGTCACAGGCTTGAAGCTGAAGAAGACATCATTACTCCCTTTGAATCCCCACAGCCACATCTCCAGCCACAAGCTCCTATGCAAGCCCCCAGCTACCCTGCACTAAGACTTCAAAGACAACACAGGTAGCATTCGCTCCAGGGAAGGGATGCCAAGCCAACCACCCCTAGGGACAGTTCTCCATGCACACCTACTCCAAGAGGCAGACCACCCTGGGCCAGAGAAACAAGGCTCCCAGCATGCAATGAGCAATGTTATGGCTTGTTATGTATTGCATTTTGTAGGAGTAGCAGCCTGT
Organism: Corynorhinus townsendii; assembly: GCA_026230045.1. Taxonomy (NCBI): domain Eukaryota; kingdom Metazoa; phylum Chordata; class Mammalia; order Chiroptera; family Vespertilionidae; genus Corynorhinus; species Corynorhinus townsendii. Next base: position 68,037,888 of record JAPDVU010000009.1, read on the forward strand.
GGGTTGAGCGAGAAGGCAGCCAGTGGAAGGGAGTGAGGCTGTGGGCTGAGAGGCGATGGTAGGCAGAGACGACAACAGGGGCTGTGGACCCAAAGCCACTGTTCCCAAGGGATGGGCCTATGTGTGGCCTCCTCCTTCCCGGCCCTCTGCTGCAACACCCCCCGCCCCCCGCCCCTGGCTTGATGGCTTCCAGATGCTAGGCTCCCAGAAGAGGCCACTGACCCCACCCAAAGCCACAGCCCTGGCTTCTTCCTGGTGCGCCCCCTCTCCCCCTCTCCCCTCGGGGTGACTGGTCCAGGCCGGGGCTCACACCCCTGGGTCTGAGTTAATGGGGAAAGGACTCTGGGCAGCCCATTTCCATAGATGGGAGAGCCTGGGCTCACAGAGGTGCCTGGTTCAGCTCCCCTACTATGCCAGGCCCCCACGCCCAGTCCCAGGCAGAAAGGAATCTACATGAAAACCAAGAGGGAAACACATCTTCAATGGCTGGAAACAGCTGAGGCCCTTCCTGGCCCCACAGCCCACCCCATTTGTCCCACCTCAGCTCCTGCAGGACCCTGAATTTGTTCTTGCCCCTTCCTGTGCCTCAGCCTTTCCCGACAGAGGGTAGTCAGCTGGGGATGAGACAGGAGCGGGCTCTACATCAGTTGCTGCTCAGGCTCAAGACAAGACCTCTCCTCCACCAGTTCCCCCAGGGCCTCCCTGGGCCCCCTCCCAAGAGTGCAAGGCCTCAAAATGTCAGTGCTGTAAAGGGGGTCCATGACCCCCACTTCATAGATAGGGCTTAGAGCTCATAGAGGGGAGGAACACAGTTTTAAAGCCAGACAGCCAGGTATCTGACTTCTCCCAGTGTCCCTGCCCTGCAGTGGAGGTGACTCATGTGGCCAGAGTAGATGCAGGTCAGAGACCTGATATGCAGAGGTCTGCCTGACCTTTAGGGGAAGGTGGATTAGAACAGAGTCCAGGCTCCTGGGCCTGGCAGTGCCTTCCAAAAGCTCTATGATGGGTGGATTAAAGTCAGGAATCTTTGGGGCAAGAAAAGATGGAAACATCCATAGGAAGCCAAACCACCAGGTGACTCGGTCTGGCAACATCATCCTCCCCCTCAGGAGTGATAGAAGGAGAGAACCCCACTCATCCAGTCCCTGGGTCCCCCCCACCCCGCCCCGGTGATGCCCAAAGGCTAGAACAGATCAAAGTAATAAGGAGTCAAAAAGGAGCCCCACGTCCACCCCTGAGCCACCTTAAATGCTAGGCCTTACAAAAGGCTTACCTGGAGAGCCTAGCAACAGAGTAATGAGGTGTGGGTGTTTTTTGAAGTCTTTTTAACGTTTTTACTATTCTGTGCTAAGGACTCATTTTGCTGGGATTTTCTCATTGAATTGTCATAATCTTCCTCTGAGTTATGTGGCCCATAATTCCTGTGTGGGATGACTACACAAAAAATTGGAAAAGATCTAGCTCAGCAAGTGTTGGGGCTGGGACTTGAACCTGAACCCAGGACCCTGCTATTAGGCCTGAGAGGTCTCGCCAGAGTAGACTGGGCTCTGCACTGTCCCAGAGCAGCACATACCAACGACAGGTGACAGTTACCCTGCAGAAAGGACCAAACACAGGTATGCCCTGCCATCATGTTCACTCCGATTAGCATGCACAGAACTTTTACATATTTCCCTCTGACTCACAGAAACCCAGCGACGTGGCTGCCTCATCCTATTGCAATGAGGAGTCCAGTCCTGTGAGGGGAAAGACATGCCCAAAGTCAGGCAGTCAGACCAGAGAGCAGCAGGCACCTGCAGGTGCCAAGCTCACACTCTCCTTCCCCACCAGCTAATGGCACCCTCTACTGATGGCTCACAGAGTCCACTGTTTATCAGAGCCCTGTGTATAGCAGCAAGAGGCAGCACCCCAAAACCCTGACTCCTGCCCCCCAAGCCAGCTCATCTGCCCATAAAATCTCAGCTCTGGGGAGCCAACCATCTGCCTCTCCCATCTCCTCAGGATGTCCACAAACTGAGGAGACCAAAGAAGACTGCAGAAACCACCCGGTGGTTTGGCTTCTCAGGGACATTTCTCAAATGGAAGTTCCCAGAGGGCAGGGGGCAGGGCCTATGTTGTCTCCTGCTCATTGAAAGCCACCAGTCCGCCTCTTCCAGATGTTCCATCCTGTCCTCTTCAACACCAAATCCATCAGCCCAGCCTCCTGGCTCAGGAACCGGCTGCTGGTTAACCTAATGCAGACTTAAGTCCCAGAAAAGACTTCTCCCCAAAGCTACAGTTCCCAGGGGGGACCTGGGCTGCCACCAAGACTTACCCATTCTCACTCACCTAAATCGTCCTGGAAGTACCAGCTGACCATTTGTTTTTCTTTTCTTTCTTAAAATATATTTTTATTGATTTCTGAGAAGGGAGAGCGAGATAGAAACATCGGCTGCCTCTTGCATGCCCCACACGGGATGGACCCCATAACCCAGGTATGTGCCCTGACCAGGAATCGAACTATTACCTCCTGGTTTACAGGTCAATGCTCAACTACTGAGACAAGCTGTCAGGATCCTTTTTTTTTTTTTTAATGTACTTATTGCTTTTATTTTTTTAATATGTATTTTTATTGATTTCAGCGAGGAAGGAAGAGGGAGAGAGAGATAGAAACATCAATGATGAGAGAGAATCATTGATCGGCTACCTCCTGCTTGCCCCCACTGGGGATTGAGCCTGCAACCCCGGGCATGTGCCCTTTACCAAAGTCGAACCTGAGACCCCTTCAGTACGCAGGCCGACGCTCTATCCACTGAGCCAAACCAGCTAGGGCTGTTTTTATTACTTTTAAAAGGAGGGAGAGAGGGAGGGGAGGAGGGAGGAATGGAGAAAGGGAAGGAGGGAGAAGGACATCTACTGGCTGCCTCCTGCACGCCCTCTGCTGGAAATCAAGCCCACAAACCAGGTATGTGCCCAGACTGGGAATCAACCAGCCACTCGGTGCACAGGTCCAGGCTCAACCAACTTAGCCACACAGGCCAGAGCCAGCTGACAGTTTCTTTAATAGATGCAACTAACCAGAGATGCTGCTCAACCAGTTTTGATTGGTGGAATGCTGCCTAACCAGGGATTCTGACTGGTGGAATGCTGGCCAACCAGGGGTTCCAATAAAGGATGACTAATTGGAATTACCAGCTAATGCTACAAATGCATTAAAGCATATTTGCATTTCTTTCAGAGTTTTATAGAAGTAAACATGACTTACAGTAACTGTAAAAGTCCTACACACCTCCCCATCAACTTCAGAGCCCCCAAGTGAGCAACAAAGATGGCCTGGGTCCACTAACACCAAATATCTCTTGCTTCTCTCCCTCCCCAAATGCCCTCCAACAGTCTCCTGGGGCTGGCCAGGGACTGCCTTGCCTCATGAATAAGAGAGGGCACCTACCAAGATACAGTTTGGGTACCAGCCTCAAATGCATAGACCAGAGCAGCCCACCCACTACCAGAGTACATTTAGAAAGCCCCCTGGAAACAACACCAGCATCCCAACCAGAGGCTCAGGGCAGGGAACACACTTTTCATGTCTAGATCTTGACCTGTACCTGTCCCTCTCTCTCAGTCCAAGGGCAGTACCCCCATCCTCCTTAGACACCCCTGTCAGGCTCCAGCCTCAAATTAGCCACTGACAACTCTCATTTCTCACTGTCCCAAAGTCACTCACAGACCTGCCACTCAACGACTATATAATCAGAGGTGAGAAAGCCACACAGGATTTCTCCCATAATCCAAAGGACAGGAGGGAGGAAGACAACCCTCACCAAGGATGCCCAAGGTACTCATCCTTCTCTCTGCAGCAAGTACTGAAGCAGCCCAGGGCCCTCACCCATCCCAGCTGTTTCTATCCATAGATCCCCCAACTCCAACCAGCCTGCCACTCCTGCCCTCAGTCCCAGAACACACCACATCCAGGCTGTTCCCATCAGAAACACCTCCTCCTCACAGCTTCTCCGCCCCCTCAGAGGAAGCCCTGCACTCAGTGGGTTCAAATACAAATTTACTCACTGTAGGACCCCAAGCTTAGCCACTTCATCTATCAAAGCCCCAGTCTCCCCATCTGTTAAATGAGGAAATACTGCCTCACTTCACAGGGCCATAGTGAAGTTTAAAAGAGGAGAAAAGAGAGAGATTGAGGATAACAGGATGCCTTATTTTTCCAGGGTTCGTACCCAGGACTCCAGGAGAATCCATGGACAACTCTAAGAGACTGCAAACTCAGGGCAAAGGCCAGTTCTGGTTCTTTGTGATATCCTCAACCCTGGCACAAAGTAGACGCCTTGTAAATACTAGATCAGGGATCCAACACATCCAAAAGCCCCTAGTTGATTTCTAAGTTCTTCTAAGAGCAATTTATCTCTTTCCCCACTGAGGCAGTCCCTAAACTCCTGCTTCTCAATGATTGAGAGCTTTTTTGTTGTTAATCCTCACCCAAGGATATTTTCCCCCTTAATTTTTAGAGAATGGAATGGCAGGAGGAATGGGGAGAAACATCGATGTGAGAGGGACACATCAATTGGTTGCCTCCCACATGCGTCCCAACTTGGGCCAGGGATCGAACCTGCAACCCAAGTACATGCCCTTGTCCGGGAATCAAACCCAAGACCCTTCAGTGCACAGGCCAATGCTCTAACCACTTACCAGGACTCTTACCTAACACTGGCCAGGACTCTTTTTTTTTTTTAAGAGAGAACATGGATTTGTTTTCACTTATGCATTCATTGGTTGATTCTTGTATGTGCAATGACTGGGAATCAAACCCAAAACCTTGGCATATCAGGATGATGCTCTAACCAGCTGAGCTACCCGCCAGGGCTGAGAGCCATTTGAACAACTACCAGGCACTTTCTTTCTGTGAAGCCACACTTCAAGGTGCTCCATTTTACAGAGGCTAAGAGTGGTTAAGTGAGAGGTCCCAAACTACAAGCTTGTGAGGATCCTGCTGTGCAGTGCAGGGGGGCGGGGGGGGGGCCCAGGGGGGAAGGCGGTGGGAACGGGACTGGAGAGAGGGTCCCTCTGAAGAGGCAGGGAACGCTCCTAGTCCAAAGAATGGAACAAAGTCTACCAGTCTGTAAAGAGAGTCCATCTGGCCAGAAGATCCTGTCCGACCCACAACCTCAATCTTCTACAGGTCTCCGACCTCACCCCACAATCCCTTCTAAAAATGAACAAACCGCCTAGCCAGTTTGGATCAGTGGATAGAGCAGTGGCCTGTAGACTGAAGGGTCCCAGGTTCAATTCCAGTCAAGGGCATGTACTTCAGTTGCAGGTTTCTCCATGTCCCGGGCCCTGGTCGAGTCTCGTGCAGGCGGCAACCAATCAATGTGTTTCTCTCACATCAATATTTCTGTCTTTCCCTCTCTCTTGCACTCTCTCTAAAAATCAATGGAAAAATATCCTTGGGTGAGGAATAAAAATAAATGAATAAAATAAAGTGCTAAATTGGTAAAAATAAACAAATAATAAATAAGTAAAAATGAACAAACCTAGCCAAAACCGGTTTGGCTCAGTGTCAGCCTGCGGACTGAAAGGTCCCGGGTTCGATCCCGGTCAAGGGCATGTACCTGGGTTGCGGGCACATCCCCAGTAGGGGGCGTGCAGGAAGCAGCTGATCGATGTTTCTCATCGATGTTTCTAACTCTATCTCTCTCCTTTCCTCTCTGTAAAAAATCAATAAAAATATTTTTTTTTTAAAATGAACAAACCTAGAGGCCCCAACTCCACACCCAGTGCACAGGCTGACAAGTGTCTCCCAGCAAGGCAGGCTGAGGATGCCCCTATGCCCAGCCGAGTAGGGGAATCCTGCCACCTTAAGCACTTGGCCCCTGGGGGACAAATGGATTCCTCTAAAGAGGGGCTAGGGACAGTGTGAAGCAGGATCCACTGCAACAAGCCTGCCCAGGGTCAGGACTGGCAATGTCCTCTCTAGCATCTGGAGCAGCTCAACCCTTCCCCCCACTGCACAGCCCTCCTCTCAGCAACCCGCAGCGTTTTTTCAGGAGGGGCTAAGAACAGAGACTAAGAGCAGGGCCCTGGGATCAGGGTTAAAGCCCCAGCCCACCACTTGCTGTAACTGTTCCCTTTCCAAGCCTGTGTCCTCATCCCACACAGGAATCATAAGGCTACTTAACTCAGGAGACTGACAACTCAATTAAGAAAATCTAGCTAAACAAGTCCCTAGACTATATTAAGAGCTCCAGATTTTTTTTTTTTAATTTTTTACAGCTAGGACCCCCAAGTGGCCCTTCAAAAGGGCCAACACTCAGGGGGGCCCTGCTAGCTGCAACCCACCAACTGGCCCAGCCTGCCTGTATATGAGAGTGGTTGAAGTGAGAGTGAAGTTGAGAGGTGTGGGGGTGGTAGTACATGTGCAGCAACCTTCCCCTCAACCTGCAGCGCCTGGTATTCACCAGCCTGTGCCACACCATCTGGGGCTCCACCTCCCTCAATATCCACGCCTTGCCTTCCCTGGCGGCAGAACACGTGGCCTCAACCCTAGGGAGCCATTTCCCTCCTAGAGCAGTGCCTCAGGAAAGAGACTGCAAGTTCCAAACGGGCACACGGGAGAACCCCCCACGAAGCTCTGCCGTCCCCCGGGTGGTGATCAGTATACAGATAGCCAGGCCCTCCCTTCTAGCTATCGGAGTTGCGGACATCGGCATTTTAACAAGTGTCCAGGGTGATTCTGGTGAGAGTGGTGCGTGAAGTCATCACCTTTTGTAAAAGGTGGATCTGGAGCAACCGGGTCAAACTAATAAAGTGGCTTCTGTAACAACCCGGGTCAAATTTGTAAAGTAGCGGAGAGCTGCGGACCTCGGCCCACCCACCCACTCGCCCCGCCGGGAGACCTGCCGCTTTCGGTTTATGGCTGGGGGAAGAACGTGGGATGGGAAAGTTTGCGGTTAGAGACCTATGTGCAGGGTCTGGTGAGACTCGGCGCGGCTTCTGGTACCCACTATCCCCAAAGCTCCCCCCACCTGGCCTGCCTCGCCTATCCCGCCAGCAGAGGCTGAGCTTTGTGCGGGGAAAGCGTGGCCCGAACGCGCCTACAACTCCCACAATGCCGCACCGGAGAGTCGCGGAGAACTACAGCTCCCGTGAGGCGGCGCGCCGAGGTCCGCCTACTCCAAGAGGGCTGCAGAGTCACGTCCAGGCCTCGCTAGTAAACAGCGCCCGGGCGGCAAGCGAGCAAGCAGCGGCCGCAACGTGCCCGGGTCCTCGGTGCTCCCGGCTCGCTGCGCGAGTCCCTAGGTCCCACCAACCCCTCTACCCCTGTGCGAGCACACCCCCGCCGCAGTACTCCGTCCTGCAAACAGGCACACCACCCGGCTCCCCGCCCCCCCCCCACGCCCCGAGCCGCGGCGTGGCTGCATTGTAGCTGCCCGCCCGCGGCCCCCCACGCGCCTCGGGGCCCCCAGACCCTCTTGGAGGGGGTGCCCTGAGACAGCGAGGAAGGAGGGAAAGGAAGGAAGCCAATGCGGGAGGGGGGAGGAGGACGCGCGGGGTGGGGAGGGAAGCCACCAGCACCAAGCATGGCCGGGATTGCTGCAGAACCACGTGGGTCTGTTTGCAATTACAAACGTCGCGACTCGCCCGCCTGCAGCGGACAAAAGTGACCGGGACCGCTCAGGGCCCCCACGTTCCGAGGGAGGAGAGTTCCCGGACGGCGCGAGATCGGCGTACGGGGCTGCAACCGCCCGGGCGGCTAAGAAAAACGAGCGGGATCGGCGGCGCGGGCCATGCGTGCGCACACACGCGCCCACTCGGGCTGGCTCGCCCGGGGCTGCAATTGTAGGAAGGGGATAAGGGGTAGGGGGAGGAGTACACACCTACAGAGCCCTCCTATCACTTCTTTCTCTGTTTTCCTGAAATGTTGCAAAGAGGGCACCTTCTGAGTGGGCACCATGAAATACTCCATAGCGATCGGCCCCCCTCCTCTGCACGAGCCGGGTCCCGTGGTCCGCCGGAGAATGCAAGATGGAAATCCGAATCAAAGGGCAGCGCCGGACGGTGGTGCAGAATCGGCCGGTCCCAGATGCTGGCGGCGGCGGCGGCAAGGGGAGGGAGGCGGGCGGGAGGGGCGAGAGGGAGGTCTCTCCGGCCTGCCTCCCCGGGCGCGTGTATGTGTGTGTGTGTGTTTGCAGCTGATCAGATGTCTGTTTCAAGGCGGGAAACAGCTGGTGAAAACTCAGCACTCCCCCGGCCTCCTTCCGCGGAGTAAGGAATTGCATGTAAACAAAGGACTATTTGCAGCGCCCCCCGGGCGGCGCAAAGCCGTGATGAGAAGGGCTCGGGCTCCCGTGGGCAAGGGGCCGCCGGGATCTGTGGGCCTCCCCCCGGCGCGAGAAGCGGGGGACTGCGGGTTGACTGGGAAGGCAAGGCGTGAATGGAGCGAGTTGCGGCTGAGCTACATGCGCCACTATGGGTGATGAGGTCCATCAGCTGACAGGTTGGCAAGCGTTGGGAAGAAAAAAAAAAAAAAAAAAAAAGCCAGCCACCGCGGGGGAGCCCAGCCAGTGTGACCGGGGTCCGGCGGGGACTGCCCAGTGCAGGGTCTTCGCGCTCTGCGGCCCTCGAGGGCGGGGACGCGCAGCTGGGCCCGGGGAAGGCGGCCTGGGGTGCTGCTAGGGGCTTTTCGCTTTTTACGATTGTAACTGCACAGAGTGGAGCCGCTCTGGCGCGCTCCCTCCAAGCTCAGGGCCCCCTGGAAACTTGCGTCACAGCCACCGCTTCCCACATGCAACTTGGGGCCGACTTCGGAGGCCGGCCAGTCTACTGCCTCCCACCCTCCCTCCCTGCCCAGCTGCCCGGCACTGGCCGCCTAGCCCAGCTCCAAAGCCTGGGAATCCCGTAGCTGGGGAGAGGAATGCAAAGGGGGCGCGCCGGGCGCCTCGGATCCTGGGGCTGCCCTAGGAAGCGGAGGCCCCGGCAGGGAGGGAAACGTGGAGGGAGGCCAAGACGGCAGCGGCCTGGGGGCAGGCTGCCAGCGCGGCTGGGAGGTCTGGTGGCTGCTGCCGGGTCCCGTCCTAACCTTCGACATACACACTTTCCCCCCCTGCGGGGAGGCAGGACGGCGGGAATCTTGGCCTGGGCGGAGGGAAAGCTGCAGCTTCTCATTCACAAAACCAGTGCCAGACTTGCTCCTCCACCAGGGTGCGCTTTCTACCAGGGCTGATGGCTTGGGGCGGAGAAGGGAGGGACACTAGCTAAAGAACTTACGTCCTCGCCACCACCCTCACCAAGTCCCCACCTTATTTCCCCAGGCCTTCGCCTGGCTCCTGGAGGGTGGGCCCCAGGCTCCAGAAGACCATGCCTGCCTTGGAATGTCCTGCCTCCTGCCGACCACCTTTCTCAATTCCATTCACCTTCAAGGTTCCACCCACATTGCACCTCCTAATTGAAATTCTCTTACTAATAACAAGGATTACTGTTATTATCTTATCCCATATAAGCCCATATAATAAAAGGCTAATATGCAAATTGTAAAGAAGCAGAACGACAGGTCTATGACAACACTGACCACCAGGGGGCAGACGCTCAATGCAAGAGCTGCCCCCTGGTGGTCAGTGCGCTCCCACCACAAGGGGAGCACCGCTGAGCCAGAAGCCCTATGGATATCCAACTGCCAGCTTAGGCCTGGCAGGCCTAAGCTGTCAGACATCCCCGGAGGGCTCCTGGACTGCACGAGGGTAGGCTGGGCAGAGGGACCCCACCCCCCCAGCACTGCTGAGCCAGAAGCCCGGCTCCACAGCAGCCCTATGGATGTCCAACTGCCGCTTAGGCTGGCTCCCCAGGCCTAAGCTGTCAGACATCCCCTGAGGGCTCCTGGACTGCGAAAGAGTGGGCACAGGCCAGGCTGAGGGGACCTCCCCCACCTGCACAAATTCTGTGCACCGGGCCTCTAGTTAGAGATTATTATTGTTATTAGATAGTGAGAGCACCTTGTAGATGTTGAGCAGTTTTGCATGCATGTTTTCTAATCCCTGAAGCAAACTGTTGGACAGTTTTCCCTAAGGACAGAGCCTAAGCCATTTAACATCACAGTCCCTGGAAGGCCTCAACTGTGGGCACAGGGAATGTGCTCAGGAAATGATGACATCTGAGGGACAACAGGATACAGAACCCCATAACTATACACTGAGCAACATGTACAGTGCCTGGATGGATGGATGAATGAATAATAGCTGGGAGAAATGTATCTTTTCCTACAGAACTGCCTTGACCCAGCCTGGTCCCCATGAGCTCTGTCACTAAGACTGGCCTCTCCATTTCTGCAAAAGGCACCTTCTCACAGAGAACCCTCAGATGCACAAACCCAAAGTCCTTTGAGCTGGATCAGCAGCTCCTGCCCTAAGGCCTGAAATACCATCACTGGCCCCAGTCCTACACTCCAGCTCTCTCCCGTCACTATGACAGTAGCACAATAAGTCCCCAAAATCCAGGCCAACCTCCATTCCCAGGAGGTACATCCCTTAATCTGATCCCATTTCCCTCCCGCTCCCAACTCCTAAACTCAAATTCACTGTGTTTTCTGGAGCCCTCAGGTGTTCAGCATAATCCCTCAGCTCCTTGACATCTGACAGTACCTTCTTGCTCTAAATTAGGAGTCAGCAAACTTTCTCTGTAAACTGCACATAAAAGTTATATGTATTAGTTTCCTATAGCTACTGTAATAAATTACTATAAACTTAGTAGCTTAAAATAACACATTTATTCTCTGGAAGTCAGAAGTCCAAATGGGTTATATTTGGCTAAATCAAGGTGTCAGCAGGGCTGTGTTCCTTTTGAAAGCTCTACAGGGGATTATATTTCCTTGCCTTTTCCAACTTCTGGGAAGTGGCCCGGATTTCTTGGCTCATGGCCCCCTCCTCCATCTTCAAAGTGTGTCACTCCAACTTCTGCTTCTGTCATCACATCTTCTCTGACTCTCTTGCCTCCTTTCTATGATGGCCTTGGACCCACCCAAATAATCCAGAATAATTTCCCAATCTCAAGATCTGAAGCATGTTCAAAGTTTGCTTTGTAAGGTAACATTCACAAGTACTGGAAATTAGGATATAAATATCTTGCGGGGGGGCATTATTCTGTCCACGACACCACTCTTAGTTTGTAAACCCTACAAAATGAAGCAGAGGTTACAACATGCTGCAGTAATTTCATTCTGCAAAGAATGAAAACGGTGACTCAAACATATCATTGTATAGTGGTGTTCACAGCATCATTATTCACAATAGCCAAAAGGTACAATCCACCCCACTGTTCATCAACTGATGAATGGATAAACAAAACATGGACTGTCCATACAATAGAATATTATTCAGCCTTAAAAAGGAATGAAGTTCTGATACATACTACATCATGGGTGAACCTTGAAAACATAATGCTAAGTGAAATAAACCAATACAAAAGATCAAGAATTGTATGATTCCACTCAAGTGAAATATCTAGAATAGGCAAATTCATAAAGACAGAAAGTAGATTAGAGGTTACCAAGGGCTGGAGGGATGGGTGAATGGGAAATTATTGCTTAAGGAGTACGGAGTTTCTGTTTGGGGTGATGAAAACTTTTGAAAATAGTGGTAATGATTGTACAATATCGTGAGTGTAATTAATGCCACTGAATCATACACTTTAAAATGGTTAAATAGGCAAATGTAATGTTATATATATATATATTTTTTTTTTTTTTTAACCACAATTTAAAAAAAAATTTAAACAGCCACCCGGCTGGTGTAGCTCAGTGGTGGAGCATCTACCCAGGAACCAAGAGGTCATTGATCAGTTCCTGGTCAGGGCACATGCCTGGGTTGTGGGCTCGATCCCCAGTGTGGGGCATGAAGGAGGCAGCCAATCAATGACTCTCTAATCATTGATGTTTCTCTTGCTCCCTCTCCCTTTCTCTCTGAAATCAATAAAAATATTTATTTTTTAAAAGTTAAACAGCATTGGCCAGGTGACTCAGTTAGTTGGAGCATCGTCCCATGCACCAAAGGGTTGTGGGTTCAATTCCCAGTCAGGGTATGTATGGGAGGCAACCAAGTGCGATGTTTCTTTTTCTCGCTCATCAATTAAAAAAAATATGTATCAGTGAGCTGGCTTTAGCTTATGTGCAGTGGTTTGCCCTCACTTCCCTCCTTATCTGGCTTAGAATTCATAGTCTATCAATATAATCATCTCACATACACTTTCCCTTTCAAGTCTAATAACCCCTCCTTGCCCTGCACTTACCCCCCAAGCGGAACAGGGCTGGGAAAAGGAAATCCCACAAGCTTACTGAGTGATCTTATTTTTATTTTTTTGTTAATCCTCACCTAAGGATATTTTTTCCATTGATTTTTAGAAAGAGTGGAAAAGAAGGGGAAGCATTGATATGAGAGAAACACATCAATTGGTTACCTCCTGCACACAGCCCCGACCAGGGTCCAGGCCAGGGCAGAGCCTGCAAACGTGGTACGTGCCCTTGACGGGAATTGAACCCAGGACCCTTTGGTCCACAGGCCGACCCTCTATCTACTGAGCCCAACTGGCAAGGACAAGTGATTTTTTTTTAATTTAATAAATCTTTATTGTTCAGATTATTACAATTGTTCCTCTTTTTTCCCCCCACAGTTCTCCTCCACCTGGTTCCCACCCCACCCTCTGCCCTTACCTCCCCCCACTGTCCTCCTCCATAGGTGTACGCTTTTTGTCCAGTCTCTTCCCGCACCTCCCACACCCCTTTCCCCCTGAGAATTGTCACTCCACTCCCTTTCTATGCCCCTGATTCTATTATATTCACCAGTTTATTCTGTTCATCAGATTTTTAATTCACTTGATTTTTAGATTCACTTGTTGATAGACATGTATTAGTTGTTCATAATTTTAATCTTTACCTTTTTCTTCTTCTTCCTCTTCTTAAAGAATACCTTTCAGCATTTCATATAATATTGGTTTGGTGGTGATGAACTCCTTTAGCTTTTTCTTATCTGTGAAGCTCTTTATCTAACCTTCAATTCTGAATGATATCTTTGCTGGGTAGAGTAATCTTGGTTGTAGGTTCTTGCCATTCATCACTTTGAATATTTCTTACCACTCCCATCTGGCCTGCATAGTTTCTGTTGAGAAATCAGCTGACAGTCGTATGGGTGCTTCCTTGTAGATAACTAACTGTTTTTCTCTTGCTGCTTTTAATATTCTCTGTCTTTTGCTCTTGGCATTTTAATTATGATGTGTCTTGGTGTGGTCCTCTTTGGATTCCTTTTGTTTGGGGTTCTGTGCGCTTCTGGACTTGTAAGTCTATTTCTTTCACCAGGTGGGGGAAGTTTTCGGTCATTATTTCTTCAAATAGGTTTTCAGTATCTTGCTCTCTCTCTTCTTCTGGCACCCCCATAATTCGGATGTTGATATGCTTGAGGTTGTCCCAGAGGCTCCTTACACTATCTTCAAATTTTTGGATTCTTTTTGCTTTTTGCTTTTCCAGCTGAGTGTTTTTTGCTTCTTTGTATTTCAACTCTTTGACTTGATTCTTGCGGTCCTCTAGTCTGCTGTTAGGTCTCTGTATAATATTTTTTATTTCAGTCAGTGTATGTTTAATTCTAGTTGGTCCTTTTTCATATCCTCGAGGGTCTCACTAAATTTATCGGCCTTTTCTAGGAAATTCTTGAAAAACCTTATAACCATGGATTTGAACTCTATATCCAGTCGTTTGCTTTCCTCCATTTCTTTCATTTGTGATCTGTTTCTTTGTCTCCACATTTTCACTGCTTCCATGAAAGAGTAGCGTGGCTTTGTGTGGTAGGTGTCCTCTAGGGCACAGTGGCTCAGCCTCCCCAGTTACCTGAGGTGGACACTCTTGGTGCACCCCTTTGTGAGCTGTGTGCTCAGCCTTGTTGTAGTTAAGTCTTGATTGTTGTTGGTATCACTGGGAGGAATTGACCTCCAGGCCAATTGGCTGTGAGGATCAGCTGTGTCTATGCTGGGAGAACTTCTGTGCTGGAGACACTCTTATGAGACAAGACTTGCAAAATGACAAAAGCCTCTGTGCTCAGCTTGGATGGGGCAGAGTTTCAGGGTGGAGCAGACAGCCTTGATTTCCCGTCAGCCCTGCCCTATGAGGCCCCTGGCCGCATAGTGATCCTCAGTAATCGCTGCAAAGACCTCTGAGAAAAAGCTGCCCTCGAGTTTCGCCTGCTGCCAGACAGTCCAGTTTCTCCCCGAATGAGTCGGGGTTCCCAGAAACTTGCCCAGAACTGGAGTTCAACACAGTCGGGAGCTTCTGTCTCCCTCCTGCGTTAGAAAGCCAGTCGCACACTCAGCCTCCCATGCATTCAGCAGTCAGTCCTCTTTGCACGCCTCCAGACCTCTGCTTTCCACAGCTCCCGAGTCTCAGTGTGCTTTCTCTTTTCCTGATAGTACAGCTTCCCCCCGAATGAGTCTGGTTTCCCAGGGTCTTGCCCGGGACTGGAGTTCAGTGCAGTCAGGAGTTTCCTTCTCCCTCTCGCTTTAGAAAGCCAGCTGAGCACTCAGCTGCCCGTGCACACAGCCACCCGTCCTCTCCACATGCAAGCCTCCGTACCTCAGCCTTTTGTAGCTCCTCTGAGTCTCAATGTGCTTTCCTCTTTTCTTCTAGTTGTAGAATTTCTACTCAGCCAGCTTTCCTGTGGTTCTGGATGATGTCTGTTTTGTCTTTTAGTTGTAGTTTTGATATTGTTGTGCGAGGCAGCAATTTAGGTGTTTACCTATGCCACCATCTTGGTTTCTCTCTCAAGGACAAGTAATCTTATTTTTAAATGCCAGACCAAGATCCTGGAGTGGATCTTGGATGGCTGGTTGTCGCTTCATATTGCCCAGTACATTCTCACTCCCACTTGCTCCTTTCTGCAAGACTCTATCACCTCCTCCTGCTCCTCACTCTCAGCTCATAACCTCACATCCTGTTTCTCTGAGAAAACTGAAGCAATTAGAAGAAAACTTATCCCTAGAAATATATAACCTTCCTAGACTAAATCATGAGAATTGGAAAATATAAATAGACCAATCAGCAATAAGGAAATTAAAACAACCATCAAAAACCTCCCAAAAAAATTAAAATCCAGGACCAGATGACTTCACCAGTGCATTCTACCAAATATTCAAAGAAGATTTAAAACCTATACTTCTCAAACTCTTCCAAAAAATTGAAGAGGCAATACTTCCTAACACATTTTATGAGGCCAACCTAACCCTGATACCAAACCTGGCAAGGATAACACAAAGAAAACTACAGACTAATATCTCTGATGAAAACAGATGCAATAACCTAAACAAAATACTAACAAATAGAATACAATAATACCTCAAAAAATAATCATAATACATCACAATCAAGTGGGGTTCATTCCAGGGGCGCAAGGGTGGTTCAACATATGCAAATCTATCAAGGTAATGCACTACATTACAAAAGAAAGGATAAAAAGGATATGATTTTATCAATAGATGCAGAAAAAGCATTTGATAATATACAACATCCATTTATGATTAAAACACTCCATAAAATAGGAATAAAAGGAAAGTACTTCAACATAATAAAGGCCATATATGACAAGCCTTCAGCCAGCATTATACTCAATGGTGAAAACCTGAAAGCTTTTCCTCTAAAATCAAGAACAAGACAAGGATGCCCACTCTCAGCACTCGAATATTCAGCACTAGAGGCCCGGTGCATGAAATTTGTGCACGGGAGGGGGGTCCTTCAGCCTAGCCTGTGCCCTCTAGCAGTCTGGGACGCCTTGCTCCTTACTGCCCTCCTGCTCGCTGCTTCTTACTGCTTGGCTCACTGCTCCTTAGTAGTGCCACCGTGCCGGGAGAGGCCAGCCATGAGCCCAGCTTCTGGCTGAGCAGTGCTCCCCCTGTGGATGCGCACTGACCACCAGGGGGCAGCTCCTGCATTGAGCATCTGCCCCCTGGTGGTCAGTGCATGTCATAGACTGGTTGTTCTGGTCATTCTGCCGTAATGGTTGCTTAGTCTTTTATTATATAGACTAGAGGCCCAGCGCGCACGACATCGTGCACGGTTAGGGTCCCTAGGCCTAGCCTGGCCTCCGTCACTGGCCTCTGCCGCCCTGTGATGCTACGTGAAGCTCCCTGCCCCAGGACACTCTGCAATGCTCATGGCCCCTTGACCACTCCGCAAGGCTCCCCCCACCCCACCACTGCTTCGCAAGGTTCCCCCCACCATGCCACTGCTCTGAGATGCTCCTCCTGTCCCACCATGCTCTGTGAAATTCCCCGCACCCCACCACTGCTCCGTGAAGCTCCCCCCACCCCTTGACTGCTCCATGAAGCTTGCTGCCATCCCTTGAAGCTCGCCGCGAGATGCTCCATGAAACTGCCCCCACCCCACCACTGTTCCGCGGGGCTCCCCGCACCCTGCAACTGTTCTGCAAAACTCCCCCCACTCAGCGACTGTTCCATGAGACTCCCTCCACCCTGCCACTGCTTGCAAAACTTGCTGCTGTCCAGTGACTGCTCCACTAAGCTCGCTGCTGCCCCGTGAAGCAGCCCACTGCCACCACCGCCACTCAACAGTCCCCAGTCCTGCCTGCCGCCCCCCCCCCCCGCGATGGCAAGTGGCTGGGGGGCCGGAGGGAGGCGGGGGGCACCGAGAGGTGCTCCATGCACTTCATGGTGACCAGTCGTCTGTTCGGTCATGACGGCACCTGACTATTTATTTATTATATAGATAGTTCTGCCAGAGCAATAAGGCAACTGAAAGAAATAAAAGTCATCCTAATCGGGAAAGAAGAAGTAAAAGTGTCACTTTTTGCAGATAACATGATTCTTCACATAGAAAACCCTAAAGACTCCACAAAAAAACTATTAGAAACAACAACAAATACAGTAAAGTTGTAGGATACAAAATCGGTGTACAAAAATCTACTGTCTTACTGTATACTAACAATAAAACTTCTGAAAAAGAAATTCCTTTTGCAATTGCAACCAAAAGAATAAAATACCTAAGAATAAACTTAACAAAGGATGTAAAAAACCTATATACTGAAAACTATAAAGCATTATTAAAAGAGATTGAAAAAGACATCAAAATAGAAAAATATCCCATGTTCAAGGATTGGAAGAATCAAGATAGTTAAAATGGCCACATTACCCAAAGCAATATACAGATTTAATACAATCCCCATCCAAGTCCCAATGTCATTTTTTAAAGAAATAGAACAAGAAATCATCAGATTTGTATAGAACCACCAAAGACCCTGAATAGCCAAAGCAATCCTGAGAAAAAAGAACGAAGCCAGAGGTATCATACTACCTGACTTCAAATTATACTACAGAGCTACAATAATCAAAACACCATGGTTTGGCAGAAAGAAAGAAAAAAGACACACAGATCAATGGAACAGGATTAAGAGCACAGATATAAAACCACATGTATATGGGAAAATGATTTTCTACAAAGGAGACAGAAACACACAACGGAATGTAAAAAAATAAAAAAGCCTCTTCAATAAATGGTGCTGGGAAAATTAGAAAGCCAACTTCATAAGAACTGCTCTTGCTAAAGTCACTGGTGACCTCCAAAGAGCTCTGTTTTCTGTCTTCACCATATCTGACTGTCTTGAAGTTCTTTTTTTCTTGGCATCTGGGAGACTACCCCCTGGGGCTACAGTCCTCAGACCTCCCTCATCTGTCTACGCACACTGCCTGCTCTTTGGACAACAGTTCCAGAAAGGACTAGTAGCTATGCAGTGTGGTTCAGAATCCAGTCACTGCCTGAACCCCAGCTCCATGGTCGTAAAACAGAGGTTGTACAGCACCTAGCTTTCAGGCTATCACAGGAAGTTAGTGGCATGCCTGGCATCAATAAGTGTAGTTGATATATCACTGGTACCAGGTTGCCATGGGTGGTGGTAGCCAGAGGTGTCTGAGCGGCCCAGGGAGAATGACAGAGTTTGTTGATGTGCAGGGAGGGACAGAGGAGAGGCCAACCCCCCGGCCCTATCTCCCTGTTAAAACTTGCTGCAAGTGGCCCAGCCAGAGTGTCTCAGTTAAGCATCAATCTATGAACCAGGAGGTCATGGTTCAATTCCTGGTCAGGGCACATGGTTCAATTCCTGGGTTGCGGGCTCAATCCCTGGTGTGGGGAGCAGCTGATCTATGATTCTCTCTCATCATTGTTTCTATCTCTTTCTCCCTCTCCTTTGCTCTCTGAAGTCAATAAAAATATATTAAATAATAAAAATAAATAAAACTTGCTGCAGGTGAAAGAAACAGCCATGTTGTAAGGTTGACATTGAATATGGGGCTCACCTGCTTTACAGCAGAGACAACTGCACATAGGATTGAATGGTGTGAAAATCAGCCTGCAGAATGCTTGTCCTTTAAAAATTAGACCTCTTTAAAGAGTGTAATTAATTAAATGCCCATGGATGATCCCTATTAGAAATGCAGATCATCTACTGAGCTGGCACCCAGTGCCCTTCCCTCCCCTTTGCTCCCCTTCCCACAGCCCCACCCCAAATTCCATGTAGGAGGAGTGAATGAGAGTCATCAACAGGCTTTAATAATGGATACACAAAAAGTGGTCCATCTACACAATGGAATATTATTTAGTCATAAAAAGAGATGAAGTACCAAAAAAATGAAATGAAATATTGACACATGCCACAACATGAATGAGGCCTGGAAACATGATACTAAGTGAAAGAAGCCAGACACAGGTCACACACTGAATGATTTCATTTACATGAAATGTCAAGAATAAGCAAATCTATAGAGACAGATTAGTGGTTGCCAAGGGAATGAGGGGGCGTTAGGAAATGAGGGGCGAGTGCTAATCGGGGGATTCTTTTCGGACAATGAGAGAATGTTCTAAAATTGATTGTGGTGATGGTTACACAATTCTGGATATACTACAACCTATCAATTTTACACTTTAGATGGGTAAATCATATCTAATAAAGCTGTTATTTTTTAAATGGCCTTATTGACCCTAAAGATGGCCAAAGTCCAGGGATCCCCTACAGTAGAGGGTTCCAAAGTTCCTTTTTTTAGCCAAAGTGGGATCTGGCTGCTCTGATAGTCCCATTAGCACAGCCCTTCTCAAAACAAACGTGCCCTCATCCACAATGGTTGGAAGCTCAGGTGAAAGATATGAAACCTAAGAATGTGGGTTTAACTGCAGCCAGGAGGGGGGACTGTAAATACAGAAGCTGCTGCAGATTTTTATTCTACACAGCAGCATTGGGGGGAGGGTAACAGATTTTTCACATTTTAATCTTACATGTTGCTAAAATACTATTCTTCTCTTTGGACAAATGATGTATTCATTTCCTGTTGCCGTGTAATAAATTTCCACATATTTATTGGCTTAAAACGGTACCTGTTTATCATCACACAGTTCAGGAGGTCAGAAAGCCAGGCATGGCATGGCTGGGTTCCCTGTTCAGGGTCTCACCAGCTGAAATTGAGGTGTCGGTTGTGGCTTTGATTTTATCTGGAGTTCTAGTCCTCTTCCAAATTCACTGGATGTCGGCAGAATTCAGTTCCTTTTGGCTGTAGGATGAGGTCTCATTGGCTTGCTGGCTACTGGCTGGAGTTGGCTCTCAGCTCCTAGAAGCCATCCTCAGGTCCTTGTGCCCTGGCCTCCTCCATCTGAATAAGAGAATGTCACAGGCATGAATCCCTCTCTCGATTCAAATTTCTCCAATTTACACTTCCACAAGCAGCCAGAGAAAACTCTCTTTTAAAAGACTCATGTGATTAGCTCAAACAAATGGATATTGTTAGCTTGACATTATCAGGATAATGTCTCTATCTCAAGGTCAACTATGCATATATAGCATAATCTCTAATCATGGGAGTGATACCCTATTCACAGGTTCTGCCCACTCAATGGAAGGGGAGTATATAAGGGCAAAGGTCATTGGGGGCCTTAGAAGAATTCTGTTACCACAGATGAGGGCAACATGAAAGAGGTACAGAGAAAGTTAAGGGACTTCCCTAATGACATACGAGAAATGGCGATGGAACCTAAACAGGAATCTAGGGTCCCAATCCTAATTTGAGGCTTTTCCTCTAAGCAAATATGCCATGAGTGTGTGTGTGGAGGAGGGGAGGGTGCAGGTGAACAGATGGCCTTTTGGACCCCAGCATGCTCTGGTACATGTGGGACCCCAACCTGTTTAGGAGATGGGGCTTGGGGGTGGGTGGATACAAGTTCTTGGGTCAGGAATGAAGGCCCCGTAGAAGCAAAAAGCCCCTGCTTGGGAGGGGATCCTGAATACTCCAAGGAAAATAGAATGGGGGTCAGACACACGTGCAGGGGTTTGGAGCATATCCCAATATCCCCCAATGCCCTGGTCTCCTTTCCTACCCTAGACACAGAGATCTCTGGGCCAACAAGGCTTGAGTCCCCCAACCACTAGAGGGCGCCAGACACAAAGGATCCTGGGAGAGCAAACTGAGTGAACATATTTAGAGAAGCCAAGGCAGAGATTGGGGTGGAGTGGCTGAGCTCCAGCCTTCAGCACCCCCAAGGCCTAACCGATCTTGGAGGCACTGGGCTTGTTCAGAAGGCTTAAAAGGTCCTGACCTCCAGATGCCCACTTCCTTTGTTCAGTCCGATCTGGCTCACTTTGCTCATAAGCAAGATCTTGAAAAGGGGGCTGGAGCCCTGGCCGGTTGGAGCATCATCCTGTACACCAAAAAGGTTATGGGTTCGACTCCTGGTCAGGGCACATATCTAGATTTCAGATCCAATGCCTGGGTGGGGTGCATACAGGAGAAACAGATCAATGTTTCTCTCTCACATCAATGTTTCTGTCTCTCTCCCTTCCCCTCTCTATAAAATCAATAAACATATTCTTGGGTGAGAATAAAAAAAGGGGGGGCTGGAGTCTACCTGTGGTGTGTCCCATGTGTCCTCTGTCCCCCCTTTCTGGTTCTGTTCCCTACTTTCAGGCCCGTTACTACAGCCCACTGGAGTGGGCTCCTGCCCTCATCCCTCTTCTCTTCCCTCCATGGTCAGCACTCAGCTCCTCCCCTCACACTCCACAGTAAAGTTTCGCCTCCCTCTGAGGAAGGCTTTCCCCCAGGGAAATGTCTCTGCTTTTCACCATGTCAACAAGGAGGAACCAGGTATGCCTGCTTCAGTGAGGTGCATTCCCTTTATGAAAACTCAACATATGGCCACCTGGTTTTAAATGAAATGGCTGTCCTAGCTGATTTAGCTCAGTAGATAGAGCAACAGCCTGTGGACTGAAGGGCCCCAGGTTCAATTCCCGTCAAGGGCACATGCCTGGGCTGCAGGCTCGATCTGCAGTGGGGGAAGTGCAGGAGGCAGCCAATCAATGATTCTTTCTCATCATTGATGTTTCTATCTCTCTCTCCCTCTCCCTTCTCTAAAATCAACAAAAAAATATTTTTTTAAAAAATGAAATGGCTGACCACTTTCTCAGTTGATCTCGATAAGCACAAGTTCAGCTGTGACAATCCCACCCAGAAGACCAGGAGCCTGAGGCATGGCATAGCTGGAAAGCTGGGACCTGACTCTCACCCTGGGCCCTTCCCAGGAGAGTGCAGGGGAAGGGGAGGAGAGAGCTCAGGGGCTTTGGGTCAATATAAAAGGAGAGTAAATCAGTCTAGGGACCAAGGAGGTGTGGCAGGGAGGGTGAAGGATCATCAAAGGGGCCACAAGAAACCAGGAGGGAGCATCTGGGGTTCAGGAGAAAGGTCCAAATCAGAGGGACAGGGAAGAGGACAACTGAGGTTGCTATTGAGCTCAGAGGAGGTGTGCAATGTCTCTCTGGGCAGCTGAAGCTCCTCAAGGAATAGAGAGGTGAGGGAGAGAAGGCAGGATGTCCAGTCCTGCCTGAGGATGGAAAAGGATGGGGCTGGGGCTGGCCATGGCCAGGGCAGGGGCGGGACAGAGGTCTGCTCTGACGCGAAAGCAGACCTGAGAGGCTATGAGGGGTGAAGCAGCTGGAAAGAGTAGCTCTCTGGAGGAGGGGGACTCAAAGCTCCAGCATGTGTATGTGTGGGAGGAGGCCTATGTGCATGGGGGCAGGAGTCCTTGAGTGCCACTAAATGCCAGCTGATGCTCTGGCGGCTTTGCTCAAATTCCCTATTTCATCCTCACTACAGCACCCACATCTGTGATGACACCTCAAGGACTTGCGCAAGATTGTCCCAGCTAGTTGGTGCCAGCACCTGGCTCCTTGCAGGCTCCTCACAACCTCCTGTGGCCTCAAGACTCACTGGGACTAGTGGTCTAGGTGCAAGAGGGGAGTCTAGCTGGGTGTGGCAAGAAATATGGAGGGAGAAGACACAGGCTACAAGAAAGGACAAGGTCGCCGAAACCGGTTTGGCTCAGTGGATAGAGCGTCAGCCTGCGGACTGGGGGGTCCCGGGTTCAGTTCCGGTCAAGGGCATGTACCTGGGTTGTGGGCACATCCCCAGTGGGGGGCGTGAAGGAGGCAGCTGATAGATGTTTCTCTCTCATCAATGTTTCTAACTCTCTATCTCTCTCCCTTCCTCTCTGTAAAAAATCAATAAAATATATATTTAAAAAAAAAAATAGGACAAGGTCAAGTACTTAGTGACAGAGACACCAGGTTCTGTGGTCGACTGTCAGTGTCCAGGTAGCCAAAGGAACAACTCGTAGGGGTCAGGGAGGCTTCGGCTTTCAGTTTTGACAGACAGGGAGGATCAAGATAAAGCCCAGCAGGGGAGCCAGGCTAGAGCAAAGGGACTGGTTTCAGGACGACTTTTTCCTCCCTCAGCCCCTGTGGACCCTGAGGCCCTGCTATTTCCAGGGAGCCCACTACCAGCACTTGAGGGGTTAACATCTGTCTGGTGCAGTGGCCTCAGCAGCACAGCAGCACAAGGTGGTGCCAGTAACTCAGAAGCTGAAATGTGAGAAGCTAAGGAGAAGGGCAGGGCTGGGAAAGGCTAAGCAGCCGCTGGGAGGGTTTCCCTGGCAGGAGCTGGAGGCTCCACTCTGGCGACTAGAGGTCTTCCCATCCTTGATCCATGCCCCCTCCGAATGACTGCCTCTCCAGCCTCAGGCTGTGGGCTATGGCACCCACTCAGGGTGGTCCACAGGGCAGCAGGTCTGTGCTGCAGATCTAGGGACGGGTGGAGGACCTGGCCAAGACAACCAGCTTTGCTGGAAGCACTGGATGGGGAGATGGGAGATGGGGAGATTGAGAGATGGACAGAGAGCAGAGTGAGGAGGAGAATAGGAAGATCCCTTGGGTTCCCTACCTCAGAGGTCTGGTCTTGACTTCCCCCTCCTTGGGCAGAACTGAGTCATGGGAGCCTCCCACTGTCCCAGGGACAGGGAGAGACACAAAGCTCCTGCCCCCTCCCTGGGCCAGGTGCCAGCCTGCCTTTGCAGTGAGGAATGACCAGAGACAAGTGGCTTCCCAAGTGTGTGTGAGGGGCTGGACACTGAGTGGGCACATCTCCCTTTTCTTTTACACTTCCACTGGGAATCAAGCCCACAACCTGGGCATGTGCCCTGACTGGGAATCAAACCAGCAACCTCTTGGTGCATTGGTCAACACGCAACCACTGAACCACACCAGCCGGGCTTCATCTCCCTTTTCTTAGTTCCACAACCACCCAATCAGTGTATCAATAGGTAATATTATGACTCCTCCACTAGAGATGAGCAAATAGAGGCTCAGAGGTTGAGAAACTTGCCTGAAGCCACATAACCAGAGTGGCAGAGCCGACTTGAACCATGGCTTGTAGGACAACAAGACTTGTACACCTACTCCCCATGCCACAAGGGAAGGAAGGTGGAAGAAGCAAAGTTCACCAGCAGGTAAACACATGTCTGTGTGCCAAATCCAAGGCAAGAGATGAAAGACAGCCTTGGGATCCCAGAAAAGTAAGGTGATACAGGCTGAGAATGTATTCAGAGGCAGGAGTTAAATGCCCAGTCACAGATCTGTGGATGAATCTGCAACAGTAGGGTCTTCCCGTAACCACCTGCGGTGCTTCTGTGGAGCCACAGGATTACCACTGAGCACATGACTGGCACTCACCATGACAGAACATGGAGCACATCTGGGGCTTGAGTTCTGCATGAGCCTTGATGGAAGAATAAGCAACACTTAATGTGGGATAGCACTTGGCAAGGCTCTGCTAAAAATGAACCGAAACACCTCAGTACGTATCATGAGGCCTAATGGCCAAGAGCTAGATAATGCCAGTGCTTCCAGCTCTGTGAACTTGACTCACCTGAGCCTCAGTTTCCTTACCTGCAGGAGGAAGAGCATGCCGGCACTGACACACACAGGGCTGTTGTGAGGATTAAATGAAGTGTTTGTCAAAAAAACACTTATATTGAGGCTGGCCAGAGTGGCTCAGTTGGTTGGAGCATCATCCCATGCACCAAGAAAGGTTGGGGTTCAATTCCCAGTCAGGGCATGTATGCGGCTGATCAATGCTTCTCTCACATCAATGCTTCTCTGTCTGTCTTTTTCTCTTCTCCTCTTTCCCTTCCACTCTCTAAACTTGTCCTTGGGTGGTTTTTTTTTTTAAAGCACTTATATTGAAAACCTTCATCTTTACCAAAAAAACTATATAGGAATAGCAGCATCATTCACAAAAGGTAGAAACAACACATCCATTGATCAATGAAGGAGTACACAAATTCTGATCTATCCACACAATGGAATATTATTTGACCATAGAAAGAATGAAGCACTGCCTTAGCTGGTTTTGCTCAGTGGTTAGAGTGTTGGCGCAAGGACTGAAGGGTTGTGTGTTCGATTCTGGTCAAGGGCACCTACCCTAGCCCCGGGTTGAGGTGTGTGCAGGAGGCAACCAATAGATATGTCTCTCTCATATCTATGTTTCTCTCTCTCTTTCCCTCCCTTCTACTCTCTCTAAAAATCAATGGGAAAATATCCTCGGGTGAAGATTCACAAAAAAAGGAATGAAGTACTGACAGGTGTTACAATATGGATGGACCTTAAAAACATGATACTCAGTGAAAGAAGCCAGACACAATTGCATGATTCCATTACATGAAATGCCAGAATGGCCATGGAGATGAGAATAACCACAGGTGCATGTGGTGGTGTTTGGGATGAGAGTCGAACGACTTGGATGGTTGGGTGAGGATGGCTGGCACCCACAGACCTGTGGCAGCTCAGAGGTGTGGCACCAAGCAGGACTGGCAGGAGGGGAAGACACTGAGCCAAGGAGGTGGAAACTCGGCCTAGTGCTCCATGGCCCCAAGCAGAGTCTGAGAGGTGCTTTACTTCAGTTGACAAAAGCTGGAAAAGCTTACAGCAGGCCTGCTCTCTGCCCTCCCAGAAGCCCCTGGTTTCTCTGAAGTGTCCAAGGGGCTCAGAATACTCTGAGCACCAGTTTCTTCTTCTGAGAATCTCCAAGCCTGGGTTCCTCTCCAATTTACCCCCAGGTTCCAGGGTTCTAGAGGAGAGAATATGAGATCAGCAAGCCTGTTTCAGTGCTGTCCCCCAATGTCAAATGACCAACATGCATTTAACGTGACATAGGAGGGACAGGGCAGCCACTCCCCAGAGCCTGGGCCCCCTCCAGCCCCAGGTAGAACTGAGGGAATAGGAAGATGACTCCCAGAGGCAGGCCTGAACTGCAGACCAGCAAGGGAGGCCCATACACTTCTCCTTCAACCCCTTCCCTCTCCCTCCTGCCTCTACCCTCTGTCCTATATAGTCCCTAAACCTCTGAGGGAAAGCCAAACAATACAGAACTCCTTGGAGGAGAGAAAGGGGCATGCTGCATGCATGTGCACACGTGTACACACATACACACACCTGCCTGCACCATCACAGAGCAATCACAGAATACCTAGATACAGGGAAGAGAAAGGAAACTAGACATGTTAGCACCTTGCCTGCTGTGGGCCAAGGGATTTGCATTTATTGACTAACACAGTCTTTAAAAGAAGCCTAGGAGATGTCATAGATGAATAAAATTCCCTGGCCAGTTGCTCAGTGGTTAGAGCTAGACCTTGGACCAAAAGGTCTCAGGTTCAATTCCCAGTCAAGGGCACATATCTCCGCTGCAGGTTTGATACCAGGCACCTGGTGGAGGCAACCAATCAATGTGTCTCTCTCACTTCAATGTTTCTCTCTCTCCCCCAGGTCCTTCCACTATGTCTGAAAATCAAAGGAAAAAATATCTTCGGGTGAGTAGTAAAAAGAAAGAAAGAAACTGAGCTTCTGAGAACTTAAGGAACATAGCCAGCAGAATACTCAGTAAGAGCCATGAAGTTGAGCACAGTGCCTGGCATGAGCCCCAGAAGCCAGTCCTATGGAGGCAGCTGAGCAGAGTGGGGTTGTGTGCTGTTTCTGCCCACCCCCTGGCATTGGCTCCTTTGGGGGACCCCTCACTCCCACTTTCCCTGTATAGCTCTAGGGGTGTCTACTCTGGGCTAGAGTAAGCTCCTGACCCAGACCTGTCCAATCAGCATCAGGGATGAGCTGAGACCCAACAAGAGGCAAGCCTGGGATCTTGCTGGAATCCAGGGAGAGCCAAGCTGGGTGACACAGAGCCTATTGGATGGAGCGATGCAATTCAGTGTCCCAGCACCATTGCTGAGCACTTGACCAGCCAGGCCCTCAGCCTTTGCAGTTATATGAATTGTTAAGTAACTGGCCTTTGAACACAGGTCTGACTGCAGAGCTCTGGTAGCTTAGGGGCTGGAACACGGCTGGGGATGGGGCCTCACCTCTCTCCCCCAGAATTCGGGGCAGGGGCGAGGGCGGGGGGCGGCTCTGGACCTCCTTCTAAAACACCTCCATCACTCAGTTTGACCTTCAAAGTTGGCATCTGCTTGCAAGAATCTGTCTTCTCTGGGAATTCAGCCTCCAGATGTCAGATCCAAGGCAACAACAGTGGCTGCACATGGCTCTCCCCAGAGTGAATCAGCCACATTCCAAAGGTGCAAACACAGACACCACGCCCTCGGCAGCCTGGGGCTACAGACTTCCTCCCCAGGCCCGCCCAGCCCCCATTCCTGCTCCCCACCCCTCTCCCCTCTTCCCAGCCAGACCAGGCTTTGGGCTTCCTTTCCAGAGACATTCTCCTGGAACTGAAACAGAGGGAAAAAGAAAGCCACTAGGGCCAGGAGACACCCTGATCCACTCTGCTCACTCCCTCCCTTGCAGCAAGCATGGACCCTAGCCCAAGACCTCCCCCAGTTATCAATATATACAGGGTGGGGCAAAAGTGGGTTTACAATTGTTTGTATGGAAAATAATGCAATAATTAATAAATAATAATACAAGAATAAACTCTGTGTTTCACGTCCTCACAACTATAAACTACTTTTTCCCTACCCTGTATGGGTTCATTCACTCTACAGGTATTTATTGAACACCTACTGTGGGGTAAACCAGATACAGACAAGCCCCTGACCTCATGGAACTCAGCCCAGCAAGAGTCAGACAAAATCGGCTCCACAGAAAATAATCCCAAGTGTGGGAAGTGCTAAAGAGAAAAGAAAGAAGACACCGAGAGTGATGGAGAGTGATGGCAAGTGACAAAGGAAGGGCTATGAGGTTGGGGGAGGGGAACAAGCTCAGGGATATCACATAAGCTGAGGCCTTAAGGATGAATCAAAGCCTCCTCCACAATCACTTCTCCGCAACCATTTCATGAGAATTACAGCAATGTAACCACAAAGAATCTCCCCCAATCACTCAGCAAGTTCTTGAGTCCACTTCCTGGTGCCTTCTGTCAGCATTAATGCAGGAAAAGTCTGGCTAATATTTTTTTGAGTAAGAGCTTTATTGAGATATAATTCACATATCATACCATTTACCATTTTAAAGTATACGATTCAGCCCTGGCTGGTTTGGCTCAGTGGACAGTGTTGGCCTGCTGACTGGAGGGTCCCGGGTTTGATTCTAGTCAAGGGCACATGGGTTGCAGGCTTGATCCCCAGTAGGGGGCATGCAGGAGGCAGCCGATCAATGATTCTCTCTCATCATTGATGTTTCTATGTCTTTCTCCCTCTTCCTTCCTCTCTGAAATCAATAAAAAATATATTTTTTTAAAGTATACAATTCAATGTTTTCTGTATATTTACCATGCTGTGCAACCATCACCACAATTAATTTTATGCCTAACTGGCATGGCTCAGTGGTTGAGTGTTGACCTATGAAGTAGGAGGTCACAGTTTGATTCCTGGTCAGGGCACATGCCCAGGTTGCAGGCTTGATCCCCAGTCCAGCGGGTACAGGAGGCAGTCGATCAATGATTCTCTCTCATCATTGATGTTTCCATCTCTCTCTCTTCCTCTCTTTTTCCTCTCCAAAGTTGATTAAAAAATATTTTTTTAAAAACACTATCAATTTTAGATCATTTTCATCACCCCCGAAAGAACCCTGCATCCATTAACAGTTATTCTCCAATCCCTGTGCCCACTACCCCTGACAACCAGTAGTCTACTTTCCATCTCTATTGATCTACTTATTCTAGGGATTTTATAGAAACGGAATCATCCAGTATGTGGTCTTTTGTGCAAGGCTTCTTTACTCAGCATAATGTTTTCAAAACTTATTCATGTTGTAGCATCTATCAGAACTTTATTCCTTTTCATGGCTGAATAATATTCCATTGTATGGCTAGACCACATTTTGCTTACCCACGCATCAGTTGACGAACATTTGGGTTGTTTCCTGCTTCTGGATATTATAAATAATGCTACTATGAACACCCATGTACAAGTTTTTGCCTGGACATATGTTTTTGAGTCTCTTGGGTATATACCTAGGAGTAAAAGTGCTGGGTTAAGTGGTGACTCTATGTTGAGGAATTGCAAGACTATTTCAAAATGGCTGCACCATTTGACATTGTCACCAGCAGTGTGTGAGGGTTCCAATTGCTCCCTATCTTCCCGATACTTACTATTGTTTCTCTTTTCTTGTTATAGTCATCCTAGTGGGTGTAAAGCAGTATGGTTGTTGATTTGTAGTTCCCTAATAAAGTCTATCTTCAGCCTGGCATTGGATGGTACTCCCATCCCTTCCATGCCAGCGCTGTCACTGCCCCCATCCCCTTAGGATTCCATTGCCTTCAAGCCCTACACCAGGTCCTGCTGTGATCCACTTTCGCCTTCACAAGGGCCAAATGCACACCAGTCCAATTCAGCCATTGTCTACCTCTTGAGGCCTTCAGGTGCAAGAAATAGTACGGAGATGAAATAGGGGTCCTGGTCTGTGCCCCCAGGACAGACAGTGAGGAAGAGGAGCCCTGGGCAAGCATCTACTGTTCCTATACATTTCTTCCCATGTGTCCTGACCAAAATGTAAGCTCCATAAGGGAAGAGCTACCTCTGTTCATTCACTGCTATATTCCTAGGTAGTAGACATGCCAAAATATTCCTTGAATCAATGAACTCAAGATGAAGAAAGAGAACCCATAACATAGGAGTACAGGGATAGAGTTGTTAGTGATTAGAAACTTGGGCTCTGGAGTGAAATTATTTGCATTAGAATAATCCCACCTCTGCTGCTTTATAGCTATGTGCTTTTGGGCAAATCACTTGGCTTCTCTGAGCCTCCCTCTCATCTTCAAAATGGGTCTGACAGCAACAATCTATCTGACAGGGTAGTTTTGAGGATTAAATAACATAATACTGATCAGGCTATATTATATTCCAAGGACCCTTAGAGATGAAGCCACATAATGTCAATCCTCACAAGAGCCCTGTGAGACAGGACTATTACCACCTTCCACATTGTAGAGGAGGATACAGGAACTCTGTGGGCTCAAGGAATCTGCCGGGTCATGAGGCTGGTTAGGGCAAAATCAGGATCTGAACCAACACCCCTAACTCCAGGCAGGGGCAGTGTGGCCCAATGCCGAATGGAGCAGAGCTGGGCAGTCTCTGAGTAGGCAACAAACTAGTCCAAAGTGCTCGTCATACATCCCTGGGCTGTGTTTGGCTCTGAGCAAAAGCAAGCAGGCTGATGGTAAGTTTCAAAGACCCCCAAACAATGAACTATAGTGCCTTGGTGGGGTGAGTAGGGTGGTAGGGGTACGAAGAGATCCTGGGGCTGCAAGTCTGGGGCACTAGAACAGACACCCATGGGGGTGAAGGCTCAGGGGCCAGAGGTCAGAAAGATAAGCCAGTACTAATAGTTTTTACAGGGAAAGCAACAAGAAGTCTGAAGTTTCCAACAGGGAAGCCTGGCTACTAGGAGAGTCTCTCTTAAAGATGGCAGGCCCTCTTTTCTCTCTCAGGATATGCAGCTCAGAAAGGAGCCAGACAGTCCCACCCAGCTGGACCACCCTAAGTGACAAATGTGGCTAGATTCCCCTCAAATCAAAGAGCCTATATGGAAGAGCTCCAGTGGGCTGGCCTAGGGGAGACATCAAGGTAGCCCCTAAAAAAATGGGAATGGCACCACCCAGAGGCTGGGTATAAATATTGGGAGCTCTAGATTAGAAGTGTTCCTCTCACTTTTGCTCTTCAAATGAGGACACCTGTCAAGCAGAAGAGGTCCAAAAATGAAACCTTAGGGAAACACCTGTTTCAGGGACCATGGGCAGACTCTTGGGGCTTTAGGACATAGCAGAACCTGGCACAATGTGTTTTGAGGGGAGAACTCGGGACAGAGCAAGGAGCTCAGAAATAAATGGGTGATCTAGAGTAGCCAGATCTTTGGAGATACTTGGCAGGGGAGGGCTGGAGATAGGGCTATTGCTTGAGACTCCATAATTTATTTATTATTATTTTAATCCTTCCTGGAAGACATGCTTAGAGAGAGGGAGGGAGAAACATCAGTTGTCTCCTGTAAGTACCTGACCAGAGATTGAACCCACAACCAGGTATGTATACTGACCAGGAATCGAACTGGTAACACTTCGGTGCACAAAACTATGTTCAACTAACTGAGTCACTCCAACTGGGCTCCATCATTTATTTTAAACAGGGGAGAAGCTCAGGTGATGACAGCATTCCAAGTGAGAATGCATCTAACTGTAGCTGTGGAAAACCATTAGGCACACCAGTATCCTATCTGCCAGAAGGCTTGGAAGGGGTTCCTTACAGCTTGCCTGGCTGGGAGGCTTGGGACAGCAGTTTTCCAGGTCTAGTCAGAGGACCACATGCATCACAAGTCACTTGAGCTTGTTAAAAATACAGACCCTCAGCCCAGCCAGAGTGGCTCAGTGGTTGAGCATTGACCCATGAACCTAGAGGTCACAGTTTGATTCCCAGCCAGGGTACATGCCCGGGGTTGCAAGCTCCATCCCCAGTAGAGGGCGTGCAGGAGATAGCCAATCAATGATCCTCTCTCATCACTGATGTTTCCATCTCTCCCTCTCCCTTCCCTTCCCTCTCTGAAATCAATAAAAATATTTAAAAAATAAATAAATCCCTGAACCTTGCCCCAGACTTACTGGTCAGCATCTGGAGTTTGAGAGTCCATTGGGGTTCTAAGACTCAGAATATTTCCAGAGAGGACAAAAGGGAAGGAGGGACCAGATCAACAGGAAACAATGTGCAGAGGGTTCACAACTCCTGGCCCACAGGGGTCATTTGAGGGGACCAGCTCCCATCTCCTGACATTCTATTCACTCAAGTCATGAGACTCACATGTGCCACCTCAGACCTCTCTCCCTCCATCCTGGCACCCTCACTCAGGCCACCTAGTGAGTGACCATAGCTTGAACTGCACCCTTAGTTCAAGGCCAGGGTGTACAGGTAGGTTCCCAGTGCCCAGGTGGAATCATTTCTGCCCTTGGGCCTGGGCCCAAGACCAAAGCCTGAGACTTCATCAGGAAGAAGCCCCTGGCTGAAGACATTGACAGACGACCCCTACAGTGCCTCTGGCCCCTCCTACACCAGTCCACCCTGAGAAGGGAGAGACCAATTCAGCCCAGATGCAAAGGCCTGGGGATGAGGCCTGGGACTGCATAGCGGAGAATCTGAGAATCGAAAGTGTCTCTGTCCCCTTTGGTCATCATGACTTCCCCATTCCTATGGTCCCACAGAGAGTGTGGTGTGTGTGTGTTTGGTGGGAGGGTCTCCACTATAGCAAACACATGGCCACATAGTCTGTTGGGGTGAATCCACTCCCTAAGGGGCAGGGCTTGGGCTCTGGACTCTAGTGGTTTGCACTTGGATCCATCTCAGCTACTTCATAGCTGTGGGCTCTCAGGTGAACCACTTAACCTCTTGAGTCTCCTTCTTATCTACCAAATGGCCTAATAGTAAGTGCCCCTGTGGTCCTGTACCACCAGGACCTGACTCACTGGTCTCTTGAGGTTCAAACTCAGAGGGCTGGGTCCCACGCCTAATCCTCCACATTTTACATCCCAACCCAAAGGCCAAGACTTGAAGCTGAGCCAGGCTGGAGCAGAGGTCTCCATGAAAAAGCCACAGGCCTTCATCCTCCACTTCTACAGCAGAGAAGCAATGGGTACAGCCAGCAAAGGAAGCCCCAATTGGCAACCCTGAGGCCCTTCCCACCACATCTGGTCGGTGGTCAGAGAACCTGCTTGCCGGTGCAGACTTGAGTGAGTTTTGCGGCTGTGCTTTAATCTCTCCAGGCTCACAGGGATATTTCGGTGATTCTGCTTGCCCTGCAGTTGCTGATGGGTATACACAGCCTGCCTGGCTGACACCATCTTTGTTACTGTTCCAGGGCACTAGGCTTCCCCCCAACCCACTGCTGGCAGCAGCCTCTTCCCAGTTCTACTCTCCCTCCCCAAAGCCACTAGTACCTGCGCCAGAGACTAGAGGAGTGACAAGTGCTTCCCAGACAACAAAAGCCTCTCCCAGGAGAACAGAGAGAAGAGACTTCTGTCCAGGAAAACTCCTACTACACCTTTGTTCTGTACACTAATTTTAGGGTGGGTTTCAGGGCCCCAACTGCTGGGTAAATTGTTTTTTGGGGGCAAACTGTCAGTAAAAAGGGCCCAGACAGTCCATCCTTCCCTTCAAGTCACTCACTGCCCCTCCCTCTAGTACTTTGGGAGGAAACTGAGGAGTAGCATGGAGAACCTATCTTGGTTAAGGTCACCCCACCCTGGGTCTCGTGGGTGTGTTTCAGGCAATGACATCAATCTCCTTGGGCTCCCTGACACGGATTTCCTCTTAGCTAACAGTAGTGCCCAGGTCCAGGTTGTCCTGTTGATTACAGGAAATAATATGCATAAAGCATCTAGCATCTAGCACTTGGCTTGGCACCTGCTCAACACGTGAGCCATTATCATTATGCCATCCTTTTCATTCTCCCCTCTCCACTCCAGCCACACAGAGAGCCTTCCCTAGCCGCCTGGTTGATGCCATTCCCCGCTTTTGTCCTCACCCTAACACGCATCAGACATACTGGACATTCTTCTGATGCATCCCGCGGGCCTCCCTCGCCCTGGCCCATAAGCCCTCTGAGGGCAGGGCTTCTGCTACAGCCTCTACCCTGTGCCCGCGCCCGCCGGGGTGAGTGAAGGATTCCTACCACGTCTCCGGGCTGCAGGCGCGCCCAGGAGCCTGGCTCAGGGGCCGGACCCCGCCCTGGGCCGGAGCAAGAGGGGCAGCGCGCACAGGGGCCGCGGGCCGGGGCTGGCGGCTGCACCCGGGTTCCGGGGGTGGCGCCGGGGACAAAGGACTGCCCTACCTGTGCTGGGGGCGCAGGCACCTCCCCGCGGGCGGCTCCAACGCGCACCCGCGAGGTCACGTCCGGGGCGTGCCAGTCGGAAAAAGGCCCCGCGCGGGCGGGAGGGGCGGGGCGTTCGCTGCCATGCCACGCCCCCCGGCCGCGGGCCCTCGGCGGAGGCGGAGGCGGGGCCAACCGGGCCGGGACAGCCTCACGCTTCCGCTGGCCCGGCCGGTCATTCATATTCATGAGAGGGTCAGGGGCGGGACCCGGGTCCCCAGCCGTGCCCGTCCCCTCGGCCGCGAGTCCAGCCCCGGCGGAGGCTCCGGCCCCAGTGGGGCGCCCCCGGCTTCCGCCTCGGGGAGGGAGTTTCCACTTGGTCACGACTCAAAAATGTGTCGCTCCCGCTCCTCCGCCCCCTCATCCCTGCCCTGGGCTAGAGGGAGGGGGAAGAGAGCGGAGGGTCTCTCCCAGGGAAGCTGGGAAGACAGGAGGGGCGGCTCCTCCTTCCTGGGGCAGGTCCGTGGGGATTCGGGGCTGACCGCTCCCTCTTTCGCTCCCTCCAAGATAGCGCCTGTAATAATCCTCATTTTAAAAACATAATAGCTCTAATTTATTAAGCGCGTATTCTGCACCAGGCACCATACCCTTTATATGAACTTTTCTCTGAACCCTCCCGCAGTTGGGCTGTTGTATTTACTAACAGTCCAACCGAGGTAAGTACAATATTGTCATCCAGAAGCTCAGAAAAGTTGAGTGACATACCCACCATTTACACAGCAGGCCTGGGCTATTCCGAGGTGCTAGCCCGCCACCGACTTTCCCGAAATGGGCTTACCTGGGCACTGCTGAATGGGTGGGTGTGAATGCCCCATTGGAGGGGGAAGTTACATACAGAGGGAAACCAAAGCAAGAAGGCTGGACAGGCTGGACATTTGGCCGGACCCAATGCAAAAGGAAAATAGCAGGGCCGTGTGTTAATAAATGATTAAGAGCCCTGGCCGATGTGTTAAGTGGTTAGAGCGCCGGCTTGGGCACGGAAGCGTGGCGGGTTCGATTCCAAGTCAAGGGCACATACCAATCCATGTGTCTCTCTCACATCAATGTTTCTCTCCCGCCCCCCTCGCACTTTTTCTAAGAGCGAGTCAGTGGGGGGAAGGAGGAGAAATATCTTCAGGGTGAAGATTAACGACAACAAAAAAAGATTAAGGTTTTCAAGATGGTGATGGGAGAACATTGAGCCCCAAAGCATGAGCCCTTCTAAATGCCAAGCTTGTGGGACTGCACAGGCGAATATCATGAAGCTAACCCTGATTCAGGCACTCAGGGTCTCTTCTAGGAGCAGAGAAGTCACATCCTCACCTCCAGTGTCACCCATCCCCACCTCTCAGCCCTGGAGCTTCAACTCCATGCTGACATCCAGGCCTGGCCTCCAGAACTCCAAAAGCAGAGTGCTTCAAGCCCTCTAGGACCAGTTTCCTGAGGGTCAGGTGAGTCCCACAGGGAGAGTGTGCCCCAAACCTGAAAGACCCAGCTGATCCTTGGGGCTGTGCCTCCTGGGCATTCTCAGCCCTGGGCCCTTTAGGCAGTTGGGCAGGATTTTAAGGGCCAGGCCAGGCCCAGAAGGGGCCTCAGTTCTGACTTGAAGCCCTCCTTTCTCACTGGCCCAGGGTGTGAGGAGCAGCGAGGGCTGCTTCCCAGAATAAACACCCCACCCATAGTCTGTCCCAGCCCTGTAGGCACAGCAAGCCAGCAGGCATGACAAGACAGTGCCAACTGGAGAGATGTTCATCAGGCTGCCAGCTCAAGGTTAATAAGTTATCCTGATCTCACTCCCTCCATCATTCTATCCTTGTGCCTGGTCCCACTCACAGTAGGTTGCAGGCTTCCTCAATAACAATAGCTACCATTTGTTGCACTGCTCCTTCTCCCCACCAGGCATTGGTGGAAGTCCCCTGTGTACCCTCTCCACTGAGCCTCACACAGCCCTGTAATAGGCATGAGAACCACCATTTTACAGATAGGAAACTAAGGTTCAGAGAGATCCGATGGTTGGGCTAAGTTCAAGGGCCAGAGTTCATGGTCTGCTGCCATTCATCTATCTTAGTTCCTGTCATTTTTCCTATGTCTGCAATGTAGAGTTTTCGTTTTGTTTAAATTGATTTCAGAGAGAAAGGGAGAGGGAGAAAGAGATAGAAACATCAATAATGAGAGAGAATCATTGTTCGGCTGCCTCCTGCATACTCCTTCCTGGGGATGGAGCTTCCAACCCTGGCATGTGCCCTTAACCGGAATCAAACCTGGGACCCTTCAATCCATAGGCCGACACTTTATCCATTGAGCCAAATGGGCTAGGGCCTGCAATGTAGTTTTTAAGGCTCACTTCTTTATGTTCACTCTCAGCTCCTTGGATAGAGTAAAGGTTCTGGAAAAAGAGAAACTGTGTATACTGAGTTCCCTGCTGGAACTAGCATTGTGCATTAAAGAACAATGTATGTGAATAAATTAGCCACTTCCCCTCTGGGTACTGACAGACAGGAGGTACCCACTAGATTGAGATATCTCCTTGAAGACATGGATGGGGTTGTCTAACCCTGAGCACACAGTAGACCCTCAACAAATGTTGTTGAATGAACACATAATAATAGCTTAATAAGCATCTGTTGAATGAATGGGAACCTAGCAGATGTTCAATAAATGTTTATTGATGAAAGATTAGGGGACAAGATTCAGTCCCCAAAATATATCTATCTGTAATTTTCTTAGTCAATTCAGGCTGCTATAATGGAGTACCATAGACTGGGGAACTTAACCAACACACATTTACTTCTCACAGTTCTGGGGGCTAGGAAATCCAAGATGAAAGTGCTGGCAGATTCACTTCCTGGTGAGGGCTCCCTACTTTGCTTGCAGATGGCCACCTTGTTGTGTCCTTACATGGCAGAGAGAGAGAGGAAAAAGAGAGAGAGAGATCATCTCTCTCTTTCTTTTTAAATATTTTTTATTGATTTCAGAGAGAAAGGGAGAGGGAAAGAGAGATAGAAACATCAATGATGAGAGAGAATTATCCCCACACTGGGGATTGAGCCCGCAACCTGAGCCTGTGCCCTTGACCGGAATCGAACCTGGGACCCTTCAGTCCACAGACTGATGCTCTATCCACTGAGCAAAACTAGCTAGGGCTTATCTCTCTTTTTATCACAGTGCTGATCCCGTTATGGGGACCCCCACCTTTATGACCTCATTTAAATCTAATTACCTTCTAAAGGCTCCATGTGCAAATATAATTACATTGGGGTTTAGGGCTTCAACCTATGAATTTAGGGAGGACACAAACATTCAGTTCATAACAGCAATATTTATGAAGCATATACTATATTCCAGATCCTGGGAGGAACTCTGCAAAGGGAGTGACAAAGCAAATAATGCCCTTGTATCCTACTCCTTAGGGAATTTAGGATATAACAGGGGAGATAGTCCATTACACATGGGAGGGAATAGGTAGCAAAGAATGAGTGCTCAGAGTAAGGACTCGGGAGAGAGAAAATTCAGCATGATGGTGGGGAAAGAGGACACCTCTCCTCACCTACTTTTTACTAAGAAGGAGGAACCCAGTCCTGGACAGACTGCTATAGTAAGTGTTGCCTCCTGGAAAAGGCAATCCCCCTGAAGCCTTCTCAGAGCCTGGCCCTCTTGGATGTCTCAAAACCCCATCCTGCCATCTGATGCCCCAGGGACATAGTAAATTATAACACAAGCTTTGGAATCAGACTGACTGAGATTGCAATCTGGACTATGCCTCCTACCAGCTTCTAAGAACTTGACAAAGTTACTTAACCTCCCTATGCCCTCAGTTTCCTCCTCTGAGGGTGAAGGTTCCTTAATGTCAAGTCCCCTTTATGGTTTGCAGATCATTAGATTTCCCTGGTCACTGGATTCAGTTCCTCTAAGCTCCAGGAGAGCAAGGGCAACTGAGGTTGTCACTCTTTATTGCACTACTGCACAGTGCCTGGCACCCTGCAAACACTCGGTAAGCATTTTTAACTGATAGAAAATTAGCCCTTGTGTACCTTTTTCATACACGTGGATTCCCCGAGGGCCTGGAGCCTGGCCTGGTAGAGATCAAACTTTATGACACCGTTGGCTGCAGGGCCGAGTTTCGGGCTGAATCCCCATGATCCCAGACGCCGGGAGGGGGCGCTCTGCATCCCGCAGGCTCCGCCCCTCCCAACGCACCGGCTGGACCCGGTGAGTCGGCCCTTAACAGTCCTCTCCTGGAAGGCGCTAGGTAGCGAAGCTGGACTTCCCACCGGGCCCATCTGCTCACTAATGTTTAACCCGACCTCACTCCACATTATACACACGAGGGAAACCCGGGTGGGGGTGGGGTTACTTCCAACTCACTACCTTCTGGGCCTACTGGTCTTTCATCTATCAGGAAACAGTTCATGAGCACCTACTCTGTGTCTATTTACACTACAGTCATGACAGCTATTATGTGTCCATTAACGCAACCTGCCAGGAGCACCTACTATGTGTGTATTCTCTTAAAATGGAACGAACACAAATTCTGTGTCCATTGACGAAACAGTCATGAGCACCTACTATATATCAATTTTCCCAAAATATAATGAGTATCTACTGTGTATCCACGTAACAGTTCATGAGCACCTACTATGTGCCGAGCACTGTGCCAGGCCCTGGGGATGCTGTGTGCTCTGGCCAGACGCGCCACCAAATACGCGGATGAAGGTGGAATTAGGCCAGGAGGTAGATGCCTCACCTGTAGATGCTTTTTGTCTGCTAGACTCCTCAAGGCCAGCTGCATAGTGGCAGGGCTGGCCAACAGCAGCAGGGCTCTTTTTAAACCAAGGTTTGCAGAGCAGCAAGAAGGTAAGTGGGTGGGGGCTCCAGATTGGCTCAAACAAAACACACTCAAGAACGCCAGTCTGGTTTCAACATCAGGAGGTAGAAACAATTTAGCTGGTGCAGGTTCGGGGCTTTCTCACTCATTTCTATCCACTCATTCCACTTTCTAACCCGCACTGCGCTGGGCGCTGCGGGGCCCCTTGGCGCTCCAGCTAGAGACACAGGTTGCCCCCAACTGCTGTGACCAAGACTGGGGCCAAGAGGAAGCCCGGACTGCTCAGGGTCAGACCTGGTCCTCATTCCATTGTGAGGGAACTGAGGCGAGGGAAAGGCGGGGTTAGGGGGGAACCAGGGCGGCGTTGGACGGCGGGAGGCGCTGAGCCCAGCCTCGAACCCCAGAGTGTGCTGCCCCGAATCCGGAGCTGGGGCCTCTGCCTGCCGGGTGCTGCCCGCGCGTTCCTGGAACTGGGCTGGGCGGAGAAATCTGGGCCGGCGGAGAGGCATTCTAGCTGCCCTCCTCGTCGCCGGGGGCTGCGGGGGGCCTGGCCAAGGTGACCCCGCGGGAGGGAGGTGATGGGCCCCGCCCCTCCTTCATCTTCCCGGTTTTCTGGGCTTTTCCTCTGGACCCGCACGCCCCCCCTCCCTCGGTCCGCTGCGAGCCCGCCCCCTCCCCGGGCTTCCCCGAGGGCGGGATATTCCTCCCTCCCCCCCCCCCCGCCACCCCCGGGCCACCTCCAGGCCGTGTCCTAGCGCTGCCCTCGGACTGGGGGCGGGGCCGCGAGGGGGGTGAGCCCAAGGATGGGGACGGAGAGGACGTTCCCGGCCCCGCGCCCACTCCCTCCCTCTGGGTGCCGACTCCCCGCCGCCTTGCTGCCCTCCATCCTCCCCTCCCCCGGCCCAGCGCCCGCGCGCGGCCGCCCCCTCCCCCCGTCGCTCAGTCCCCGCCTGGCAGCTGGCGCCCCGGGCCTGGGGCCGCGGCGGCGAGAGGGGTTTGCTGGGAGAGCTGGAGGGAAGCAGCAGGGGAGGGAAGAGGGAGGGCGGCTGCCCCCCGCGCCCCTCCTCCTCCCCTCCTCCGCAGCCCGCCGGTCCCTCCTCCCGCCGCCTCCCTCCGCCCTCCTCCCTCCCTCTGTAAGACATCCCGGCCCGGCCCGGCCGCCGCGGCCACCTTCCCCGCCGGAGCTGCAGATGTGGCGGAGCGGCCGGGTGCCGGGCGGCCGTGCCAGGGGAGCCCGCGCCCGGTGAGCCTCGCGTCCCGGCCCCCGCCCGCTCCGGCCCCTCCCCCGCTCACTCCCCGCCGCCCCCGACCGCCGGAGCCCGCAGCCGGGAGCCTACCGCCCCGCCGCCGAGGTAGGAAGCCCCCTGGCGTCTCATCGTGGGGACGGGGACCGGGCGGGGGTCCGGCTTGTCGTGCGGGGGCTGCAGGACTAGAGGGTCGCCTCCTCCTACCGCGTCCGCGCCTCGCCCCGGGCCATTGTGAGCCCTCACCGGGGCCCCTGCGCTCGCTCCCTCGCTTGCTGGCTTGCGCGCTCCCTCTCTCGCCGGCTCCCCGACTCCGTCCTTTGGTCTCTGTCTTTCTCTTCCCTCTGCCCTCCGTCCATCCTGAGGCCGGGCCGAGCCGGGGCCGGACCCGGGGCAGTAGCAAACTTCGGCGGGGAAGTTGGGCGGCCACAGTGGGGGCGCGCTGCGGGGTGCCCCCCCTCCTCAGGCCTGGGCTAGAAGTTGTCTGGGGCTGCTGGGCAGCCTCCCCTTTTAACGGCTGCGTCGGGGCTGTTTCTAAAACTGGGTTTGAAAGGTGTCTTCCCTGTCCCCGAAAGTCTCTAACCCTCGTTAGACCCGACCCTTCCTTGGGCAGGGGAGGGAGGCGTCCCTGAGGCTCAGGACAGGGGTGCTGCCGCGTTTGGACTAGGAGCTAGAGTCCTGTCCAGGGCTTGTTCCAACCCCTGCTGTCTCGGTGCAAGCAGAGGGCCTGGCAGAGTGGGGAGGGCAGGGGTTCCTAACCCTCCTGAGGAAAGGTCTGGAGGGGGCGAGGCAGGTGCATCTGGAGAGAGGGAAATGCCTGTGCCCTGCTTCCTCCTGTCCCCCTGGGATGGGGCTGGAATCCAGGCTGGCACCTGGAGGCCTTGGCACACTGCCCTGCCCAGCCGGGCACTCGGGCCACAGCAGGGCAGCATGCTGCCTGTAGCTTGTCCAGGAGGGCCTGCCTGTCCTGTCCTGCCTCCCCCTCCCCCCCACCAACACCACCAAGGGCCGCTATGGTTGCAGCCCTGCCCAGGGGCCTGGGAAGCGGGAAGGGATCCTGGGAGGAGCCCTGGGCCCCCAGCCATCTCAGCCCAGGATCTTGGCTCTGAAGGGAATGCTTGACACTGAAGGGGCAGCCAGGCCAGCCCTGGACCTGGACTTGGCCATGGCTTGGGCTGCTGTGAGTCTTGGTCTGGACCAGGGACAGGATCTAGCTGTGGTTGTGGGAGACAGTCATCCCAAGGGTCCTACATGCCTGGAGAGAAAGTGGGGCTTAACAGACAGCTAGGGAAGACGCTCTGCTCCCCAGTGTTTCCTCCAGGACTTCCTCAGCCCCCAGACTCAGGGAAGAGGAAACGGGCTCCTTCAGTCTGCCTACCCACCCAGCCCTCCCCCAACCCTACCAGTGCCACAGTGCCACAGCTGTTCCAGCCCAGCCCATATATCCCTCCCCATGACCTCGGAGCCTCCCCCCACTCTGCTGCTCCTTCTCCCCTCTGGGCCACAGCTGGGCCTCCCAGCTGGTCTTGGCCTGTATTGGGGGAGGGGCTGCACCTGGGGGCCCCTTCTAGGACACCCCTTCTGAGCTTCAGCCCAGCTCATTTCACAGCCCACTCCCAGCTCAGCTTGGCACTGTTTGTAGCCCACCAAGCAGGAGACAGTGGCCAGGGATTTGGGCCACCATTTACGGGGGTTGAGGACTTCTTGGAAGCAGCCCTGTTTTCCTCAGCCCCTTCTCCCCCTCCTTTCTGGAGCTGCCATTAGTGCTGACCCTCTGACCCCCGCCCCCATGCCTGCCCACCATTCCCTGTGACCTTTAACCTTTGGTGTTAAATCCCTCCAGCTGGGGCTCTTCGCCCTCTGAGTGACCCTGGCACAGGCCCCCTGGGGGGCCTCTCCCTGCTCCTGGCTCTCTACATAGGGACACCTGCCAGTTCCTCCCTCACTGATGGGGAGGGGGAACACCAGGAAGCCAGACAGTGAGTCACCCCACTTCTAGGCACCACTGCTTTTGGGGTTAATGACTTTGGGGGATATGCCGGAGCTGGGCCACAGCATGGAGAGTGAGTGGGAAAAGCCCCCACCTAGAAGTCTGACATTCTGGAACTGAGTCCTGGCTGGGCCACCTCCCAGAGGTGTTTGAGCCAGGCTCCTCGCCTTTCTGGGTCTCAGTTTCCTCATCTGTCAAACAAAGGGTCAGACAAGGTGAGCTTCCTGAGCTCCAGAGTCCATGAGAAGACTTGGGGGGGCGGAGGCATGTTAAGAGAGGGGTAAGGCCAACAAAAGCCAACTCTCAATTGTCTGTGGGTGGAGCCAGTATGAATAACTGGATGCCACAGACATCCAAAAACCTCATTTTAAACAATCGTGTGAACCACGTCTCCCCCCCCACCCCCGCCCCCCAAGCTTTTGTTGTTTCTAAAAGCCCAGCTGCAAATGGGTAGCCACAGCCATGTCTTCTCCTGCCTGGGCTCCCCTGGCTGCCTCACTGGGAGTGCCCATGGAGGGTGAGAGGCTGAACTGATTCAAAGGAGACAAAGCTCTCCAGGTTCCCTCCTAGGGCTTGTTTGGGGGGCCTAGACCCCTCTCAGCCCCACTATGGGGTCCTCACTTTTCTCTCTCTTCCTTCCCTGGCCTGGCCTTGGCCCTGGGCAGTGGGAGTGTCTTCTGCCACCTAATCCTCCCAGGGTCTGAGCTGTGGTACAGAAAGAAGAATGTGTTTTCCTGATATTTTCCCATGTGGGTTTTCCATCCAATTTCCCACTTAGGCAAGGGGGCGGGTACGGGTGCTGGGCAGAGTTTGGGACAATCCCAGGATGAGGGAGGGGGGGTGAAAGCTGTGGCTGGGTGACCAGATGTGGGGAGTGGGGCCTGCAGTTGAGCTCTTTGGAAGGTGTTTGGGGTGGGCCCCGGATGTCGGGCAGGTGAGAGGGGCTGGACAGGGCAGGGAAGACTCCTTCTCTTACCTCTTTCCTCCAGTGGGGTAAGCTTCCCAGGTTCCTGAGCCCCAGGGGAGGCAAGTGGAAGAGGCCTCTTATGCAAGTGGGAAATTCGGAGTGTAGTGGAGAGGCCTGAGCCAGGTGGAATGGGAGGATGAAGAGTGGGGTTGCCTTTTCTGAGGCTGAGAGAATCCTTCCTCTATTCAGGGCTATTATTGTCATTGTACATTTCACACAGATGACTAAGTCAGAGGAGTGAGCCCTGGAAGGTACCGAGTGATCCTCCCTTCACCCAGACAAATGCCCTTCTTAGAGGTGGGGAACATGGCTCGCTGGTGAGGGGCTCTTTGGGGCCAGCCAGAAAGATGTGGATCCCCCCACTGCCTCCAGGGCCTGAGTTGTTTCCCCCTCCAGGGTCTGTGAAAGGGCCCTAGAGAGAGGCTGAGGCCCAGACATGTGTCTAAAGGTTTACCTCTCTGAGAATGCCAGCCCATCCAACCTTGCCCCGGCCCTGAGTGTGGAGGACCACAGCTCCTTCAAGGTCCTTGGGACACATCTGCCCAGGATTTCTCCGGTGGATGCCTCAGCTCACACCTGGAGAATTCTAAATCAGGTGTGGCCAGGCAGGGACTCCCATTGTCAACCAGGACCTCCAGTGCTTTGCTGATCAGCCAGGATTGAGGCAACTGCTTTGATGCTAGGACAAAGAAGGACTTGC
This sequence comes from Corynorhinus townsendii, assembly GCA_026230045.1. Classification (NCBI taxonomy): domain Eukaryota; kingdom Metazoa; phylum Chordata; class Mammalia; order Chiroptera; family Vespertilionidae; genus Corynorhinus; species Corynorhinus townsendii. The sequence continues at coordinate 68,081,273 of JAPDVU010000009.1, forward strand.
TGGGGGAGTGGGGGTCTCTTTGAGGGGCACAGCTTGGAGTAGACCCAGGTTTCTCTCCTGGCTCCCACGTAACCCTGTAAACCTCTGCTGTCTCTGCAACTAATAAAAATGCCATCTTAGGTCCCCAGGGAGGGGGTGGGGGAGAAGTGGGTCAGGGATAAAGCAGCTTGGGTGGATCCCCTGGTAACAACTCCCTGAAAAAATCAACAGTGCCTTCCAATGGTTCCATGAACTTTGCAGGCATTGACATCTTAACCTTGTGAGAGAGTTCCATTGATCCCTATTAGAAAAATGAGGAAACTGAAGCTCAGGATGGAAAAGGGCACGTGGGCATTGGCGGGTCCAAATTCCTGGGGGGTCTGCTATGGCTGCAGTGGTGGTGTCTGATGGCCAGTTTCCCAGCCCGGAGTGAAAAGGGACCCTGCTCCTGAGGGGAGCCCGAAGTGGCCCCAGCAGCAATGCACACTGGGCCCCAATCATCCCTGCGCTGATCCTCCTGGCCTCTACTCCAGACCTGTCCATGGAAGACATGAGGCCTGGCCCAGACCTGCCAGGGTCCCTGGCCCTTTTTTCTCTCCCAGCTCTGGTACTCTTCCAGGGGAGCTCTGAGAGCTTCCACACAGCTGGTCTCCAGGGAGCCCCAGTTGTCTGACCATCCTGACTGGAATGTTTCTACAAGCTGGGCATAGGAGAGGCCCTGGCTCTGGGCATCTTGATGGGGGGAGCACTGGCCTTCCATGCCCCCTCCAAGATGGGATGGAGAGTTCTGGTTAACTGGCGGCCAGGCTGAGAGGAGCCTGGGAGCACAGAGCCGGGAAGTATAATGGCCGGGGGCCGGGGGGGGGGGGGGCGAAGGAGGGCTTCCCCATCTGTTCCAGATGCCATCTCTCTGGTGGGAGATGGTAAGGGAATGAGAATCTTCCAGGCCATAACTGGGGGTTGGCTGGGATCTCCTCAGGCCCTTTGACTCCACTGCCTAAGAGGTCATCTGACATTTGAGTGGGTTATGTGTGCACATATACTACTGCCTTGGCAGATGGCTGCCTGGGGAGGGGACTCAGACCCAGCCTCTGGTCCCCTCTTCCAGTCATGGCCAAGGGCCGGTGGGGAGCCTGCGGAAGCCCCAGGAGATTGCTGAGCTGCCTGAGTCAGCCCTGGGTGCCTCCGGGAAAACAATTCTGCCAGCTGACAGAGGGTCTCCACCATTTGCACAGTGTGCTCACAGGCCAGCGCCCCACTGGGACCCTGGGAGTAAGGAGGCTGCTTGTGGGCACTGGAGGGGGGGGGGGTGGGAATAGGCTCAGAGATTTGAGGGCTTTGCCTGGGGTCACTTAGAGAGGGACAGAGAGGGGCCTGGAGCCTAGGGCTCTCTGGCCCTGGTCTCTGAAATGTCAATTCAGCCTGGGAATCCCCCCAGGCTCCACTCCTGCCCTCCTATCCACTGCTTGGACTTGACATGGGGGACAGCTGTGTCTGGATAAAGCCTCCCTCCCTTATTCCCATATCCACCTGGGTCTTGCTGGGAAGTCCCAGCCTGCCATTTCTCTTCTGGTCCACTTCCTCCTGCATCCAGAACCCCCCAAACCCACCCCCACCCTTCCAGGCTGACCAACCCCAGCTGTGATGTCCCCCTCCCCCCAGGCTATGGAGCCCTCCATTGTTCTGCCTGTTTTAAAGTACCCCCATCCCAGTACTGCTGGCTGTCTGCCTACCAGCCCCACCCTCTTCCAGGCCGAGCCCCCAGGACCACCTCAGAACACCTAGTGGTCACCCTGCATGGTCTTATGGACCCTGGGCCCCAAGAGCCTGAAGTAGGCCAGGCCTGGCATGATGTTTCCTTTTAGGCTTGGAGGCTGCCCCCTGGCTTCTGGACTTGCTTTGCTGCCTGGAGTGAACAAGCAGGGAGGGTGGGGTGGCTGGTAAGAAGGGCATGGGGTGGAGCCAGAGTTTGTGCCAGAGTCCCTGCTGGGCCTGGTCTTGTCCAGCTGTTCTGGGGTAGGCCCTGAGCCACTGTCGGGTGGGAGTGGCAGGAGATGAAGCTGGGAAAACTGGGTCCTTCTGGTCATCCCAACTGACCAGGGCGATTCTGGTTGCCCTGCCCTAGCCCTGCTCCAGGGGAGGAGGAAGAATCTGTGTCCAGGCCCTGCCTCTCACCTTGACCTTGGACAAGCTACTTCCTTCTTTGGGCTGTAAGCCCCTCCATACCTGCCCCCCTCACCTGGCTGATGGCACCACAGATAGATTCATGCACTCAGCAAACACATACTGAGGATCAAGTACCAGGGAAAGTGAAGGACAATGATGCTGTTAGGAGCATGGTCAGGATGCTTGAGCTCCAGTCCTATTCTAGGTCACCTCCTCTTTTCTTGGATGGGGAAACTGAGGCCCAGAGCCTGGCCCACACCACACTAGGGCAGGCCTGATTTCTGGCTCTGAGCCCCAGTACTTTGCATCAATGTCCAGTTCATGCTGGTGGAAGGAGTGGGCTGTGGGGGGCTGTGAAAGAGGGGGCAGTGGTCTGCTCCATGAGGCCTTCTACTTTTCAGCACCCTCAGAAGGCTCAGAGCTGCCTGGGGCCCCAGAGATATCCCTACCTGCCCTAAGCCTCCCTTCTTGGAAAGAGGCTCTGAATGCCAGGTGCAGGGGGGGTGGGGTCAGTACTTGGGGCTGAAGGTTGAGGGCAATGCATATGACACTGTGTGCAGGGCTGGGCACTCAGGGCATGCTCCAGCACTGGTGACATTGTGGCATTAGTGATCTATTAGTGAGGACCCTGACCCAGGGTGAGTGTCACATGCAGCACAGGGCCACACAGGGCCAGGGATGCTGCCTTGGCAGTGTGGGGACAGAGCCAGGGCCTCTGCTCCACTCTTAGGCACCTGGAAAAACAGTTCATGTACAGAACATGCAAGAGGCTGAATCAGGGAAGACTTTCTGAAGTAGGGGGTCAAAGGGGAGTGGCAGCTGGAGGAGATTTTGGGGACAGGGAAGATTGTAAAACAGGAGCTGGCACTTAAGAGATAGGCCTCAAGCTCATAGCAGCATGAGAAAGGAGGTACTGCAGGGGACAAGAGATTCTGGGCTGGAAAGGATGATGGCACTTTCTGTGTAGGATACTCCATGGCTTCCCAGTGCCCCCAGGTCCTGGCCTAGTCTCACCCTTGAGCCTCCTCTACTGCTGAATGATAGACAGCTTCCTTGTGGGTTAGTTGAGGCCACACTCCTGGCCTCTGCAGCATTGGACCGAGAGTGTGGGCTTTGGACCTGGAGGTGAATCCCAACTGTGCTACTTACAGCTCTGTGACCTTGGCAGGTGACTGAACTGCCCTGAGCCTCAGTGTGTCCTCATCTGGAAGATGGGGAGAATAGCACCTAATTGGCAAGGTGGTGAGGATGAATGGAGATGGTAAGTGGGAGGCATGCTGACAACTGTAGCCTGCAGAACTTGTTAGGACCCAGTGCTCTCTCTTGCTTTACCCCATGTCCACGTGGCCAACTCGGATCTGCCCCCCTCCGCCCCCACTTGGCAGGAGCAACTCACCCCTAATATTATTTTTCTGTTGCCAGTGGTTCCCCCACTGAAGTCTGGATGCCCTTCATTCTCCAGAACTGAGTGGAGGACCTGATGTTGGAATGCATAACTGAGTGAGGGGGTAAATGAGGCTGGGAGGGACAGGCCAAAGTCCGGAGCCTGTCCTGCCCACCTCCCCTCCCGCTGGGACTTGGCAGGTGCTGTTCAGTGGGCCTGGTGCCCATCCTTTGGTGATGGGAGGGGTAGGCCACAGGTCCCATCTCTGCTCACTACCATAGCCTAACACTCTAACACTGGTTACCTGCCATGTCCTGTGTGTCTCCTGTATGTGCACATGTGTAACATATGCATGGACCTGTATGTCGCGGGGTGTTATGGGTGCCCATCCATGTCCTGTGGGACACTGACCAACACCTTTGCTGGCCCCAGAGAGCTCTGGAGGAGTGCCCTGCTGCCAATGAGAATGGCAGTACTGACTGGCAGGGCCTGGGCTTCCAATGTCTAGGCCTTGCTGGGTGTGTGTCCTGTCTGGCTCCCCAATATTGGCCCCTCCCAGGGATTTGGGCAGCCTGGGCCCAGCCCTTCACTCCCAGCCTGCTGACCAGTGGGTGTGTGGGCGGGCTGGTGTGGGGGCTGCTTGGCAGACTCCCTTCTGGCTGAGGCCCAGGTGCAGGCAGTGCTCATAGCCCCACATACCACCTCCCCCCCAAGCTGGGCAGACAGGAAAATACCAGACATAGTTGAGCAAAGGTGGCTGCAGGCAGGCAAGAGGCAAGGGGCGGGGGCTGCACTAGGGCGCCTAGAGCCACCAGGCCTAAGGGAGACCTCTGTGCCAGGCTGGACCCTGAAGCTGGATGGGCACACACATCTGTGTGAGTGTTCACCTGCTATCTAGGGCCCATGTGTGAGCTGCTGCCCCCAGCCAGTGTCACTCTGCTAATGTTGGAGAAGGAAGTACATCTGGGGAGCACAAGTGTTAGGGGAGCCAGCTGCATGCCTTCCAGCTTCCGTGCTGCCTGAACTATCTGGGTGACTTTGGCAGGCCAAGTTACTGCATGGGGCAGGAACAAGAATCCTCAGGGCTACCAGTGCTGGCACCTCCTGTGTGCCAGGTACCCAACCAGGCAAGTCCTGCAGGGTGCCCCGACTGTGCCTGTGATTGTGGTACCTGTAACGGTGGAGGAAGAAACCAAGGCTCGGAGGGGGCTACAGGGAGCCATCTGAGGCCCTACAGCTAGGGGTGGAGGCATAGAGGACTGGACCCAGGGAGCCTGGTTCTGGGTAGCACTGTCTAAACATGCCTGCACAGGTGCTGCCCAGCTGGGGCCTTTTCCGAGGCCCCCGTAGCGCAGAGCAGAACGCTTGGCCTTGGTTGGTTCACCTGAGGGTGCTTGCACTCTCACCAGGATGAGGTCTGCGCTCCCAGAGGATCTGGGAAGGCCCAGGGTCCTGGCTGAGCACCCCTCTGGTGATGGGGGAGGGGCCTGTCTTGGGAGCAAGAGGTTCCCAGGGAAGTCAAACCCCATGCTCTTCCAGGAAATGCTGCCTGCCCTGGCCCCTCTCCTGGGACCCGCTGGGCAGAGGCCTCAGGATAAGCCCCTCCCCTTCATCCTGGGAGGAGGCCTGCTCCTTCCAGGGCTGTTCAGAACCTCTCCAGGGCCTCCCAGTGTTCTTTCTTTGAAGCAGTCAAGTCTCTGGAAGGTGACTACGGTCTGCTGTGGCCATTCCACGGGACAGCAGAGGCCAGAGGCTCTCTGAGGGGCACACACTTGTTCAGTTACACCCTAAACCGAAGCCCACATGCTCCCAGTGTGAGACTACAGTGTCTGTGGGAACAGCGGGGAGGGCCAATCCTCTCCTCAGCTGCCCTCACAACTCTAGACTGGCCAAAGGCTGGAGAACTCAGCTATGGTGACAATTTATTCAATAAGTCTGATTAAGTACCTACTATGCACCCAGTACTGTTCGAGGTGCTGGATGTCGCACACCAATGGGAAACACTAAATAATCATTGACTGTATCATTGCATTGATTTCTCCCTAAAACACAATGGCAGTGGGTTATTACTATTATTACTATCTCACTGTAGAGATGAGGACCCTGAGGTGACTTGCCTTAAGTCACATTGGTAGAAGTGGCAGAACCATGTTGGAGACCCAGGTGGTCTACCCCATACTTAGAGCCTAGGTATGCTCTGCTGCCTAGTCAGGAAAGGGGACCAGGAGAGGATGAGGCCTGCCCCTGTCCCTAGCCCCTACTGCTTGGCTGCCATAGAGGGTGGAACTCTTAGCCAGAGCAGGGTGGAGCTGCAGTGGTTCTCAGGAATGCAGGGTTGTGGGCCCTTTGCTTTGGCAGCATATCTGCCTGCAGCTCTCCAAGCTTCCCTGTGGCCACCCCCAGCCGGCCTCTCCAGTGCCCACCCACTGCCTTCTGCCCCTCCTAGGCTCTGCACCTAGCTCAGGCAAACCCCTAGGCAGGGAGAGGGTGCCAAGCTGGAGCCCTTTTGCCTGCTTGTTCCCCAACATCCATTGGCACAGGAAGGAGAAGCTAATGGGGAACACAGTTTCTGGACTCACCTGGCTTAAACCCAGCTCTGCCACAGACAAGCTGTGTGACCCTGGACAGATTATTTAATCTCCCTGAGCCTTTGTTTTTGCATCTGTAAAATGGGAATGCAAGAGCACCTGCCTGAACAGGTGCTAGCACGTTCCCCAACTATCAACAACTGGCTGTTGATACTGTTATCCTGTAATATTCACCCATAGCTTCCAGTCCTGGGCTTGCCACCCACTGTGTGACCTGGGGCAGTGGTCTCTCTCTCTCTCTCTCTCTGGGCCTCAGTTTCCCCATTTGTACGACCAGCATGTTGGCAGTGATGGTCCTAGTCACCAGACATGGGGTACCCATGGAGCACAAGGGAGGCCAGGGACTTGCTTCCTCTTTCCAGTCTATATCAAGAAAGCCACATGGGCTTCTGACAGTTGCATCTTGGAATTATCCGTAAGTCCTAACCTGGACGAGCCATGGCTGACCAAAGGGTAGTTTCAGGGCTACTGTGAGAATAAGGGGTGTTCCTCATGTTGCCCTTGACAACACTGGTTCACTGGTGGTCAGGGATCTGACTCTATGCTACTGTGAGGAGCACCCCCAACTTACAGAGGATCCCACTCTCACTCTGCTTCTGCCAAGGAGACCATGAGTGCTTCTAGGGTGGCTGTGCAGAGCTTCCTCCACCTATACAGTACTCCTCCAGGCTCAGGGCCAGCCCACTGTCCTCCCCCAAGAGGCAAGGAGGGGCTTTATGTAGAGCAGATTCCAACCTGCATCTATTAGCCTGGTGACCTGGAGCCTCAGTTTCCCCATCTGTATGACGGGAAATGACTACATCTACTCACAGCAGGGGTTTGCGAGGGTTCAGAGAATTCATGGACAAACAGTACACAAAGGGTATATATTTAATGGATATTGATCCCCCATTCTGTATGCCATCCACCCTAGCCACAGGGCCTCAGTTTCCCCATGTAGTGCTTCGCCTGTGGAGGGAAGAAGTGTTGGGGGACCTGCCAGGTAGGCCAGGGGTATAGGGGGGCTTGTCTTGGTGGGCCCAGCAGCTGAGGCCGGTTGCTGGGCCACAGGCAACACACAATAGCAGCCATTGTCTAGGCGCAGCCGGCTGGGAGGGTGCGGTAGGGCAGGGGGAGGGGTGGGCCCGAGGGCCAGCATGGCCCACCCCCAGATGACCCCTGCCCGCCCCCACCACTTCGGTGGTCCCCACACCGCCCCACGCTCCCTCAACTCCCTCCACTCTAATTAGTTCCTTTTGCAGCTGGAGTTGCTGTGCAGCACCCGGCAGGCAGCGTGACCACCTCTGCATTGCCTCCCTGCCCAGCATCCCTCCCACACGGAGCCCCACAACCCCACACCAGCAGAGCGGAGTCACATCATCAAGCGAGGTTCCCAGTGGACTCCACGCTGCACCCACAGGGTGCCTACTGAGTGCTCGCACCCGGGTGGAGATTCGTGGCCCCTGCCTATTGCGGGCCCCACCACTGGTTAAGAAACTTGCCTGCACCCTCAGAGCAAGACAGCTGCCCTTTTGAGCGTCTCCATCCTCCCCATCTCCCTGGTTGTCATGAGCATTAAATCGGGTGATAGCTGGCTGGCCTCTCGGGTTATCATAGCGCCAGTCCCAGGGTTTCAAGTCGGGTTGTCCCCTCAGCCTCCCGAGAGCATAACTGGCTCTCACCCGCCCCCCTTCACCCAGCCCAGGAACAAAGAGCAGAGCTTGAGCCCAGAACTGGCCGCTGACTGGTGGCTGGGGGATGGGGGTGAAAGAGGACAGAGAGGTTGGCCAAGGAGTGGGTCACAGGCGTCTTCCCCTTGGAGTGGAGCCCCCATTGCGAGGGAAATTGAGGTGAGGCCAGCCTGGAGATGGGGTTGCTGGGACTGTGGGCTTTGGGGGCAGCGCCTTCCTCCTTTTCCAGGCGTGGAGAGGCTGTGCCTCTAGGCTGGGCTCTGGCTCCCCTCAGAATGAAACCCAGGGCAAAACCCAAGGGCAGTAGTGGGGGGCAGGCGTACCCCCTCCCACCTTGGGCCCCACCCTGGGAGACAGTTTTCTTTTGGGGCTCTCCCTGGTTCTGGATTGAGGCAGTAGCTCCTTCAGATCTTCAGAACTAGGTGACCCAGGGCTCAGGGCTCCTCCCTGGTCCCCCTCTGGTCTGGGAGGAGGGCAGTGGGGCAAGTGCCAAAGGATGTTGCTTGGACAACGACACCAGTGAGAGTCAGTGTCACTTTGAATTCTCATTTCCAAACTATTCTGCTGTCATGGTCCCCTTCTCTGCCACATTGGGTTGGGGATTGGGGGTGGGAAGTGGAGGCTTTGGGGAGGCCTGTGGCCCCAGGCCAGCCAAGGACCAGGCCACCAGCCCTTCCTGGCTCCTGAATTCTTAATCAGCATAAATATTTACTTCCTTCCTCTCTTTCCAGGCTCCTAACACAGAGGAGCTTCAGGGAGGTTGGAAGGGGCCTGTGTCTAAAAATAAACAGGTGGAGGGACAGGCAGACACACAGACAAACTGACATAACTAGGGGGTGGGTTAAGCAGAGGGCAGCTCCTCCCCCATCCAGAAGGAGAGTGGAGGGGGCCCATCGCTACCCATCACTGTAATTCACTCACCTGCCCGCCTGGAACTGGGGCTCCTGAAGGGCAGGGAGGCAGTCTGGTCCCAGCCCCCCTTGCATGTCTGGGAGCTCCTGGCCCTCGAATGGCCTGGGGGGCAAATCCAAACAGATCTGCTGGCTCTTACCTGTTGGAGTTTAACAGGAACAAGTCAAATCACAGACCGGGTCCCCTGGCCAAGTGCAGCCAATGGTGCTCTGATAATACAATCCCCCTCCCTAGGCTTAGAGACTATTATTAGCATGTGCTAGTGGGCCTTTGTATGTGTCCCCAGAAGCTGAGGGTCCTAAGTTCTCTGGGTGGTTGGAGGGTCTTAGCAAAAGTGGAGTTTGGCCTAGCCCTGGCCGGTGTTGCTAAGTGCTTAGAGGGTCAGCCCGCTCACTGAAGCGGGTTTGATTCCCAGTCAAGGGCATCTAACTGGGTTGCAGGTCTGATTATTCCGAATGGGCGTGTGTAGGAGGCAACCAATCGATGTGTCTCTCTCACATTGTTTCTCTCACTTTCCACTTCCCTCCCTTCCTTCCACTCTCTATAAAAATCAATGGGCCCTAGCTGGTTTGGCTCAGTGGATAGAGCATCAGCCTGTGGACTGAAGGGTCTGGGTTCGATTCTGGTCAAGGGCACATGCCGGGGTTGTGGGCTCGATCCCCAGTAGGGGGCGTGCAGGAGGCAGCTGATCAATGATTCTCACCATTGATGTTTCTATCTCTCCTTCTTCCTTCCTCTCTGAAACCAATAAAAATAAAAATAAAAATAAATGGGAAGCCCTGGCTCGTTTGGCTCAGTGGATAGAGCATCGGCCTGTGGACTGAAGGGTTCCGGGTTCGATTCTGGTCAAGGCACATGCCCAGGGTTGTGGGCTCAATCCCCAGTGGGGGGCGTGCAGGAGGCAGCCAGTCGGTGATTTTCTCTCATCATTGATGTTTCTACTCTCCCTGTCCCTTCCTCTCCGAAATCAATAAAAGTATATATATGTTTTAAATCAATGGGAAAAAATATCCTTGGGTGAGGATTAACAACAAAAAAGTGGAGCTTGTCCTAGGAAACAGATGAGCCAGGGCTTGGAACTAGGTGAAGACTGTTTAAAGTTGCCGAGGGGCTTGACCTGGAGAAAACGAGTGGGGATGTGGGGGCTGTCCTCCCGTCCTGCTCCGAGGAGAGCGCACCACTCAGCTCTGTAGGCATCTGTAGGCAACACTGGCCCCCACACCAAACAAAATATGCAAAGTCTCTTACCACATGGTGCTTATGGGATTATTCTGTATTAAATTGTGAAAACCTGGATTCGGTGAATGGCAGGGATACAGTATCTCAGTGTTGGCTTGTTTAGCAGATAGATTTTCAGGGACTAATCATCTCAATTAACAAATGCAAGGAAACACTGTGACTGTTTCCTCATGTGTGAAAAGATTGCCTCTGTAAGAAGTTTTAATGTGGAATGAAGAGTTGACCTTGCTTTTGGGTCATTTTTATGTGAAGAAACTTACATCACTGAGACATTCTAAGAAAATGGTGAAAATTCCAGCATGGGAACTCGTAATAAAAGAATGTCATCACCAAAAAAAAAAGATATATGCATATATTTTACTAACCACCCAGACAGAGCTGGTCCACTTCCTTCCAACCCTGCCCCTGGCTGGCCTGGCTGGGCCACAGCCCCCACCTGCCCCCTAGTGGCAACCCAGAGTCCTCTGGCTCCCTGTGCCTATGGGTACCTCTTCTATCTCACCTGTGAGGCAATGCCACCTGTCTGTACCCCCATCCCTTGGGGCCAGGCTTTGCTCAGTCATCTCCAGCTTTGTTCCCTTAGAGCTGACCACAGATCCCAATGGGACCAGCACGATGGGCCCTCAGCAGTCAGTAGCTGAGGACCTCTCATGGCCACCTTGGAGAACACCTATTGCTCCTCAGGCCTGGTTTTGGGTCTTTTGGCTCAAACCAGGCATGTGCTTCAGGCATAGCTTGCCACTCAGTCAGAAATGACCTTTGGGACTTGGCTGGTTATTTCTTGGGAGATCTGACCTTGAAAATCTGGTAGCTCTACCACTTCCTAGCTCTGTGACCTGAGGCAGGGTCTCTAAAACTCAGTTTTATGGCAAAATGGACTCTTTGAGCTTTGCCTACCAGGAAAGACTTGTGGGAAGTGGACATGGAAGATCTGAGTAGATGGCTGGCTCTCTTTATGATACCTGCTGGTCAGACCACTCAGGTTTCCCTACCTGGGAAGACAGCCTTCACACACCTACACACACACTGCCTCCCTCTCCTGTGGGCTTTAATGAGTGTAGCTCAAGGAGGACTTGGGATCACAGTGTCACAGCACAGCTCCTGTCCTCCCCTAGGTTCTTGCCTGAATACCAGCTTGCCACCTCCAGCCCCAGACCCCCATCACTATGCACTCCTTGGACGAGCCGCTTGACCTGAAGCTGAGCATCACCAAGCTCCGGGCGGCGAGAGAAAAGCGGGAGAGGACACTGAGTGTGGTCCGGCACCGAGCTCTGCACAGGGAGCTTGGCCTCGTGGATGATAGCCCCACTCCATGCTCCCCGGGCTCCCCGCCCTCAGGTACTGCACCGGGTCAGGGCCATGGTCTCTGGGCCCTGATGGAGCTGTGGCAATTGAAAGAATGTCCAAGGTGCGCCCGCCAGGACATAATTGCAGTCCCTCACAGCATCTGGCTTAGAGTGCTCCCCACACTCTGCCACTCATCTTTCCAGCAGTTTATCTTTGGAGGTCACATTGTCCCCACGAGGAAGGAAGTTACCTGCCTAGTTTATAAAGCTGGGATAGCAGAGTCAGGATTCAAGTTGAGGTCTCTGGGAGGAGTTGGAGTAGCTGATAATGGGAAGCAGAGTTTCTATGTGGTAACAAAAGGCCCTGAGACCCAACTCCTGGGCTCTGAGGCAGTGTGGGTGGCCATCAGGTCAGTAGAGATTGGGCACCTAGTCCAGCAAGTTTTTTAGGATGCTTCGGGCCCAGGCCTTCTGCTCTGCCTCTGGTGCTCCTAAAAACCACATCTACCCCTTCTGAGCTTAAAGGCTCTAGAAGTAACCTAGCCAAAACCTCTCGTTTTAGAGGGGAGCAGTGAGGCAGACGGGTGATGGGAAGCTCCTAGCTTCACATTCCTAGTCAGTTGCTCACCCTGTGTACCAGATCATTCTATCTGCAAAATGGATACTTCCCACTTTTCATGTCAACTGATGGCCGAGCTCTCATGATGGCCAAGATCACATTTGTCAGTTATATAAGCTGTTGCTCAGATACCTGGGATCCCAGTTGGTCAGGGTGTGTGGCATGCCTGGGGTTTGCTTCCGGGTCTTGGCTTAGGATTCAGAGGTGGGAGGGCCTAGCCCACCAGGACTCCTAACTCCAGCACCCCTGAATTGTGTTTCTCTTTTAGGCTTTCTACTGAATCCCAAGTTCCCTGAGAAGGTGGAGGGACGCTTTTCAGCGGCCCCACTGGTAGACCTCAGCTTGTCACCATCATCAGGACTGGACTCCCCTAATGGCAGCAGCTCGCTGTCCCCCGAGCGCCAAGGCAACGGTGACCTGCCCACAGTCCCTACTGCCCCGGTAAGGAAGAGGTGTGGGTTTTGAACTACATCACTCCAATCTCTGTCTGTTGTCACATGGCCTCTTTCCCTCTATGTGTGTCTCTATCCAAATCTCCTTCTTTCTCTTATGTAGACTGGTCACTGGATTTAGAACCCCCCCACCCCCCGTCTAGACCACACTTCTAACTTGATCACATCTACAAAGATCTTACTTTCAAATGAGGTCACACACATAGGTACCGGGGGTTAGGACTAGGACATATTGTGGGGACAACTCAACTTGCTATAGGAGACAGAAGGGGTCTGGGCCTGCTGGCTCCATGGGGCACTGACCACCTCTGCCCCTCGCCCTCTCCTCCCAGGATTTCCAGCCGCTGCGCTACCTGGACAGTGTCCCCAGCTCTTTCCAGTTCTTCCTGCCTCTGGGCTCAGGGGGAGCCCTGCATCTGCCTGCTTCCTCCTTCCTCACCCCCCCAAAGGACAAGTGCCTCTCACCAGAGCTACCCCTACCCAAGCAGCTGGTTTGTCGTTGGGCCAAGGTGAGTGGGGGCCAGGAAGAGTGGGACAGGGCCTGGGGCAGATGATTTCACATGGGCTCAGAACCCTCCCTGGCCCCGCAGTGTAACCAGCTCTTTGAGCTCCTGCAAGATTTGGTGGACCATGTGAATGATTACCATGTCAAGCCAGAGAAGGATGCAGGGTACTGCTGCCACTGGGAAGGCTGTGCCCGTCACGGTCGAGGCTTCAATGCCAGGTGAGGAAGGGCGAGAGCTGGCAGGAGGGAGGGGGCATGGGTGTCCATTGAGCTGAGCTGTGCTCTATGCCCTCTCTGGAGCAGGTACAAGATGCTCATCCATATCCGCACACACACCAATGAGAAGCCGCACCGCTGCCCCACCTGTAGCAAGAGCTTCTCCCGCCTGGAGAACCTGAAAATCCACAACCGGTCACATACAGGTGAGAGGGGGTGCTGGAGGGTAGCAGCTGGGCAGGTACCTGACCATCCATGGGCACCCAAGAGACAGGGATGCATCCCATTGTTGACTGGTCCCTTTTCGAGCTCCACTTGCTGGGGGAAGCCTCTCCTGTAGGTGAAACCCTCAATAAACCAGAGCACAGACAGGTCTTCCTGCCACACTCAGCATTGTTTCTTGTAAGATTATTTGACTCATGCCACCTGTGATTGCACTCAATATGTCTGCTTTGCTCCTCACCATAACCCAGCACACAGTAGGGCCAGCACTGGCTAACAGAGCCACACACCTGATTTAAAATATCCTAATTGCTGCATTAAAGTACAAAGAAATAGGTGAAATGAAATATAATCATATATTTTCTGGAACCCAATTATGTCCGAAGTATTATTTCAAAATTAAAAATATATCTATGAGACATTGAAAATCTTCATTTCGTTTGAAGTCTGCAGAATCTGGTATGTATTTTACACTCACAGCACATCTCAATTTGGAGTGGCCACACTTCAAAGGCCCATAGCCTCACGTGGCTCCATCCTGGTCAGTGAGGGAGCAGACATTTAGAAAATCTGGAGCCATTCTGCTGAGTAAAGGCTGCATAAAGGGCAGTCAGCATTCATGCAGTGCTCACTGTGGGTTTGCCTCTAGTAGGGGCTTTATGGAAGACTGTAATCAGGTTCATCAGTTCTCCTATTGACGTGGCTGCTGTCACCTGCAATTTGAAGCATAGCTTTAAGGCCAAGGGCACACAATCAGTGCACAGGGGTTCTGAGGGTAACCAGGCTGGCTTTTCAGTGTCTGTGCCTTGCTGCCCCTACCTGGCGTCACATCTCATGCCCCTCAAATGAAAGTCTGTACTTTCAAGGACACCTTGGTCTGGGGTCTGCCATGTAGGTAGTAGGTGGGGGCAGGACACTGGGCTGGGAGACCTCTCACACCAGCCCCACTCACAGGTGAGAAACCCTACGTCTGCCCATATGAGGGCTGCAACAAGCGCTACTCCAATTCAAGTGACCGCTTCAAGCACACTCGAACCCACTACGTGGACAAGCCCTACTACTGCAAGATGCCTGGCTGCCACAAGCGCTACACGGACCCCAGCTCACTGCGCAAGCACATCAAGGCCCATGGCCACTTTGTGTCCCATGAGCAGCAGGAGCTCCTACAACTGCGCCCACCCCCCAAACCACCACTGCCGGCCCCTGATGGCAGCCCCTATGTCAGTGGGGCCCAGATCATCATCCCCAACCCGGCTGCCCTCTTTGGAGGCCCTGGCCTGCCCGGCCTGCCCTTGCCCCTGGCCCCCGGACCCCTGGACCTCAGTGCCCTGGCCTGTGGCAATGGTGGGGGTGGGGGGAGTGGGGCAGGCATGGGCCATGAGCTGCCAGGCCCTGTCCTACCCCTCAATCTGGCCAAGAACCCACTGATGCCCTCACCCTTTGGAGTTGGTGGACTAGGCCTGCCTATGGTCTCCCTCCTGGCTGGCTCCACGGGTGGCAAGGCCGAGGGGGAGAAGGGGCGTGGGGCAGTGCCAGTCAGGGCCCTTGGTGTGGAGGGCCGTAAGACCCCCTTGGAGAGGACTGAGAGTGGCCGCTCCCGGCCCAGCCCGGAAGGACTCCCCCTGCTGCCAGGCACCGTGCTGGACCTGTCCACAGGCGTCAATTCGGCGGCCAGCAGCCCAGAGGCCCTGACCCCTGGCTGGGTGGTCATCCCGCCTGGCTCTGTGCTGCTCAAACCAGCTGTGGTGAATTGAACTCATCCCAGGGACAACTACCCGAAGCTCCCAGCCCTGCCCCGACGAACGGAAACTTTTCTGCGAAATAGCAATAATGTCCTTCTGCCCCCAGGGCCTGGTTGGCTGTGTCCCCCTAGCAGCCCCAGCCCTAGCCCCAGCCAAGCTGGGTGGCAAGGATGGTGCTAGGTCATTGCTGGTGTCCCAGGCTCCCAAGGGAGGAACTGCCTACTGGCCAGGGAAACCTGAGCCCCTGAGTGCAGAGGCCTTGCTCACCTCTGGCCCTCAGTCTCCTGGCCCTGTCCTCCACCCTGGTGCCTCCTTCACCCAGTGGCCAACCTGGACAGGTCACCCTCCCTCCCTCCTTTGTCACTTACCAGCCACATCCCAGCAGTGGGAGCAGGTGGGGTGGCATCTACCCCCTCTGCCGGCCCAGGGTTTCTACACCCCTTCATGTGGTAAGCTGTGACAAGGAGCCTGGGATTGAGGCCCTACCCATCCTGCCTAATTTCACCAGGCTCCTGCTCTGGGGGCTCCTTGGACCCCTTTCCCTCTGGCCCACCCTCCAGAGGGAGAGCAAGACAGATGCAGCCCCCTGCAAAGCCACAGGAAGAGCCACCTTACTCTTATGACAAGGTGCCTCCTGCTCAGAGAGGGAGGCCTGCTCTGCCCACTGCCCATCATCACCTACCTACCTATCCAAAGCAGCTATTCTCTGGTTTGGACGGTGCTCTCCAAAATGAGGGAACAGCTGACCACTCAGCTGCCTCTTTACCACTGGCCTCCCCACTCTACCTTATAGGGAGCCTTGGAATGTGGGGAAGGGAGGTGCCAGGACCTCAGGCAGGCCTGGCTCAGGGAATAGGTGGGGTGGGCCTGGCCTGGGGCAATGTCCCTCTTGCACTTGGGGCTGCAGACACCTGCAGGCTGGTAGGAGGCTGGAAGCTGGCTGGGGATGACTCCAGGTTGAGACAGTTCTCATTGGGGGTGCCAAGTCACAGCCAGCACACAGGTAAGGGAGGGCTACAGGCCAGTGCTGGGCACAGGAGCTTTCCAGAGGCCATGGACTGAGGCCTTGGACTTGGGGGGATGGTGAAGCAGTTAAGACTGGTTATGGGAGGCCCAGCCCCTGCACCTGGCAGGGGGAAGTTGGTGGAAGCCTGGACTTAAGGCATGCTGTTTCCTCTGGCTTCTTCCACTGAGCCCCTGGCCTAGACTTTTTTTTTTTTTAAATCCCAGGAGCCAGAATAAGCCAAGGATGCTGGTGTTCTCAGTGCCCACTACCTGACCCTAGGGAATGGGCTTTCCCACCAGGCCCTGGGGACACAGCAAGTGCTTTCCCCAACCTGAACCCTCACTGTGCCAAGGCACTGGTCTAGGCACAGGAGCTTTGGCTCCAGGCCTGCCTGGTCCTTGGCATCAGTGAGCAATCCTTCCCTTTCCCTGACAGAACAAGGGAGCTGCAGGACAGCAGTGGGGTCCTTAGTAGCCCTGCGGTTCCAGAGTCCCCCTACTGTTCCTCAGCAGCTCTGCTGACCCCTACCCTTTTCTGGACTGCCCTTCTGTCCTAGAGGGGTCACCCTGACCCAGCCTGCCCTAACAGGGCCTGGCAGTGCTGGCTCTGCCTCTCTAAGGGGCTGTGAGCAGAACAGGAAGGAGCTGGTCTCCTTCAGGCCCCATCCAGGACCCAGGCATCCCCACCCCATAAAGGGCCCCAGGCCTTTTAAGTCCCCAGTTGGGGGACGAGGGGTTTGGGTTTGCAATTGAAGCCCAGGGAGCAGAGGAATAGGGCACTGGAAGATGACATTAGCTCAGCATGTGACTCAGTGATAGACCAGGCTCAAGAGAGCTGGTATATGTGTTGTTGTTGGTTTGTTGTTGCACATTCCAGGATATCAGTATTTTAACAGGTTCTAAGTGCCTTTCTATTGTAGCTTATGTTTTTCCTCCTCTTGGCTCCACTGCTGTTAGCATAGAGTAAAAAAAAAAAAAAGATAAGCTAATGACTATAACAATATATTCCTCCATGTGAGAGGAAGTTTATAAAGAAACAATAAAAGTGAGTTGCAAAGATGGTTTCTGTTGTGCATGTGCCCGAAGCTGGGCCACCCAACAAGAAACCACTTCCAACTGTCCTGTGTCCGGCTCTAAGGTCACCCACTCCAGCCTGCAGCACCCAGAGGCCATTCTGGGGCTTCCTCCTAACCCTGTGGGTGCCATCACCTCTCAACATTCTGCCGGGAGCTGGAAGGTTAGGAGGAGTCAGATGCTGAGGGAGCAGGAGTGCTAGGAGCTAAAAAGCAAGATTCCAGACAAAGCTCACAGGCTTAGCTGCTTGTCCTGCAAAACCTGCTGTGGCTTTGGTGAGTAGCTTAGCCCTTAGCTCCAGGGCCTCAGAGCAATGAGAGGCTTCTCTTTCCCAGCTGTACATGGAGCATTCTGCCCAAATCACTGAGATGCTAGAGTCAAACTCAGCTGTGGAGAGGTGCTCTGTGACAGAGCTTGGGTGCCCAGGGCTCTGTCCCCAGGTGAGAAGGGCAGCGGCAGATCCAAGGATGGTCATACTATAGGAGGGACCTGGTGCTGGCAATGACCAGGAGTGGCTGTGTCCAGTACATAACAGAACTTGGCTAGCTCTCCACAGGCAGGCAGGGCCAGATGGGTAGGCTGCCTGACTTCTTGCCAAACTTACCCACCCAGCCCCTTGCCCTTCTCCCACGAGCCCATGGCTGGCAGGAAGAGCAGTCTGCTTTCTGGAATCTGGACGTGCACTTGAGAAATGCGGAAAAGACATTTATTAAAGAGCTATAAATTAGAGGTGGAAGGGGGGTGGGAGGAGCCAAGTGGTCACGTTTGTGGCCTCTTCTCTTTCTCTCTGTCCTCCTGGGCCTGGATTCGGAGCTCCTCCTCAAGGCGCTCCTTCGCTCGGACCACCTGGGGAAGGAGTTACAAACAGCTAGGTAGGGTGGCCTGCACAAGATGGTCCAATTCCAGCTGTGAGTCCCGGACAGCAGGAGGCAGGTCTAGTGCCTGGGGTGGGAAAGGTGGCCTGGGGACTTCCCCATACAAGGAGACCGCACAGGGCATGTGCACTGTCATATGGGATCTGAAGTTGCTTCTAGCAATCCACCAGCTAATGGTCCTCTTCCCTCAAAGTCATGGCTGTTGGGAGGGCCACTGTCCAGGCTGTTGCAGGGCTCAGCCTGACAGAACCCAACAGCCGAGGCAGCCAGAATACATGACAGTTTAGGGGGTCTCCCTGGGGTTGGGGCACCAGGGAAAGGCCCGCACATCTTTCTACCTGCCAAGCTCTGAACTACCTGGAACATGTCTTGCCCTCCTAGCAGCAAACACTACTCACCTTTGACTGCAGGTAGAAGGAGCCGCCCACAGATTTATCATTCACCTTGAATAGGTGTTCGTACTTCTGCAGAGGAGGGGAGACGGTGAGAGGTGTGCAGTCTCTGGGTTACAGAGGCAGGGGAAGCTAGGAGATGACAAAGAAGGAAAGCAAAGGGCTCGATCCCTCTGCCATGCATGCCTGAAACTCCACACAGGAAGCTACTACAACCACTAAGGGGCAGAAAGGTGAACAGGTACCCACGGAGGGAGGGGTTTGGCTGCTACCGCCAACTGCTCAATGCCTCTGCTACTGCCTCCCTTGGGCCTAAAAACTAACAAGGGACACTGGCTCCCACAAGTCGGGAGTCCCAGCTGGCTGTACCCAAAGTCTACCCTACCCCTTCCTGCCAGGCCTCCTTTACTCTTCCCCACGCTGCTGGCCTGCTCCCCCCCCCCCCCCCCCCGCACACACACCTCCCACTTTCTGGTCTGCTTGCTTCAGAGTCAGCCCAGTGGTCTCACCTTCTGGATCTCCTCGGGGTTCAGCTTGGAGACATTGAGAATCTGCTGTGCCTCCTGGAGGCTGAGGCCGGAGAGGTTAGAGGCGGCTGCAGACTGGTGTCCGGCACGTCCCCGGGCATCAGCTGCTGCCCGACTGGCTGTATAAACATGTGGGTTAGTGCTCAACCCTCAGCAGCCCAGAGCTCACCTGGCCTTCCATGTAGGTGGCTCACCCCTGCCAAGTGACACATGGAGTCAGAAATGGCCAGAGGGCATTTCTCCAGGAGTGGTTTCTTTTTTTGGGGGGGTGGGCTGGGAGGGGGAATGCAGTGTTGGAGGGGTATTGAAGTGAGGACCAATTTGCTTCACTAGGGGGCAGAGTCTAGTCACCAAACCTGGAGCCCAATCCCCAGCCCAGACCACAAAGATTACCCTGTCCCTCTTCTCTCTATTGCTCCCTCATCTGGACACATAGAAAGTTGCAGAGCGAAGTTGTGGGCAAGGGGAGGCAGCAATAACTGTCCACTGGTTACCTAGGACACCAAAGCAGGCTGCCTCCAGTGACCACTTCCTTTTCAATGACCCTAGATTCAGAAGCCAGTACACTTTTACTTAAGGGATCTGAGGGCTTTGCAGGCCAATTGGTCCATGTTGGACTCTGTCTTAAAAGCAGCCAGAGGGGCCCTGACCGGTTTGGCTCAGAGGATAGAGCGTCGGCCTGCGGACTCAAGGGTCCCAGGTTCGATTCCGGTCAAGGGCATGTACCTTGGTTGTGGGCACATCCCCAGTACGAGGTGTGCAGGAGGCAGCTGATCGATGTTTCTCTCTCATCGATGTTTCTAACTCTCTATCCCTCTCTCTTCCTCTCTGTAAAAAAATCAATTAAAAAAAAAAAAAAGCAGCCAGAGGGTGTAGCTGTGTTCCAATAAAACATTACCTACAAAAACAGATGGCTAGGTAGGCCAGTTTGCCAACTCTTGCCTGTATGCTCATGTCAACCAGGTCTCTCTCTTATGGGAATGCCTCACAGTCCATCATTGCCCCCAAATGCCCCAGGCTACCCAAGCTGCTAGAACCCCAACCCACAGAACTCCTGCATTCACAACTAGCCCAGCATGCGAGGGCCCGTTGCTATGGGGAAAATCTGACCTTGGCAGGAGCTCCCACCCCAGGGGGAGACAGGGGTCAAGCTTACCTGCAAATTCCTGCCGCAGGGCCCGGGCAAAGGCTCTGCCCACCACCTGTGCCCCCATCACAATGATCTGGGCCAGGTACTTGGCCTGTTGGCAAAACAGGCATCTGGTTAGCAGGCTGCAGCCCCCAAAGATGGCACTCTAAAAATGGCTGTTGAGTGGCCCCCAGAAAGATGAGGTAATAAAACACAGAACAGCAGCCACAGGCCTTTTTCTAATGAAAAGCTACTTTGGGTGGCTTCAGGTGTTCATGAGATAGTAGGTAAGGGGGTAAACCTGACCAAGTCCCCAGAGGCACACCACTTGGCCTCTCCCTTGGCCTCTGGAAGAGGCAGATAGGGGCCAAGGCAAAATGGCTGCAGGGCACAGAAGCCACTGGCTTCAGGAATAATACTGTGGCCAGGAACCAGAACTGGGCCAGTCCCAGACTCACCACTAACTCACTTTGGCATCTAGGCCAACGAGGGCACTTTCGGTGCTACTGGGACCGGCTGCTCCAACCTTCATTCTACTGGTGACATTAATTTTCCCAACACTATTCAAGTGTACTCTATCCAACATAACACAACAAAAACTCTGTACCTTCCAGGAGGGAAAGGCCATGAGGCAGGCATTTAGATGAACACATCAAGGACCAAGTAACGAGGGAGCGCAGGGCTGTTTCCTATTCCTCCACTGGCTCACTGAGAGGCAACATTTAGACTACAAAGATACACGGGCCCAACCCTGGCCAAGTTGCTCAGTTGGTTAGAGTGTTATTCCTATACCCCAAGGTTGTGGGTTCAATCTCTGGTCAGGGCACATACAGACAGGGGTCAACCAATGAATACATAAATAAATAGAACAACAAATCAATTTCTCACCTCCACCTCCCCTCTCTACCTCTCTCTCTCTCTAAACTCAATCAATCAATCAATAAAATTAAAAAAAAAAAAAAAAAGATGCAGGGGCCCCTGTCCTTGGAGCTCCCACACCCATCAGGCCTTGCAGGGAAATCCTCCAAAGCAGTGCCACATGGGAGTGTTTCACCCTGAGACCACATGGGTCCATGCACCACAGAGGCAAGTGGGGAGTCTCATTAAGCACATGACCAGAGGCATGGATGGGTACCCAGGAATGAGATGGAGCTATTAGAAGACAATAGTATTTCTACTGGGATGGGTTTTGAAGGGCAGGTAGAAAATGACTGTGTGAGATGGTACAAACTTGGGTGCGTAGAAGACACCTGGAGAATGCTCACTGAAGGTCAACACTGTTCATGGGGCACATCCAAGTGGTTTCCCTTGTTCTTTGTACTTTTCTGTCTTTAGATTTCCTATCAGTCAACAAGTATCAGTCTAAGCAAGAGTGACAGGCACTACGCCAAACATTCTGTTTACTGTGCTATTTATTTTACTATTTTTAACAAATATTTTTATTGATTTAAAAGACAAAGGGAGAGGGAGAGATAGAAACATCAATGATGAGAATCATTGATTAGTTGCCTCCTGCATGCCCCCTAGTGGGGATCGAGCCCAAAACCCAACATGTGCCCTTGACTTGAAACAAACCTGGGATCTTTCAGTCCCCAGGCCAGCGCTCTATCCACTGAGCCAAACCAGCTAGGGCTATTGTGCCATTTAACCCTAACAACTCAAGACACTGAGACATAAAAAATAACAACACAAAAAGAACAAAACAAAAAAAGACACTAAAGCACAGAGGTATTTAGAGACCAGCCCAAGGACACACAACTAGTACTCAGGGGAAGGTGGGCAAGGATCCCAAAGCCAGTGCTATCAGCCATGGCATCCCTAGGTTGCCCGTCTCACACAGGGTTCTGGGATCTGCAGGAAGGGCGACAATGGAACCTGACAAGGAGCAAGGACCCAATCCAGAGGCTGAAGGGTTTTGTCAGATTCCAGTGGAATCCAGACTCCAGAACTGGCTTTGTTTGGCCTCCCTTGAACCTGCCCTTCCCTAGTAATTCTGGGTCACTGTCAGGAATTAATAAATGGAAGTGGGTTTGGATTTCACGAGTGGGTGGAAATTTCATAAGCCCTGTATTTCACACCAGAAACCAAAGCACAGTGAAGACTCCTGTGATCAGGGCTCCAGCCAGCTGCCTTGCAGGTGTCAAGACAAATAATGGACATGCTATTGACTGCGAAGCCTCACCTGACTCCCCCACCCCACCTAAAGCCACTCTCAAGTGGGATAGGAGGCTCTGGGATGAATTGCTGGTCCTGTCTGAGTGACAGAGACTGACAGGTCACACTAGGTGACTCTAGAGGTTTTCCTTGGCTTGGCACCTTCAACCTTCAGAACATACCTTCCTTTGCTGCCACATGCCTGAGTGCAACACCACTGTATCACCTTGTACTCTGCCCAGGGTAGTAACTGTTGCTAAAAA
This sequence comes from Corynorhinus townsendii, assembly GCA_026230045.1. NCBI lineage: Eukaryota > Metazoa > Chordata > Mammalia > Chiroptera > Vespertilionidae > Corynorhinus > Corynorhinus townsendii. Next base: position 68,103,672 of record JAPDVU010000009.1, read on the forward strand.
AATGAATGTTAAGAACAAGGCTGTAATGGGCAATTCCCCCAACCATCCCCTATAGGTTTCAAACCAAAGTGGCCCCATGGTTCCAGTTGCCACAGCTCTATGGCTGCAGGGAAGGCTGGATTGTTCTGTAGTTTCCCAGTAGCTAAGGGAGCTGCCTGGTCAGCCGAATTAGACTATAAGGTTCCTGTGAGAGCCAACTCCCAGGGGAAGCCGTGTGGTATAGTGGTTACATATGCAAGCTTTGGGATTACCTGTGTGCAAATCCCAGCTGTGTGCCCTGAACAAGTTCTCAACCTCCCTGAGCCTCCAATTCCTCACCAACAATGGGGCTAATTTAATTACCTCAGGATTAAATGAGTGTAAAGTGCCTGATACAGAGCCTGTTGACACAGTAGGTGATCAATAAATGTTGGTTTTCATTTATTACTGTTGTTTAACAAAACTTGACAATGGCCAGTCACTATGGAGTAACAAAGCTTCTCCCAATAAAGCAGCTCATTTGATAGATTCTCTAACTACTCAGGGGAGAAGGCTGCAAAAACCAGGGACCTCAGAAGCAATGTGAAAGCAGAGTGAGAATGCTGCTTTGGAACTGGGCTGACATAACCTGGAATTCCCAGCTTTGCTTCTTCTTCTTTTTAAAAATAAATATATTTGTATCAATTTCAGAGAGGAAGGGAGAGGAGAGAGAGAAACATCAATGATGAGAGAGAATAATTGACTGGCTGCCTCATGCACATCCCCAACTGGGGATTGAGCCTGCAACCCAGGAATGTGCCCTGACTGGGAATCAAACCTTGATCTTCTGGCTCATAGGTCGACACTCAACCACTGAGCCACACCAGCCAGGCCCCAGCTTTGCTTTTTTTCTTTTCTTTTTCATTTTAAATATATTTTTATTGATTTCAGAGAGGGAGAGGGATGGAGAGATAGAAACATCGATGATGAGACAGAATCAAAGGACCCCAGCTTTGCTTCTGGTTGTGTGGCGCTGGGCAAATTACTCAACCTCTCTGAATTTTTTTTAAATGTTTATTTATTGATTTTAGAGAGAAATGAAGGGAGGGGTCAGGGAGAGAGATAAACATCAATTTGCTGTTCCACTTATTTACTCATTCATTGGTTGATTCTTGTATGTGTCTTGACCGGGGATTTGAACCCACAACCTTGGCATATCAGGACAATGCTATAACTGAAGGAGCTATCCAACCAGGGCTGAATTTCAGTTTTCCTATCTGAAAAATGGGGAGAATAATACCTTTCTCACAGGAGAGCTGTAAGACCCTCAGGAGGCAATGCACATAAGACCAAGAGGACAGAGAGTGGCAGGTCCAGGGCAATTCAACAGCTGCCTTTGCTTCTGGACCAGGTCCTACTTCGTGTTGAATAATCTAGAGATCAGGGGTATAGCCAAGTCTCTCATCCATCTATTCAACACCCAGACACCTGCTAAGCACCAACTGTGGGTCAACTATGCTCAGAGCTGAAGATTGATGAGGAGCAGAGTTCTGCCAACTATAGCTACCACAGGTGATAAAGACAGCCACTGGCTGAGGCCTCTCTCAGAAAGCCCATAGTCCACAGACTGACATTTGGGCCTGAAGACCCTGGGCCAGAGCAATTGGCTGACACAGCATCCAACTTCAGCCCAAGCTGACAGTTAAGGAGCAGAGGTCAGAGCCACAGGATTCCGAGCCTGGGACCACTATGGACAGCACACATGCTTTCTCACCTGGGAAGCATTGTGACCTAATGCAGGACCAAAGCTCCAGTGGGGCAAAGGAGGGCAGTAGTGTGGAGGTGGGAGAGCACTCAGGAATGTGGTTTATCCCAAATCAAGTGCATCAAGAAGGGAGCTTGGCTTTCAGACAAACCCATGTACGATGCTTCCTTCTAGGAACAGTTCTAGGCCCTCAGGCTGGTGGCAGAGACAGCCACTGAGACTCACCCCTTTTTTTCAAGGACGCAATGAGACAGGAAGGGGGCTCTGTTCATACAGGGCCCCTGCAAACAGCTGTTGATATCACAACTAAGCAGGAGGGAGGTCAAGACCACAACTGTCCAATTTACCATGGTATGTGTGGGCCTGGCCTGTGGCTGGCACAGCAGGTGCCTGATACATATTTGAATGAATGTGACATTTAACCAAAACACCATCAGCTCTGCTTTGGCCAAACTGAAGTCTCATAATCTCTAAGTCTCCAGATAGAATTTCCAAATGCTTCGCACACCCTGTGCTGAAGGAGGGCTCTAGCCTCCCCTGATAATACACACAATTCTCCACCAGCACCACCTGCAAATTCAGTCCATTTTCCATTTCGGTCCAGGTACAAATGACTTCTCTGGTTTCTTCTTTCCTCACCCTCTCCACCATTCACTCCTAGATCAGCTCCTCTACTTCTTTACCTGAAATCTCTGCAGCTCTGAATTCACACACCATATAAGTCATCTAAAGTGGACAATTCAGTGCTTTCTAGTGTATTTAGAGCTGTGAGACCATCATCACTAGTTCCAAAACATTTCCATCACCCCCCCAAAAAAACTCCATACCCATTAACCTTGAATATCCTCTCTTCCACTCTAATACTGTCAAAATCCAACATCCTTCAAGACTTAGTCACGTGACCCCCACCCAAGTGAAATCTTCCCAGTCTCCTCCCATTTCTACCTTCCCATAGCACTCGTTCTTTCCTATTAATATATTATCAAGTTGTCTTAATTTACAGAGTGGCCTACCTTTTCCTATAGGATACAAACTCCTCCAGAGCCACACTTTACTCAGCCCTTGAGGGTGACTCAAAGAGTTACATGTGGGAGTGGGTGTGAAGGACCCAGTTCAGCGAGGGCTCATCATAGGGCCTCAACAAATGGCAGTGGCTATTACAAAGCAGAAATCATGTGATGGTAAACGTCTTGACTATTACAAGGCAGGAATAATGTGATGGGAAACAGCAAGTCTTAGGATGCAGAAGGAGTGGTGCCATCTCAGACACTTGTGGGATGAATGACCCTGGAGGAGTCAAACATGCAGAGCTTCAGGTTCCTTCTCTTGTGAAATGGGGATAGCGAGAGCACTGACTTAAGAATTATATGAATATCTACATAAAGCCTCAGCTCAGGGACTGGCACTTGTAAGCTCTTATGTTATCCTTACCACTTTCAATTAAGAAGTATTTCCTCAAACCCTGCATCAATCACTTTGAGATTGGGGGCAGAGCTCAGGACCCTGTATTTTTAAAAAGTATACATTTTTTAATTTACTGATTTTAGAGAGAGAGAGGAAGAGGGAAAGATTTGTTGTTCCACCCATTCATGCATTCATTGGTATGGGGACGACGCTGTAAATAACTGAGCTGCCCGGCCACAGGGCAGAACCCTGCATTTTTAAGGGGGTCCCAAGTGACCTGACGCAGCCAATGTGGCCCAGGTGTGTAGGCTGGCTCTAGGTGCCAATGGTACTGCAGAAACACTGTTTTCAGTGTCGCAGGGCCTGTTACAAGCCCCAGCCAATTCTACCACTTTATTGTGAAAGTCTCAGAGCCGTTTCGCCAGCTTCCAAATGGGGACATTAATAGGACCGCACCAACAACTAGCTCCAGGACAGAGCAGGGGCTCGCGTGCAGGGTTAAGCTCCACCTCAGGCAGCTCGCACATGGGCTGGAGCACAGCGATCGCGTCCGCTGGCGCCCTGCCTTCCAGCCAGTCGGCTCTCCCCGGCTCCGAGGCCGCCAGCGCCCGCCTAGGTACCCCCAGGTGCGACGCCTTGGCCCCGCTTCCCGCCGGGCACGTAAAGGGAACCGGGCGCCTGATGCCCGGCCGGAACTCGCCGCCCTCGCCCCGAAACGCCCCCCCGCCCCGCAGCCCCCGACTCAGGCCTTACCATGGCAGCCGCTCTGCCTCGGGGACGCGGGTTCCGTCTTCCAGGTCTCGCGGCCCGGGCTCAAGGGCGGCCGGCAGGTCAAAGGTCGAAGAGAGCTACCGAGAGCGCGTGCGCGACGCCACGCTGGGCATGCGCGTAGCCTTGATCCAGAGGGGCGGAGTGTCAGTGGTTACGCAAGAGACCTGGGCGAAATTGGGGGCGGGTCCTGCCTCGCGCTTGGCTCCAGTCCGGCGCTTGGCTCCGGAGGTAATCTGGCGCAGGTGATGGGCGGTCCTAGAACCCTCTGGGACCTCGAGCTTATCCTGGTGCGCTAGGAGTCACCCAATACATGGGTCAAAAGTGGGCCAATTTCTTCCCTTGATTTTGACAAAATATGTGGTACTAAAAGATAAGCAATAAATACACAACATCACCCAAATATAAGGAGTTTGATACCAAGTTCTCACAAATATTTAAGAAAAGAGAAAACTTCAAAATAGGGCTCATTCCCTCCTTCAATTCTTTGCTCAAATGTCACCTTCTCAATTAGGCCGTCTTTAATAACTGATTTATTGAGATATAATTCACACACTATATAATTCATCTTTTTTAAAATATATTTTTTATTGATTTTAGGAAGGGAAATATAGAAACATCAATGATGAGAGAAAATCATTCATTGGCTGCTTTCTAGGGAACCTGCAACCCAGGCATTTGCTCTAGACCAGAATGGAACCTGGGACCCTTCAGTCTGTAGGCTGGCACTCTATCCACTTAGCCAAACCGGCTAGGGCTACAATTTATCTTTTTTAAATGTACAATTCAGTGCTTTTTATTTTTTCTTAATCCTTACTGGAAGATATTCCCCCATTGATTTTTAGAGAGAGTGGAAGAGAGAGGGAAAGACTGAGAGAAACATCCGATGTGAGAGAAACACATGGGCTGCCTCCTGCACTAGCACCAACCAGGGCCTGGGAGGAGCCTGCAACGGAGGCACGTGCCCTTGACCGGAATCGAACCCGGACCCTTCTCTCCGCAAGCCAAGGCTCTATCAGCTGAGCCAAACTGGCTAGGGCCAGTGCTTTTTAGTATAGTCACAGTTACAAGCTCCAGAACATTTTCATCATCCCCCCCACCCCACAAAACCCTCACCATTAGCAGTCACTGCCCATTTCCCCCTACCCGTGGTGACCACGAATCTATTCTATCTCAGTGGACTTGTCTGTTTTGGAACTTTCATGTAAATGGTATCACATTATATGTGGCCTGTTGTGTCTGGCTAAAACCTCCATTCTTTTTTGAAAAAATATTTTTATTGAGTTCAGAGAGTAAGGGAGTGGGAGAAAGAATAGAAACATCAATAATGAGAAAATCAGTGATTGGCTGCCTCCTGCACATTCCCCACTTGGGGATTGAGCCTGAAACCTGGGCACATGACCTAATGACAATGACGGGGAATGATCATTTTAATGACAAGCAAAAAGGCCAGGAAGCTCCCTTATATTTTTCAAAACCAACTGTAATTTCCCCACAGGAAACACAAGTACAATTGACAGTGGGGAACAAGTTAATTGATTTCTTAGTCTGATATACTTTCATTTGTAATTCTGAGTGTTATCTTCAAATGTTGTTATAAAGTAAACTGCATTATAATCAAATCTATAACCATGGTATTTTAAATATTTTTTTGTCATTTAGAGACAGTCATTGTTTTACTCTGATGCATTTGCAAAAATGTTACATCTTATAACTTATTTTAATATATGAATTTTGGACAGCAAACTTTCAGATCATTCCATTAAAATAGATAAAAATTTATAGAACTATTAAGGAATAACTGGATTCATAAAAATACTAGCAAATAATCAGGATAAACAAAAATTAATTCTGGGACTGAATAAACTGAAGCTAATTATTATTCTTATTAAGACTGTTCAGCCCTGACCAGTTTGGCTCAGTGGATAGAGCGTCGGCCTGCGGACTCAAGGGTCCCAGGTTCGATTCCAGTCAAAGGCATGTACCTTGATTGCAGGCACATCCCCAGTAGGGGGCATGCAGGAGGCAGCTGATCGATGTTTCTAGCTCTCTGTCCCTCTTCCTTCCTCTCTGTAAAAAATAAAATAAATATATATATATATATAAAAAGACTGTTCAAAATATTGCTGATTTTTAAAAACTTATGTTTTCTTAGAGCAAATTGGTAAATTGTACCTTGATAAGCAATATTAAAGCATTTATATTTTTCTCCCTATTTTTCCTTCCAGAATTTAAAAACTCTTAATGAGTAGTATTATTTTCATGGCAATATGTTTATTTATATGAACCCAATAGGAATCTGATTTTTTAAAAATATATTTTATTGATTTTTTTACAGAGAGGAAGGGAGAGAGGAATAGAGAGTTAGAAACATCGATGAGAGAGAAACATCAATCAGCTGCCTTCTGCACACTCCCTACTGGATATGTGCCCGCAACCAAGGTACATGCCCTTGACCAGAATCGAACCCGGGACCCTTGAGTCCGCAGGCCGATGCTCTATCCATTGAGCCAAACCAGTCATGGCTGGAATCTGATTTTTAAAACAACAGGACACATAAAGCCAATTCCCAATTATTATTTTATTAACCAAGACTTTGACTGGAATGTAGAGTTTGAGAAAGACAGGTCTAGACTCTGGATATCAGCAAAAAGGCTTTAAGGAATGGAGATTGACTCTGAAGCCTATAAAAGTCCCTTAGAAAAATGGCCTGGCACCTTGCTTATATATATGGTTCATGGCAGTCTTTCCAGGTAAGGGGCAGATTGCTTTCCTGGCAGATGGCAAGGAAAGAACGTCAAGACATTTTGGGGACCTCAAGAACTTGAGGAATTTACCCAAACCTATAGGTATTGCAGGAAAAGCCTTCTGGCAACTGTTTGACTTGGCTTCTTTGTTCTGAGGAAACTTTCTTGTGAGATTCCAGCAAAGCAGATTTAAAAAACCTATATGATCAATTCCTATTCCTATTTTGTTTATGCAAACAATCAGGCCAAATTGAAACTGGACTTAATATAGTAAATGAGTTAGTCTTAATTTGGCTCTTTGATAAAAATGAGGGTGATTTTAGGAGAAAAGATATGTTTCAATAGAACCTATAATACACAGTTATGAATATTAGACTCTAGTTCAGTTCATTGTAAAATTTTCTTTTTCACTTATGAACTAGACTGGATCCTGAATTTTTCTAGTTTTCTGAACTATTTTGTCTACAACCCCCTAACTTCCATGGAAATGGGAAAAAAAATTGACAGTGGGGAACTGTAACAATGGAAAATTGTAAGCCACCCCACTATTCTTTTGCATTGTTTCTATAAATGCTGACTCTAATATGTAGCTTGTAGATAAACAGCATATTTGTATGCAAATCCTAGGAACTAATTTCAGAAGATACAGACTCTGACCTTCAGTCATCCTAGGTCTGGGAATTTTTAAAAAATGTAATTTTCATTTTTTAATAATTATTTTTAAAAATATATTTTTATTGATTTCAGAGAGGAATGGAGAGGGAGAGAAAGATAGAAATATTAATGATGAGAGAGAATCAATGACTGGCTGCCTCCTGCACACCCCCTACTGGCGATCCATCCCGCAACCTTGGCATGTGCTCCTGACCGGAATCGAAACCAAGACTCTTCAGTTTGCAGGCCAATGCTCTATCCACTGAGCCAAACCTGCTAGAGCCAGGTCTGGGAGTTCTGCTGATCTTCAAACATAGAACCAGAAGGACAAAGAACCAGGATGATGAAGACCAGGATGACACACCACACACTAGACCATCACTTGACCAGTTTTGAGGTCCTTATTGGAAAGGACTGGACTACAAGGAGAGAACTTTTCAACTCCCTTCCCTTGATTTCTTTGTTATGCTTTGCCTCTCCCTCCTTATAATAGCCTCTGCCTGGCCCTGGCCAGTGTGCCTCAGGTGGTTGAGCGTCATCCCATGCACCCAGAGGTTTCCAGTGCACCTGGGTTGTGGGCTTGATCCCCAATGGGGGGTGTGCAGGAGGCAGTCAATCAATATTTTTCTTTCTCTCTCCCTATTCCTTCCTCTTTCTCTAAAATCAATGAAAACATATTTAAAAACAAACAAACACCAAAACAAAAACAACAACCCTGCCTATACTGAGATGTTGAGATGGGCTTTATGACAACAGCCCTCCATCTCCTCAGGTGACCAGCACTTGAATAAAACCTCTTTCCCCTTTCACCAGCACCTGTCTAATGAGTTTGGTTTTTGTGATGGCAAGCAGCCAAACCTGGGTTTGGTTACATTATACCATATTATATTATTCATTTATTTTTGTTTATAATCTCTTTCCTCCCACTAGAATGTGGATTCCTGGTGGATAACTTTTACCTCTTTACTCCACACTGGAAGTTCAGCACCTGGAAGGCACCACATGTTTGTTGAATGAAAGACAGGCTGCTTTGTGCTATGTTATGGACCACTGCCCTTCTTTCCTTTCATCCAACTCTCCAAATTCTTTCTTCCCTCAGCACCCAGGCCATCCTTCCCTTTGTCTGAAATATTTTCATGGTTCTCTCTGTGGCTTCTCAGCTTTTGGGTCTTAGCTCTCTTCTTAAATGTTACCTTCTCAGACCCTAAAAACTGTTTTCGCCTGCATCCCAGTCACTTTCTTCAACATCACTTATCTTCTATATGGCTCTCTATTTGCTTACTTGCACACAGTCTGGCTCCCCTACATAATAAGACTATATAAGTATATTAAGAAGCTCATGTCATCCCCATCTGTTTTATAGTATCTACCATCCAGAGCACTGTTGGGTACCTCTGTGTTGGATGAATGAATGCACTTTCAGGAGCATGCTGGAAATGGGCTCAGGAGCAAAATGGAGCCTGGGACTAGAGGGAACCCTCACCTATACTCCTGTCCCCTTCCCTTCCCAGCCATCCCAGAGACCACAGCAGCACAAGAGGTGGCAAGCTTAGAAAAGTTTAATTGCTGAAAATATCTCAGGCATGTGCAGGCCAGCTCCTGTGGGGCTCACACTCCCTTAACAGGCCATCAGCCTGTGATGCCTGCTTCTCCTGGCATCAAGCCTGGGGAGCAGGGTGACTGTTCCAGACCCCTGAGACTGGTGCTGCTCCAAACGGTCTGGCAGGGGGCCAGCCCCCAAAGGCCATTGACCAGAATTGGGTCAGCAGGCAAGATGAGGTGGCATGTAATAACTGAAGGTGCTCTGCGAAAGCAGCCCAAGCCAGAGTAGGGAAACGGATTCCAGGGCTTGCTCAGGGACATGCTACTGACCCCCCACACTCATTCTATCCCCATGACTCTGGCTCCACATGCTAGCAGGCAGCTGAGGAGAAGTTGGCAGTACCAGAGAAAGCAGAGGTGCAGACAATCCATGGGTGTTTTAGCAAGGCCTGGAGGGCACAGAAGTGCTCAAGGCCTAGGAAAGCCAGGGTTTCTGGGATGAGTTATGCCAGAGCCAAAAGGTGCCTTCCAGTTTGAGGGTAAGATATGAGGTGTGCAGGAGCACTAGGTAGTTCTAGGAGGTGGCAACGGCAGGTGAGGCCAGAGGTGGCTTGGTAGGCAGACTAGTCCTGGGGAGATAAAGGAAAAAGTGGGTGGGAGTTGAGAAGGTGTGGAGAAGGGAGGTGGCACATGCTGCATTGGTGAGTAGGGAGGGATGGGATGCCAGGCCCACTCATTCACTCACCCACTCGTCCTCGTCCACACCTTCAAAGGAGTCCTGGGGGAGCGGGTCCTCGCGATTCCCTAGCTTTGCCACCATGGCATTCAGCAGCTAGGAGAGTGGACAGAAGAGGTGGGAAGGGAATAGGATCTCTGATCCCAAGAATGTCAGACCCCACTTTGAACCCCATCAAGGTTGTGAAAGAGCCATTTTGTTCTACTTTGCCCAATGTGGGTCGGGTTAGAGAACTAAAGGGCAACTAAGGGGACCCCATCCCCTCTCCATGGCCAGCCCTCTCCTGTGCCTACCTCTTCCTTCTTTTGCTGGTCTGACTTTTCTTCCAGGTAGAGTGCTGAGGATGGGGCCCGCCGGGCAGGGGCTTCACGGGGGGCCTGGCTCACTGGGGCGGGGCAAGGACAAGCATCAGGCATAAGAGTCCCTTTGGTGGGGGTTCTTTGCCCAACCATTTGGAATCAGCCACCTAGGACAGTGATCGGCAAACTCATTAGTCAACAGAGCCAAATATCAACAGTACGATTGAAATTTCTTTTGAGAGCCAAATTTTTTAAACTTAAACTTCTTCTAATGCCACTTCTTCAAAATAGACTTGCCCAGGCCGTGGTATTTTGTGGAAGAGCCACACTCAAGGGGCCAAAGAGCCGCATGTGGCTCGCGAGTTGCGGTTTGCCGACCACTGACCTAGGGGATTCTGTGGCAGAGAACCCCAGAGATGGCATTAACAACTACTCAACCCTCTGTTCATAAGGCCTGCCCTGAACACCGGGCTGTGTGCATGCATGAGTATGTGAGTATGTGAGTGTGCATGTATTGGGGGTGTGGACTTGTGATGGCAACATAGACTCTGGACCCTGCCCTCCAGTGGTTTAGAGATTGAGCCTGGAGACACAGCCATCCCATCCTTAGGAGCACCAGAGGTTTCTGCATGCCAGCAGGGACAGAGGATCTGTCTTCTGCCCCTTTCTCTACTCCCCACCTACTCCCTGCTTCCTACCCACCCCAGTCCCTCTTCTGACCTGGGGTCATGCCAGGAGGCTGCAGGCTGAGAAGCCGGGGCTGTCTGTTAGCACCTCCCAGCCAGTCTTTGGCACTGAGCACGGGCTCCCAGCTCATGGCTGTGTCTGGGAACACATCATCCTGGAAGAATTCTTTCTGCAGGGAGGGAGGAAGAGGCTGCCCAGAGGCACTGACCAGAGGCCCAGAGCACACTGGCATGCATTGGGAGGGGGTCCAGTTTGGAGTTCCTATGAGTTTCAGAATCTCAGCAGGGTAAGGGAACAGGTGCCCCAAAAAGTAATGAGGGGGCAGTTTTGGGACAGGGCCACTCAAGCCCCAAAGCCCCAGAAAGGGGCTGGGTGTTGGCATAGTGGGCCCCCATCCTCACCCTGACTCTGGGCAACCGGAAGGCAACGGGCTCCAGGGAGGTCTGGCGAAGCCGCAGGCATCGGGCAAACTCTACTTCACGTACATCACACGCTGTCTTGGGCAGGAGTACAAAGCCCTGAGAGGGTAGGGGAGTCATGCTGGGTCTGGGGCCCAGAGCTCACAGCTGGGCACCCAGACCCCCAGGGTGCTAGTACTCCTCACTTAGCACCAGGACCAAGGCCCATTTCTGGACAGATCGGTCAGGGCTGTTACATGTTTAACAACTGGGTCTCTGGAGGAAAGACGCCTGGATTCATTGCCTATTTCCATGGTTTGAAAACTACTGCCATGGCTGATTTCACTGGCTTGCTGCATACAGATGTGGGAAGGAATGTACAGTAGCATACCATCATATAGTACTTTCCATTGGATAGTTCTGACAGATGTAAATAACTTCAATGGCACAAAAGATAATAAAATCAGGTAAATAATTAGGAAATGATAAATTGAGTATTTATTGCTTTCATTTTTGTTTGTTTGTTTGTTTGTTTTGTTAATCCTCACCCGAGGATATTTTTCCATTGATTTTTAGGGAAGAGAGAGCGAAAGACAGAAACATTGATGTGAGAGAAACACATCGACTGGTTGCCTTCTGCATGAGTCCTGACTAGGGCCTGGGCCAGGGAGGAGCCTGCAACCAAGGTATGTGCCCTTGACTGGAATTGAACCTGGGACCCTTTGGTCCACAGGCTGACACTCTATCCACTGAGTCCAACTGGCTAGGGCTTTACTGCCTTCATTAAAAATATATATATATTTGATTGACCTCAGAGAAGAAAGGAGAGGGAGAGAGATAGAAACATCAATGATGAGAGAATCATCAATTGGCTGCCTCCTGCACACCCCCCACTGGGGGATCAAGCACACAACCAATGGGACATGTGCCCTGACCAGGAATCTAACCATGACCTCCAGGTTCATAGGTCGATGCTCAACCACTGAGCCACAGGTGAGAAAGAGGGAGGTAGGAAGGGAGGGAGAGAGAGAGAGAGAGAAAAGAGAGAGAGAAAGAGAGAGAAAAATATCTATTTTTGCCTTCCATATGTGCCCTGACTGGGGATCAAACCCCCAACCTTTCGGTATACAAGACGATGCTCCAACCAACTGAGCCACACCGGCCAGGGCTTTCATTCATTCATTCATTTATTATTTATTTTAAATTTTTATTCTTTAAAGTATTACATAAGTCCCCTTTCCTCCCCCCACATTGACCTCTCCCCAGCCACTCCCACCCCCAGCACATACCCTCATCCCCCTACTGTCTGTGTCCATTGGTTATGCTCATATGCATGCATACAAGTTCTTTGCTTAATCTCTTACCCCCTCACCCCCCGCCTTCCCTCATAGGTTGGACAGTATGTTCGATGGCTTGCCTTCATTTTTAGTATAACTTATTTGCAGGCTCATATAACTTAACCTTATATAATTGAACTTCCAATAATGAGTTTAACCACCAGCTCCTGGGAGCGGCTGAGCACACCTGACACGCCCCTGCATTTCCCCAAATGGCCATGAGAGGGCGGGGGGAGCCATGTAGTGCCACCTAGGGAAGGAGGACCCGGTAAATGGCATTTCAGGGGGCTCACCTTGTGGGGGTCAGGCGAAGTGAAGCTGTTACACTCCAGGAAGAAAGGGGCCTCAGGGAGCAGCTCGTACAAAAACACTCGGGTGTCACCCTGGAGGGAGTGATAGAGGGGAGAGTGAAGTGGTCAGCTAAAGCTGTCTTCACCCAATCTCCTCTCATCTGCCCCCTGCCCCGCATCTGCGCACCCCAGCTTACCTTGCCCGTGAGTAGCACCAGGCTGGTGTCTGGGTCATAGTTGGGCAACAGGGTGGAAGGAGCCATGTCCAACCCCAGCACTGCCAAGGGGCCACTAGCCAGGGTCTTGGCTGAGTACAGGAGTAGCTGGCGCTCACTTCGGCTACAGCGGGTTGGGGGGGCGGGGGCGGGGGCAGAAACAGGTTCATATTGCTGGAGGGGCATGAGGCAGGGCAAGAACTCCAACAAGGACCCTGATCTTGTCTCAGGGTCAGAGGAGTGGCTCCTGCCTATGCTCTTTTTTTATCCAGCTCTTAGAATTAGTGGCCTGGCCTAATGCAATAGTGTCCTAACCTGTCGCCTGCCTCAACCTCTCCTCCCTAAATACTCTCCCCACCCGGCCCCCCGCCACCCTCCCTCACTGCCCTCCATTGCTCCTCAGCAGTCCTGGCCCTGGCACCTGTCCCATGGCCACTGTGGCCCACTAAGTCTAGACTTTTCTCCCCAGGGTCTGTTTCCCATCCTCTGCTCCAGCCAGGCTGGTCAGCTTCCTGGTCTTTCACCCACACTTGATATCCTCTGGTTACTAGTCTCTTTGTGACCCAGTTCCCTACTACATCTCCCTTAGGAGGCTCTCCCTGATCCCTCCTCCAAAGTGACAAATGCCCAATCCTTGGCCCTCCCAATAGGCTTGCTTCTGTTTAGTATGTTTCAACTAGTCCCCGGCTTTCATCCCTCTGGCCCCCAGCTGACTCACTGTTCCCTCCCTTCCCACCTCCCTATCGCCCTCCCATCCATCCATCCATCCATCCATCCAATAAGTGATGGGTGAAGACAGCTTCTGCATGCCTGACAAGTGTATGTATGTCTGGGGGAGGGAGACACAAGTGGCTCCTGAAGTCTGGAAATATGTACGATAGCTCCTGAGTCCTCACCTGTCAAAGCCAGACACCAGCAGACAGTGACCATCACACACCCAGACAATGCGGGCTCCACGGGCCCCCTCAGGCCCTGGGCCTTCCTGTTGGGATACAGCACATGAGATTCAGCCAGGCCCCCAATGGGTCTAAGGACTTCCCCCATCCCATCTTGCTTACCTGCAGGGGCTCAGGGCTACTCCGGGGCTCATAGACCCGCAAGCATCCATCCTTGCAGACAGAGGCCAGCTGCTGCCCATTAGGACTCCAGGCCAGGCCAAATATCTGGGGGCAGGTAGGGAGGTGAGAGGTGGTCTCTTGCCCTGTGGCTGGGCGCTTGCCCCGACAGCTGTCCTACCTGGTCCCGGTGGCCCTGCAGCCTTAACCGTTCAACTCCAGCCTGAAGGTCCCAGATGCGAATGGTAAGGTCATAGGAAGAGGAGGCCAGTAGGTCAGCTGCCAGGGGGTGGAAGCACAGAGAGTAGATCTTCTCTGTGTGACCTGGGGACAAGGCATAGGGTGATACTGAGCTCCTCAGGAGCCACTGCTTGCCTCTCTGCCCCCTGCCCTACCAGGGCCCACCTGACCTGTCAGCACAGCCTCCGGTGTAGTAAGCACCTCCACTAGGCCCTCTGGGGGCACCCGCCACAGACGAATCCTGGCGTCCTCCCCGGCTGCAGAAAGCAAAGGCTCACCACTGCTGGGCCCAAGACACCCAGGCTCCCCCCTGCTCTTCTTCAAGACCCTGGGACCGTCCCTCAAGCCCAGCATCGAGCCTCTTTACCCACGGCAAGACGGTGGGGGTCAAAGGGGTCCCAAGCCAGATCGGTCACGGCTGTCCCATTCTGAAGGGTGGGCAGTGCTGTGTCAGGCAGGCGGCCAGGCTTCTGAAGCTGTGGGAGGTGCCCCCACCCCGAGTACCATTAGTAACAGGCAGGGCTGCAAGGCAAGCCGCATGTCTGGGTCCCCACCCCCTGTAGCCGATGCCCCACTGCTGGGTGGCCCAAGCTCTCTGCCTTACCCACCTTGTGCTCTGAGTCTTAAGTGCCAACGTGAGGCCCCAGAAAGTGTGTGTGGGGGGAAGTGGGGGGCAGCGTGAGGTGGTGGAAAGAGCTCCAGCTTAGGGCTTAGGTGGCCTGGGTTCAAATCCCCAGCTCCACCACTTACACAGCTGTCCAGGCAGGTCACTAAACCTTTCTGTGCCTCACCACTCTCATCTGTAAAATGGGGATAAGAGTGGCACCCCACATGGGGCAGCTGGGAGGATTAAAGGGGACTCTGAGTAGATGCCTAGCACATGGCTTGTGCTCAGAGAATGTGGACTGGTGTGAATACCAATGTCTTTAGTGTCCCGCAGGGACTTGGGGGCAGCTGTAGTAGGGTGGGGTCCTCACCTCGAGTACAGCCACCTGCCCACCACTGCTGAGCAGGGGCACGGCCACACGTAGCTGGTTGGCACAGAAGCCGTCGCTCTCACCGGGTGTGGTGAGGTTGAGCCCCTTGAGGTTGGTGATATGGCTGTCTCGGTGTAGGATGGTACCCTGAGCATGGCGGAACTTGGAACTGGGGCCTGGTGGGCAGTAGGGACACAGAGCCTTGTGAGGATACCCTACCTGACCACCCTGGGCTGCCCTGCAGGAGGACCCCAGGCCAGTCCTATGTCCTGGCTGCCTGCTCCCCTCACTGCAGAATCATGCAGGGCACGTGCCCAGGCCCAGACCTCTGCTGTTCCAGCCAACACAAGTGGCCCAAAATGGTGCCTGGGAAAGAAACTCGAGGTATCTCAGTGAGAGCGAAGGGTTCCAGGGAGGGTCCAAGCCACCCTCTTCCAGATGAGACTGACTTCATATCATAGGACATGGGACTCCACCAGGAGGGGAGACAGGCTGGGGTACAGAGGAGGATGACTGGGCTGGGGGTGGAAGGGTTAGCTGCCCCCTCACCACCCACTTACCCAGAAGGCTCTGCAGTGACCTCTGGCTGGTGCTGGTGCTAATGCCACTGGTGCTGGAGAGCGAGGGCCCCAAGCTGGATGGCGTGGAGGGTGAGATCAGAGAGCTGGGAGGGGAGGAGAAGCCCTCCTGGGGGCAAAGCACCTGGGATCAGTCATAGGCCCCTTGGAGTGTTGGCCAAAGAGAGAGGATGCTGGGATCATCACTCTGGGCCCCTCCTCCTTAACTGTGGCACACTGAGCTGGGCATGAAGCCTGGCTCTGGGGTGTGAGGAAGGGGCATAATGGCAGATGCTGATGGGGGTGGGAATAATATGGGGGTTAAGGGAACTTCAGACCATGGGACAGCAGGTGGCAGCTGCTGGCTCCCAGCATTTGTGGGAAGGCGGGTGCAGGGTGGTGAAGATCTGCCAGTATTTCAAGAGAAGCCAGAAATCTAGATTTTATGTGACAGTCTCACTTTCTACTAAATGTTTGTTATTCTTGACAGCTAGAAAAGGTTAAAAAGACCATGGGGCCTCCCACTGGCACTCACACTGGAGTCCTTGTTGCCTGTAGGCAGCTTCGCAGGCTGGACTGCATCAGGGGAGGGCTCTGTAGGGGGCACCAGGTGAGAAGTGAAGCTGGGGTGGGGCTGGCAGGTTGGGTTGAGACTGACCTTCTGTACCTGTGAGGGAAGGCAGCAGTTGAGGGGTGGGAAGGGATGGGGGACACAGGACAGCTGAGTTAGTGCATGGCTGGACTGTGGGGGCATGCATGGGGCTGTGGTCAGGAGGGCTTCCAGGGGCTGGTGGAGACCAGGAGCAGCCAGCCAGGCCTTGGTCCTACCTGCTGGTTGCTCCCAGCCCACCAGGAGTGTGGTTCAGAGGCAGGCATACAGCCTGCAGTGTCGGGGAACAGGTCCTCATAGAACTCCACAGCCTGGTGGCAGACAGGTATGTGGTCAGTGAGGCATGAAGCCCCAGGCCCTCCCAGCCCCTCACCCCGGCCCCCCTCACCTTGCGGGGCACGTGGAAGCTGATGGGCACAATGGCTGTGTCAGTCAGCTGAAGGACTCGGAGTACCTCACAGCCCATGACAGCCAGCGCCCTCCGGGGCACTAGGGCAGCCCCCCGAAGCACATTCTCCAGGAGGCACTGGGTCACTATTGGGGAAACCACAGGAGAAGAATCAGGGTGGTCAGAGGAGGGGAGGGGTGGGGAAGAGAGAGAAGGGAAGGGAAGAGGGCCGGGGAAGAAAGAGAAAGGACGAAGAAAAAAAGACACCAAACAAACAAACAAAAACAGAGAGGGGAGGGGAGGGGAGCGTGAAGGGCAGTGCTTACCTGGGCTCAGTGCCAGCTGTTGGGGGGCCACCTCATAGCAGTACAGCTGACTCTCACCCTGAAACGAGCCTAGCCTAAGGACCCTCATTGACCAAACTCGTGACCTGGGGCAGCCCCAGGCCCAGTACCAGCTCTCCCATTCCTCTCTAAGGACCTGAGCTACAGAAGCATGGCAGACATCACATGCTGGGCAATAAGCTGAGCCCTCAGTGGACTTAACATCACCAGTTCTTCATCAGCACTGGGAGTATACATTCAGCATTTACAGATTGCCTGCTCTGTGCTAACACTGCCCTGTTTTCACCCTGTCTTCATGACACTGATATTTATGAATGGATTTTGGAGGCCTCGATGCTGGCAGGAGGCTGCTCAGCCTGGCACTAGTGGAGCCTGGCAAACACTATTCTAGCTCCTCCTTTCTGGGGGTGGTAGCATACTGTGCTCCCCACTCTCCCAGCTGTCTGCTTAGGTCTAAGGTCAGCACTAGGCTTGGCATAAGCCCTAGGGTCCAGACGTGGGTGGACATGGGTAGGGGTGCTGGTGGTGGGGTGGTTCCAGCTTCTCCCTTACCTTTCCTGCCAGGACCAGGAGCCCAGAGTCTGGGTCCAAGAGGGGCATCAGAGACCTGGGGGAGAAAGAACTGGTTGATGGGTGGAGCCAGCCACCCGAGGTCCAGGGGCAGTAAGATGTCTGTGAGCCTTGTGACCCAGATAAGGGCTCAGGCCAAGAATCACAGTGGCTGGGAGGGATGTGGTCCCTCCAGCTGCATCCAGCTGGTCCCCCAGAATTCTCTGTCTCATCTCCCTATGCTACCAACACTTCAAACATGTCCAACATTCTAAACTTCCTTTTCCAGAGTCCTCCATCTGCTACCTGCTTCACTTAGAACTTGTGCTGGGCCCTGGGCACAGGGAAGCCATGCCCTCTTTCTGTACCTCAGCCCCAATCTCACCCCAGGCAGACCCCACATACATTTTGTCCCTGGTCCCTGGTCCCACCTTAATCAGCTTGGTCATCATGCCAGCATTACCAGGGCAGGTGAGAAGGTGCTGGAACTAGAGGGTTCCCTCCATCCCCATCCAGTGCAGTTGGGTGGGTGTTCCAGGTCTGCACTAAGGTTTGGGGGCCATCTCCTTAGTCACCCCAAGCTCCTGGGGCCTTGATGACATCTTAGAGACTCATATTCCCCCTCCACACCAATTTTGATCCCCTGTGGCCAAGCCTGAGACAGAACAGGGCTTCCTTTGCTACCAAGCTTCCCTGCCTCCCCGTTCTTCACCCCCCTGTTCCCAAGGCAGGTCTGGGGAGGGGCGGTGGCTGGGAACATGGAGGGAAGGCTGGAGGCCCCCAGCACCCCTGCTGCTCTGTGCCCATCTGATTTTGGCCAAGGGCCTGTGGCTGCCCAGGAATTTACGATGCCCCTCTCCAGGCCCTGAGGAGGCCCTTCACAGCCCCAGCCCTGTAAGTGCTGCCTTCCAGCCCACGGTCTCAGGGGCAGGGGGCCCAGAACTCTGGTAGATGCCTTCATCCATTTGCTTCCTGGTCTTGGTTTCATGTCCCTGGGGACCCATGGGATTGGGTCCCCATTTCGACACTTGTCTCCACACAGAACCCTGTCCTCACTGTGGTCCCAGTGGTCAGCAGTCACCCAGTTTGTGACAGCTGCCTCTATCCCCACCCAAGCAACAAAGGGCCCAGCCCTCTCCTCCCCTACCTGTCCACCCCTCCCAGCCAACTTCCCGAAGCTTGCCTGCTGCCCACCTATACCCCACACACATACCCTGCTGGGAGCTACAGAGTGAGCTGAGCAGCTGGGTGGGGCCCTAGGTATCTCTATAGCTTCCCGGAAGACCCTGGGCTGGTCACCTGTGAGTAATACAGCCTCTAATTACCCTCAAGCCCAGCAGGGAGAGTTGGGCTCAGAACTGCCCTTCTTCTTCTTCTTTTTTAAAAATATATTTTTATTGATTTCAGAGAGGAAGGGAGAGGGAGAGAGAGACAGAAACATCAATGATGAGAGAGAATCATTGATCGGCTGTCTCCTGCATGCCCCTTGCTGGGGATCAAGCCCGCAACCCAGGCATGCGCCTCTGACTGGAATCGAACCCGGGACCCTGCAGTCCGCAGGCTGACAGTCTATCCACTGAGCCAAACCAGCCAGGGCCAGAACTGCCCTTCCTAACCTGGTCTGACCACTGCCTGCCTTGGGGGAGGGGCAGGCAGGAGGGCCTGGGGTGTCCCCTACACTGATGCTGGCTTGAGAGGGGTTGGACACAGGTCCCTACAGCAGCTCTAACAGGGCTTTCACTCAGTTCATTCTCAATCACTCATTCCTTAGGCAAGCTGGTTTGTGCCCAGCCCTTGACTCCACCTACAGGTATGATAGAGGTGGATACAAAAGACCCCACCTCTGACCTCCAGAAGTTCCCAACCTGAAGAGGCAGACACAGTCCACAGATAAGTATGTGAAGGGAAAGTTCTTTGAGCACACACAGCAGAGAGCAGAGGGGATGTTTCCAAGTCCAGGGGAGAGAGTTCCAGGCAGAAAGAGCAGCATGAGCAAAGGGCCTGTGGCAGGTAGGTGCATGGCCTGTTTGAAGAATGAAGACAACGTAGTTGGTGGCCTGGGCAATTACGGTGAAGGGCTGAGGCTTGGGGAGGATAGATGCAAGACAAGATGGGATCTAGTACATCAGAAGGAGTGTTCTGCCTCCATTGGACAAGCAACGAAACACTGATGGAACATCTTAAGTAAACAGGATAGGAGCCGATGTGCAGAGGTCACCACGTGGAGATGGATAGGAGGAGTGGAAACAAGAGGTGATGGGTTTAGAGCAGAGTCTGAGGATAAATGGGCTGGGCACTCCTGCTGCCTTGGTGAGAACTGGTGGGACTGTAGTTTCCAGCACAGCATTGATGGCTCACCTGTGCTCTAAACCAACCTCCTTAAGAGGTTTGACCTGGCCTCCCTGCACACCCCCTCCCCCGCCCCCAATCAGGCCCAGCTGGCCAGCTTACTGACTCAGGTGCTCAGGGTGTGGGGGCAGGAAGTCATAGAGGGCAGGGCTGGCTCCTCCAACAGGTCAAGCCAGTCTTCCTCACCTCAGGCAGAGCTATCTGAGCAGCTCAGTAAGGCGGGAGCACCTGCTTGCCAAGGCACTGGCCAGGAAATAGGGTCATGGCACCAGCCTCAAGGGCTGGCCAACAGCTAGCGTGGGCCTGACCCCAGGCCTTACCTAGAGAGCCATGCTGGGTCTGGGTCTGGAATGCAGAATGGAGCCCCTGCCTGGCAGAGGGCCAGAGGTGGTGAGAACTGGCATAGTCACCTCTCCTGCTGCCATGGCACAGGGGGAAGACTAACATCTGGGCCTGCCACTGAAAAGGGTTCTGAACAGGATCCTGTCTAGAGCTCAGATCTGCCTCCTAGGTCTGAGCCCAGGTTCCCAGAAGATGCAGGATGATGGTGGTACAGAGTGTCACATGGGGGAAGGATCAATCTCTGATAATCCTATCAACTCTCCCAATATTCTGGCAATTAACACAGGAAGTACCGGTGTGTGCCTGCTTCATTAGGCCTTCTCTGGTTCTCCCTACCAGCCCACATCTTGGCAATGCCACTGGTTCAAAGCAGTCCAGGTCCCTTGGATCTGTCTCCATCACCCAGGCTGGGCTGTAGGGACCCTTGGACTAAGCTCAGCCTCACACTCCTTAGAACCCTCCCTCAAAGACACTCCAGGTAACCAGGTTCTAAAGGGAGGTGGTATCTTTTTAAAGAAATATATATTTTATTGATATTTTACAGAGAGAAGAGGGATAGAGAGTTAGAAACATCGATGAGAAAGAAACATCGATCAGCTGCCTCCTGCACACCCACCGCTGGGGATGTGCCTGCAACCAAGGTACATGCCCTTGACCGGAATCGAACCTAGGACCCTTCAGTCCGCAGGCCAACGCTCTATCCACTGAGCCAAACCGGTTTCGGCGGGAGGTGGTATCTTGAAGGCATCTGAGGAAAGGATGGACAAACTTGGGAGTGGTCTCCTGGAAGCTGCCCTTGAACCTCTAGGTGGATAAGAGCATGGCCTGTCTGAGTCCAGGGTGCAAGATCATGGCAGGAGATGGACCATTTAGGCAAATAGTCTCTCCATCATGGAGAACTGGCTGCAGAGGTAAGAGGTTTCCGGGCCTCTTCTTTGGGGAAAAGTCAGGCTGAAGGTCCTTAGAGCACCTACTCCCTCCTACAGTATCTGTGGACACTCCTGTGGGTGTTAGGGGACACAGGACACAAAGGCAGAGGCATAAAGACAGTCTGACCAGAGCCACATGGTACTAACTGCAAACCCAAATGCTTCAGGAAACCGAGTGAGTGAAGCAGCCTCATGTGAGACAACTGGGAGTGGTGGGGACTGGGGTCAGAGGGGGTAGTTGTCACTTGGCTCCAGCTGAGAGTTCCTGTTCAGGCAGGCTGGGAAGTCCCATTTTAATGTGAAACCACCGGATTTTTAATGTTTGCAATGGCATCAAAGTTTTAAAAAGTCCCATACAGGTCAAATGAAACACACCCAAGGGCCAGCTCTGGCACAGGAACAGTGGTTCAAAAGTTATGCTATACATACACAAATTATCAAGATAATCAAGGGGTGCAGGTGTGGGGTCCAGATCCCTGCCTGTCCTGGAAAGGGGCCCTGTCGGGGAGAAGCCCTGAGGAAGCTAGGAGCTGAGAGGGGAAGTCTGGGAGGTAAGTGTTGCAGCTGGACTCTACTTAGCTAATTAGCAACTGGACATGGAGGCTGTCCTGCCTTCTGGAGGTGATCAAGTCCTGCAAAGACCCCCTATGCCGCCCCACTCCCCCACACTCCATGGTGTGGCCCAGCCTCATGGGACAAGCCCTTGGGCCTGAGATGTCACGCTGCCCCAGGCAAAGGCCCTGGTTGCAGGCCAGGCTAGAAGAGGCGGGTGTCCAGGGGCCCTCTGGAACTCATGAGCTGAGCTGGGTCCCAAAACTAAGGCATGCCTCTAACCACAAACATGTATGGGGAGGAGGGCAGAGCCTTTTCCTGGAATCCTCCAAGGCAGGGGATTTTTCTGGACTAGTCCAGCCCCTGGCACACGTCCCTCTTGCCCCATCAAGGGCCACTGTCAGCTGCACCCAGGCACCACCCATTGACGATAAGACCCAACCTCCCTCCCCATCCCAGTCCCCACTTCCCCACAAACACATTCTGGCTTTGGAGCTGCCTGTAACTGGGGTGCCTTGGACAGATGGTCACTTCCCCTTCTGTGTCTCAGTCCCTTCATCTAAAACATGGGGAAGGTGATCCAGGGATGCTCACAGCCTGAAAGTCATCATGTCTAAAAGGACCCCAGAACTCAAATTTGATGTTAAGAGTTTGTTATCTAGGAGGCTCTCAGAAGAGCCTGCCTATGAGCTGTTGAAATTGGGATTAATTACCAACAATAGTACATTCAGAGATTTCACCTAAAAAAAATATAATAAAAACCAGATTTCCAGTTTGTCTTGCAAAACCCAAAGTTCTGGCAGGCTGAAGCAGGTCGTGGGGGCTGAGTCCTTACACCTGCCCCTCCTCCCCTCCTCCCCTGACTTTCCAGGTCTGCACAGGCTCTGGGGTCTGCTCCTCGAATTCATATCACCTGTCTGATGTGTCACAAGCATCCGAGTTTGGGACTGTCTCACTGAAATTCGCTTGCTTTCTATACGGAAAAACAGGGACCTGTCCAGGGTCATAAGGCAAACACGGCTCGCCGGCCTGGAGCTTTGGACTCCTGACTCCGCACCGGGAAAGACACGATCTCTCCCGCCCCCGAGTTAGGGAGGTTGGGGGGTGAGGACCAGGACGCCCAGCCAAATGACCCGTTCAGTGGATAGGGGAGGCGGGTCTCCCTTGGACCCTTTCCGCCCCGGCCAATGGGGAGCAACCCCGCCCCCCCCGCCAGCGGCAGCCCCTCCCCCCTGCCTTAAAGGCGCGACCCGCCTCCCGCGAGCTGACTTCGCAGCCTGAGCCCAAGGCGGGGCTACGTGGACGCGGTTGCCTCGGGACCCAGGAACCCTCCGGTCTGGCAGGCGGAGAAGGACTGAGGCCGTGGCCCGCCCCGCCCGGCTCCCGCCACTGCTGTGTGGTGAGTGTCTGCTGGGCTGGGGGGCTGCGGACGGGAACGGGGAGCGCCACGGAGGCGGGTTATGCACATGCGCCGACCACACGCGCAGATCCCCCCTCCGCACGCACACGCACTCAGGGCGGGCATGCGCCCTCAGCCCCGCACCATCACCTGGGCCGACCCGGCCAGGCCGACCCGGCCACGGACAGGCTCACGGCCGAGTGCGCGCGCGGATGTGTGTGCACAAGGGCTCGCCGACCGGCAGGTCTGCGAGTAGACAAAATAAACACCCCCTCCCTCGCTTCCTCCTCCCACGGCTGGGCCCTCCGGCATGACCAGTTTTATGAATCAAATCCCTTTGAGGGGATGGCCACGCCATAGTCTTGGGTTACTTTTACCTCCTAAAGTGGGATGGTCTAGTTCTGTACCTGGAGCCCCTGGTGCCCTTGTGCAGATTGGCCCTCTAGGGTCCTGAGGGCCCTTGTCACTCAGGACAGAGCTGAAGTGGAGGGGGCACAAGTATGCAGCCCGGGGCGGGGGGTGTAAGCGGGTGGCTGGCAGGTATTAATTCACCATTCCACACCGCCACCTACCCACCGCCACCTACCCCCCCTCCACTCCAAGACACTGCAAACCTTGAGTGCCTGGGCCCCAGGTATTATCATCTCTGCCTCTTTCAGAGAAGGGGCTTTGCTTGGGCTTTGAACCCAATGGCCTGGAGCCAGCCTAGTTCTTTGTGTCCCAGGGCTGGCAGCACTGGGGCCTGAGGGCTGCCAAGGTCCCCCTGTGGTCACTGGCAGATCAGCTGATTGGTGCCAACCATTCCTTAACCATTACCACACCAGGGTGGGTAACCATTACCCACCCTGGGGAATAGGGATGGAATCTGCAAGGTGGGAGGATGAAGAGACCCTGATAGTCCAGGTGTCCTCTGCTTGCCTTCTGCACTAAGGGTAGGTGAGGCTCTGGAGAGAGGCACCAGGTCCCAGTGTCCCCCTCCCCAGGCCAAGAGCTTCTGGGGCTAGAGGAACTGGACTGGATATCAAAGAACCCTTCTCACTTTTGGATGTTGAGGGTATAAAGGGGTGGCTGGGCTGGTACTCAAGCTGGTCCAGCTGTTGGCAAGGCCCAACAGCACTAAGGCAAGCGAGTAGGGGGATGGGAGAGCAGTCCCCTGAGTTTGCTGTCTTCTCCCAGGGGAATCAGGCCCCAGAGCTTCTGTAAACAGAGTGTCAGAGGCAGGAAGAGGGCTCTGGTAATGAGCAGCCCAGCTGGATTCTCTCCAGACCATTATTTGGTCTCTCCTGGGCCCAGGGAGGGACAACCAGCATACTCGTGCCAGGCTGGGGGCCTGGGCATGGCCTGACCCCACCTCCCTGGCTTTGTGCTGCTATAAACTGAAACAGCCACCCTGGGACCTGTGGGTCCAGAGGGTCAAATGGGACCATTGGGGGCCAGTGTTCCAGGGCATTTGCTGGGATGGCACCACTCTCTAGATTCTGGAAATGGGAAAGGGAGTTCAACACGAGAAGACACTTAGATATGCTCTGCTTTCCCCAAAAAGGCCCTCCTGGCAGGCAGCCCCAGGGCCAGGGAGATGTCCTGGGCAGAAGGTGAGTCCACAGTTTTTGGCTTCCATTCCTGACACCCTCCCCCCCCCCGCCCCCAAATACAGCCCTGAGGGAGTTGGGACAAGTCCCAGGTAAAGAGAGTTGAGTCCTCATGGGGGCTTGCAAGTGGACCCTATCCCTGGGCTAGGCAGCTCATGGAAACAGGAAAGCGGGGTTCCAGCTAGGCCCAGGAGGCAGCTTCCACCTCAGCAGGCCAGCCAGCCAGCACCCCCTGGTGACCAGAGAGAAGCATCCCTGACCATTGGCAAGCCCTCAACTCATGGGAAGGGCAGCAATGCCACCTAAATGGGTTAGTGACCCTTTCTGGAGCCCCCCTCAGCTCTCCTTAGAGTCTCCTCCCTGGGTTGGGGAGCCCAACGCTCTGTCTGCACTGCCAAGAAAACCAGCTCCCCTCACTGCTGTGGAATTTGTGAGAGTTCTTGGAGAATGGGGAGGCTGTGTGTGTGTGTGTAAGAACACAGCCCACTGGGCGTGTTTTGGGCGTGGGTGTATGTGTGCGCGTGACTGGAGCAGGGCTATGTTTGGGGGCGGGCAGGGGTGCTTCGGGAGTCTGCATGCACCACGGGGGCGGGCGCAGGCTCAGCCTTCTTCCTTTTATCGGTTTCCACATTCCACAGTCAGCCGGATTGCTTTCCCTTAGCTGGCTGAGCGGCCTGGCCGGCCAGGCCTGCAGGCCTCCCCCGCTTTTCCTCATTCCAGTTTCCCTGGGTATGAGGAGGCTGGGGCAGGCTCCCTTAGACCACCTTGGTTTTAGGGGGAGGGGGCAGGCGAGGAGCCAGTTCTTCTCCAAGGTTGGGAAGCCTCCCCCCGCCCCAGTCTCCTCCAGAGAAATGTAATAAGGCTCTGACATTCCTCTGAGGCTGCCTGAGAGATTTAATTAAGGAGGGAAGAGAGAGCTGGCTTGCCTTAAGAAGGGGTTGGGGCTGGGGCTTGGGCAGTCACTGGATAGACAGCAGTGAGAACTGAGGAGAGGTGGGGGCAGGGGGTAGCTCCCTGTATCCATCCCACCTGCCCACTGATCAGCTCACAGATCCCAGAAAGGGCGAGCCACTTCTGCCACAGGGTGACTTAGATCTCTAGGCATGGTGAGCATGAGAAGGGCAAGACCTCCTCTGGGGTCACTTCCCTTCTCAGACCCTGTCTAGGCCCCAGACAGCCTGGGCCCAGCTGGCATGGGGCTGGTGGCCTCCCTTGGTGACTAAGGCCTTCCTCTGGCAAAGTCGGGGTTAATTGCAGGGTTAGGACCTTTCTTGATGGGTGCTTGGCCCTGGGTGGGGACAGGGCAGTGAGGGGCCCAGTGTCTGAACCCAGCCCTGGTGGCATCACACTTGCACGTGCCAGCAGAGGCATCTGGACTGGCCCATTTCTAGTTGGGCCCTAGCCACCACATAGCTCCCGGGGCAGCAGGTGTCTTCTCCCAACAGAGTGGCACCTCTCCTGACTGAGATGGCATGTCCCGCTGCCCTGAGGGCTCACTTCAGTGGGGATTGGCCTTAGTCACTGATCTTCCTGCCCTGGGCTGACAGGTCTGGTAGCTACCAAGTCACCCACAGTGCCACAGAAGGTCCCCACCCGAGGCTTGGCAGGCTGCTGCTCTCCCCCCACACCTGCTCAGGGATCTTGCCCTGACTGGGAGGAACAAGCTGATGTCCAGATTGTCCCCTTTGCAGCCTCCTGTCCCAGCGTCTGAGCCCTGGCTGGAGGGGAGACTCACCCAAGGAGCTTTTCCAAAACACAGCTCTGCCAGACCTCACCCCAGACATTCTTATTTAGTGAGCCTGGGGGTGGGACCCAGGCATCAGGAACTTTCCAAAGCTGTCAGGGTGATTCTGATGTGCAGCTGGAGTTGAGAAGTCCTTGGGGTTCCAGGTGGGAGATGGAAGCCCAGAAAGGGAAGGGAACTGGGTAAGGTCACAAATTAAGTGTCAGGGTCTTCTCTGTAGAATGAGCAGAGCCAGTTGGAGTGGTGGATGGGGTAAGGCAGAGACGCCGAGACTGGTGGGGACCTCCAGCTTAATCATAGGGCAGGGCTCTGCCCCCCACCTAGAGAGAGGGCCATCTCTGAGGAACCTGAGGCTCTGCCCTCTTGGCCCTTCTCTGAGGACCCAGGAGGGAAACTCCAACCTCTCTGTCCTGCTGGGCCAGGGGCTGCTTTGTCCCGGGGATGGGGAGACGGATGGGCCCGACCTGGGCCCTGAACCTCCTCAGACACGTCAGCGAAACTGGAGCCAGCTGTCCTGGCCACCGGCACAGTTCCGCCTGCCTGGAGGGTTGGCAGACTCCTGGGCTGGGCTGCTGCCAGGCCTGGCCAGCAGTGCTTAGCCCGGGCAGGCCAACACTGGGAGCCAGAGGCCCAGGGCCCCAGGGTTAGGCCTATAGTACCTGACCCCTGTACCTGTACTTACTCTGTAGTATAGGGCACAGGAGGCGGGTATGCTGGCCTGTCCTTCCCCAGGAGCAGTGAAATGCTTCCGCCTTAGATCTGATGCAGTCACCGAAATGCCCAGGTTCCACCCATTTTCCAGTCCCTGCCTGACCCAGGGTAGATGCCTCTGTGTCCCATACTTAGGAGTGGGTGGGGGCACACTGGGTCCGCCTGAGAGCTGCAATGATGGATGTCCTTACAGAGCCCTCACTCTGCTCTCCTCTCACCCTGAGGTCATATGCTGAAGGCGACTGGCCAGAAGACAGCTCACCCCTTACCCCCTCCAAAATTAAAGGTACCTCTCCATCAGACTGCTTTCCTACGCCCATACCCAAGGGTGGAGGTGGGGGGGGCAGCCTCTACATGGAGGCTTTACCCTCAGCCCTGGGAGGCTTCCTGTCTGAGCTGAAAGTAGCATGAAGCCTCTCACACTATGGCATCCTTCCCAGAGCGGACTCAGGTGTTATGGGTAACACCCTCAGTAGTGAATGTTGACTGACCACTCAGAATGTACTCCAAGTACAAACTAAACAATCCTGAAAACCAGGTGCTATTACCAGCCCCCCCAACTTAACAGATGGGAACTGAGGTGAAGGCCCATGGCCAGGTTGCAAACACAGGTAGTCGGACCCTAAAGCACCATCCCAAAAACTGTTCTTTGGGGTTTGGCAAGGCTAGCAGCAACAGAGCCCAGGCCTCTGCCTGCTGCCTCTTTCCACCAAACCATGGCAGGGCCAGGCCAAGGTGAGGCTATGTTGAATCTAGATGGAGGACAGAAGCCCTAGACCCTGTTGCCCTCTCCCTCTAGTCCCCGCCCTCCCCCCCCCCCCCCAAATGCCAGGGTTGCCTCCAGAACTCTCCCCACACCCTTTTCAGAGAGAAAGGTCCCACCTCCTTGCCTCAGGTCAGCGGATCAGATATCAAAGCCCAGGCCCCTGGTCCTTCAGAGCTGCTGAAATTGTAACTTGCTGGACAAGGGCAGCCATGACCCAGCCCCCCTCATGAGGCACGCCCACCCCCAATGCACTCACACACCGGCATGGGCCCGGACAAGCGGAATTGCTTCCAGAACTTGTTAGAAGAACTTGCTCATTTGAAAACAAACAGAATACTGGTGCTCAGAACAACTCTGGAGGGTGAAGCAAGGCAGCTGAGAAACCCACAGGTGGGAAGGGGCTTGGGAAACAATTTAGGGGCAGAACTTGGGCCCAAATTCAAGCCTCTGTCTCCTACTGTCCTACTACCTGATGCCTGCTCCTCCATGGTCAGTCTTGGCCCTCTGTGCCCCTTCTTTTGGGGTGGGGGGGAGTTGTCTGATGTCTGCTCTGCTCTTGGTGCCAGGCCCTTGTGGCAGAGCCCCTGGAGCCACCAGCCCTCATTTGCTGTTTTCCAAAGCCCCTGTGCCAATCCTTGCTGAGTGATGGATCCGGGCTCAGGCCAAGGCGCTCACTCCTGCTTCCTAGGGAGTGGGAAGCAGGTTAGCTCCTGCCTGTTGAAGTCTCCCCAATTCAGGATGCCAGTCACTCTTCCTCATGCAGCCTTTGCTTCCAGCCTCTCAGCCAGATGGCCACTCAGGTCCAGACAGAGCCATAGCAGTCATTGCCTCCCTCCCCCATGAGGATTTTGCTGATTAAAGGGAGCAAAGCCTAGAGCCCATGCTAGCCCCTCCTTAATGCTGAGTGGAGTGTCCCAGCAGTGCCCCAGTTTTGGGAGGTGTCTACTCTGAAACGTCTGGGCGACAGATGAAGAAGCCTAGGCACTGAGATAAACCATTGTCTGCACCTTACAGCTCTGACACCCATGGCCCAGGGTTGCCTGATGAGAGCATGAGTTCTTAATCATGACCTTATATAAGTCTATGGGAAGCCAAAGTCACGGGTGACCAAGCTGGCCACATGTAGAGGTCCCCTCCCACCCTCAGTCTGGCTGCTCCCTTCCTGACCCTGGCCTATTCCTCCAGGAGAACTGATTCAGGGGGAGGTGGCTCACCCCCCAAGTCCACGTGGGGGTGGGGGATGCTCATAGCCCACATCTGGAGGCCAGACTGAACTCTGAGTCAGAGAGGGTGGAGCAGGTCCTCACAGGGGAGTAGGCTGGGTGGGGTGCACAGAGCCCCCTTGAGATGGCACTGGCAGGGCCAGGGGTACATGTGACGGCCAGGAGTCTAGAGAGCAGGGGAGAGGGTACTGGCTAGGGGTCAGGTAAGGCCTCCCTGGCTAGCTTCTGAAGGGCAGTCATCAGTGTTAACAAGTGAAAGGCAAGGCTGATGGCCCCACTTCCCAGGCAAGGATGACCCTGCAGATGGGCAGGGTACCCAAATTGGGTGACAGGCCTTTACCTAGAACTGGCCTAATACCACAGTGGCCTCCCCAGTGACTTGTTGAATCCATCCTGAAACCACTTGCCCATCTTCCACCTCATATTCCAGCCCACTTCCCTATTTGGGGGAGGGACAATCCAAATAGATGGCAGTGGGGCAGAAGGCACCCTGGGTGGGGGGCCATGTTACCTGCCTTTGCCTGACAGCTGGCCATTATGGGGGAAGGGGAGGCTGAGCCCCAGCACAAAAGGCCCTTGTGTAAGCAGAGGTGCCTGGAAGGGAGGGATGCTGGCCTCTCTGGGGCTATACAGGTTTAGATTGTGGGGACTGCTGCTGGGGGTGGCACCTAGATTTTCCCCAGGACCCTGAATGAAGGCAGGCCCCAGCTGTGGCCTCATCCTTTCTTGGGCAGGTCAAGCTACAAGCTGGAGCCTGGAATGACTGGGGGGAGCCACCCCCACTTACCCCGGCAGGACTGGGCCCCACATCAGGGAGCAGGCACAACCACACCTGGACCTGCTTAAGGACCAGGGCTCTGGCTCAGATTTCTCGGTAGTACAACGGCAGCAAGTCACTGCACCTCTAGGAGCCCCCCTTTTCTGTCATCTGGGAGTGATGAAAATAGTTTCCACCTGGAATGGCTGCTGGGGAAACTATAAGAGGTGGCTAAATGCTCAGTGACGCTAGCACATGCGAAGGGCTGCAGCTCTGCTTCAGTGCCCAGCCCACAGTGGAACCCAAGAAACCGTAGATGAAGGAATCTGGGGAGTGTTTCCAGGTCTGGCACTGCCTCTGGGGCCACCATGCAATCAATGTCCCCCAACTTGAGCCCTGAGTCAGCCCAGGGAGGCTTGGATCCCCTCACCTCTAGTTCTATCATTGTGCCCATAAAGGGATATGAATATCAAGGTTCCCTCCCTACACCCCTCTCCCTGCCAATTGCTCTAGCACCTCTGCTCCCTTCCCTAGGAACTTTCCTATTGGCCACATCCTGGCCATCCCACAGCTCCCGTCCTGGGCAGGTCTGACTTCACAAGTGGAAAAACACCAATCCCATAGTTTCCATGTAAAGTCTTCCCACTGCGGTCTCTCCTCACTTGGAGGATGTAGAGCATGGCAGCAGGGGCCGGTGGCCTGGGGCAGCCAGCTTCTCTACTTATGCACTGGGCTGACTGCCCACCAATCTCAAAGAAGCGTCGGGGAGGGAGCCGCCATGCCCCCTGCTTCTCTGTCCACCTCAGCAGAGATTTTGAGGTGGGGGCTGGAGGAAGGGCCACAGCTTGATGCTTTTTGATCATGTTCTCTCTAAGCCACAGAGGTGGGAGAACTGGGTTAAGGTATAGATGTCCTTTGTGGTCATTGAGTGTTTGGGGGCTGGGCCCTGTTCTGCATGCATCAACCCACTGAACCATGGTGACAGTGCAGGAAGTATCAACTGATAGCATAATGAGGTCATGTGACTGTTCAAAGTCACATAGCAAGAGAGTGATACGACTGGGACAGGAACTGGGCCCAGGCAATGGAGACCTGATTCATAACTATAGTGTGCTGTAGGATTTGGAGGCAGGGAGTGGTGAAGGGGGCTTAGAATTCCCTTCTCAGTCCTTCCTGGCATAGCTGTCTCCTGGGCCCCTGACTCATGGTCTCCTGTCTTTCCTCTCTGCTCCCAGGGACCAAAACATGTGCTCCAGTGTGCCCCTGCCCCTGCCCCTGCCGCTGCTGCTGCTGCTGCTGCTAGCCCCAGGGCTTGGGGTGCAGGGCTGCCCATCTGGCTGCCAGTGCAACCAGCCACAGACAGTCTTCTGCACTGCCCGCCAGGGGACCACGGTGCCTCAAGATGTGCCACCCAACACAGCAGGCCTGTATGTCTTTGACAATGGCATTACTACACTTGAACCAGGTACCTTTGCTAGCCTGCCAGGCTTGCAGCTCCTGGACCTATCACAGAATCAGATCACTAGCCTGCCCAGTGGGGTCTTCCGGCCACTTTCCAACCTTAGCAACCTGGACCTCACTGCCAACAGGCTGCGTGAGATCACCAATGAGACCTTCCGCGGCCTGCGGTGCCTGGAGCGCCTCTACCTGGGAAAGAACCGAATCCACCACATCCATCCTGGTGCCTTTGATGCACTTGATCGCCTCCTGGAGCTCAAGCTGCAAGACAACGAGCTTCGGGCACTGCCCCCGCTGCGCCTGCCGAGCCTGTTGCTGCTGGACCTCAGTCACAATAGCCTCCTGGCCCTGGAGCCGGGTGCCCTGGACACTGCCAATGTAGAGGCGCTGCGGCTGGCTGGCCTGGGGCTACGGCAACTGGATGAGGGGCTCTTTGGCCGCCTGCGCAATCTACACGACCTGGATGTGTCAGACAACCAGCTGGAGTTTGTGCCACCTGCCATCCGGGGTCTACAGGGACTGACACGCCTGCGGTTGGCTGGCAATACCCGCATTGCCCAGCTGCGGCCTGAGGACCTGGCTGGCCTGGCAGCCCTGCAGGAGCTGGACCTGAGCAACTTGAGCCTGCAGGCCTTACCACATGAGCTTTCGGGCCTCTTCCCTCGCCTGCGGCTCCTGGCAGCTGCCCGAAACCCTTTCAATTGTGTGTGCCCCCTGAGCTGGTTCAGCCCTTGGGTGCGGGAGAACCGAGTGGCACTGGCCAGCCCAGAGGAGACGCGCTGCCACTTCCCGCCCAAGAATGCTGGCCAGATGCTCCTGGACCTCGACTATGCCGACTTTGGTTGCCCAGCCACCACCACCACGGCTACAGTGCCCACCACAAGGTCCTTGGTGTGGGAACCCACACCCTTGTCTTCCAGCCCAGTCCCCACCTGGAAAAACCCCACGGAGCCTGCTGCCAAAGCCCCGAGCCTGCCACCTGCCACCCCACCCACTGTGGGAGCTGACCCTCAGCCCCAGGACTGCCCAGCATCCATCTGCCTCAACGGGGGTACTTGCCACCGGGGGGCTAGGAGCCACCTAGCCTGCCAGTGCCCTGAAGGCTTCACTGGTCTGTACTGTGAGAGCCTGATGAAACAGGGGCTATGGCCCTCCCCCACCCCAGCCACACTGAGGCCCCCAGGGCCCCTGCCCCTCGGGATCGAGCCAATAAGCCCCACCTCCCTGAGGGTAGGGCTGCAGCACTACCTGCAGGGCAGTACCGTGCAGCTCAGGGGCCTCCGCCTCACCTACCGAAACCTGTCAGGCCCTGACAAGCGGCCAGTGACATTGCGGCTGCCCGCCTCACTTGCTGAGTACACGGTCACACAGCTTCGGCCCAATGCTACCTACTCCATCTGTGTCAGGCCCCTGGGGGCTGGGCGGATGCCTGAGGGAGAGGAGGCCTGTGGAGAGGCCCACACACCCGCAGCTGTCCGGTCTAACCATGCCCCGGTCACACAGGCCCGAGAGGGCAACCTGCCGCTTCTTATTGCGCCTGCTCTGGCTGCCATACTCCTGGCTGTCCTAGCTGCTGTAGGGGCAGCCTACTTCGTGCGGCGAGGGCGGGCCGCGGCAGCTGCAGCTCAAGGCAAAGGGCAGGTGGGGCCTGGGCCCCTAGAACTGGAGGGGGTGAAGGCCCCCTTAGAACCAGGCCCCATGGCAAGTGAGGGCGGTGGGGAGGTCCCACCTGGTGGGCCTGAGTGTGAGGTGCCACTCATGGGCTACCCAGGGTCTGGGCTCAAAGGGGCCCTTCCCACTAAGCCCTACATCTAAGCTGGGAGTGATGGACTATTGGGCTGGACTCTCTCAGCCCTGCTGGGACTGAATAGTGCCCTCTTGCTATAAGATCAAGAAGTTCTCAGATCCATAAGATGAGGACACATCAGGGCAGGAGCTGTGTGATTATAGCAAGTCCCTGCCCTTCTCTGGACCTTGGTCTCCTCATCTAAGATGTTAGGACCCAGGTGAAGACCTCTAAGGACCCCCAGAGCCCAAGTGCCTCTGAGGATGGCGTCTGCCCTGTCCTCTGCTATGTGCAACCTTGGGTGGAGCAGGGCAGGCAGGTTCTGCCATGTGCTGGTAACACAGGCCTAGGGCTGCCAGGCCCTCAACCCAAGGAGACTTGGGGGGTCAGTGAAGGAAGCCCCCAGAAAGAGAGAAGAGGGAGAGTGGGGGTAAGGATGGGTATGTAGCCCAACCTTAGCCCCAGGGAGTGAAGTAACAAATGAAACTGGAAAGAAAGACGCTTTAGGAACAAGTTTTGCTTTTGTTTTTTAAAATATATTTATAAGAGATCCTTTCCCATTTATTCTGGGAAAATAGTTTTCAAACTCAGAGACAAGGACTTTGGTTTTTGTAAGACAAACGATGATATGAAGGCCTTTTATAAGAAAAATAAAAAAATAAAATAAAATGAGTGTATTTTTGACATGACCCCAGGGCTCTTGGACTGGGTGGAGGGAGGGTAAGGGTGCAGGGTAGGTGTAAAGGGACAGCCTTCTGGGGAACTGGGGGCCAGGACCCCTCTCCCCAATGGACACCAGGCCCTGGCCAGCATTCCTTGGGCTTGGGAGGGCCATGGTGGGTAGGGTGGCATTCCACAAGTCCTATCCTGGGCTGTGTCCACCCAGCTTCCACTGAGGTACCCAGTCCAACCTCCCAGTAGGCTAACAGAAGCTGCGCAGCTTCCAACCTCAGTGACGAATAACAGGGCAGCCTTAACCTACCCAGCTGCAGTGCTCCTATAAGAGGCTCATGGCAGATACATGCCAAGAGGATCTTCAAGGGCCCTTTCTCAGGGACGGATTGGACAGATAGTCCATGCCTGCCTTCCTCTGTGGAGGGGGTGCCTTGAACTATGTCCTACCAAGCCCTCGTGATAGTGCCGATGGCATACACAGCTCACCCTCCCTTACAGTCCTGTTGGCTCCTCTGTATGGGCTCTTGCTCCAGCTGCAGAGAAGAGCCTTAGTCAAGGGTAGCACAGATCCTGAATGGCAGGAGCCCTCTGGTGGGTGAGCAGGCTACAAGAGACTGTTAGGAGCTGGTAGCCAAGGATCAGGATCAGGATCAGAGATCTGAGTCTGGCCTGTGAAGACCTGGTGGTCCTTCAATGTCCCTTTACTCTCTGCAGTTGGAATGTACCTGGCTTTCCAAAACCCCGGAAGTGGAAGTGTTTTCCAGGAAGACCACAGGCAAGGGGCAGGACCAGGGATGATGTTGGGAGCTTGGGGACAGTGATGGATGCAGAGCACCTTTTCCTAGTACTTCAGATGGTGGGCCCTGGGGCCACAGAGAGGTCCTGCAGATGCCCAGATCCCTCAGGGCATACCCATAACACCTGAGCAAAGACCAGAGAGCCTTTCATTGCTGTTGTTCCCTGTTCCCCAAGGCTCCCCAAAGCCCCATGCCTGTGTCCCTCTGTGGGTCGCAGCCTCTGGCTCCTAGCCTCACCCTGGCAAAAAGGAGGCAGCTCAGTCAAGCCTAGGGAATAGGCCCTGCGGCTTGGGGCATTGATGTCAGTGCTGAGTTAGGCCTGGCCATGCAAGGCTCTGGATTCAATTAGTGGCTCCTGAGGGTTCTGGCATGAGAAGGAAGGAGGTGAGCAATGGGTCGCAGGGGCAGAGGATGGTGGCAACAGGCCTGGGTGGGGCCCCATCTTTCTGAGCCAGCAGCGGCAGCCCAGGTGGATTTCCTGTGGGCCTGGGTCTCATTACTGGAATGGCTACGCTGAGGCCTAGCCCCCCACCTCGGCAGCCCAGTCAAAGGGGCTATTGTGGGCCTGTGGGCTGCTGCTGAACACGGTGGCTGCTGAATAAATGTTTTCCCTACAAAGCCAAACCTGGCCTCATGGGCCAGCAGGGGGTGGGTGGGACCTAAACAAAGGGGGTTGGTGAGCCCTCCCAGAAAAAGCACTGGGGGATGAAGGGAGGACCCGGGCTAAGTGGGAGGGGGGGGGGGCGAGAGGGAGGGAGACAAGCCAAGATGCAGCCCCTAGTCAAGGCGATCCCAATGGCTCTGGGCCAGGCCCAGGGATGGATGTGGACAAACACCAGCCCCCACATTCTTGAGTTATTGCTGCCATAGGCGCTGTGCCACATGAATTTATACACATTCCCATTTCATGCCCATACCTATAGGGAGACAGGCTGGGAGAGGAGACAGCAGCTTGCTTACAGCAGGCGAGGACGGCTCCCAACACCCAACATCCACTCCCTGGCCAGGAGAGCATTGTGAGCCATGGGGGAGGGCTTGGATTGCCAGAAGAGGGGTGGGTCCACTGTGAGCAAAAGCTACTCAGGCGGGGAGGAGGCAACCAATCTCTAAGAACACACTGGGTGTGGGATCTATGGACAAAAAAGGGGCCATATACTAAACCTGACAAACTCAGGGGGAGGCCTGCCTGGTGGGCCTTACAAACTTAGAAACTGAAAGTAACCACATATGATGGTCCGAACATAAAAATTTCTAGCTAAATATGGTAGTCTTTTTGCATCTAAGACAGCATACTTTTGAAATGTCAGAGTAATGTCCTTTTCCAGATCCCTCAGGGCATACCCATGACACCTGAGCAAAGACCACAGAGCCTTTCATTGCTGTTGTTCCCTAAATACCATCCCTATGTGCTGTAAATGGTAATGGGTAACTATCCCATACCTACCAATGTAAAAGAAGCATGTGTCTATTATATTCTTTATCCATTCTCAGAGATTTCCCCACTTCGCTTCTCCCGCCTCCCTAAACAACTACCAATTCATTTCATATAACCCCTTCTCTTTTGATTGTAATGCATAAAATAAGCTGTACAATTGTCATTCTCCAGAGCATTTTCTCAATCTGCTGAGGTTTTGCTTCCCAGCAATTCTTGTCAGTTTGGCTCAAATAAATTCAAATATTCTCTACAGGTTTGGAGGTTTCTTAGCCAACAGACCTCGTGCCTCTGGCTGATGAATGGGCTTGGGTTAGGGGTCTGGCCAGAGGTGGACACTTTGGTATGAAGCAAACCCAATCCCAACCTCCAACCCGCATAAGCTTGTTGCTGGGATGATCTCAACAGAGGACCCACTTCTTTGGTTTCAGCTGCCTCTTCAGTAACATGGAGGGGAAAAATCCCTACTTGCCTACAGCACAGGCACCTGACCATTCACCCAGTCCAGAAGCACCAAACCTGGGACAGATGGTGTTTATGTATCTCCTGGATGGAGCACAAGCTGCTTCAACACCAGATCCTTCTAACCCCCC